>CM037873.1:32745748-33986088 GCA_021292105.1 Anadara kagoshimensis | reverse complement strand
CAATAAGTGAAAAATATTTCCTGATGTTTTTAACAGGCTTCTATGATTCTTTAATTTTAGTGATTATATATAATTATGTATTTTCTACATATAATATTACTCTGTTATATTTACTAATATTATATATGTATACAACACCACGTCTAGTTCAGATTCACTACAATATATTCTCAGTAGTCTACTGTGACTATGCAAAAGTAAAAATATACACATTGTTAAATGTGTTGTTTTCAAAAAAAATGGAATTTGAAATTTTACTACATCTGGTCTATTATCATTTTTTAAGGAAAAACATAATTCTCTCAATTGTGCCTTGTTAGATTGCTCCTGTCATTAATAATTACCTTTATGATTGAACAAGTCATATCATGATTACACAGACACTGTGACTACTTTCGATATCCATTCTAAACCAATGCCAATTTCTACTTCGTTTTGACCTCAAAAAAACCCAATCCCATGTCCCCGTAAAATGGCGTCATGGATTATAACGATTTAAAACAAGACAAATATATTCAGATTGAATTGTTAACAGTGTATAAACATAACAACAAAAAGTACTAAGGCGAAATTTGAACATTGTGAACAAAATACCAACCTAAAAGAGGGTTATCCGATTTCCTCAAATACAGTTTTGTTGTCACCAATTCATAATCGGAGAATTTTTACTTCCTTCTCCGAGTTGACGGAACTGTTTCCTTTCAAAAAATTGCCACTCGCTGAAACTGGACTACAGACGAAATGCAAACTGCTACTTCAAGACACGAAAGGTACTTAAAATCTTTGAAATATTCTAGTAGCTGAAAAAATAATATACAGATCTAAGTATTACCAGTGTCGAACCAGGATACCTTTGGATTACATCACGCATGCGCCAAGCACCATTCAAGGGCCGCAATACACATTTCACAATGGTGATTTTTCGAGAATGATTTAGACAGACTCCATGAAATAATTATATAAAATCTGTCCATAATTTATTTTTAAACAAAATGCATCACTTTCAAAATTCAATCATTTTAGCGGTCAGGATATCACCTTTTACAATTTACGTTTAAATTTAATTTTAAATCATTGTGGCACAAAAAGCTAAAGGGGTATTATGCTAGATTTATTTATTTATGTATTTATTTATTTATTTATTTATTTATTCATAGGCGTAGGAGCAGGGGGGCCAGGGGGGCCGGGCCCCCCCCCCCAAAGTCAGAGAAGGGGGGGGGCCTGGCCCCCCCCCCCCCCCCAATATTTTGTGTGAAATTTGCATCATAGTTTATGTTTATAGTGTAAGTGCTAAAAAAAAAAAAAAAAAAAAAAAAAAAAACCAAGAGCTGTAACAGGAAATGTTCATCTGGTAACCAATCAATTATCAATTTCATCATTATACTTGTTAAAGGGGGTCTTGAAATTCACCTTAGAAACGGCTAACAGCATCCCAATGGCAGGGGCGGATCCAGGATTTTTTGAAAGGGGGTTGAGAATTATATCAATGCTAGGTGCAAGCGCCGAAGACTCGAGCTTCCAGAGACGAGGGTTTAGAAATACAAAAATTACATGGGTTGTTATATTACCATATGGGGGTCACATCAGTCTATAGCTCTCTCTCTCTCGCAGTGGCGGATTCAATGGAGGCGTAGGAGGCATACGCCCCCCCCCCCTTTATGTCGCTAATATTGCACCAGAATCCAGGATTTTGCGCCATTTTTCAAAATTTTCCGGGGGAGCATGCCCCCGAACCCCCCTAGAAGGTTCGAGCCTCCAACTCTCACATTATACGCCCCCATCCTAAAATTCTGGATACGCCTCTGTCTGTCTCTCCCTTTTTATTGGACTTAATTATGTCATGCAGTTATTTGTATAATTTGTTTTAATATTTCACTGCTTTTCAGTCTCTCACTCAGAACGCTGCAAAATTTTCCGGGGTACCCTACATATCCATCTCCAATGAGAGGGTTGATCATAGGCGTAGGAGCAGGGGGGGAGGGGGCAGCGGGGGGCGGGCCCCCCCCCAATGTCAGAGAAGGGGGGGGCCAGGCCCCCGCAATATTTTGTGTGAAATTTTGTATCATAGTTTATGTTTATAGTGTAAGTGCTAAAAAAAGAAAAAAAACCAAGAGCTTTAACAGGAAATGTCCATCTGGTAATCAATCAATTATCAATTTCATCATTATACTTGTAAAAAGGCGTCAAAATTTTCCGGGGTACCCCATATCCAGTGGCGGATTCAGCAGGGGCGCTAATAATACATATTGTTCAGCCCAGATTGCACCAGAATGCAGGATTTTTGCGCCACTTTTTCAAAAATT
This sequence comes from Anadara kagoshimensis, assembly GCA_021292105.1. Lineage (NCBI taxonomy): Eukaryota > Metazoa > Mollusca > Bivalvia > Arcoida > Arcidae > Anadara > Anadara kagoshimensis. The sequence goes on along the minus strand of CM037873.1, from coordinate 33,983,785 downwards.
TTCGGGGGAGCATGCCCGAACCCCTAGAAGGCTCGAGCTTTCAGCTCTCACATTGTACGCACCCTTTCTAAAATTCTGGATCAGCATCTGATATCCATCTTCCACAAGGGGGGGGGGGATTATGGAACTTGTGTCATACGTTTTTTTTATATAATCTTGCCTTGATATCACAGTATTTTAACATATCAAAACGATGCACAATACATTGAAAATGCGTCTAGACAGGACTTAGTTTGAGACATTTTTCGGGGGAAGCCCCCCGGAACCCCCCCTATGCGAGGGGTTTAGCACCCATCTCATACTCTCCCCGCCTCGTGCCATAGGCACGAGGTCGTACCTGCGGCACGACATCGACATAGCTTCGGTTTGGCCCCCCCCCCAATATTCAAAACCCTCCTACGCCTATGTTGATTATGAAACTTGTGTCATACGGTTATTTTATATAATCTTGCAAATTGCCTTGATATCATAGTATTTTAATCTATCGAAACGCTGCAAAATACATTGAAAATGCGTCTAGACAGGAGTTAGTTTTGAAAATTTTCTGGGGGAGGCCCCCCGGACCCCCACCTATGCGAGGGGTTTAGCACCCCTCTCATACTCTCCCCGCCTCGTGCTTTTGGCACGAGGTCGTACCTGCGGCACGACATACCTGCAGCCCCCCCAATATTAAAAACCTTCCTACGCCTATGTTATTTATTTATTTATTTAACTGATGTTGCAGTTTGGAGCTGTGGGATGTTAGAGAGTGTACATCACATGTACACATATATGTAATATACAACGTTAATTGCATTAAATAAATAAATATACAAAAAACTATCTAGGATAGTGTTTTATTTTGGTGAAAGAAAACGTACTTAATGACACGATAACTACTTGAAAGGGATAATGTTGTTTTTAGAAGGACGTGTTTTTTTCGAGCGAGTGTCGGAAAATTAAAGAGTCATTGAAATAATCTTATTCATATTCTTAATTAAGGTCATAAATTATACCTCGTAGATACTATTTAAATATACCTCATTGACACTATTTAAATAAATAAATAAATAAATAAATAAATAAATAAATAAATAAATATTATTTAGATAATAAATAAGTAAATAAATAAATAAATAAAAATATTTAAATAATGAATAACGAAATAAAATAATGTAAATAAATAATTAAATAAATAATATTTAAATAAATAAATAAATAAATAAATAAATGCATATGCATAAAAAAGAAAGGAAGGAAGACATTTATAGGCGTTAGTTATTAATTTATGACTTTTAGTTTCATAAATAAATAATAATAAGAAAATAAATAAATAAAAATAATGAAATATGTTTGATGGTATTGTCTTTAGTTAGTACTTTCTTATTGTTAGTTTCAATATTTGTTTGTTATAGTTACCAATACAAAGTGAAGGACGAATACCATGCGACCATATTCCAAATAGATATGCAGGTTTTTACCTTGATAGTTATAAGTTCCGAATGCCAAATTTAAATATATTTTTGTATACAAGTAATTTCGGAAATTTACTTCCTTGATTTAACAATCGAATACTTGGAATCGAAACAAAAATTATTGACATTGTATTTGAATATTTCCCAGCTACAGACGTTAGAGTAAGCAATGGAACAGCAATATTATAACTTCTAGAAATATAGAAAAATAGCAAGCAGGTATTTCGTTTGATCTATAACAGTTATTATACATAGTACATTTATATACTTTATCTCTTTAACGGTAATCTATATCTATGTATGTCGCGGGTGTTTCAAATTCATGTTTATGCCTGTTCACTGCATGGCCCTATATATATGTATGTACTAAACTTCTTTATTTAGGATTTTAATTTTTAAAAATCATTTTATTGTATTTATTCATTTGAAGTCGTTATCATGAGATCTAATCACACACACACACACACACACACACACACACACACACACAGAGAGAGAGAGAGAGAGAGAGAGAGAGAGAGAGAGAGAGAGAGCAATTTTCAGAAAATGGTGACTGAATAGTGAATACACCGCTACTAGTGAGAAACTATATATAGCAAGGCTTAAAAAAAGAAAGAAAAAAAGACAATATCATTTTTAGATCACGGTTTTGAGTGGTAAAATAAAAAAAAGATATATGGCACTTCTTAATACATAATCATCGAGGCTCGTCATTGTAACACTTGGACAACGTTCCAAACTACTTTATATTATAAATTGTTATTGTTGTTGAATGTTGCTTAATGTTGCATCAGCAATTTTTCAGCTATTCGCGACGAGAACTACTTTATTAATCCCCATGGGTTAATCGATAAACAAGTTCGCGTATGCATGTGAAGTGCCAGTGTGTTGAATGGTCTGTCTGATACCAGCGCGCACTCAGAACGACTTTAAGGTGCTAGCTCACAGAGTTAGTACGCCGCAGACAAGCGTACCACTCCCTCAGTCACATTATACTGATACCAGATGAACCATTAAAGACCAAAGACAAGGAAAATTCACTTTCCCACGGGTCTGAGCGGGACTCGAACTCAAAGCGGTGAGAGACCCTGGATTTGTAGACTTACGTCTTATCCATTTGGCCACCTTGAGAACAATACTGGAATATCCTGTGTCAGACCAGGGACATAATATTTTAAATAATAGGCATAAATCTCTATATTATACTTTGTTGCTATAAATTATGCCATTTAGGAGTGAATTGGAATAATGCCAGTTTTGCTCCCAGACAAGTACCATTCACTCATGTCCAGTCAGTTCAGTGATGGTGGAGGAAACCGGAATGCCCGGAGAAAAAAAATTGACCGACAAGCAAACAGTCAGATCAGCTAACAAACTTTCTCATACATTTGCCCTCAGCGGTTTCGAACATCGATGATGAAAGTTGCTGTGATCCGTAATGTTGCGTGTTAGACCACTCAGCCAAACTATTATATTACTAGTATTCCAATATCGTTTCTCAAATGTCTCTTAAGGACTCATGTGTGACATCAAAATTTAGACCTTAAAACCGATGCCCCGTGTCACGACAGACACGTCATGTTAAAAAACCCTCTCTGTATATTGCCGAGCACACCGAAAAAGGTAAAAAGATCTTCCACTTCACTTATATCTGGTGATGTCTCGATATAGGTGAAATATTCTTGACGTGGACGTTAAACTCAATCAATCAATCAATCAATCAATCAATCAATCAATCAATCAATCAATCAATCAATCAATCAATTAATCAATCAATCAATCAATCAATCAATCAATCAATCAATCAACCAATCAATGAATCAATTTCTCTTAGTAACCAACAAGAGAGAGAGAGAGAGAGAGAAACGGTTCATTGGGGTGGGGTGGGAGGGGGACTAGAAATGCTAAACGAATTCTAAGTACCCGAAGCTAATCTTCTCTGTAAGCTTTTGCGAAAATTTGGATAGTGCAAATATATTAACTTTGATCAACATTACCTTGGTTAAATTTTTATCAAACATTTTATTTTTTTAATATAAACCTAGTTTTAAACAGATCTTGACTGACCATTGGTAACATGCCCTGATAGTCCGGTTCTAATGACACCAACGGCCCAAATAAATACATGTACCCAGTATAAATTATTTATACATATGGGTCAAAATTAGTTTTATATTGTTCATTGTTGTCCATAGTAAACATTTGTCCATTTCTATTGAGCAAAAATGTGTTGGACCGTTGGTGGCCTTTGGAATTCTTTGATTAAATATTTTAATCGGTCTTTGGATGGCGTTTAACTTGGTAAGTTCAAGCTACCGTAAAAGTTTGATCAAATATTTCACACGTTATACAACATTCAAAACGAATTTGATCAAAATTAATGATTACGTTTCGATACAAAACTACCTTAATTCCAAATCAAATATCGATGTATTTTGTTTTTGTTATATTAGGCGGGAGAATCAAAGAAGCATGTACCAACAGGAAACGTCGAGAGAAAATCCAGGCGCGGCCAGTAATGATTCTACTCCAGAGAGAAGGACGAGGTCAAGAGCGAAGGTAGCAACGAGAGAAGAGCTGTTAGGTGATCAAGTTAAAGCGACAAAATTGAGAAAACTACTTGATGCCTTTAATTCCCTCCTGCAACATGATTTAATTGGCGCTAAGGCAGAGTATGATTCATTAATGAAGAACAGCAAATTGGATAGAAACCTTGAGGCTGAGGTTTGCGTTTTATAAATATATATATAAACAAAAAAAACTTATTTACCTTGCGGGTCTTCGGTAACTGAGTGGTCTAAGGGGCGAGCTTACGAACCAGAAGGCGTCTTGACGCCTAGGATCGAACCCAGGCAGATGCTAGTGTAAGAACGTTTGTCAATTCGCTTGCTTAAGTCGATGGGAATCTCCGGACACTCTGTATTCCTCCTATATCCCTGAACTGATCACCTTGATATATGTGCATGATTCTTGACTGGGATGTAAAAAACAGAACTACATTCTATAACTCAACTCTGTTCTATGTATTTTTTTGCAACCAGTGGTTTTGCTCCCCTGATCATGTTAAAGATGGCAAAAGGTTTTTGTATCGAAATAAGAAACAATGCAGCACAGCAAATACCTAACTGAACCAATGTTTGAGTTGTTAATAAATAAATAAATAAATAAATAAATAGAGAATTGAATATGCAATAGCTATATGAATGAAATTGTTTTATGACAGTTGCCATCTATACCTTTTTTAAAACATTTTAGTATTTAACAAAAAGGGGTCGTTAGACTATCGTGCTATTCTGCGTAAAATGAGTTAAGTTTATTCAATGAGTAACATATGCAAAATAGTGCAAAGTTTTATAAATAATGAAATAAACAAAAACGTATATTTTTCGCCATGTCTCTTGTGTCTTCAAATCGAAGAAAACAGAAGAAACGATCATGCATATTAAATTGTCACGTGCTACTTTTTGAATATCCTTTTGAATGTAGTATTTCATTAAAGTTCAAAAGTAGCACATGACAGATTTACAAGAATGGACTAATTTCACAAAGAAATAGCTCTTTCCATTATATGCCGAAATATTATGCAGCATTTTATAAAAATGAAAATTAAAAACTTAAATCCTCACATGCACATGTTCAAAATGGATTCTGAAAAGGACGTTGTTTCATGTAGTTGTTACTTGCATAGATTTTACGTTTCTTTGCTGCAAATATTTTGTGTCTGTGATGTTATCAAATTGTTTTTAAAGGATCAATATTTTTCACCGATCACAAGTCCAACACAGGCAAGACCGAATGACGACTACTACAAGGGCAAATACAGACAATTAGAGAAGGAAAAGGAGCAGTACCAAGCAAAAGAAACAGTACTTAATACGGAAATAGAAAAACTGAGGATGGAACTTAAGAGAAAAAAAGACGACATTGAACACATGAAAGCAGAAAAACAAGAGAACTACAAGAGCCAAGATACCAACAGGTAAACTTAGTAAATATTGTATTGATTTTTATCTTAATAAGGTTACCAATGCGGTAGCACAGTTGACAGAGTGATTTCTTTGTAAGTGGAATGTCGTGGGTTCGACCCCCGACCGTGTTTGTCTCAAGACTCAAAAGTGGGTAGTGACTGTTCTTTCGCCAAGCACTCGACATTACGCAGTGAAAGTAACGGTTCTTTCGGATGGGAACTTAAAAAACGAGGTCTTGTGCCATGATAGACATGGAACGATAAAGATCCCTGCTGTATAACGCTATCAGCGCAATGCACAGGCAAAATTTCTACACCTTCGCCTTTAGCTGGCGACGTCTCGATAAAAGTGAATATTATTGATTTGGATGTAAAACACTATTACTCAGCTCAACTCATAATTAGGTCTGTCTTGTTTGATATCAATGATATGGGTTTAATTTATACAATGTTCATTTGAACATTTTAAAATTAGCCCACACAAATTATTCCATGAACTGAGAATTTTTACAAAAAGAGAGGATCCTTCTTCGAAATGTTTCAGCAAAAAAGTTTTGGAAGATGAATATAATTTTTGAATTGTTTGTCCAGCATTTAGGGATTTAAGATTTTTTCAAGAAATATGTTTGTCACTGATCAAATAGAGTCAAACCTGTCTATAAAGACCACTAAAGGAAAACCATTATATGGCCTTTATGGACAGGTGGTCTTTATGTACAGGTTCAAATAATAGGAATAAAAAACAACTTGCATTGGGTACAATTCTACTGGCCTTTATAAGCAGATGGTCCTTATATAGAGGTGACCTTTAAAGCATGTTAGATTGTATGTATTAATCTATGTTAAATTCCAAAAAAATGCTCCAAATCATATTAATTTTTATGCAATGTCACCACAGGGATGTGATATAACACAATATCTTGTATCTATTCCTCAATGGGAGGATGTTATTAAATTATAGCCAAATTGTTTAGTAGAAAGTAAGTAAGCAAATAGTATATAAATGTTATGACACATATCACAGTTCAATGATATTTAACAATAATTTAATTCTAGGTATCTTTTTAATATCATCATTTTCAGTTTATTTATGATGAACCAACATTGATCACGTGATTGATAGAAAAGATGACGGAGTCGGCGGTTGTTAATGGTAACGAGCTCATTACGTCACTGACTCCGTTTGTTAAATTCGCCATATGAATGAAATTCAATTTGAGAGAAAGAAGGATCATGATGAGATTGAACACATGAACACATGAACTCATGGCAATTTGAATGAAACGTTTTGAAAACATTAAATTGTCAATTAAATTATAATTATTATTGCAAAATTATTATTGAATTAAATTATAAGAAATAACTTTTATATAACCCGCTTCGCGGAGGTTTTGGGGTTAAAAATGATAAACGAAAAAATATCAAAGTTATTTCTTCAATATTATATATATATACATGTATATTAAAATAGGTGTGATATGCGGCCTTAAAGACATACGAGACATAATGAAAATGATATTTTTTTATTTTAGTACGATAACTAAAATAAGAGAAAAAGTAAAAACTTCCGTGACTTGTTACCCCCTTTTAAACTTAAAGTTAAGTGTTTTAGCTAAAAGAGTCTGTGCTTCGTTATTTGCCACAATTTAGAAAAAAATCTCATTGCAATTTAAAAATAAAATTAAAATACTCATATCTTGTCTGCATAAAAATAATTATACATATATTTGAGATCACTATTATATTCGCTAATTTGTACTTTGTGTTAACTTGACAAAATAAATTTTAAATCTTTCTGTAGTTAATGTGATTTAGTGTTTCAAACTGTATGGCATAAAAAACAGAAGCACCACATGGCTTTGTGACAAAAAAATAATATAATAAAATTTAAACTTAAAGCATGTGAACTATGCTGTTAATTAAATAAAAAGATTCAGTATCAACCTCTGTATTTAACCAGTAATAAGGGCTTAAATAATATTTATGTTTTTGTTCATTTTTTATATGTTGTATATGATATTTTGTTCAGCGTACATGTCTGAAGTTCCAAAATGACAAATAATCGATAGTTGAATTTTATAATACACATCTAATTAGTTTTATTTATTTATTTATTTATTTATTAATGTTTCAAATGCCAATTTATTTCTTTATATAAAAAACAACTTTTTAACTATAATGCTGTATGCACCTGCTTCTCCTGCTTATGGTGTATTTGTTTCCCAATTAATACGCTATGGTAGAGCTTGTTCCCAATACGGGGACTTTGTACAACAAAGTAAGCTGCTTGCAAACAAATTGTTGAATCAGGGATATTGCAAGCCTAGGCTCATCAAGGCCCTCAAAAATTTTTATGGCCGTCATCACACTATTGTTGATAAGTTTGATGTTTCTGTGTCCAGGATTGCCCTGGATATATTTGACGTCTCATAGTTCCATTTTCCTTTCACACAATTTTGATTTAACACGTGGCGGATGTACCTAGCTAAACAGGAGGTGCTTACCCTTCCGGAGCACCCGACCTCACTTACCTGGTGGAAGTTCACGTGTCTAACCTAAAGTGTCAGTGCCAAAGTTTTTACTTTGCTTCTGGATTGTGATTCGGACATGGATTAGTATGTTTGTTTTTGATTATATTACATTACATGTACGTTCCATTACGTAACTATCATCACGTGTTTAGTTTTAATGTACTATCTTAATTGACACCCAATTAAAGGAAATTCAGACTTAGCTTATGAAATTAAAATTAGTAGAAAAAACCATTCACTCGCCTAATCGCTTATTTATATTTTTTTCGCTTTTGTCCTTTTTTTCAAAAGGTATGCCATTTGAATACTTGAATGTTCCATGATGCAACATAAACTTGGCACTTACCGGTATTGTTTCAAAAATTTTACTTAGTTATATCAGAAAAATGTTATTTTTATTTTTTTAAATTGACGATGACGGGAAAATAAAACATAAGAATTGAATTGTCATATTTCTTGTTTTTTAGTGCTGTTTAGAAATTTACTGATGCAACAGTAGCACTATCAGTTCTTAACTAAGATTTTTCTTATATTTAGCAAATTTTAGAAATCTGTTTTTGTTTAAACTAGAATAAAACTTTTTTTAGAAAGCTTAGAACAAAATGCTATAAGCTTGAAACGATGTTCACAATAATACCTTAAATGTCTGTGTATTTTTAAAATTAACAAAGTTAAAAAAGTTAAAATGAGATCAAAGTTTCCGTATTTAAGTATAGGGAATCCTTATATAAGAAATGATTGTCAAACTGAACCAGAATCTACCATCAAACTTACCAGTCAAGATAGTACTGCATTTCCACAAATTCATTACACACGGAAAATGCAAGAATAAAGTAGTATCTTCCAACAAACTCACAAAAATTCGTCACAACCTGATACCAAATCTACTGACCTAAAAGAAAAAATATTTTTCATTCACCCAAAAGTGAATTTAATTCTGTACATAGAGGAATTTTCGAATTTAAAAAAAATATATATCACTATGTCAAATTATCTCTTGTGTACCTTCTTACTTTGAACAACTATAAGTGTTATGTCATAATTGGAATGTTCATGATGATAACACATGGAAAAACCTGAACAACCTGAACAACAATGACCTTCCTGACCCTAAATACCCTGATGTAACTTTGAATGAGGCCCAATTTGTGTATACACTTGATCTAATTTCCAAAATGTTCGCACAATTTCTCTATTTACAAGAGAACTGAACAATGATGTTTTTATTTTAAAATATAATTTGGTTAGGTCAGTGCATTTTAAATGCATTTTATTGACAGTTTAATGGAAACATTTTCAATAAAAAGAAATAAATAATAAAAACCAGGTTCACTCAGTTTATGGAAATACAGTAGTTATTCTAATAGCATGTTATGTTTCTATTTCGAAGAGATGCACAAACAATAACAATTTTGCAATGGGAGAAACGATGAAATGAGCAGAGATATATGCTAAATATAAAAAAGCGCTAACAAAAGGCTTGCAAAAGGAAGAGGAATATAAAAAACGTCTGAAAGAGGAAGAAAGGAAAACAAAAGACGCCGAGGAGGCGAAATTACAAGCATTGACACGGTATACACACATTAAAGATATGGAATATTTAACTTTTGCTTGGTAATTTTTTTAATTGGAGTGGGGGTTGTGATTTGTACATGGATTCGATAGGTATTTTTGCTGTTGATTAATCTATAAGAAGGAAATTGACTCGTCGTCCTGAATAGTTGTGAAGTACCTGATACGAATTAAAACACCATTAAAAAACAACAATAAAATACCATACTAGTAACTCTTGTTAAATTAACAAAATGCAGTATTATTCTTTAAAGATATTTTTTCAAATTATACGCTATACGCTTAAGATTCCGACTTCACTTAAAACTATAGGACAACATTCGTTTTCCCCTGTAAAATTGTTACATTTTAATTATCTCCCCTAATAAATTTCTGAACCAAATTTTATGATAGCTAAAAGGCCATGTGATTTGCATAGACCTCACTGGGGTACAAAAAAGGAAAATAATGAACAGTGACTCCAAATTTAGAACATTTTATATGTTACCATTATTTGAGAAAATGTTGTATGAAACTTCTGCAAAATAGTATAAATTGTACATGTCTTCTTAAGATGATCAACCCATGCCAATGTGCATTGTATTTGTGATAAAATTGATGCTCCAAAATACACTCCATTAAGACCTGATGACAACAAATAAAAAAAACCGTATAGGTAGAGGACCTGAATTATATCTTTGTTTTCGGATGCTATCATTTGTTTTAAGAATGGACTTAGTTTCATGTTTTATTGTTACAGATTAAGCAAAGAGATGGGTACCAAGTTAAATGATAACAATCCGGCTATCGCAGATCTCAGTGATCCAAATAGAGCTACAAAACTCGCAGAAATGTACAGCGAAATTTATGACAACGAATGGACAGATGCATTGGAAGAGTTAGACAATTATGGCTACACAGAAGAAGAATCTATAAGGCTGTTATTGGATATCGTGAAGGTTGGACATATGTATTTTTTTTAATTTTAATATTGATAGAATTTTTATTCTGAAAAGTCTGCTAGATCAAAGTAAAGAGAAAAATGGTTGAAATTTTTTACTAAAATAAGATCTTTATCAGATAAAATCCTCTAAACAGTCATGCTTTTGATTGTCCAATGCCCATAAATAGGTAGAGTAAGCTACGGTTTCACGATCATTTAACTGAGATTTTCCGTGACTTAAATGTGGCAAATTTAATAATCTAATGGTTGTCTTAATTTTGTAAGATCTTCAAGAATTTAAGGAGCCATTTTGAAAATCAATAAAAAGCTTTTTGCAGCTGTAATTCAACTTTGTCATAACTTTTTATTTGTAGTGCCAAATACATATAATGATGTTAAAAGTTAAAGAAAGATGTACAATTGACGGATCGCCGGCCACGCGCACAATGTTCCGTCAAATGGCCGGATGCTTGATTTACACGCAAAAAGAACGAAAACCCGGCTTTAATAGCGTCATTTAATGACGTCACTGACACTAATACGCCATTAGTTGCTATGACGCTGCTTTGGTTCCGGGATGGCGGCCAGTGTCGGAACATTGTGGGCATGTTTGGCGATACGTCAATTGTCAATATTACGGTTACAACTTATGACCACAACAATATATTTGCTTGGTTGTATCAAGTTGTTTTATCAGGAACAAGCTTAATGAAAGAGTATTTACTGTGAAACATATACACCATAAGCAGATACAGGTATATTGCTGCTTGAAAAGGAAAGAAGTCGATTATAGAGAAATTGGAGTAATCATGATTGTCATGCAGATTAAAATGTAACATTTCATGTGTTTTTTATTTATATCCATTTACGAGTTGGGAAATACTTCTTTTATACCTAACTAATAAGTATAAACAAAATCATTTCTTAGCACACAAAGAAGTGAAAATTGACATGACTATATATGGCACACACAAAAGGCTACATTTGAACATTTATGACTAAAGTTTAGGTATGAATTAAATACATTTTCATTTCTTTCTAGAAAGCTGATGAATTTTGTAAGAAAAAAGCAGAAGATCAATTAAAGAATATTGAAGACAGTTTCTTTATGTCTGTACGTAATTACAAGATATCTTATTTGATCGTCGTGCACATCGGTCTTATCAGTTTTCGAATGGAAATACATAATCAAACCTCAATCAATTTTGACAGAATTGTGGCCCTTTAAAATTTCACTTTTGTAACAGTTTTCCATTCTATTGTTTGTGTATTTATTTTTATAAGATATTAAATTTAAATTTTGTATATAGTCAAGTTTAATTTAGCCTTGAGTGCAATCATTTGTACCCCTTTGATAATTTTCACTTTTGTAACAGTGAACAGTGTAACGGACTTTACTTTTCCTTTATCTGTTAATAAACGCGATTCCTATTTGCCTTGTACATTTATGTAATAGACCTAGTTCAGTTTGACTAAGTCGCAATATCAATTAGTTTTGACCGGGTGTTCCTTCTAATTTTGCACTTTTATAACAGTTTCCAAGAAGTGGATATCATTAGTTTTAATTCTTGTTGATAACGCCAAAATGCATAAGAGCAAATGATAAGAAATCCAGGCTTTACTTTAAGGTATAAATACACGTTATGCCATCTAAACTCTGTAACAGAATAAAATTGTCATATTCTACTTTCGATTTGTATTATTTTGATTTAAAAATTAGCAAAGTTAAATGAACAATGACAATGTTACCCTCAATATGCGTAATAAGAAAATTATTGTATATTTAGAATGCAGGCGAAGATAAAGGTAGCTTTCAAAACAAGAAAAATATCATGAAAATGCTAAAAGATCATCGCAAATCAACAGCTGACAAAATGCAGAGAGAATCTACAAGGTTTGTTAATTTATGACGTATTTAGCCTGGTTGAATTTTAAATAATAATTATGAGAGAGAGAGAGAGAGAGAGAGAGAGAGAGATGATTTAGGAATCTGATTTGGGGTTTCGGGTTCATCACCCACCAAGTGAAGACGAATTTTGTTTTCTCAGATCTACGGTAGGTTATCGGTAAAATACAATATGTTATATAAGGACATTTGACTTTTGTTCCAACGAGAATGATATGATGATGGGGGTAAAATCAAATCCCACCTGTTACCAGAGTTATTTCCCTTGTTTATAGAAAACCCATAAAAAATAAAACTCCTCAACTGCTTTCCCCTTATTAGCATTTTTTAAAATTTGTACAATAATCGTTTATATATATATATATATTATATATATATATATATATATATATATATATATGTGTGTGTATGTGTGTGTGTGTGTATGTGTGTGTGTGTGTGTGTGTGTGTGTTTAGTAGTTTGATATATCGCGTATAATTATTTGCATACAAAATACAGACTTTGCATATTACATAATTGTAGGAATTTTCAACTCGACACGATCAAAAGAATAGAATATCGGCCGAGTACGTGAAAAAAATAGTAAAGCTTTGTTGGTTGATGGCAGTTCAGGATCCACCAGTATGTTTTGGCAATGAAGTAAATGCCGATGACAGATTAGATACTGACATTTTCAAACCATACACTCAAACTGGTATAACGGTGTCTTACACTGTTTGGCTGCCTATGTTTTTGCATGAAGGAGGGCCTTTACTTTCAAAGGGGGTCGCACAACCTGTTTCTACTCGAGCAAAAAGTGCACCTACAAGTAGGACAAATGCATATCGTAATGACAAAACGGAAGTTAAGTCGAGACCAACCCCAGAAAGATACACAACTGCAGAAAATCGTATTCCGCAGACAAAATATGCTTGGGAGTCCACCGTTGAAACCAAATTTCACTACAATGAACCCAAGCATAAATATCACCAGGCAAACGATTACAAATTAGATAGACATACCAAGCAAAGCCGCAGGAATGAATTTGCGACAAGCGTTTACAATTATGATACAAGAAGTTACCTGGGAACTAATTACAATACAACCTACACGTCACCACCAAAATATGAACAAAAAACAGTCCTTCCACACAGGCTCGGTGACTACGCAATGGATTCGTATCGGAGATACTAATGTCTTACTTGTTAATTGTAAAGCAGATTTTTGAATACATGCTTTTTAAAACTTTTGACCGGTTTTTAGAAAAAAATGAATGTGATGCATGGAAATCGATATGTGCCGTTTTAAATCGACAATGGTATTCAATACACCTGACATTTAAAGAGCTTTAATAAGCCCAACATCTTGATCGGTTATATCTTAAATAAAAACAATTTAGATCTTAGAATTGATTTTCATCAATGACAGATAGAAATGTTTCTACATGCACTTAAATATGTGTTGCAATTGGTCTTGAATCCAATGCATCATTTTCTTGCAAATGCACATTAGTTGTGAGAACTGAAATGGAGCAAATTAATCAAACTTTCATTTGTGTGAATCTTTCTATATTGTTAAAATTCTAAATATAATTGTGTATTTTTTATAATATATACTGAAAATTGTTTAACGTTTGCGGTATACTAATTTTTGTGGAGGAAAATCTGTACTACAAATTTACATGTAAACGAAATAGTACATATTGCTGGATTGTGATTGGGACATGTGATTGCATTTTGGTTTTAATTCAACCTTAAAAAGTTACGTTTAGTTGAAACCGCAAATGTACTATTCTACGAAATGAAATCTTTTATTAGAACCATAACAATGGGCACCACAAACATTAATGAATTGACTATAATATATTTTGTAAAAAAAAATAAAATATAGAAAGGTTATACGGACACAATGTTTAGTAAAGAAGAAGAAATAAAATAATATATATTTGGCTTGGTGCTTATAATTTTCCTACTTTTGACGTACACCGATTAAATAGTACCTGGCGGTGATAAAATACTTTGGTAAAATAATTCATGTCTAAGTAGCACTTGTTACCAGAAATTGGATAGATATCTACAATACACAATTGTTAAAATCGTTTTACGTAATATTTCTATAAAAACAGATGTGACCAAATTTATACCATAAACATATCTTTGATATTCTATCTCCGATTTTAATCGAGATTTTCACCTAGTCGGTCATTGGTCAATTTTCAATGAACGTATAAATGTTATTGTAATCCATTGTACAACGAAGGAGCTGTAAATCTATGTATGTATGTGATAAAATACTTAAAAAACATTTTAGAATAACAACTTTCAATGCCCAATCAAACGTTAATCGTCACCAGTAGAAGAAGTAAAATCAGATCACTCAAGTGTTAATGTAAACTGTGTGCAAATTTGAAAACAGTAGTGATTGGAACAACCAAATGATAACATACAGGGGCAACTATAAGTGCAATCCATCCTGCCTTAAAGATCACCTCTATATAAAGGCCAGTACAATTGTATCCCAATTGCTTTTTATTTATATTATTTGAACATGTATATAAAGACCAGCTTCCTACAAGGACCATTTCTAATGGTTTCCTTGGTTGGCCTTTATAGACAGGTTTGACTGTATGTGTATCATTAGTTAAAAAGGTCACACAAATAGTCCGAATGAGGCCACTAAAGTATAAATTTTAACATCGTACAAATTCAAGATGGTCATCCGACTCTGCTTTTCTAAATTTGGCAATATGAGCCTTAGTCTTTAGACTTCATTAGGCTTCGAAATTATCAACGATTAATGTAGTCTAGATTGCAATGCACTAAAAAATCAAACAGTTTAATGGTAAAGTGATTTGGTGAAAAAATAATGTTAGGTCATACGTCCTATTAGGAACTGGTATGGGTAAAAACTATAAATAAAAAAGTAACACCAAAAATGTTGTGAAATAACTTTAGTTTCTTTCTCTTATTTTAATGGAAATGTTTACTTAGTCGTCACTGTGAAATTTTCAATGAATACAAATTCATTGCATACCATTGTTAGACACAAGAACTGGATATGAATGTAAACAAAGAAGTAATGTTTTAAGTCTCTCCAAAAGCACCTTTAAATAATAAACTTTATAAACAATTTAAACGTTTCCTATCACTAGTTGAAAAGTCTGAACGAGGCTACTGACGAGTAACTATAGACTTAGTACAAAACATACATACTACTATTCCATGTCCAAACCATAATCCAGGAGCTAAGTAAAAAGTTTGAAACTGACAAGTTAGGTGAAACGTCCAATAGGGAAGTGAGACCGAGTGCTCCAGATAGGTAAACACCTCTTGTTTATCTAGCTACACCCGCCACGTGTGTAATTAAAGTTGTGTGAAAAGAACATGGAATAATAAATTTAAATTTCTCATCTGGAGCCTCAGTCTGCGGACTTTATAAGGTGTCGAATAGGTCAAAATCTATATTGTAGTCTGGACTCCTTTATACTTTAAAATACAATCAAACAGCTTAATGGTAAAACACCCTTTGTTTGGATTACAGCTCAAACACGATGAGGTATTGTGTGATACAAATTAGTAATGAAACAAAACAATGTCACTAATTCTATGTAAATCATTTCCAAATAAAATGTGTATTTGTGTTCTTGCTATGATTGCATTCAGGAGTGACATTTCTTTATGGAAATTAAGGGGTGACGCTTTTTTACGCTATGAACTGTAAAAATGAGTTGTAAAATACAATTGATTGACATCCATATATGTATCATCACACAGGAGAACACAAGGTTCGAATTTTACTGATACAAAATGCATATGTATTATAATTACCCTTAATACAATGCTGTGCATACGAGGCAAAGATAAAAAAATACTTGTAATGTTTGTAAAAATATCGTTTTCGGTATGTAGAACAAAACCAAACTTCTGCAGAAAGCTAATGTTTTTGCATATCATTAGCCTTTAAATTACATTTAATTTTACAACACTAGACGGTCGTTTCGGAATTTAATTCCTCATCAGTAGTGCTCCGACCAAATTTGTGAAACCATTTTTTTTTTAAATTTGGGTATTTATAAAATCGGTGAAGTTCACGTGTTAAACCTAAGTTATCAGCTACAAAGTTTTTAGTTTCATTTTGGTGTTGTAATTTTGACATGGAAAGTATGTCTGGTTTTGATCGATTTCTACAAAATATTAAAACTTAAATGACAAATTAGCGACTGTATAAGCTCCATGAAACATGAGTAACAACATGAACGAATACGTCTGAATTTACTACCCTGTTCTTCAAAGAGTTTGATACTTGTAACGTAATCGAGTGTGTCTCTTTGGGTTCGTTAGAGATCACGTGTGCAGTACTTGAGTTAGAGATCACGTGTGCAGTACTTGATTTCAACTAATGAAATGATAACATGAACCTTTAATAAAAGTTAATGTTAATTTATTTCAGAATATATGTAGATTAAATCATGTAAATTTGTATTACAATTGTGAGTACGCAGACTGACAATACCGATTTCTTAGCACAGTGTACAAGTTGCTGTGCGCAAGGTAAGTACAATATCAAGTTCAGTTGGACGGAATACACAAAAGTACTACAGGGAACATGTGAACGCTGACTCAGAAAATATGGGGATTAAATCAAAACTAAGGCAAGTAAAAGATAAGAAAAACACTTAATAATCGTATATGTTCAGGTTTGGCAATCTAAATTGGTAAAATGTGACTGGAATCGACACAGAATGGAAATGGCTATGGAACTGGCAACAAGTATGACCTGGATAAGTGGATCCGTTTATTATATGGAAACTATAATAAACGCACAGACATGGAATTGAATAAATATTATTCAATTGTATTTTTGGATATATACCTAGCTATTATCAATTCAGCCGATTATGGTGCCGGATGATTCACAACACTCCTTGGTTCTAAAATTCGGTTGGTTGATATACCAAACCCGAACCGGAAGTACCAATGAACCAAAATATGACGCCATTTGGTTCCAAAAATGACGTAACGTTATCAAGAATGATGAAAAAGTTACCAAAGTACCAATGGTACCAACGGGTACAAGTTACCAAATGTTCTAAAAATAGAAGTTTGTGTATTCCTTCCATTACAATAATTATAAACCTTTTAAAGTATAAATGAAATCTTTATAAAGTTTCATTATTAAGTAACATTTTATAGAAATAAATAGACAGTAAAATAGACAGTAAATATGACCTTTAATTCATACAAGTAAACACACACTAGATAATATTTTTGCCACAATACTATTTAGCGATAAGAGATATGTACAATCAGTGATCTAATATACCTTAAAATCGGTTAAAACAGAGACATTCAATGATACTTGGAAAAAACAAGGAAGTATAACCCAAGTGTTTAATCGGTAACTATGCAGTTGTATTCATAGTCGATGTTGGACACTTTCTAACGGTAGGTATATTGAGCAACGTTACCTTATATTATTGTTTAGTTTCATTCATTTAAAACAAAATGAAAAATCTTTTTAGCAAATACTCAGTAATATCATTCTGGAGAGGATTTACCTACACTGTTCATTCGAAGAACAATCTCCTTTTACTTAGGACAGTTGTCCTACTATCATAGACGATGTTGGACACTTTCTAACGGTACGTATAATGAGCAACGTTACCTTATATTAATGTTTAGTTTCATTCACTCAAAACAAAATGAAAAATCTTTTTTAGCAAAAACTCGGTAAAATCATTCTGGAAAGGATTTACCTACACTGTTCATTCGAAGAACAATATCCTTTTACTTAGGACAGTTGTCCTACCATTATACCGAACATGTACATAATTCCCGAGAATGTTCTTTAAAAAGGAAGGTAATGGACAAAGAATCCTGTTTCTGTCAATGAATTGTTTATATTGTTTTATTCTCAGAGCAATTCGATCATTCTATTGTTTACAGTTTCATTTATTTAGTTAATCATTCATTGTGACAGTTTCATATCTTTTGCTCTTAAGTCCATCACTGTCTGTTTACATTTCCCAATTAGTGATGAACGCAAAGAACCTTACAGTCATTTTATTGGTAAAGTTGGATATATATTCTTTAATATTATGTTTCAAAAAGCGTCCTTTTTGTTTCAAGCTCAATTCTAGATGTGTATATGAGGCTTTTATACGGTTCCATGTTCAAGTTCAAATCCAACGGCAGTCATTAATTTTCTTGAGGTCCTTAAATTAAAGACGATTCATTTTTCATTATATCTGTCCCATAGTACCAAAGATCTTCCATGTATATTCAATTTTAAAACATGCGTGGCTTTCGGAGAAACCGACTTCAATTCCCTGGTCGAAGTTCACGATAACTTAATCTGCAAGTTTCCAGAATGTTTGCTTTGTGTTGTGATTTAGATATTGATTTGATATAGTAAACCAAGAATAAAGTACAAAACCTTGGAAGAAATCAATTTTAAGAAGCAATAAAGCAATAGGAATTAAGTACATATTATACCAACATTCATTGTATAGTATTGTCGTCCGCTAAAATTGTAAAACCTAAAACTGTTTTCCATGTGATTGAAAATTACACAAATGTTCAACATAAAATGAACCAAGTTTATCTAAGGAAAAGCTTTGCATGAGGGCTTTAAGATTTTTATATTACACAACATAATCCTCCTTAAATTCCATATTATCTATGTGCAAGTCTGACTGTACATGTATTTATTGATATAGTGCCAACAAAAACATTGATTAAATGTGTCCGTTTAAATATAAAAAAGAAACATACCAGTTACCGAATATATATTTAAGGCTTTTTTTAAATCTATAATTTATCTACTAAAGGACATTAAATTGTCTAAATCTCATATATATATATATATATATATATATTATATATATATATATATATATATATATATATATATATATATATATATGGTTGTTTAACATCTTAAAAATATTTAGTTGCCCACAAGTCCGAGTGCTACAGATGATTTTATGCCGAAACGAACATATAATACTGCAAAATTAGAACATGTTTAGTAGATATTTTTCATATCTTTTATTGGAAATTTTATTATAATATCTTTTTCATGTCGAACCGATATTGTTTGAAAGGTTTTTAATCATTTTCAGTTACTTATATCTCGAAAGTTATCAAAATTGAACAATGCAGAAATTGATGATTGGTTATTTAGAAAGACGTCCACTTTATAACAAACGTTTAACCTAGTCAGGAATGAAAACTGAAAATACGATCTGTTTTAAGTAGCCTGTTTGTTAAATGCAAGTGTAATCTTGAATTTTTGACTACGCAAATTTCCTTTAGTACAACATGTACAGCTGGCTGTATATACTATTGACGTATATCAACAGATTGAAATCAATGTTTAAAATTTAAAATGTTTCAGTGAATTTAACCGCCTTTTCCAATATGGTAGCTCAGTTTGTATAGTGTTCTGGCTTCGTATGTGGAAGGTAGGGTGTTCAAGCTCCGGTCAGGTCTGACCAAGATAGGCAGTGACTGTGATTTTGCCAAGCACTCGGCATAAAGAAGTAACACTCGTGGAGTCTTTAAAGAGACTATCGCGTCAAACCAGAAGTGGCTTGTAAAAATAACCTCCCTTCACATTGCTCTGAGTGGATAGCAAATCATAAGTATTCACCTACAGTTGGTGTTGTTTTAATGTAAGTGAAATATTTTCGACTGTGACGTTAAACCCCAATGAATGAATGAATGAATGAATGAATGAATGAATAAATGAATGAATGAATGAATGAATGAATGAATGAATCAATCAATTAATTATCAAGTATTATCGCATGAGAGTAATATTTTCTTTGAACATGTGTTTCACTAAGAATCGTGAATTTCCTATATTTAAGCACGATAAATCTACAGAGTTGGACTTATTGGAGTTTCTTGATCAATTGGTTATATTACGCACATATTTACCTTTTTTGAAAATTAAGTAAAATTGTTTACATTAATCCAGTCTATCTTTAAATGTAATCTTTTAAACGATTTGCACAGGTGATCAATAAAAAATCTTAGTCGATAAACTCGAAAAATCCTTCTATGTAATGTAAAAACGTCTATATGCAACAGTTTGAAAAATCACTTTAAGAAACATGATTAAATAAAAAGGGATTAAATGAAAATGGGAGACTTTATCTTTGGATAATATAATTGTTGTGCTTATAAATGATAAGGTATGTAGTAATAGTAATAGCCTTTTCTTTGAAACAAAAGGGTGATGGATTAACTGAGAAAAGAAAGATTTTTGGATCTACTGTAAAAACAGATGAGAAAAATGCGAGATTAATATTAAATACGTTAGATACCCTACTACTCCAGTTTAAGATACAGAATGATATTTCAACTTTAATTACATACGAAGGCTGAAGTTGCATATGTAAGATTTTACCTTGGAGGATACATTATTTTATACGGATTGTTTTCAATATGATTTCATTATTTGTCGCATTAGGATTTTAGTAAGGAATATAAAATAATAAAGAAAGTAGACAAAACAAAAATGATTCTGTAAAATTATTGATTCAAAAAGAGAATTTTAAAGTTTTATGATCATTTTTTCTATCAGAAATCCCCTTGGGATATGCAAATATTTAATATAAACGGAAGCATGTTACTTATAAATATATTTATGTGCTTAGAACTACCTATACATTTTCAATGTACAATAAAAGGCAAGTATTAGATGAGTATATGGGAAAATAATTTGTCGGTTGTGTACATTATAGGCATTTTATTGTAGAAAAAATGGCAAATTCTAGGTCTAGTAATCAGAAAAAAGATTGCCAGTTGGGCGACAAATCTAGTCCAAAATTGAGAGAAGCTGTCGGAAATATATCCAATGAATTGACTGATGAACGTTCGAGGTTGCTTAAAAAAAGCGATGGCAACACTGTGTTATTCCAAAACATTGCTACAGAATCCATGAACGTAACAATTAACCAGAGGTCAGTTGATTAATTAAAATGTAGACTTATACTAAGGTACTTTTCTCCCTCTCTGTCTCTCATTCGCCTCTTCTCTCTCGCATACAGAGAGAGAGATTAATAGTATAAAATTTTGTAAATTACCGGTTCATGTTTGTCTAGTCTTTTTTAAACTTCATTCTAACTATGCGGGCGAAACCGTTACGCTCTCTCTCTCTCTCTCTCTCTCTCTCTCTCTCTCTCTCTCTCTCTCTCTCTCTATATATATATATATATATATATATATATATATCTATATATATATATAGTTTGCTTCAGTAATACATCAGGAAGAATATATCATTTTACAGTTATAAATGATCATGGGTATGCTTGCTTCCTTGAAACTGTCAAAATCTGATTTTTCTTAATCTGGGTTAAATTCCTAATTTCATTTAATTGTTTGCGTGAATAACTAAAATTTAATTTGTATATAATAGAATTAAAAACGCATGCACACAGTGTGAAAAAACGAAAGTCCAGTCGGATGCAAATTCCAGGCCTAGTAATCAGGAAATAGATTCCCAGTTGTGCGACGCATGCACAGAGTGTGAAAAAACGAAAGTCCATTTGGAGGAAGTTGAATTAGAAAGATCATTTTTCGAAAGGATTTTGAATAAATGTTTAACAACATTAGACGCCGCAGTAGAATCAATGGGTCCTGTGAAGATTAAGCTACCCCGTGTTCCGAAATTAGCAAATAAAAATAGAAGGCGGCAAATAAAAGAAGACAGAAAATCCGTTAAAGATAAGTTAAAACGAATAACAGATCGTCATAACAAGTACGTATTTAATTACATACTATATTAGTGTTTATTTTACAGTTGAAATTCATTTCCTTATCAGTAGCACCTATTAAGCAAATTTAAGTATGGAAATACTTTGTATGAGGGAGTATACCTTAGTTTTTAAGGTTTTTATGTATATATTAAAGATTTTAGATTACAATCAATGGCATAAAAATTTATATAGAATACGAGTTGTCACAGAGCACGTACTTCTAGCTTAAACAAATTCATTCAGCGACAATAAATGTGCATTTTTTGGTGTTCAAAATCCCTGTCTAGATATATATGAGCCGGTGCATGCGAAAACCTACAACTTGGTCAAAATTTTCAAAATTGAGATTTTTACATATTATGAAAGTCCATAATGTTTTATACGTGTAAACAAATTTTTAAAGTAAAACACAAATCCTAAACTGTAAAAATGACGTCATAAAAACTTGGATGATGTCATAATTTATTGGTCAAGTGTTCATGAGTGCTTTCAGTTTTGCATTCAATTTTCAATACTCAAACATCGTTTAACAAAATGATTGTCACTCTTCCGACGGTGCTGGACATGTGATATCTTGATACATTAACCTGATATGGTGTAACTGAGTTTAATTGTCGGTCTCTGCTGCATAGACTTGGTGCGACTTGATCTGGTCGGTCCATAAGGGTACATGACCAACAGACCTCTTTACAAGTGTAAAGGTAGTCTCAGAATCATCGATATTACGGTCCCTAATCTTCACAAAAATTTTACCGGGTTCTGTACTTGAAAATCTTAAATGTATTGGATGTTTGTGTAAAAGCATTCAGAATATTTATTACTGATAAATGTTACTACATTTCTAAATCTCCCTACAAACTCAATATCATGCCGACACCCACCATAAAGTTTAGTTATGATTGGTAATTTTACAAGAAAAGTAGTTTCAATTATTAAAAACATTTTGTTTACAAATTTTGAAACCCATTGTATTTTATAATTCTTGACTTAAGCGGTCATTTAAATGACGCAAGTGAATTATAATTCTAGATTTAAAAATAAATAAATAAAAAATAAACTTCTTTAATGCTCTGGTGCTTGTGCATTCCAATAAACATCCTATCGATTTCATTATGATTTGATACTTTTACCTATTTTATCTCAGTTAAATTTTATATTTTATAAATGTGCTGATAAAATGATCCAAAATGATACAGGACTGATAAAAAATGAGCTGATTAAAATGTTTTCCAATCTTTCAATTCCCAGTTTCTGGGCCCATAAATATTGTATGCAATGTTTTTTATTGTTATATGCCGATTTTGTAACAGTACTAGTATCCAAAAGTGCCAACATTGATCCGACAGTATTGGCGCTTTAATTGCGCAAATCCTATAGAACTCCTGTCTATGAAGCATTGTACATGTCCTGCAATCTGCATTTATTAAAAAAGTGACTGCAGTGTTGAGTCCTGTCAAAATGCACCATTCGAAATAAGTCATTGTATACATATTTTTGTTCTGTCTTGTAAAATATTCTAAATTTCTGTAATAGCAAACACAAACTGCTGTATATTTGGAATTCGCCCCTATTGATGTAAGACACCAGAATTAATACATTTATTAAAAATACAGACGAGTTCGGTACTGTTTGCCATTTTTACCCAGTGCCTGGTTCTCGTTCATTAAGTGATTCAGATGCAATTGAAAACATAATCGTACATAAAAAACCTGGATTTTACAGGGTGTCAGAAAATAAAGTGCACCCATCTGTCTATAAAAATATGGTTTATTGATCGATTGATCAATTAATTGATTGATTGAAATGCGATCTACGTCCTAGTCAAGAATATTACACTTATATTGAGGACGTCTCCAGCTATAAGTGAAGTAGTACACTATTATTTTACCTTTGTAGTGTGTTATGTTATATGACGAATATACCCCTTGTACCATCTCCATTGGTTTAGATTGAAAAAAGTTTGAATTGAATTGCCTAGTGCAACGAACAGGGAGGATTTTTAACGATGCCTGCGATTACACGGGGCATCGGTATTTAAGGTCTCGTCCGAAGGACTCCTTGACTTTCATTTCTAAATGCCGAATGCTTGGCGAACTTTTTTAAGTTTTTGTCAAACCCTGTCTAAAATCGAACCCATGACCTCTCACATAAGAAGCGCGCACTCTACCAACTAAGCATCCGTTGTATACATACATTCTGTGCGACGTCAAAAGAAACATTTTGTTTTGGTACAAAGGCGCAACTGGTACACGTGGTATTGAGATTTTGGATAATTCTTCTTGTGTCTTTGTAAAACAGGTCTTAAGAACACATTTTCTTTTTTTACAAGAATGAGGGAAAAAGAAACGGAAATTCTTCTTTAGAAAAGCTGTACTCCTACTGTTTTTCCCGTCATATCCAAAATTAAAAACAAAACATACAGATGTGGGCGTTTTGGGTTTTTGGTCAAGGAATGTTCAAAATGGCCTAATGCATTTCTTAGCATAGCATGCGCAAGTTTTTTTTCCCCGCCGATACAAAGTACATACATGTGGTATTTAAAACAAATAGTTTAAAATTAAATATATAAAGTTTAAACAACAACTATATGAATAACATAGGCAAGTGACACTTCATTCTTTAGCAAAACACGTTTTCTGATATATTTCATGAATTGACCTTCTACTTTCATTATGGTGGAATATCATCTCGACCTCTAAATGGGGAAGGAAATGGCACCTCGTTCTCATCTGCATAATTAATTATGTAATTCAGAATTATTTCAACGCCATTAATATTGATTAAGAGGCCGCGGTGGCCTAATGGATGAGACGTCGGTCTACAAATCCAGGGTCTCTGACCGCTCTGAGTTCGACGTCCCGCATAGACCATATGTGGGAAAGTAAGTTTTCTTTGCTGTTGGCCTTAATTAACTGGTTAACCTGGTATCAGTTTATGGACTGGGGGAATGTTGCGCTTGTCTGCGACGTACTCGGCGCGCTAGCACCTTAAAAGCCGCCCTGAGTGCGCGCTAGTACAAGGCAGACCATACAACACACTCGCAACTCACATGCAAACATGAAATTGTTCATAGATTAATCCACAGAGATTAATAAAATAGCTCTCGTCGCAAATAGCTGAAAAATTGCTGATACGACGTTAAGCAACATTTAACCAACCAAGCTATTAATATTAAAGTCATTATGAGGTTTTTGAACCCTGTTCCCACATTTAAATTATTCTTCACATGACGGATAATAAAGCTTTAACCAATTTCTCTGATGGCATACCGTATCTTAAATACTACTCGACAAATTACTGTACGTTTAAGGTGAAATTATGGTGCTAATTCTGTCTCTCTCCTCATTTTGTTTGTATTCTTTGGTTGTCTTATACTTCATACTAATGGACCCTATCATGCAATCTTCCCGCTATGGTTAAAAAAAAAAAAAAAAAAAAAAAACGTCAGTGGGATTCGAACTCGCGGAGCCTGTGTTAGATAAAAAGTGTAAATCCAAAGTCGTATCCACTACACCACGACGACCACATATCCAGCGCAAAATTATACAATGTATAAAATTTGTTATGTCACCGCTAAGGCCAGTAACTCTTCATTTGTTTACATTCACAGACGTACCCACGGTACTGTTGCTGGATCTTGTTACCGATAGGCTAATATTTAATGTAGTTGTTATATCGCCATTGAAAAGACATATAAAATCGTAAGACACATATTATTAAACATGTATGTTATTCAATAACTCAAGTAAACCCCGGGTGATACACACATAGTCTTCCCGGGTCATCTCTCTCTCTCTCTCTCTCTCTCTCATTTAGATAAAATTGGGAAAGTGTTTGTATTTATTATAATTTATAATTTTGTATTATATTATTAATATTGATATAAATATTTATAAAACGTGACCAATATAAGTTTCGAAATATTTTTAATACAACCATCTCCATACTCCGAAGATACATGACCGAAAATGAGTGCTCGTTCACAGCTACTAAAGCCCGTATAAATGCTGTAAAAACATATGGATGAATTAAAAAACTAAACCTCATCTGTCTTCACTTCAGTTACCATATCTTACCACCCCATCACTTAAAATCACTCCGTTAAAATCAGTTTTAACTTCAACTCGTTCTAAAAGTTAAAACGTCAAACTTGTAAATTGACGCACAATACTTGCAGTTGACTTCCGTGTTTGTGACGTAACTTCGTCGCGATTTTTCTCAATTGTGACGTAATTGCCAAGTTGTAGGTTTTCGCATGCACTGGCTCATATGCATAATGTTTAATATATATATATATATATATATATATATATATAAAACTAAAATAAAATTAAAAACTACACTTTTTACCCCATTTTAAACGTAAAATTAAGTGTTTTAGCTAAAAAGTCTGTACTTCATCATCTGCATAATTAAAAAAAATCTCATTGCTATTTAAAAAAATAAAATACTCATATCTAGTCTGCATAAAAATTATATATATATATATATATTTAAGATCACTATAAAATTTAATAATTTGTACTTTGTGTAAACTTGGCAAAATAAATTTTAATGAACAATGTGATTCAGTGTTTCAAATCGTATGACATAAAATCAGAAGCAACATGTGGGTTTGTGACAAAAAATAAAAAATACTGTAAAGTTTAAATGTTAAGTATATTATGTATGTTTATTTTCTTACATTACATTACGCCCATTATGTAATTTCATCATATTTTAACACCCAATTTATAGAAATTCATAATAAACATATGAAATTATATTAAAAGTAATAAAAACAACAATTCACTGGCCTAATCGCTTTTTTTCGCTTTGTCTTAATTATTTTCGAATTTACGATAAAGGAAAAATAAAACAGAAGAAGTGAATTGTCAAATATCTTGCGTATAGTGCTGTTTAATTTACAGATGCAACAATAGCACTACCATTTCTTAACTAAGATTTTTCCTCAGCTTATTTTTAGAAAATTTTGAAAATCTTTTTTTCAACTAAATTAATGTTTTAAGAAAATTAGCACAAATGTTATAAGTTTGAAGCAATGTTCACAATAATACTTTAAATGTCTTGGTATCTTAAAAATTAACAAAGTTAAAAAAAATTACAATGGGATCAAATGTTCCGGATTTAAGTTAAGAGGAACGATTGTGAAACTAAACCAAAATCTATCGTCAAACTTACCAGTCAAGATAGTACTGTATTTCCAAAAATTCAGAGCACACGGAAAATGTAAGAACAAAGTAGTATCTTCCAACAAACTCGCAAAAACTTCGTCACAACTTGATACAAAATCTACTGACCTAATATGAGAAAATATTTTTCATTCACCCAAAAGTGAATTTAATTCTGTACATAGAGAAATTTTCGAACTTTTAAAATAAAACAACATATATAACTACGTCAAAATTATCCCTTGTGTACCTTCTTACTCTGAAGAACTATAAGTGTTGTGTCATAATTAGAATATTCACGATGATAACACATGGAAAAAACCCGAATAACAATGACCTACCTGACCCTACATACCCTGATGTACATTTGAATGAGGCCCAATTTGTGGATACACTTGATCTAATTTCCTAAATTTTTGCACAATTGCTATATTTACAAGAGAACTGAGCACTGATGTTTTTATTTTAAAATACAATTTGGTTAGGTCAGTGCATTTTAAATGCATTTTATTGATAGCTTATTGGAAACATTTTCAATAAAAATAAATAAAAATCATGTTCACTCAGTCTGTAAGAAGGAAAATTGAATCGTTTTCTTGAATAGTTGTAAAGTAGCTGATATGAACTAATAATAATAATCAACTAACACGACAAGAATATAATATTCTAGTAACTCTTGTTAAATTAACACAATTCAATGTTGCTATACGCTTAAGATTCCGACTTCATTTAAAAAGCTATGTGGCAACATTCGTTTTCCCCTTTAAAATTGTTACATTTTATTTAACTCTCCTACTAAATTTCTGAACCAATTTTGATGATACCTAAAAAAACCTTGTGATTTTCATGGACCTAACTGGGGTACAAAAAGAAAAAAATAATAAACAGTAACTCAAAATTATATGTTACGTTTATTTGAGGAAATTTTGTATCAAACGTCTGTAAAATAGTACACGAATTTGAAAAAAAATGCACGTGGTAACAATATTGGTAAGATGAAAAAACCATTGTCTTTATAAGATTTTATCCAATTTATCAGTTAAATACTCTTGTGCTTGGGTAAATGTGTATTAAAACATAGTTATCATAGTTATTATTACTAATTTTGGCCAATATAAAACAACATGGGCAGGTAACTAATGGAAAAACCTGTCTAAACCGGAACCTGTCTAAACCGGACTTTTTATTTATTCCCGACGTAGTCCGGTATTCACAGGTTCACTGTATTAATTAATAAAACATGTCCTCCTCAGATGATCAACCAAGGCCAATGTGCCTTGTATTTGTGATATAATTTCTATTCTTAAAACAACTTCATTCATGGCCTGATGATTTCAAATTAAAAAACCGTATTGGTAGAGGACATGGATTATATCTTTGTTTCCGGATGCTATCATTTGTTCTAAGAATGGATTGAATTTCATGTTTTTTTTTGTTACAGATTAAGCAAAGAAATTGGTACCAAGTTAAATGATAACAATCCGGCTATCGCAGACCGCAGTAATCCAAATAGAGCTACAAAACTGGCAGAAATATACAACGAAATTTATGACAACGAATGGACAGATGCATTGGAAGAGTTAGACAATTATGGCTACACAGAAAAAAAGTCTATAAGGCTGTTATTGGATATGGTGAAGGTTAGACATATGTATTTAATATTAATATTATTTCTATCTGATGGATCAAAAGTAAACAGAAAATGTACTAAAATTGTTGTACTTGTTTACTAGATTTAAGTGAAGGAAAACTCTTAGTTAAGGAATGAATTTGAAATTGAGATCTGGTTAATAGTACAATAAGTCTTTAAATCTAGAGCTCATTGTATTATACTAGGCACCAATTTCGACATTTTCATATTGTATACATATCATGAGGCATTTAAAACTGACCATGAAACTTTTCCAAGACGTTGCACCTCTTGTCTAGCCAGCTACACCGGCAACGTGCGATTTTAAATTGAGAACTGGAAAAACTGTGAGCCACAAGCTCACAAATAATACCACCCGCTCCCAAAAATTCATTGGATCAAACTTTAAAATAGGAGGTGCACATCTACATTATATCAGAAAGATTGTGAAAGTTTCATGAAAATCCATTGAAGGGTTTAGGAGGAGTTGCGGATAAAAGATAGGTACCCTAAGGTGTAACGGAAGGATGGACACACGGCAACACCCCTATCACTATATATCCTCTCCACTTTTTAAGCGGGGGGTATAATGAAACGAAAGGACCTTTAATATATCCAGGATAAAATTGGATACATAAACATACAATATTGTAACGATTGTCATAAAACTACTTTAGGGCCGTTATATACCTAGGGATGCTATATTCCTGAGTCAATAATTCATTTGCAAGCAGCTTCTTTGCTGGATAAAACTCTTGAATATGGAACCTTACACAAGAGTAAGAACTGTGAAACATAACACCATAATCAAAGACAAGGATTGCTGCTTAGAAAAGGAAAGCAAGTTGATAATACAGAAATATACGTTGTCGTCTTTGTCAAACAAATTCAAATGTAGCCCTTAATGTGTGTCTTAGACATATATATTTCGACTATAGAGGAAATACATCGGTTTCACACTCTTTACCCATATATTATTGTCATAATATTTTCATATTTTCAGAAAGCAGATAAATTCTGTAATGAAAAAGCAGAGAATCAAATGAGGGCTATTGTGGGTTTCTTTGCGTTTGTAAGTAATATCGTTGTCGTCTTCTTATGTTTTATCATAACAAATGATATTTTTCGAATTGAAAGCCTAAACATATTGATCTGTTTCTGCATTTAGATCAAAGGTCAAGGCAATGAGCGCTGAATCTTAGAAAGTTTGTATCATGTCGACTTCATGCTTCCTGAATAATCAATGGGTTTTGACGAATAAACTTGTTACAAGTGTGGCCCAGCTTAAGACGAAACGTCATGAACAATATATAGCTATAAAAGTAAAACCAAAATCTTATAACTTATGCATTATTTTCTTGTAAGCCCTATATCTGCTATTTTTTCAATACATTTGACAAGCGTAGACCAAAGCCAATATACATGTAATAGGATGCATCATGAATACATTTTGTGATGTAGGTCAAAGATCAATGTCACAGTGTACTGCCTAGTTGGCACGTTTATTTACCTTTTTAAGATAAAACTCTTAAAGTTTTAAATGTAGTAGCATATAGAGGCATGTACAATGTAAATAATACCCCTCAATATCCGATTGTAATATAAATATATGTATTATGATTTTTTTTTATTTAGAATACAGACGAGGACAAAGGTAGTTGCCAGAACCAGAAAACGATCATGAAAATGCTAAAAGATCACCGGAAGTCAACAGCTGAAAAAAATGCAGAGAAAATTTACAAGGTGTGTTACTTTACGATTTACTTAGCATAATTTAAATTTGATTATGAATTAGTTGATTAATTAACATATGATGTTGATTAAATGCGGTAGTGTCTGAATCACCAATCGGTCAATATGTGATAAAGTAACTGGGCCAATTTTGAAAATTGGAACCAATATCAGCGTATGCAAAGGTTCGTAATAAATATTACTAAAGCATTTTGCGTTTAACAATCCATTGTGGTTAAACTCAAATTAAAACTATTTCCTGATAATAAAGTACTTTTATTTGATGTGAAAAATTGCTTTTGCACAAAAACACGGAATATCAATAAACGTTGATCAAAATGTAATAAGGTATACATGTACATTATTTAAACAAGCACTTAACATGTAATTGTGTCTTTGATATTAAACAGTCGTCAATTTACATTGTATTTCTTTCCACATCTCTGTCAGATTGTCGGACACATCCCCGTCAGAATGTCGGACAAGTATGCTTAAGTTATGTTTTTATTTCATTTTCTAACACGATTACTGATCAAGTTATCATTGATTAGGCATTTAATTATAGTCAAGGTGTTTAATTTCATATAATATAAAATTATGATATGTTTTATTGTTTTTACATACGAGCTTCATACTAAATGCAAGGTCTCTATAATTGTAGGAATTTTCAAACCGGTACTCTAATTATAGAATGCAGACAGAGTACGCAAAGAAGATAGTTAAGCTTTGTTGGTTGATGGCAGTTCAGGATCCACCAGTATGTCTTGTCAATGAAGCAAATGGCTATGACGAATTCGATACGCACATTTTCAGACCATACACTCAAACTGGTACAGTGGTGTCTTACACTGTTTGGCTGCCTATGTTTTTGCATGAAGGAGGGCCTTTACTTTCAAAGGGGGTTGCACAACCTGTTTCTACTCGACCAAAAACTTCACCTACAAGTAGGACAAAAGGACATCGTTATGTCAAAACGGTAGTTAAGTCGAGACCAACCCAAGAAAGATACATAGTTGGAGAAAATCATATTCTACAGACTAAACATGATTTGGAATCCCTAAGTGAAACAAGAAGGAACCAGAATTACGAAATGGGTTTCAAGCACCAAAAAACCACAAAAGAGGATGCAGTTAAAAGCTATGCCTCACAGCCGAAAGGTGCTTGGGAACCTACACACGGTTACTATGATAACAAGTACCATGACAGTATCATATTCCACTGTCGAAAAGTAATTACCCCTATGTTAATAGATCGCAATTAAACACGGGAGTAGTTACAAATGCACACACTTCCCATAGAAGTCTGAATATCACATACACAGAAACACAGCACGAACAAAGCACGGTACCGACAAGAATGTACAGAAACGATGTGCATTACAAAACCTTTCACTTTGGCGATACAACAGCAAAAGTTACTAAATTACCTAAAATTTAAAGGATTTTTATTTTTTTTAGACTTTTCAATACATGGAATGTGATGGTACGAAGGTACATTTATGTTTGTAGTATTATTGAAAATGTTTTTTTGTTCTCACTGTATTTATTTACAGAAAGAAAATTCTGACATTAACTTGCAATTTATTACCTTATATATATATATATATATATATATATATATATATATATATATATTTAGTTTAATAATTGCAATACTGATAACTCTTCAGGACGTAGTGGTTTTATGAAGACAATCGTATAAGAATACCAAAACACTATATGATCTATTTTTGTAACAAAATATGTTAGATGTGAAATCTAGTGTTACTAGTATATATGTATTATGTAGTTTGTAACCCAATTTTTTAAAATATAATTTCTTTTTCAAGCAATGTTTATTCCATCAAAAAGTTGTTACATTGTATCACGTGACGTAGGAAAGAATTCTATTGATGTTATGGAAAAAATGCATTTTGCCGAAGGACATAGTTTGTGTGTCTGAAATGTATAAAGGGAGATAACTGTGTATTTTGCCATTTTATTTTCAGATTTTCATCGGTTAGAAGAAGTAATATGTAAACTGTAATTATCTGTTAAAGAAATCTTTGATTAAACATGTCAGAATATATTATAGCTGACTAACTCTTGTGTAGTTATAAACTACGTTTACTGGGGCCTCAAAATTTTCGGGATAGACCTGTATATCTGTATTACATATTATACTAGTTTTAATTTTACAGCAATAGACGGCCGTTTCGGAATACAATTCCTCATCAGTAGTGCTTGGACCAAAATTATGAAACCAAAATTATTTTGAAGATGTTGAAAAGCTACCCAAAAGGATCAAACTGTAGCTAAGGAAATACTTTGCATGAGGGAGTATACCTTAGTTTTTGAGAAATTTCAAATTTTAACTTGCAGGAAATTTAGACAATTATAATATATTTCTGACAATAATACGAAGTTATTGCCTACTGAGTTTTTTTATATCCTCGAGGTTTACGAGATTTCATGTAGCTTTTTTCGTTTTCATGTTATTGCCGGAATATGAAAATAAGCAAATGAATACTAGTATAGATGATTCTTCAAAAAATGTTGTTTCTGAATTCACAGGGCCACATGGATCCGGATTTGGTGTGGAAAGCCCCTCGGTGTAGTAGAAGTAAAATAATGTTTGTGATTTTCGCACTAATCCATAATCCAAGATGACCGTTTTTATTATAAATAATAAAAACCAAACAAAATACTAGTAGATAGTACTGTTTATCAAATTCCATCTAATAAAATCATAACAATTACTTTATTGTTGATTATCAAATATTTCTCAAAGAGAACAACATTTATTATCAAATTATTTACTGGGGGATATTGCAAGCCAAGGGTTATCAAGGCCCTCAAAAAGTTTTATGGCCGGCATCACAGTATTGTTGATAAGTTTGATGTCTCTGTGTCCAGGTATTTGACGTCTCGTAGTTCGATGTTCCTTTCACACAATTTTGATTACACACTTGGGGTGTAGCTAGCTAAACAGGAGGTGCTTACCCATCCGGAGCACCCGGTCTAACTTCCCTGGTAGGAGTTTACGTGTCTAACCTAACTTGTCAGTTCTAAAGTTTTTACTTTGCTTCTGGAATGTGAGTCGGACATGGATTAGTATGTTTGTTTTTGATTACAAATTTAGTAATTTTAACTAAATCAATAATAATTATGACACTTGACAGCTCATCAAATTCCGCATCCATAGCATGGTTATCAAAAACAAAACAAACATACAAATTCATGTTATTTAATTTAAACAGGATTACGTATCATGGTTGTATTATAACTAATCATCTTAAAAAGTTAATAAATCCATCTGTACATGTAGTTGTAACTGTAGTTACATTAAACAGGCAAAGCCAACAGAGAAATACACCATAGTATTGCAGCCACTGATCATGTAATTTACGAATTTGGACGAGCACTTGGTTAAATATAGACTGATGTGCATCAAAAAATACAACGTTTGTCTGCGTGTTTATATGTAAATATGTCAACGTAATTTGAAGTAATATCTGTCCATCTAACATCATTTTATAAAATATTTATCTGGGAACAATATAACACAAATATCACGGAGATAAAATGCAAATTGGAGGAGGTAAATAGAATTGAATCGGTTATAGGAAAAAAAAAATCGTAGTCCCTTTTATAAAACGGGGGTATTTTGTACTATTATGATTCATTTTGTTCCCCCTGAGTTTATTTTGAGCTTTTGGGTAACTTTAACCGAGAGAGCCTGAATTTATATCCAAATTGACTGCACTTTTCGTTGCGCACATCACTGTTTTGGAAACGTAAACAAACAGGCAATGCAAGATCTAAACACATATTCTAATTCATTCTGTATAAAACGCTCGTTTTTATTGGCTGACGTCAACAATTTGCGACAGTATAACCACCGATATACTATCGCAAATTTTCGGGTACTTGCACGTGCGCATGCAGTACCAAACCATCTTGGTGAATTAAAAGAAACTTACACAGGGTATTACAGATATATATCAATAGAGGATGAATATTTTCCTGTCATTGAAAATATTACACTGTTAGTGGTGTAGGATTCTTTTACTCAGACGCCAAAACTCGATTTGTAAAGAAATATTTGCATCAAAACATGTCAGCATCCGTGTCTTCGGAAAATGACGTCATCAAATTTTGTTGTACGCTTGTTTTGGTATCATAGAAATAATTTAAGTGAAATTCAGTCCAACCTGCCTTAAAGACCATCTCTATACAAGGGCCACCTGCTTATAAAGGCCAGTAGAATTGAACCCCAATTGTTCTTTATTCATATTAGTTGAACTTGTATATAATGGCCACATGCAAATAAAGGTGATTTTACTGGTTTTCTTTGGTGACCTTTATAGACAGGTTTGATTATACTATACAATGTACATGGACATATATGCAGCACTAATGAAGTGGGAACGTAAATTGGCATGTACATCTGGATATAAATATAAAAAATACATAACATACTCGACAAACTTAAAACAACTTTAAAAACTCGACACAAAAAATAAGTAAAAATGACAAAATATATACTAACTGAGAAATCTTGTTACCGGGACCTTACCGAAATCACACAACGTCTAATATTTTCTTGAAAACAGTCAGTTTAATTAGTTTTAATATGTGAAATTCAATCCATTGTTTCATACATCTTTGTATAGTGCGTCAAGTTTGACCTGGTCGTTTGACCTTTTAATTTAAATATTAAATTGAGCTAATAGACTGTGCCATTTAGGAAGACGGCATGTTCATCTAAACACCCTGTATACCCAAGATACTATCGTCTATCCTTATATCAACTTTATTTCGCGTAACTGTGATATGTCTATAGCCCTTAAATTACACAATCGATATGTCTGTTTGAATATTCAAATTAAAGGTCAAATGGTCAGGTCAAACTTGAGGCACTATATTGGTTTTGATTCTCAAAACAATTCTCCGTCCTTGGAGCTATTCTTCAATGTCTGTTTTAAATACTGATTTTCCTCCCTCAGTCGTACAATTTCTAATTGTAAATCTTTCTGATCATCGTCTGTTTCTTTCTCTTTGGCTGTCCCTTGGCTTAAAAATAAATAAATATATGTAAATTAAACGATTAATATTTAAGGAAGGACCGCATTTGTGTAAATCAATGAATTAATTAATAACAATAATAATAATAATGACATTAATAATAATAATAATAATAATAATAACTAGAGATTGTAACTGGGATACCAGTTACGTATGATTCCCCACCATCCATAAATAATTTATGGCATATATCTGGTGAAAAGACCCTAGCAGGGTTAGCGCTGGGTTGGAAAAGTCTGTCGCCAAGCAAATCGCCAGTTGTAAAATTTTGTTGCCAATTTCATTACTGTGTCGCCAAAAAGGATACTTTTTGACACATACAACATTTGACGTAATACTATAGTCGAGTCGGGTACCTGCATGTGCAGGTAGTCTTACATCAAAGTTACGGCCCTTCATATATGAATTACAAGATTGAATAAAACAATAAATGAATAAGAGATGTTGTTGTTTAGTTTTTAATCAACAGGTAAATTGTGTGATTTTCGCGTCACATGCGTTTTTAGTGTTGTGTATATATTGCCTTGATGAACGGTTACATTCTAAAGGCAGTTGTGTTTGAAGTGCATTTGTACAGCGCCGACCTGGTAAACAAAAAAAATCCTACCTTGATTACTCTTTTAGATTTCTTTGAAAGTTAAAGTAGATTTAAATTAAAGTTTTCGGTTGAGAAAAATCGTACATTGGAAGGCCTTCTCGGCCTCATAGAACTCATAGAACCCCTCTCAGGCCTCTGATTCGGCGTCGCCGCGTGTCACAATGAATGAACACGTATAGGAGGGTTTGCGCTGGGCATCGCCAACGTCGCCAATTGCGATTTTTTTCTTTAACTGGCGACAAAAAAAAACGGCGCTTTGCGATTTTTCTGGCCACAAGTTTTCAAAGTTCACCGTTATCTTGGTCACCCGTAATTAACAGGTGATATCACATTGAAGCCAGTGACGGATCGGCGAGTGTCACTGAATAAACACAGTAATTAACGACTGGTCTTAAAGAATGAGTTGATTAAGATCGTTGTCTTAGGTGTGAATGTAAGACCTTCTAATTATGGGCAGGTAGATCCAGGTCATTAGGAAAGTGTCAGTCAGTAAAGGAGAAATTTCATTGGTGTTAACTTAAAAAGTGGGCAGTCTTCTACTTCCATAGTCAGTGATTAACAGAATACCCCGAAGCCATTTCGAAACGCTTAACCTTCTTCGATCTATCAAGGCAAATTGTATACACCATTCAGCTCATTGTGTAAGGTTTTAATAACAGGCGTGTGACGTGACAAGCTGTGGTTTTAAAAATCGCAAGTTTTTGATGGTCACTAATCGGATTAACTCATAGGTGAAAGCATTTGCTTGGTATGATTCAAGTGTCGTAGCCAGCTTATGTCCATTCAGAATTAGTTTCCCCGGGTATTTAACTACGTATTCAATTAAGCAATGTACACCCACCCATCCACCTTCAAGATAACGAAAATGAACACGTCTTGATTATCTACACAGCAACAGATTATTGGTAGCAAATTTCATCTAAATCCATCAAGCCGTTCCTGAGATATGCTACAGCATATGGTCCTTACGGAATAATAATAATAATAAAAATAAAAATAAAAATAAATAATAATAATAAAAATAAAAATAATAATAATAAGAAGAAACAGAACAAAAACAATATGATGGGGAATCGTAATAAAAATAAAAATAATAATAAGAAGAAGAAACAGAACGAAAACAATATGATTACCCACCTTCAGTGGTGGGGAATCATAATAATAATAATAACTGATCTTAATTTAGCAGACCCGAAAACTGTTTTAACTATTTTTAGAGATATTAGTTAAGAGCAGTGAAGTGCGAAAATGGTCAACATGACAAGATTGGTCCATGTAGGAGTTGTTGCTCCTGAAAAGTTTTTTTTTTTAATTTGCGATTTTGGCTGTTTTTGGTAATTTCTGGAAAAGTATTTTAGCGATGTCATATACTTTCTATTTAATTTATTAGTTAAACAATACTAAAATGGCACATGATAGATGTATACAAATAATAAATTGCAAAACATGACAGCATCTATATAAGTAAGTAACAAATTGAATGAAAAGAAAAAACGTATGTTTTATAATTGTGATTAAAAAAAAATCGGAAAGTAGGAAGTGCAGGCAAAATGAAGCTTTAAATGTGCCCAATGTTTTAAAGTTTTTTTTTTTTTTTTTTTTTTTTTTTTTTTTTTTTTGTAACATTACCTACTGGCAATCTCATTTCCAAATATGTTTATCATAGTATCATTTTATATATAACCAATGTCACTTTTAAATAAAACCAAACTAATCCATGTCCGAATCACAATCCAGAAGCACACTAGTATAACATTACATGCAGATTAAATACGTGAATTTCCGCCAGGGAAGTAAGGCCGGTTGCTTTGGAAGGGTAAGCCCCCTCCTGTTTTGCTAGCTACACCCGCCATGTGTGTATATAATATACGGTTACCACCGAAACCTCGAAACACATGCTCCAAAAGCATATAAAGCTAAGTATATGTCATAATACAGTGTATTGTAACACGGAGATAATCGGTTCAAACATTGTTAACTTTAACTGTTATTAAGGTGCCAGATTGACGTTTCGTGAATGAAATCTCGGCCGGAATCGTGCGGTGTAATGACGCTACTGACACCAAAACGTCATTATTTGCTGTGACGCTACTTTTGTACCGTAATGGCAGCCAGTGTCGGAACATAAAAGGCATAGCCGGCGATACGTCAACTATAGATGGTATTAAAATGACGCTTTAAGTCGGATACAAATCAAGAACCTGACTGCTTCACTTTGCCCGAACCATTTCTTTACCGCCTATATCAATGATAGTGTTATGATATTTGCTTATTTTCAGACGTCCTGGTGGTAAGGGTACTTAGTGTTGATCTAATACATCTAGTCCTGGGGGTAAAGCATAATTGATATAAATTGTCTGTATCTATGCCATGTGCTTCTTTTGAATGTATTATTTCATAAAAATTACAAAAATAGCACATAGCAACTAGTATCACAAGATAACACTTCGGACAATTTGAAAGTTTTACCATCAACTCTCCAATTTATGAAAGCTTCACTATGCCCTGGTCATCAACCTGTCCATTAATGATTCTTAACAATTTTGTCATTTAAAAATAAATAACGCATTAGTAATATGAATGTTGCATTTTTATACGCCACTTACCTGAATTTCTGTTTTCCAAACATCGACAATAACCCCTTTATAAGCACGGAATCTACAGCATCTTCATTTATTTCCGGTATCTCAGGAACATTCTCGCTCTCGTGGGAAGTCACGTGATCAATATTTTGTAGTGGCGGTTGTTTACCTTTCTTCAGAATGACGATGTTATTCCAATCAGAGTCGCCATTACACGCTGCCAACATGCTTTCCTTTTTTAACATTTCGTCGTAGGCGGTAACTATTTTCCCTGTGTATGCTTTAATGTTCTGTCCATCTCGGCCATTCTGTTCGTATTTCATTCTTTCTACAATGTTTGACAAAGCTGCCTTCATAATTCTAGATCGTGTGTCCATAACTTTGATTATTTTATCAGAAACGCCTTCATATTTTTTCTTCTCTTTTTGCAAAAACTCAAATTTTGATCGTATCTTTGGAATATAAGTTTCATGCATATTATTAATTTTAGCCCTGGCTGCCTGTCTAATGGTGGTATACCGGTGGTCACTATGGTCAAGGTCCATACAAACTGGACATATAAGGACATCACACGTGGTACAAAACATGTCGAAATCCTCATTATCGTGGTCACTACAGGTCACCGTATCTTCAATTTCCCGCCAGTCTTTGTCCGACACAGCATACGTCGCATGACATCTAGTCCTCTTATTTTTCGAATGTTCAAGTTTACATGCTATACAGAAATAATCTTCACACTCCGGGCATTTTGATATAATCTTCTTCTTTTTATTGGTACAATGCTGACAGTAGGACCATTTATTTTGAGAGATCGTCTTCTGTCTTAAAGGAGCCGTCATAATTCCCCCAAAGTAGCGAAATGTTTCTGCAAAACTGGCAAACACTTTAAGACTGGAGAACTTTGTTGGGATTTTGTTGTTTGTTAGTAATCTTAATGTTTTATGCTTATATAGATTTTAAGTCAGGTACAGACATGTCGAAAGTTTCAAACTGAGCTAACGAAAATGACTCTGAGCTCGGATGCAACCAACTGATCTAAGATGAGGATAGCTTGTGACAGTAAAGTATTCGAGAGATACTAGTAAATAGAAGATGCTTCAAAGGTGCCGAGATTTGGTAACGTGGTGAACTGCCGATCTGTCACATAATCGTCAGCGTGGTGTTAAACTTTTGACAGGCCTGTACTCAGAGAAAATCATACCACACCCTTCATATACATGTATGTAATGAAGTTATGTTATATGAATGGAGTTAGCCACACAAATCACATAACAGACATTGTTTTAACGAAATATTTAACAGTAAACAAAATCTCTACTCACTTTATCAATAGATTTTCTGTCTTAGTGAAACTTAAATAAAGATCTTACTTGTGCTGGCTCAGTCAAATGGATGAATAAAGACGCTCGGTCACCTCAAATTATTAAGTTTCGGTAAAAAAAAATACGTATTTTAGGTCATGGGTTTTAAATATTGTGTTGTTTTATTTATTATTTTATATTTTCTTATTTTTTATTGTATTTTAAGAAAAATTGTTAATTTTGATGGTATTTAAGTAAAAGGACGCAATAGAGGCTTAGTTACCAAACCATCATGAACGAAACACTCTCCAGAAACAATTTCCAAACATACGTATAGTAGTAGTAGTAGCAATTAACCGCATTGAGCGTCCGCCTCTAGAGCGGGAAGTAGTGGGTTCGAACTCGAACCGAGTCATACTAGAAACCAAAAAGCTGCCGAGAGATTATATCATAGCATCTGCCTAAAAGCTGTCAAATAGAGGTTACGCGTCGGAGAGACCGAGATTAGCTGTCAGTTCGACACTAAAGCAGATAATTCTAAACAAAATCCAATTACTCACTTGAAGAATAGTTTTTCTGACTTTGTGAAATTTTAATAAAGGTCTTACTGTTTTGGCTCAGTCAATTGGATAAATGAAGACGGTCGGTCACCTCAAACTCAGAAAAATACGCCTTTTATATTAACTCTGTGTCATGGGTTATAAACTGCGTTGTTTATTCATTATTTCATTTCATTTTTCTTTTGTCATTACAGTTTAACAAACAGTTGTTATTTGAATTGTGAATTAAACGATAAAGGGCGCAAAAAAGGCTTGGTTACCATCCGTAAAACACCCCTTAGAGACAGTATTCAAATAATCAGTTTTATTTATTTATTTGTTTGTTTATTTATTTATTTATTTATTTATTTATTTTTGAAAAAAATGAGTTGTTGTACTCCCTAGTCAAGATTGTTTTACTTATATAGATGAGGCAGTCAAAAATAGTGGAGGAAAACAGAATCCCCTAAAACCTACTGACATTCGAAAGCCAACTGACAAACTTTCTTACGCTCGGATCTGTTCCGAGTATGGTTCGAAGCGATGTGCTAAGCGGGGCTGTAGTCGCGCTCTTACAACCACTCGACCACCGATGCCCATAATAATAATTTATTAAAGTGCCACATATCAACATGCATATGTCATCAGAATAAACATTATGTATGTTATATAACACATAAATTAAATATAATGACGTACCATAGTCTGTCTAAATAGCTATATACAGTAAAAACTGCCTTAATTGTCACCTGGAATTAACGGTCACCTGCCGATAGCGGCATTATGTATGTTATATAAACATAAATTAAATATAATGACGTACCATAGTCTGTCTAAATAGCTATATACAGTAAAAACTGCCTTAACTGTCACCTGGAATTAACGGTCACCTGCCGATAGTGGCATTATGTATGTTATATAAAACATAAATTAGATATAATGACGTACCATAGTCTGTCTAAATAGCTATATACAGTAAAAACTGCCTCAACGGTCACCTGGAATTAACGGTCACCTGCCGATAGTGGCATTATGTATGTTATATAACACATAAATTAAATATAATGACGTACCATAGTCTGTCTAAATAGCTATATACAGTAAAAACTGCCTCAACGGTCACCTGGAATTAACGGTCACCTGCCGATAGCGGCATTATGTATGTTATATAACACATAAATTAGATATAATGACGTACCATACACTGTCTAAATAGCTATATACAGTAAAAACTGCCTCAACGGTCACCTGGAATTAACGGTCACCTGCCGATAGCAGCATTATGTATGTTATATAACACATAAATTAAATATAATGACGTACCATAG
Organism: Anadara kagoshimensis; assembly: GCA_021292105.1. Lineage (NCBI taxonomy): Eukaryota > Metazoa > Mollusca > Bivalvia > Arcoida > Arcidae > Anadara > Anadara kagoshimensis. Next base: position 33,941,738 of record CM037873.1, on the reverse strand, counting down.
TCTGTCTAAATAGCTATATACAGTAAAAACTGCCTCAACGGTCACCTGGAATTAACGGTCACCTGCCGATAGTGGCATTATGTATGTTATATAACACATAAATTAAATATAATGACGTACCATAGTCTGTCTAAATAGCTATATACAGTCGGATTCACCTGGTTCCATTCGTGCACTAACCTATGGTCGGTCACCCCCCATGGTAACACGCGCCTCCAAATGTAACAAAAAAGCTAAAAAGTGAAGCGGCCAAACCGTGACTCGATCTCATGGACTTCCCAATATTAGCGGAAGTTTCTACCTACTGAGCTACTCAGTCACCTATCATGAGACCCCTGTCCGCCAGATACCTTTATTCCTTTTTCGAATCAACTACTTTTGAATCGAAACCATCGGGTTCCGTGTTTGGATTACCATGTTAAAGTCGGCATTTCCCTAGGGTTGGATAGCCTCGTCCCATGTAAAATGAAAGGGAAAAGGTGCAGCGGTCAAACTGACACTCGAACCCCAGACCTTCCTCATACTAGTAAAATGTTTTAACGGCTGGGCTAACAGATTTTCTACTAAGCCTGGTCGGCCTTCCACATTATTATTTATTTTAAAAATACACAAATATGAGTAGCTAACTTTACCTATCTTTTACTATGTAATAATAAATAATAATCAAGTTACATTGTCGATAATGTAACGGGTATACAATATGCATAGGCAAACAACATTGACCTGTCCGCTTGACCTTTCAATTTCAACGGTAATATGAATATGTATAATGATCCACCCCATACATAGGTAGCAGTAAATGCATAAACAACGCATATATATTTCCCCATGGTGAGAAAGAAATAGACACCTGTGTTCCCTATACATATATTAATGTACTGGTCCATGAAAAAATATTTCAATTTAAGGTCAGGCAAGCAGGTCAATGTTGTTTTTCTATAATATATCAATGACATACATTAAACACCCTTGTGTTGATCTAATAAGTAGTATTCATATCTATATGCACGTTACATTATATATCAATATCAATACACAATATCAATACATACACACGGAAGTAAAAATGCTTCCAAGAAGCGTAAAACGAAAGTAGTCCAGTTTTCTGTTAAAACACAATAACCAAATCTGCGTATATTACTTCATACTTCTTCTGTAAAAACAGGTAGAGGTGCTAGCTAATATACAGTCAACTTTCTGTACGTGGACCCGAGCCTGGACCCGAGAAAGGTAACACAGTGCTTATTTTTAATCTTCTATTTGTAACGTTACAGTATAAACCTGTCGAAAGTTAAACACCAAGCTTACATTTGCTCATCTTAGCTATAGCCCTTCGGCAGTTGCTGTTTGTAACAATAGGCAGTAGATGTACATGGTAACTTTCTGAGCCTGTGAACCGAGAAAGGTAATGCAGTACTTATATTTAATCTACTATGTGTAAAGTTACAGTACAGGCCTGTCGAAAGTTACACACTAATTATAAGCTTACGATTTACTTATCTAAGTCCTTCGTTAGATACATCACGGCACTTGCTATACGTCATATATTTCTCGACTGAATTTCTGGCCACTAGCTAGCTACATGTATCCTGAGGCCAACCAATTAGTAGTCGAGTTTTGACTCCTTTTCGTCAGTTCATTGTAAAACTTTCGACAAGTCTGTACTTCAGATCTTGTACTTTGTTTATAATGGGACGTGAATTGTTTACTTGTTGACTTATTTCCGTGTGTTAATAACTTGTTATTACTGAATGTTGTTTGCTATCTCGGGAACTCATGACAGGATGACATGACATTCATTTTATCACTATATGTATCAATGGTTATATCCCATGGATGTCATGTTTTGTTTAACCTTCTCTCCTCTCTCTCCTCTCTCTCCCTCTCACAAACACACACAGAGAGAGAGAGAGAGAGAGAGAGAGAGAGAGAGAGAGAGAGAGAGAGAGAGAGAATTATGTATAAGTCAAGAATACATGTATTTCTTATATTTATCATCGAGAGAGAGAGAGAGAGAGAGACACACACACACACACACACACACACACTCTCACTCTCTCTCTCTCTCTCCCCATTTCAGTGACAAAGTGCCTACTGTAACCACCCACGTACTCTAATTGTACATGTATATTTTGATACAAATTTCTGTAAACAGCGGAAGGTGTAAATTAATGTCTTTCAAGATGACTTTTTTACTGTCTGTGACTGCATCTTAAAGATAAATGCTTACTAATAAGAAGCAGACATTTTTGCCTCATAACAATATTTACAGGTCATTTACAAGCCCCCCGTTTGACAGTTGACAAGATGACAGGTACCAAATTATTTACCTATCAGTAAAAACAAAATTATTCTGTCGGTATAGTCCATGTAGGTATAACACACACGTGGATTATTTATTTATTTATTTTTTATTTATGAATTTAATATTATTTAATTTGATTGATTTGTTTGTTTTGTCATGTCATATACCACTTTTTTAAATTGAATCATAAAATACATTAAAAATGGTATATGATTTTTATTTATTTATTTATTTATTTATTATTCATTTATTTATTTATTTATTTATTTATTTATTTATTTATTTACTTATTTATTTATTTATTTATTTATCTTTTATTATTGATTTGTTTGTTCATTATTAGAGTTTCATCATTTTATTATTTTATCTTTTAATAATTATTATTTATTTATTTATTTTCGTTTCTATTCACGAATACTTTTTAATAATTTTCAGTTCATTTACATTGTGTTCTTTCATTCATTCATTGATTTATTCATTAATTCAGAAAAGCTTTTCTTGACAATGGACTTCAGCAACAGCAACAAGAATGGTTCTGTGAGAACGACTCCAGCAGGGATTAACTCTTTGAAAGAAATTAAAATGTTATCTCTTTCAAAATTTATCGGAAAGTTAAAACTGACCAGTGCCAAGGAATGCTTAGAGAACCAGGACTATATCAACCTTATATTTGAAATTGACCAGGAGTATACTAATATACAGGTATTTATTTATTTATTTATTTATTTATTATTAAATAATTAATTATTTATTATAATTTTATTTATAATTTTTAAATTGAAGTGCCGGATCCTAGACCTTATGGACATGTGTTCGAATTCTGACGGATTATGATGTTTCCTTAAGCTAGTTACACCATTTTACATTCCTACTGGTCTTGATGTCAGGATCATGGACCTGTCATATTCCATTTTTTTAATTTAATCATAAAATACATTCACAAAATGGTATATGAGAAATGTCATATACCATTTTTTGAATGTATTTTTTTATTAAATTAAAAAAATGGTATATGACAGACCGATGCGACATCAACCTCTGCATTCGCTATCATTGTGAACTAACACCGATTTTGAAGCCCCCCACCCCCTCCCAGTCCCAGTACAAAGCAGACAGTTTGCCAATCAGGTAGCCTAATGCGATCTAGTTGACACTATCTCCACAGTGAAAAATTCAAATGCAGCCATACAAGACTTAGACTTACTGAATGGTGTTTGATGTGGTAAAATATGCAATTCCTTAACAAGTGTGTATATTTCGAATTATTTCTTTAACTTCCGTTCTGTCAAATCACCTATACTTGGTGACATCTCGATATAAATTATTTTTGACTGGGCGTAAAACCTCAATCAATCAATCAATCAATCAATCAATCAATCAATCAATCAATCAATATGTAACTTCTACATTTTCTCTTTTTACTGATCGTTTCTTTTTAGTCTAAAAAATGCAGATTTAGAAAAGAGATTAGAAGAAAGTATCACTTCAGTAAACGGAGCCACTGATAAAGAGTAAGATAGTGTTTTTGTTCCTTCTAATAATCTCTCTCCTCTCTCTCTCTCTCTCTCTCTCTCTCTCTCTCTCATTTGATAAAGTCCGATATCGCGATTTTGCAACATACGAATTGTACCTTATCTTAACTTAACTTTTGACCACAAACAAAGAATTAGCAGAACCGACTTACGTCATATTGAGAGAGAGAGAGAGTACAGGTTCATTTCGGCGTCAAAGTTGGAAAGTTCAATAGGTTCAAACGGTCCCATGCTCTATTATATTGATGCAGATACTTTTACTGTCACGTAATTACATAATACTACATAATTATAATAAAGTTCAAATTTCAAAGTTCAAAATATTTTATTTAAGTGTCATATATAAAAGCTACAATATACATCTAAAAATAACTACTACATAATTGCTATATATAAAAGCTTTTACATTCAGCCTAAAAGACTTATAAGACACATCAAACATCACTTATACTATTAAAACACATCATTAAAAAAAAGAAAATGTTTTACAATATGTTTGCAAAGTAACTTCTTTTATTATTCTATAATTATAATAACGCAACCATAATCAAAATTAATTAATTTTTACCACTGCATACCCAGAATATTTAGCGACAGCTTAATACAGCTCCCCAATGCGGTCTGGCTTGCGCTCAATTAAATCGGCGGTAAAATGAAACGCAAGCAACTCTGAGTGCTAAAATATAAATGTGATTAAATTAAATATAATTGATTCGGAGTGCACACAAAAAGTCGGTGTCCTAAAATAAAACTCGTTTAGATTAAATATAAATGGCCTAGGGTGCACATAAAAAGTTGTTCTGCTAAAATGAAAACTTTATTTTTTGTAAAGTAAAATCACTATTATAAGCAAGAGTGATCCAGTGGCGTACTAAGTGATTTTTGAACGAATGTTCCATTTTTCCATTTATAATAAGGAATTAATCTGGGGATTCGAATGTGAGCTGTGTGGTTTTGGCGGGGCATGCTTTCCTAGATTTTTTTAGAATTGTTTCATAAAATCCTGTAATTTCCTGCTATCTGAGCAAGTGATACACACATACTTGTACATAATACCATAAACAGAATGAAAGGGAGTGCCCTACCCTCGGACCGAACCCCCTACTCGGACCCACAACTGCTTATGTTTAAGCGGTTGGCAGTAAAAACTGTATGCTAATACATTAATTTTATAATACTTGTGTTGTTTATTTTAGAAATAATGAAGAACAAGTAAGAGATGATACAAATGATCAGATTAATAAAACACAAGAAGTGAAAGATGAGAAACAAGAGGATTCAGAACAACAAGAATTACAGGAAGAACACAGAGACACTGAACCTAAGCAACAACCAACAAAGGACCAGGAAACACAGTATATACAGCAGGAAGAACTACAAGAAGATAGCAGAACCAATGACGCAGAAATACCAATGGAAAACGAAATGGAGAATGGAGGACAAGAAGGACAGGAAAAAATGAGAACCGAAAATATTGCAGAAATACGACAACTTCGGAACAAACTTAAAGAAATGAAAACAATTATTGATAATATGGAAAGGTATAAGAAAGAATATAATTATTCTATTGTCTCTTTGTTAAAGGGAGGTGGGGGTAATAATTCATTATACATATGCAGTCATACAGTAATTATTAGTTTTTATGATACAGCGATATTTTAGACGAAAATATTAAAAGATCTTATTTCTTATGAAGAGGTCTCGGTGTTCGAGTGGTCTAAAGAGCGGGCTAGCGGATTACAGCGCCTACAACCTCCCAGGTTCGAACTCCACTTTAAACAGATTATATTGCATGGTTTGTCAGTTCGCTTAGCGAAGTTAGGTGTTTTTCTACGGACACTCCTATTTTCCTATCATACCTCAATATAGCATTATTCCACCCATCCCCTCTAATTTTATAATACGCTTTGGTAGCTCAGATGGTAGAGTGCTCGCTCTGTGATTAGGAGGTCGTAGGTTCGAACACCGACCACGTCTGACACAAGACTTAAAAGTGGGCTGTTCTTTCGCCAAGCTCTCGGCATTACGAAATGAAAGTCACGGTTCTTTCGGATGGGAACTTAAAAAACGAGGTCCTGTGCCACGGTAGGCTTTGCACGATAATGAATTCTGCTGTATAATGCCATGAGCGCAACGCACAGTTAAAATTTCTGCACCTTCGCCTATAGCTGGCGACGTCTCGATATAAGTGAAATATTCTTGATTGTGACGTTAAACAGCATTACTCAACTCTAATCTCATACGAAATGCATGTAGTTGTTTTTAAGTAGACACTGTTGGTCAAAATGGGTCAATAAGGTGTTGCCAAAACTACAAATGTAGTTATTTAATAAAAATAACACATGACTGCAATATGACTTTCAATTAAAATGAATGAATGGGTAGACCATCTGGCATTTAAATGTGTAATTAACTATCGTGCATGAATATCTTTTACAGTAAACAAGCAACATTTGAGGAATCGAAAAATACGTTTGAAAAAAATAATGAAAAATTAAAGTCGTCATATGAAATGCAAATGAGGCGATGCGGGGAGAAGATGCAGGAATATCAATATGCAATTGAACGATTGAATTGTAAAATTGCCAACGACTATCAGGAGAAACAGAGATACAAAGAGAACAAGATAAAACTGGAAGAGCAAGTGAATGACCTTAAGTTAAGGTAGGGGAAATGATGATATATAATTATATATATGGTTTCTATGCAGCAATATACCTGGCCCCAGTTTCACAATCATTCCTTAGGTAAGATTTTTCTTAACTTAAATTTGGCAAATTTTTGTAATCTCTTTTTGAAACTACTGATGAATATTTTTGTCCAAACTAAATGCAAATGTTTTAATCTAGAAGTAATTTTAATACTGGCACCTTAATTTCCTCAATATCTTGAAAATAAACAAAATTATAAAAAATTGAAATTTTGCAAAATTTAAGTTAAAGAAAATTTTAGCTAAAGAATGATTGTGAAATCGGGGCCTGGCACCCGTTTTAAAATAATTTCTCAACTATTAGATTTACCTTTAAAGGAAATATTGGTACTCTCTTTTGAAACTATAAATGGGCATTTCTGTCAAAACTAAAGACTGATGCCATACGGTTTATGTGAGCTTTGAAATGACACATTAGATTACTGAATATCTTAACAGTTAACAAAATTATTAAAGTTACAATTTTTTTCGGATTTAAGTTAAGGAAAAATCTTAGTTAAGGAGTTATAGTGAAACTAGAGCCTGCTTCTGTTTAAATACAGTGATCTCGAGGACTCGTGGTCTGATCTGAATTGCGGCTTTGCGGACCAATGCCTCGCACCGCCTCGATCAGTTCGAATACTTTACCCGGGCAGATTCTTGTGTGCGAACATTCGTTTGCCGAAGGTTGGTGGTTTTCTCCGAGCACTCCGGTTTCCTCTGACATCGCAGAACTGGTAACTTCGTTATAAGTGAAATACTCTTGACTGAGGCGTAAAACACAGTTACTTAACTTTCCTGTATTTGTTTTGCAATTAATAAAAACTCTTTTTAGAGCTTGGTTAGACACAATGAGGAAAGTTGCTTACACATAAACTGTTGACTCGGATATATTACTTAGCCTTATAAAGGTATGACCACCATCACAATAGTTATTGACAAGTATGATATCTCTGCATTATCCTGGATAAATGCCATGTCCCATAGTTTCATATCCTTTTCATTCTCAATTTTGACTTCACAAAAGACGAATGTAACTAGCTAAATTACTTAAATATCCTTTCACCCTTCCGGAGCATCCGGGCTCTGGTAGAAGTTCACGCGTTTCACTAAATGTGCCTGTGTTTTCGCTTTTGGGATTTTGATTCGAATATTAACTGGTTTGTTTGTAGGTTGATATGTCACGTTAGTCATTAGGGAGGAATAGGTAAACAATTATTGACCTGCCTGCCCGCCTTTAGGTTAAATAATTGTATTTGAGCAAGATATTTACGTGTTATAAGGAGCACATGTGTTTATTTCATCTACAGCATGGAGAAAAATACATTTCCTTAATTTATACATGTATTTGGCGAATTTTGGCATTTTTCTTTGGAATCTAGAATTATTATTTTTGACCGAACTGATTAAAATGTTCAAAGCAAGTGATTTTTCTACATGACATCTTAAATTCCCGGATATCTTAAAACAAGATTATGAAGGTATCTAATTTGCCAGATTTAATTCAGGAAAGTATGAATTTCTCTGAACATAGTACCCAAGTCCACCCAACATAACATTTACCTTTCTCAAATGTTGGATAAATTTACGTGTTAACTGCGAATCTTAACACTACCAAAGTATTAAGTGGATCACCGTAAATGGATATTTTCTCAATTAAAGGTAATACTGACAAGTATATGTTGTTTACCTATAGGAACGATTACAATATGAGATACGTAAATAATAAATATAAATTATGTTATACTATAGAGTGTATTATCTTTACGTCAAACGAATTCATGACGTAAAATGTTGTTTTTACGCTTATACGTATTGCTCATAAACAGACAAGCAGACAATTAAATAAATAAATAAATAAGATGCAAAAATGCTTGAAGTTTAAAATAACGTTTTTAAGAGGACCGCGTCGAGTAATTTTTTGCAATAAATAATAAATAAATAAATTCATAAACGCAGCGATCACTTTACTATTCTGTTCCTTTCCAATAAGAAACACATTCTTTGACCAAAAAACGCGGCCGTAAATTACTGTTTATTTGTTTTTAAAACACATTTTAAGATGTATAAATATATATTATTATTATTCAATTACAGATTAAGCCAGGTAGCTGGATCTAAATTAACTGAGAATAACCCATCAATCACAGACCTTAGTGATCCTAACCGGCCGCAAAAAATAGCAGAGCAGTTTTCAGAGCTTTATGATAATGAATGGACTGACGCACTTGAAATGCTCCAGAAGTCGGGAAAGAGTGAACGTGTCGCTATAGACACACTTTTAAATACACTGAAAGTAAGTAACAATTACAGCAATTTAAGCTGAAATAAGAGGGGAGGTAAAAAAAAATCATAGAACAGGGTATATATTTCCGCAACAAACCATACATTCAATATAGTCCCCATTTACCCCAATGCACTTAGCCCACTGTCTATACCTTTGAAATAGAAGTCTTCGGTTTTGTTCCCAAAAACCATGTCTCTGTGGCAGCCTTAAATCCACTACCATCAGGGAATCTGATTCCTCGTAAATGGGATTTCAAATTTCTAAATAGGAAACAATCACTGGGTGCCAAATCGGGACTGTAGGGTGGGTGATTAAGTTGTTCACTTGCATTCACGAATCGCTACTTGTGTGCACAGGAGCATTGTCGTGAAGAAGCAATATCCCTCGGCTCAACTTTCTCCTCCTTTTTAATCTAATAGCAGCTTTCAGCTGCTTTATTACATCAGAATTGTAAGCCCCAGTGATAGAGATTCCGGCAGGTTTATAATTGATTAACAGAACGATCTTAGAATCCCAAACACAGTGGCCATGACTTTGCCATCTGATGGTTGGGTTTTAAATTTCTTTGGTGGGGATGAGCCAGGGTGCTTCAATGGCATGGACTCTTTTTGGTTTCTGGGTCCCAACGATGAATCAATATATATATACACATCAAGTTTATTTGTCACAACATATTTGTGAGGTGCGCCCACGTTTAAATTCAGTTGAATATTTTGCCACTCTGGAATAGGCAGGACCACTGTCACAGTACACCTTGGCCTTTCGCCAGTGAATTTCTTTGGCATTTGATCCCTCTACTGTGAGGAACTTCATTACTGTCCTTAACTCAACATTTTGATTTTCCATCATTGCTTGATGGTCACCAACTTTGAATGCTTTTGAGAATTACACAAATATGTTGTGACAAATAAACTTGATGTGTTTACAATGTCGGATGTTGTGTTGTCTAAATAGTAAAGAAAATGTGTGTTACGCTTGGCTGAATAAGCTTTTCTATGAACTTTCTGACTTCTCGTGCCATGAAATGGCGATGACCATTATCAATCAAGCGTGCTGTGTGCACGTGGCTGAGTGGTCTTAAGCAACGTTTCCGGATCACTGTCCCTCTCACCTCCTATATTTCGAATCCAACTCCGTACAGTGTGAGAAAGTTTGCCAGTTCACCTGCAGAAGACTGGTGGTTTTATCTCGGATACTCTTATCTTTAACGTCATCCCGGAACTGACAGTCTCCTTATAAGTGGACATTAATTTTGTCGAGATTTGGTGAAATTTCTAAGTACTCCGATTTCCTTTTACTATCTAAGAATTGATGGCTTCGATATAAATGGGAGAATTTTGACTTGGGTATAAAACTAACTTCCTGTATGTGAAAGTCGTGGGCTCGAACATCGACACGGGTCTGACATAGTCTTGAAAATAAGTAGTGGCTGTGCTTTCGCCAAGCACTCGGCATTTAGAAGTAAAAGCCACAGGGTTCTTCGGAAGAGATCTTAAAAACCGATGCTCCATGTCACAGCAGGCGTGGCATGCCAGAGAACCCTTCCTGCATTTTGCTCTCAGCGCACGACAAAAGTGAAATTTCTACCATTTTATCTATAACTGATGACGTCTCGATATAAGTGAAATATGTTTGACTGAGACGCAACATTCACAAAATTATTCAATCAATCAATCAATCAATCAATCAATCATTTTGTAGGTTTGTTTTGAATATTGTCAAGAGCAATCAGAAAAGCAACAAAGGAATATAGCCAATGCGTTACTTCCAACTCAAAGTCACGTAAGTATATATATATATATATATATATATATATAATATATATAATATATATATAACATAAAAAGATTATAGTTGGCTCTAAAAATCAGAATTTTGTTACATAAAAGAGTATTCTTTATATAACGGTTGGCTTTATAAACATAAAACGGTTGGCTCTATAAAATAGTTGGTTATATAAAAGAGTGAGCTTTGTAAAACAGTTGGCTCTATGAACATAAAAAGATTATAGTTGGCTCTAAAAATCAGAATTTTGTTATATAAAAGAGTATTCTTTATACAACGATTGGCTTTATAAACATAAAACGGTTGGCTCTATAAAATAGTTGGTTATATAAAAGAGTAAGCTCTATAAAACAGTTGGCTCTATGAAAATAAAAGGGCTGGTTCTATGAAAAAGTTGATTATAAAAATGTTGGCTCTATAAAGATTGTTGATTCTGTAAAACAGTTTTCTCTATCAAACACTTAATTCCTTAAAATTGTTGGTTCTAAAACTAAATACATTACATTTTTTACATGTACTTGTTTAAAATTTTATAATTAATAGTTTTAAGCTAATTTAGATCTACTTATGATAGTAACTGTTTTAGAAATGTTTATTAAATTCACTTTTTGTCTTAGGATTTGGGAATTTTTACATCCGAAGTGGCGAAATCCGTGAAAGATTTAAGGAAAATGACTGACCTTGAAGATCACTGGGTCACTTGGTTAAATCAGGTTTGTTTAATTTTTTATAAGCTCATATTATTAATAAGTATATGTCTGTATTCAAAACTACCCTGGATATATTTGACATCCCATCATCGTTCTATGTTCATTTTATTCCAAATTTTGATTACACACGTGGCGGGTGTAGCCAGCTAAACGAGAGAGACTTACTCTTCTCGAGCACACGGTCTCACTTTTCTTGTGGAAGTTTAGATATTTAACTAAATTTTCCGGCTTTAAATTGTGAATTTTAGAATTTTGGTTTGGACATGGATTTGTATGTTTTTATTATCGTATTTGCCATTTATTTTTATCGAGATGTCACCAGGTACAGGTAAAGTGATAGAAGTTTCTACCTTTGCAATGTGCCCAGGGCGCTACCATAGCACAGGATTGGATATGAACTTTGACCTTCCATTTACGAAACTTATATTAGAGTGTTCTAGCTCTGCATGTGACCATGGGAAGTCGATTATGGTTTTCTGGTCACAATCTCCATAAAACCTGAATATCGATAAAAATGTTCGATTTATCTGGTCAGGGCGACTCGTAATTAAATATACATGTATGTAAATAGGGAAACAGACAAAACCATCAAACATACACTAAAATAACTAACAAAGCGAAAACCAAGGAACACGGCACAAGATGAACACATAGCATACCACTCTAGACTTAAGTAATATTAAAAACTAGCTAACAATAGTTTTTACATCTTTTTTTAATTTTAATTTTTTGATAGGAATTCCTTAAAACAGAGGAATACAACTCGCTTGTAGAAGAGAGAAAAGAAGAATTGTTCATCAACTTCGTCAATGTTTGCCTTAAATGTGGCTGGTTGTCAAATGTACAAGACCCACCTGTTGTCCTGGATTTCAATCTGGAACAGTTTTCGAAATTCGATTCCAGTTACACAAAAGTGTACACGAAGCCAGGCGATTTTGTAGATTTTGTTGTTTGGCCATGTATGTTAAGAAATACATGTGGTGCCCTGTTATGGAAAGGTGTAGTTCAATGTACCAAAGACGGAGGTCCAAAGACTTTACCAGAAGTTTCTTCGGCCGTTGACTTGCAGACGACAGTGGACACAGCAGAGTTAACGGAGGAAATTACCGAAACCAAACCCAAAAAAGGTGACGCAGACTTGGAGAGTCAGCAACAAGAAGAAGAAAATGCAGATAGTGCATCAGATGGAATGCAGGGAACAGGTGAGGCAGATATGGTGGACCAACAAGGAGAAGGCGAAGAAAGCACAGTTAACGCAAAAGAGAAAATACCAGAAGATGACCAACAAACAGATACATCAAGAAATGCAGATAATAAAGACGAGACACAGGCAGAACCAAAAGACGCAACAGAGATTACTCCATCCGACAAAGAAACAAAACCTTCTAGTTCTGAAGGAACAACACCCTCTAGTTCTGAAGAAACAAAACTCTCTGGTTCTGAAGAAACAAAACCCTCTAGTTCTGAAGAAACAAATCCCCCTAGTTCGGAAGAATCAAAATTATTTGCAGACAAAACTGGGGATCAACCCGATGCTCCAAACACACCAAGAACCGCAACAGATACCGACAATGATGCCTGTTGTACAAATAATGATTCATCAAACGACAATGATACAAATCCAGAAGTTGAACCATCAAATAGTACGAATACTGTAGTTGATGATACCGCTAAAACAGAACATGACACAGATAAAAATGGAACGGTTGATGAACAGAAAAGTTCAACTGATGCTAAGGACAATGTTAACACGTTAGATGCAAAAGATAAAGATTCTGTGGATAAAGCAACAACCATAGAAGCAGAGATTGGCTCAAAGAAAAATGCCAATTACAACGGGGTGAAAGGAACCGAGACAGTGACACCGCTAGCAGATACAGATAAAAAGGTTGAAGAGTTGAAGGAAAACAACAACGAAAATAAAACCGATGTAAATGTAAACTAAAGCAAAATACGAAGGAAGCAGCAACTGATGTGGCATGCCTGACAAAATAAGCAGAAAAAATCCGAGTTCAAGGATGATTGATAACAAAGAAAATATAATTACTAAAACGCTGAATGATCCATTGAAAACAAAAATGATGATTAAATCATCCGGTTAAGACGATTAATGTATTGACACATCAGAGAGACAAACACTTGATAAGCTTTACTATATAAGCGGAAGTTAAAATTGTTATTGTATGGTTATGTTAAACAATGAGGAAATAACAATGCTTGTATGTTGGTGATGAAAGTGATCATAAATACATGATTAAAATTTAAATTATATATTAGACTGTGAAATTAAGGATGTTATTTAATTCTGACTTTAACTCGATGATTATTGGACAATCGAGAATTTTTTATGTAAGGAACGGTACAGGTCTGTTGAAAGATAAACATTAAACTGTTGACTTAGTGCCTAAACGGTCCTTCATTTCGGACCCTCGTTAGCCATAATTCGGCAGCTACTGTCTATTTCTAGGCAGCGTCTTGTCCAGTCCACCACTCAACTACGAAAAAGTACTCCTCGGACACGTCCCTCCTTAAGTGTTTTCAGCAGCTTTGCACGTTAGACTTTTCACTTACTCAACAATCCAGTTTCTATTTCTTTCCTTTAATTTGGTGTTAAACTTTCGACATGTCTATGCTGTATAATGTTGTCTTATTTGACTGTATGTGTTTCGTTAGGTAATTTGTTGTTAATTATGGATATGAAGTGTTATTTTCTTACTTTTTTTAAATGAAACATGTTTGTAATTTAATATAATTATGTTTTGAAGAAGATTTATTATTGAAATGATATGAAGTACATCTGATAATTTATTAGAAATTTATAAAAATAATTTTAGAAAATAGTGTTATATTTCTTGTATAATCTTCTTCACCGTTACTTCAGAATTCAAAAAAAAAAAAAAGCATATTGAGCTAGAGCATTGCACTGTATAAGTATTACTGAAATTTGATGCACGTGCATTTGTATTTTGTTTTCAGTGATTGTTTCTTGTAATTTTAATTCAAAGATAATGCAATCTTAGGCTTATCAAAGGCCTGAAAAGTCCAAATTATATAGATATAGTTGACATTACACACACACGCACACACACACGCACGCACACACACACACACACACACACACACACACACACACACACACTTCCATGTTCATTCTATTCTCATTTTAATTTGACGTACATGGAGGGTATAGCTAGCTAGTCATGAAATTATTACCCCCTTCTCGATTTTCTTTTGCAAGTTCGCTCATTCAACTTAATTTGTTTTCAATGTTTTAACTTTGCTATTGGATTTTAACTTGAACATGGACCGGTATATTTGTGCTTAATTTTATTTGAGACTGTCATATAATACGGTTTTTTTTGTAATTTTCTGAATAAAATATACAAAATACCAAGTTTTGCATCAAAAACAAACATTAATCCATGTCCGAATCACAATCCAGAAGCAAAGTGAAAACTTTGGAACTGACAAGTTAGGTAAGACACGTGAACTTCTACCAGGGAAGTGAGGTCGGGTTCTACGGAAGGGTAAGCACCTCCTGTTTAGCTAGCTACATCTGCAACGTGTGTAATCAAAATTGTGTGAAAGGAACATGGAACTATGGGACGTCAAATATATCAAGGGCAATCCTGGACACAGAGACATCAAACTTATCAACAATACTGTGACGACGGCCATAAAACTTTTTGAGGGCCTTGATTAGTCAACAATATATTTGCAAAGAGATCGCTTCGTTGAACAAAGTTCCCGTAGTGGGAACAAGCTCTACCATGGCGTATTAATTGTGAAACAAACACACCATATGCAGGAGAAGCAGGTATATATAATGCTGCATAGAAAAGGAAAGTTGACAATAGAAAAATTGAAGGCATCACGTTTGTCATAAAGTTTCAAATGTAGCCTCTTGTGGGCGTCATAATTCAGGTAAAAGTCTAAATATGAAGTAGAACTTAAAGAATCAGTCGTGTCTTTTTTCAAGCTCACTAGTAGAGATGACATTCACATAGTCTCCAAATTTAGGATTGGTAAGCGACAGAACGTCATTTATATATCTGCATGTGAAGTTGAATTATTTTGTGAGGGTCTTCTCTCCAGACTTAACAAGGTTCTGCATTAATTCTGCTTCATACGAATAAAGAATCATTTCGGAAATCAATGATGCACAGTTTGTACCCATTGGTATACCGATTGTTGCTGGAAAATTATATTATCAAACACAACAAATATGTTATCTATCAAAATCTCCACCATTTTGTTGATTGTATCTTCATTAGTTTTGTTTGGAATCCGTATTATGCTTGACAAACTAACCAGAATCCCTGTTCATTACCAGATATTTGTATCTGGGTTTACTTGTATGTAAAAGAATGACACATTAAAACTTTTTAATATTTAATTTGATAAATTATATTATAAAATTTTTAATATTTTACATATTAGTATTTCATTTAAAACGTTCAAAAATTTATAATATGACAGTTCGATTTTCCATTGTAAAGGTTGTTCATTATGCAATGGATACAATGTTGTTGGAACCAGACTCTCTCTCTCTCTCTCTCTCTCTCTCTCTTTCTCTCTCTCTCTCTACCACACACACACACACACACACCCTCACACACACGCACGCACACACACACACACACACACACACACACACACACACACACACACACACACACTTATGGAATTTAAGGGTTTCAGGACAGGTTTCCAACTGCGCTTAATCTATTATACGAGCAAAATTAAATTTGACAAAAATACAGTCAAACATGCCTTAAAGTCCACCTCTATCAACATGATCAAAGTATAAGAGACGCCTACTGTTTAAGATCAGTAAAATTGTATTCAAATTGCTCTTTATTCCAACTATTTGAACCTGTATATATATATATATATATATGAGTAACACACTCAAGCATAAAGTCCACTTCAACGGGGGCCCTTTAGGTCGAATCTATTGATAGGTTTGACTGCATAGCAATAAGAACAATATTAAAAATAAATAGATCGGTTGTTGCATATCACTGTTTATCAAATTCCTGTTAAGAGTAAATCAGTATTTTGTTAGTATTATAATACTTACAAAACAGTCTATATACTATTTGTATTAATCAAGGTCACTTCACTTGAATAGTTTTATTTTAAATGACCCAAATAAACGTGTATACCGATATATTTTCTAGTTATCGACAATTGATAATTACAGGTAACACCAGGTAAGTTATACTGCACCTTAAATGTTTATTGCATGTGTGTATTGAACGTAATCAATATTTACTTAGACATGACAGGTTAAAATAAGTATATGAAAGCAATATTTCAAGTATTATATAATGTTTAAGATAAACGCGCTATCAATAAATATCATTTTAGCAGGGTTTTCTTAAACCAACGATATAATATAAATCACTATTATTTATCGCTGCTTAAACAAAGACATTTATTTACATACATTAAATTTTAAAATATATCATTAATAACAAAATGAAAATCGATAATTTTGTCGTAAGCCCTACTTTAATGTGTATGAAATGTCACTTGTCAGGAGAATAGCTATATATATATAGTATGCCGAATTGTATTTAACGTTTATATAGTCCTGTTACAACGTCTTTTAAGTCCCAACTTTCCCGGACTTTCTTAAGCGTAAGCACTACATTTCAATAGATATTGGACTTCAATTTATTAATATTTACAACATGACTTAATTGATCACAATTTAATTTATTGGTCTTCAGTAGCATGCTCCGAAACCTAGATAAAAGAGACTTTAGGGACATTAAGGGTTCGTACAGGCCTGGAAAAGTCCTTAAATTTTGAGGTTTGGTCTAAAAGACCCTAAAACAAGTCTGACCATAAAAAGCCCTTGAAATTATCCCAAAGGCCCTTAAAGTCCTTGAATTTAGCCAGTTGGGTGTCTGTCTTTCGATAATAAGTGGTTGCAAATATACTGATATAAACAAATAATTAATTGATGTTACATTAAAATATGCAATTTAAAGGTACCTGGTCCAACTGAACGCCCAACTTCAACCTCTACTTTAGGTGTCGTTACTATGGACACGTTTGACTGATTTAGTTGCCTTTGCACCGATACTTTTTTTGCTAAAGTTGTCCCTTTGATAAGCCTTAAATTTGTAAATAAGACCCTGAAAAAGTCCTTAAATTTGGAGTCCAAATGTCTGTACGAGCCCTGAACATTTATTTGATTTCGCGAACCTGTCTGTATAACTATTTAGGACTCGTACGATATCAACGTATTAAGATACATATTTTTTTCGACAATTATAATTATAGTACAAAAACTTGTGAAGTGAGATATCCATCTACATATCTAATGTTTTCATCATCAAACCATTATAACTAATATAAAATTGATTGATTGCTTAAACGTTGTTTTACGCCAAATCAGCGATTTTTTAGGCTTTCGTTACTAGACAATTTTTATTGATTTAAAGGATTAATCTTAACAGGCGTTAACGTTCATACGTGTCTGATTTGCATTGCGATATTATGCACTTATGGCACTTAAAGAGTGCTATTACATCACCTGCAATGTCGCTAAAACATCACATGACACCCAGTCTATTACATTGGTATTTAACCAATAGTAAAGGCATACAGCAATTAAAACACACCCTTACGAGCCACCTTGTGCATGTTCTTGAAGGCTTAAGCATATTTCAAACAGCGTATAGCAAGCATTCATAATAATTTTTAACTTCTGACAAGAGCTTGCGTTCCCGTCGATAGGCATTCAAATGGTCATCACTTATAGAAAAATAATTGAACCGGAACAGGAAAACGATATGCACAACAACACTTTACACTAATCTTTACTGTAAAATTCCATCGACGTCTGATTGGATAAAAAGTGTGATAGACATTTACGGAAGATATGCATTGCTATGTACAAGAAAGGAATAACGTACTAATGAGACCATATATCTCAGCTTGTATGAGTAACATGTGATTGAGGAGTAAAGCGAATCATATTTCGTAAATATGCTAAATATTAAATATTAACCTTTTATTTTTTAGATTTTTGCCCTCAATGGTACATCATCATCATGGCGTAAACTAGAAACAACAAAACTATGATAGTCAACAAGGCTTATACAAAACCACGTCCTACAATACACCGATATAAAGGGGCGCAAGGAAAGCCGAACAAACCAACACACGGAACTGCTCTCAAAGCAACACACGAAACTGCTAACATTTCAACACATGGTGCACCGGATAATTTTGCTGATTTGCCAGTCTGTTTGCTGGACATCACTAAAGCCATTGGTTTATTTTACAAGAGTCATAATGCAGTCACAGACAACGTACTTAACGACAACAAAGTAAAGGAGGCATTCAAACAAGCGGCTAACAGTATAAAGGTGATAAAATTATGATTTTATTTTTTATTTTTAAAACTTTTGCAATATTGTGTGCATGATGTTTTATAATAAAAACACTAACTCTTTGTTCATTATGAGGCGCTATGTAGCGAATACTGTTGGTCCAAATATGTTGATTTCCCCCTAACGTTCAAGCAGAACAATTATTTCTATTCTAAATAGAATCGTATAAGTTCACATTTTACCGTAAAAACGTTGTTCCATGAAATCGCGAAACTAACGTTTTCCAAAACGCCCACACAGACGTTAAGAGTTGTTTACGGGGTACAGCGGCAATATAATCTTAATAGTAATTAATAGATCCATCTAACTGTATTGCAATCCAAACTTTATTTTTTAATGCAATGTTTGCAGTCACCTGAGATATTTTTCTCATTATCAAACAGTTATTGGAAAAACTCCAGTCAAATGAAAATTTTTGCAATAGAAGATAAAGAGAAAGAAGAAATAATAAAGTATGTAACAACCATGCGACCCTCTCTCTCTCTCTCTCTCTCTCTCTCTCTCTCTCTCTATCTCTCTCTCTCTCTCTCTCTCTCTCTCTCTCTCTCTCTCTCTCTCAGTCTGCAGTGTTAATTGGGGACCATGTGATAAATAGGATGTTCAGTTGTTCATTTACTTGCAATGTGTAGGGACATTTTTTGGATTGGTATCAAATGACCCCGCATAAGCTAACCCTACTTCATTGAATTAGCGTTTTAAGAGCATTGCAAGTAAACTACCGTATACCTGTGGATGCGAGATTTGTCCCGAATCGATGACGGTGTTCCTAGTAGAACGGAGATAGAGCTGATAAATGTCTCCAGATCACCCCTCCCCCCCCTCTCTCTCTCTCTCTCTCTCTCTCTCTCTCTCTCTCTCTCTGAATGCGAGAAACGTTTCTTTTTGATAACTCTTTTATATTACTTTATAATAAAATATACTGTGTTTTTCAGAGACGATTGTAGATTGACGGAATTATCTGATGAAATTCACCGTTTGAAGCAACTTTTACTCGATAAAGATGCGGAGATTAAAAACCTTGAGACAGAAAAACAGAGGTATGTAGATATTGAAAGTAATAATAGATCATACAGTTATGATTGATTGATAGATTGATTAATCGAAGAGGATTTACATCCCAGTCTGCATCGAAATGTCACCAGTTATAGGTGAATAAATAAAAAAATGACTGTTATATGGTGCTTTCAAAGCAATGTGAAGGGAGGGTTCTTTAACGAGTACCGATAATGCCCCTTCAGAAGGACCTCGTGACTTTCATTTCTAAATACAAAATACTTTGCGAATGAACACTCGCTACCTATTTTCAAGTCTTAGACCTCCCATATAGATCATAGTCACATGCACGAAATTAGGAACACGACTTTTTAACCAATCCATATAAGAACGTGCTTGAATAAAATCGTGGAAATTATTAAAAACCCGATAATAATACTATGTATGTTAGGTTAAGGTTAACTAACACCTGGCCCCAGTTTCACAATCATTCCTTAGCTAAGATTTCCCTTAACTTAAATCTTGCAAAATTTCATTCCTTTATAATTTTGTTAATTTTGAAGCTATTCAGGATTGTCAGGTGTCAATTTTAAGATATTTTCTAGATTAAAACATCTGTATTTAGTTTTGACAAAAAAATCATCAGTAGTTCCCAAAAAAATGATTACCAAAATTTGCTAAATTTAAGTTAAGGAAAATCTTAGCTAAGGAATGATTGTGAAACCGGGACCAGGACTTTTATTAAGGAAATTCAAAAAGGTATTATTTAATACTTCCAATCAAAAATTCCACTGCTTGTAGTTGATCATGAAGTGACATGAACATCCAATGGACAGTTAAGCCTTCCTACATGTAATTCAGCATCGCACAGAAACTTGTCTTGGGACCATTGTCGTCACTTTCATTGTTGTCTTGTGAAGATGGCGCTATTATTCATTATCTACATGTACATGTTTTATATATATTTAAAATTATCTGCGAAGTCGATGTCTGTTCAAATTACTAGATTTGTCATTAATCAGTGATCTCAAATTGTGTTTATCTTGGACTGGTCTCATATTTTCTTTCTCCACTGACAGCTGCATTGCGGTAGCTCAGTTGTTAGAGTGCTCGCTCCGTAAGTGAGAGGTCGTAGGTTAGATCCCTGGCCAGGTCTGACCCAAGACTTGAAAGTTGGTAGTGACTGTTCTTTCGCAAAGCACTAAGCATTACGAAATGAAAATCACGGTTCTTTCGGATGGGAACTTAAAATAAACGAGGTCCCGTGTCACGATGGGCTTGGCACGCTAAAGAACCCCGCTGTATAATGCCATCAGCGCAACGCACAGGCAAAATTTCTTCACTTTCGCCTATAGCTGGCGACGTCTCGATATAAGTGAAATATTCTTGACTGGAACGTTAAACACCATTAATCAACTCAACTGACAGGTGCTTTTTTCATCAACAACTTGTTACATGTATAGTTCTGCAACAAATTATATGTTTTCCCGTTGATTTCAGATTGGAGAGTTCCCTAATACAATGGCCAGAAAATTTCCAACCTCTAAACAAACAACAGGAGAAACAAAAACACAACGAGGGAAAAATAAAAAGGTACAAATTTCACTACAGCGTAAAATAGTATTAGTAATAAGAACATACAGATTGTAAAACATAAAGAAATTAAAATTATACAAAATATGAAAAAAAATACATAAATAAATAAATCAATAAAAAATTGATTTTACGTTTTTGATAAGATCTTTTGATTTACATGGTACAGTTTTTGAGATCATTGCTCATCTGTTAACGATGGCTTTTTACGGGTTGTACACATTTCTTTGTATTATACATTGGATTCGCAATGCAATGCTACTTATTGTTCTTTGTTCTGTTATTGATTCTCTAAATTTCATATAAATTTGATTTTGCGTGTGAAAGTTCATGTGCTTGACTTAATTTTCCAGTTTTCAAAGTTTTATTTTGGTTTTGGGATTGTTGTTTTGGCATGGACTGGTATATTTTTGTTTTATTCAAAATTGATGGAATGCTTACTACGAGTTCCTGCTTGTATCCACACGCAATGGTTGTAAATTTGAATATATACATTATGTCTTCGTTGTTAGTTTAACAGGAACATCTTCTCCTCGTCACCATGACGACCGGCTTCGGAAAAATGGTGATTGCATCCAAAATACACCTGGGCAGTTAGCTGAAATGTTTGCAGATTTATATGATAATGAATGGAAGAAAGCATATAATAACTTTGTTAAAACTACAAAGGAAGATAGAATAGCTACCGACAAACTACTGAACGTATTTAAGGTAACGCTTGAGTAGAAAATAGTAAAGAAATGGAGTTTTACATCCCAGTTATGATTTTTTACTTATGTCGTGTCGGCCAGTTCTGGGATGGGGAGGTGGGGTAATGATGTTTTACGCCCCATTCAAGTTTCTTTCAATTATATTCAAGGCGGTCAGTTTTGGTATGGGGGAATGATGTAATGGAGTTTTAATTTACGCCTCAGTCAAGATTCTTTCACTTATATTGAGGCGGCCATTAGTTCTGGAATGGTTGCACGAGTAAGTAATGTTTAACACCCAAGACTGTCAGCTCTGGAACGGCTGAGTCATGAGGTAATGGTGTTTTACCCCAAGTCAAGATTCGTTCACTTATATCGAGGCGGTAAGTTCTGGTTTGGAGTAGTGGATTATTGGTGCTTTACGCTGCTTTCAAGTTTCTTTTACTGATATCGAGGCGGTCAGTTCTGGGATAGCGTAGTGGGGTTATGATGTTTTATGCCCTAGTAAAATTTCTTTCACTTACATGTATATTCAAGGCGGACAGTTTTTGGTATGGAGAAGTGGATTATTTGTGTTTTACGCCCTAGAAAAATTTCTTTCAAGGCGGTCACTTCTGGGATGGCGGAGAGGGACAGCCCCAGTCAAAATTAAGTTCCACTTATATCGGGGCGATCAATTTTGGTATGGTAGAGGAAACCAATGTTCCCGGAGAAAATATATAGCCTTCAGCAAAAGAACTGACATATTTTATTATTTTCTCACACTAAGCTCTTCTGAGCGGGAATCGGGCATCAGCGGTCGAAGGTAATGAAATCCGTTAGCGTGCACTGCTTTAGACCACTTGGCTACTAATATAAAGTCCCGATAAAGATGATGCATTTTGTCTAATCATGAAACTAAACTCTTCTCATTCTATTTGATGTAAACTTGCTATTTTTTGAAAATATTTTGAAATTCTTTAAATTTTTACTAAACAGGATTCAGCTTACTAATTAATACAATGAGAAGTCATAAAAAAGTTGGTTCTCATTAAAATTTTACATAAAATTAAATGTTTTCCACATGTGGCTAGATTTAATTTGAAATAGGATGGATATACTTTGTCATTGCCGACGATATGGAACAAGGGAGAAAACTCATCCAAACCAATTTCATGCCACAAAGGGAGGGAACTCCTCCAGCATTATATCATTATTAATGTGTTAATTTTTTCTCTTGTTAAGGAGTGTTATAAATGCTGCTGGTCGTTGTCAAGGGGATATTTAGAGAGAATAAACAAATTATTACAGATATCACCAAATGTGTTCAGTAATGAAGATTCAGAGGTAACTCAAACTTTTATTTTGATTTTGAAAATGAAGTAAAATGTGAAGCCATTAATTACAGGACCCGACTTCCCTGGTTAAAGTTTTTACTTCGCTGACACAACTAGAACTGTCTCTTAAGTGTCAAAGACATCCCTCCCTATTTTAGATTGGACATTGCGACCATGGCAATTTGGTACACATCACATTGTTTCATGTTGTTATACATTTGTTTCAAGTTTCATCAAAATTCATCCATAGAAGTGAAAACTATGAGGGGGGGGGGGGCGGACATGATATTACACGGACAGAGAGACAGACGGACGAAGGTACGCACAGATCTGGTGATTCTTGTATATCCCTAAATTAATGAAGTTAGGAGGTCATTTGCGGCTTGTCGACAAAAAATTGATATCATTGTAGCACCAGGGTAGTCGAGTTCTAGATTTTGTAGTTCAGAAAGTCTCGAGTTTCTCCTATTCTCCTGTTATAACATATATTGAAAGTGCCACCGCCCATTGAGAAGGGTGATTTTTGCGCCATTTTGGCGTCCTTTTTCCGCCACAACTATTTGTAATAATAGTAATAGTATTTTTTAAATATAAGCATTTTTACAACGAAACACTGAACCATCAATATGGTAAGCTTATGAATTTTGAAAATAAGGAAACCATTATTTTGAAGAAAAAAATCCATTAAATAATACTTATATAATGTAAACTTATTTATTACAGGTATTTAAACAAGAACGTTTGAATTATTACGAAGGCGTAGTGGGTGAACATACGTATATGGATTCGTATGTGTCTAAGTGTATGGAATTGTGTTGGTTAACATGTGTTCATGAATCATCTCTGACATTTAAAACAGAATTTTCACTAGGTAAAAAAATTGACAAAAGTATGGCAATACCATATACAAAGAAAGGAGAAAGAATTAAATATGTTGTGTGGCCAGCACTGCTCTGTCAAGATGGACGCGTATTGGCCAGGGCTATTGTTCAAACAAATTAAAGATACACTACATGTGTTGTTAACATGTGTTGATGACACACCTTTGGCATTTAAAACAGACCTAGCCTGGCAAAATGTTAACACTTGAGTGAACGAACTTATGCCGAATCCACAGCTCTTGTCGGTGCATAGGTTTTAATAAATTTGCACATCGTTATCTCGGCAGTTGGTAACTTATTGTCATTTCGTCACTGGGCTCCTTGGCTCTTCGTTTGCTTTTTCATACCGCTTGGCTCGTTAGGCGTTTTGTTCAGCCGAAAGTAAAACTTCGAATCATTTTTAGTTGAATCAGTGTTAACAACAATGAATTTGCCAGAACCATTTATAATGTTTTAAAACAAATTACTTTCGTTCTTCGGTTTGATCTGGTAAGTCAAGATGGACGCTTTAATTAATACACCCAAGTGCTTTCCATAGCAAGAATCCAAACACCTTCTAGCATTGTAAATTTATCAGTTAATGTAAATAATAATAATTTTTGCGAAGCTTTTCTAAACACTCGATTTTAATCAACAGTGTCGAGGCAGAACCATTTCAAGTAGTACAATAACGCTGTTTGCACAGAGCCAAGTTAAATGCAGAAACCCATAGGACAAATGAAGCAAGCAATGTAGACCTTATAATACTTTAGATACAAAAAAACCCGAGCGCTAATCAACCAAAAAATCAGAAAAATAAATATTTTATACACGACCAGCTTGGAACATTTTTCCTGATACGCATTGTATGAAACAAAAGAGGCGTCATTTTTCCTGTTACGCATTGCAAGAAATAAAATATGCATCATTTTACCTGTTACGCACTGCAAGAAAAAAAGGCGTCATTTTACCTGATACGCATTGCATGAAACAAAAGAGGCGTCATTTTACCTGTTACGCATTGCAAGAAACAAAATAGGCATCATTTTTCCTGTTACGCATTGCAAGAAAAAGATAGGCGTCATTTGACCTGATACGCATTGCATGAAACAAAAGAGGTTTCATTTTACCCGTTATGCATTGCATGAAATAAAAAAGGCGTCATTTTACCTGATACGCATTGCATGAAACAAAAGAGGCGTCATTTTACCTGTTACGCATTGCATGAAATAAAATAGGCGTCATTTTACCTGTTACGCATTGCATGAAATAAAATAGGCGTCATTTTACCTGTTACACATTACATGGAATAAAATAGGCGTCATTTTATCTGTTACGAGTTGCATGAAATAAAAAAGGCGTCATTTTACCTGTTACACATTACATGAAATAAAATAGGCGTCATTTTATCTGTTACGCATTGTATGAAAAAAGGCGTCAGTTTACCTGTTACGCATTGCATGAAATGAAAGATGCGTAAGAAAAATATTAAGATGAGGATAAAAGACAATAAATCTGTTTCATTGGCCAATCAATTCTTAACTAGTAAGATTTTATTTAAATTCAATCTGGCAATTTCTGTTAATATTTTATGTAACGAAAATAAATAAAATAAAATAAAAATTACAATGTAGATATTCACAAAATGACATAAAGATATGAGTATCTTGAAAACTAATAAATAGAATGAATACATATACAAGCTTGAAGTAAGCATCAAAATGATACCTTAAATCTACGACTAACAACATTATTTTCATATATCAAATTTTGCAGATTTAGTGACGAAAAATATTCGTTAAAACGATTGTGAAACTAGGGCCTGGACTCTAGCCGAAGAGCTAAACCTCTGCATATAGGTTGGAAATGTCAATCTATTTGGTGACTTTAAGTGCTTCAATAACACAGAAAGACATGATATTCGATAATCATTAATTGGATAAAGAGGAGACCAACATTAACAAGAATATAACTAATAATGTAAACAAAACAACTTGTCCTATCCACGTTGATTGGAAATGTTTTTCTAACCAGTAACTGTAAAAGGTTCAATTCACCCGAATGCATTTAAACACATAATAACGACTGAAACCAAAGCAAATTATATTCGCAATATAATTACATGCACTTACTTATATCGGTGGTACCAGAAAGGCACATAAGCCTCTGACAACCTCCGCCATATAGTTCTATTCTGTCCTAGTCTGACCAGATAGTATCCATTAATTCACGTAGTATGAATACAGTAACTGGCTTATTAATGTATTTTACCACAAAGAGTACTTTAACAAAACTATGCATTTTGCCAAACCAAGCATTTCTTTTTATCGCATAAGCAAGACCAACATTAGCAGGAAAGATAGACACTCTTTTCACAGGTGTTCGTGTTTTTTTCTGAATCAAAATAGTGGAACAGATTAAGTTATGACAATTCGACTAAACACAATTATTGGCGAGCTATTGACCTCAACAATGTTGTCTTGGTGAAGTAGAAAATTAAAGGCCGGTGGAATCATTTTTAATACTAGCGTTAATGCAATATTACCAGAATGAGTCGTGGACAAATCGGTAGTTCAAACTGACCGGGTTTCACATAACTAGCACGATGGCACTAACACAATAGTTCGGCAATGGAATAAAATTATGAGAACCAAGAACTACTTCATTGATTCTGGCCTGTGGTTCAGTGCAATCTTGCACAAGCTCGCCATAGGGTAAAATATGAACATGGATTTTTTCTTAGAGAAATGACTATACGATTGAGAATGTCCTCGATGGCTTTGAAAGTGTTAACATTTTTAGCATATTTTGAAAGGGAGCCGAACCTTTTATCTTTTCAATTTCAAAACACCGCCTTTCAAGTTCAAAGTTTACACATGACAGAACACAAATACTTCCGGGTTTACAGGGCTTCCATTAATACCAAAGGTAAACAATAGAGTGTTGGAAATATTAAAGGTTCTTATACCCTTTATGTGTATAACTGTACTTTATTTTAAATTTGATAGTCATTATTTTATTAAAGATTTGACAACTCTTTTACGCATATTTTTTAATAAAGTAAGCGTTCTACCGTTTCGCTTGAAAGGTACCCCGTATAGGTGAGACAGTAGTAACTTATCTTGTACATGTATAAAGTGCATGCTATATCACCCTTGAAGATTCATATTTTTATTATTATATTGGCAGGATGCCATCGTACACAGGTTGTAAAATTAAATGAAATTCAACACTGAGGATCGGAATTAGGTAGCCCATTTAAAACTGAAACGAGCGATCTGTCGTTTCGCCTAATTGGTACCCCATGTAGGCATTATAGATGAGACAGCAGAATATAGTCAAAACCCATGCAGCTGTAGTTACGTAGACAAACGGACTTCCTGGTTGGTGGTTTTTCATTAAATTTCAAGGTGTTTCACAAAAATCACGTTATTTAATGGTAATTAGTTTCAGGTGAGTAATTTTAACTCAAATACGACATTTAACTATTTACACATATTATTTATATACAATATTATTTATATACATGTTTATTCAAGCTTGATTTATAGCAATAAAGCATTGTATATGTCTTAACATTTTATAAACATTATACAGACACATAGGCAGACAACATTAGCCTGTCCGTTTGACCTTTTGTTTAAATATTATGAATGAGCGCATTAATGGGATCACGCGTGCTTATTTCGTATGCGTAATGCGAACACTATTGTTCGTCTTTTATACTTAGAGACAGTCCTAAACTAAAATGGCTATATTGTCATTTGGTTTTCCATGAAATAACCACAATATTTGTGTTTAAAAACAAAAATACTAACAAGGAAAAATACCTAAAAAATCGAAATCATTACATTTATTCCTGTATATAGAGAAAAAATCAGCAAATTTACAATAACCGTGATTAAACTAAGATCTAAAACACCCGTTTCGGACCCCGTGTTCTAAATCATTTATATTCACACCTGAATCACGCATGTGCCATAGACTTAATCGGTTTGTCCACTATCAAAAAATGTGATCCTAATGCTTTTTTACAAATTAAAAACTTCAAAACTACATACTTCACGTCATCTGAAATAGATATTTCTTCTGCATGATTTTGTCTAAACCGATGCCAATAAATTGGTTAAAATTGCAATTGTTGTCCTTATTTGAACCTTTTAATATATGCATATGGGGTCACCAAGGGAACATACTACATCTGATTTTTAGCAAAAAATGTAAAATTTTCTCTATGTAGAAGAATATCGGAAAAAGTAAAAATAAAACAAAAAATATGTTTATATGCGCTTTTTGTTTTCAAAACAAAATGTTATTGCTAGGCTTCAAAAATTTAAAAGGTGTAAAAGTAATTTATGAATACGACTGTCTCTAAATATTAAAGACGAACAATAACCATGTTTCTTGGGTAACTGTGAACCCTAACACGACCCATGTATGGGATGGACCTTTCTATATGAATATTCCTAATGAAAGTTTAAGCGGACAGGTCAACGTTTTTTACCTATACCAATTATAACATACAGAAAACAATGTAATACAGCAGTTAAGAGATATTTGGAAATAATTTTAATGTAGTACACATAAATATGCCAATGGTGCTTGAAGAACACAATGTCTATTGATTTGTTAAGATATGGTTTGTGTATTGGGAGTTTCCTACTATCATATATGTTCCTTATAGTGGTTTTATGGAGTATGAGAAAGGTAAGCGCTCATTGACAAAAGAGTTGAGAAATGATGTTTAACGTCCCAATCAAGAATATTTCACTGATATCGAGAGGTCGCAAGCTATAGGCGTAGGTGCAGAAAGTTTTCCTGTGCGTTGCGCTGATGGCATAATGCATCAGGGTTCTTTATCGTGCCAAGCTTACCGTGACATGGGACCTCGTTTATTTTAAGTTCCCGTCCGAAAGAACCGTGACTTTATTCCGTAATGCCGAGACAGTCACTACCCACTTTCAAGTCTTGGGTCAGACCCGGACGGGGTTCGACCACGACCTCCAACTTACTTAGCGAGCACTGTACCAACTTTCTTACCGTAGTGGTATAGTTTACATAAGAATCAAGCTTACCAAAACAGTATCCACGATTAATACTACAACGGGATAAGATATAGACAAACAATATTGACCTGTCCGCTTGACTTTAATTTAAATATTGAAATGGACTAGTACATTTAAGTTTTGGAATGGTGTTTATTCCAACATACTGGTAGCTAAATTGCAAAAGTTATAATAATTAAGCAGTGTTTTAATTATTAAGAAGTTGAAATGAGGGACAAAAAACAATATTTATAGTCCTTAAACCGACCATATACGAAGATGTATATCCCGATACTTTAATTTATGTTTGATAGTCTTATCACTTACTTACTTAGTCCTCTTCGTGCGTGTGTGCACATAATTAGGTAAGGCCACAAGGCTTATCAGACTGTTTTGAATTTATAAAAGCTTTTCACATTTCCTTCATTAATATATAGCTTACTATAGCTTACTATATGTGTTTTCACGTCCCTTGTTTCAAAAGAACATATCAGGTTTGATTAAAAAAAACAACACGAACTATGATGAGCACACTACATAATACACTACTTACAGTATTAAACACCTCCAACACAATACTTTTTATTGAAATCGCTAGATTCACATCATACCACTCGATACTACTATACTAGGACGTCTGGGGTGGTGCTTAACATGCAGTTGTTGCTTTCGAGATCAAATCTGAATCACACTTTACTTTTTTTTCCTTTTTGTGCCATTGTCTTGCCATGTGTTTAATTTGCTTGCTAGGAAAGTTTTGATATTGAATATTGTCCCTTATTAGATTACTTTTCATGATTTCAGAAATGAATTCCGGCTATTTAATTTTAAGATTTAATGTAGTACATAATACACGTTTAATTCCTCTATTTTCTTTTAATTCTCACCTTCAATAGACAGATTTTGACCAATGTCATATTTATTATAAACTTATATAAAGGATGCAATATATTTTTTATCTTTTAGGAATTTACAACTGACTAAGAAATGGCCGAAGCAGCAGCCAGTGATTCAGATGAATCATATGATACAGACGGCATAAAGTCACCGGTAGATGAATTTTTTGACGCTATATGGTCAAACGATCTACAAAAAGTCGAAGAGATGTTAAACAACGGATTTTCACCGATGTCCGTAAGCTCCTTTGATAATATGGCTCTCCATTATGCGGTTTTAAATAACAGAATGGAAGTATTTCGTCTATTCAAAGAGAAAATGTCGGAAGGTCAAATTGACACAATTTATGTGAACTCATTAGATGACACTATTTGTGGGACGCCGTTACATACGGCATCTGACGAACAGGTGCCCGTTGAAGTATTTAAACAATTGCTTCAATGGGGAGCCAACCCGAATGCCGAAAATGCGAAAGGCGAACCAGTATTGCATCATCTTATCGCCATGGGTTGGCAAGATTTCGAGGCAGGGTTCGAAAACGAGTATAGCAGCGGAAAAGACACAACCTCAACTGAAGACAAGGGGTATAGCTATCTAGAGAAAATGAAATTGTTACACGAGTATGGTGCGGAGATGAATATCATGAACAAAGTGAATGGTTTATCAGGGCTACACTGTTGGTGTCGTTCGTTTTATTGGTGTACAGAAGATTGTTTGGAAAATCCAGAACCTTTAAAATGGGGTTTAACATTCCTTAAAACATTTCTTGAGTGTGGAGCTAGTCCTGATGTTATAGGAGAAAGAAACACATTAGCATTGGTTTACTTCGCCCAAAGGCGATACCTCATCCGTCACACTGGATTTTTTAACATATACAGGGATATGTCCAAATTAATTCTCTCTTACTGTAAAAATTTGAACTCGTGTGACATACATGGCAGGACTCTATTACACATTGCGTCAGAATTTTCAAACTGCGTCTTCCTGGAAGAACTTCTAAACTTCAATATTGATGTCAACAAAGGAGACCGATTCGGACTCACACCACTGCATTTGATAACACATAATAAGAATTACGAGGAAGTTGATCTTGTCTTAGCCATCATTAATACACTGGTTCGAAATGGGTCTGATGTGAATTTGGGAGACAACCACGGATCAACCCCAAGTCACCATGCAGTCCACATGGCTAATATTGAGACTTTGAAATGCCTTATTGATCATGGTGCTTCGTTATCAGTCAAAGATAATAAAGACCGTTCTGTTCGTGACCTTGGTATACTTGAAGGCACTGGTGAAATAAAAGAATTACTGGATATACTTTATGATAGAACTGCTATACCAATAGTGAAAGGCGTTTCAGATCTCCGCTTTGGTTGGTTTTACCCTCAATGCTGCCATCTAGATTACAAGGGTGATAAAAGCCATGGAGCTGTAGATGCCCCGACTGTTTACAACAAAGAAATCGAGCAATGGTTAAGTATGTACCCTATGTGTATCCACAACGCCAATGTCATACTTCAAAATTCTATTCCAAACCTTGAAACCAACCAAGAACAGGAGGAGGTTTGTAGGGAGGATACAGATGAACTCCGTCAATCACTCTTGTCGACATTAAATAATGTCGCTGTTTCAATGGGTAAAATCAACAACTTGTATCAGTGCTCTCTTGTTTTCGGCGGCAGTGTATCTGAAGGGACAAAGGTTGGCAGTCCAGATGAATATGATATTGTCTTTAATTTGGAACGCTTTGCAGAACTTGTATTCATTGAAGAGAGTGCAGATAAGAATGGCCATGTATGTTTAAAAATTAAAGATCGTGAAACACTTGAGAAATTTGGTTTGAAAAATATTGATGATGGATATTTGAAGAGAACGGAAATAAGCAAAACCTTTCATGCGTTGTTTGAGGAATGCCTTCGTGAAAAAGATGTTTGGAATCATACAAAGTTCTTTTGCGACTGGGGTACCACAAACGCTTTTGGAGAGGGTATGAATATTGGGCAAATGAAATTGGTATGGTACGGACCAACCCTGAAACGCCAGGACGTAAGTGTTGACATAGTTCCTGTCATAAAGATACCCGGATGGCAACCGAGATCTCTTCGTAAAGATGCGAAGATAATCAATCAAGATGTCATCGATAACTATGGGTGTTACCTTGTTATGAAATCAACAGAAGAGAAAGAATTTCCACTTTTTTCCATGAATGAGGAAGATATCGACCCGATTGAAAAAGGGAACCAGGAAACGTCAGACGACATCAATGACAAACTGTTTAGGATATCCCATTCTCATCTGGAACATGGAATTATGTCAAAACTACCACATAACATCAAAAATGGTTACAAAATAGCAAAGAGTATCCAGTTACAGTGTCCATCCCTGACGTTTGATATTTCTGTATTTGGCGTTGACTTTGATTTTGATAAAGTACCATTCGATGTTGGTCAGTGTATAACAAGTTATATTCTAAAATCTGCATTGTTTCACTTACTGCATGATGCAAATATTCGCAGCGATATCAGCCTAAATGACCTTGAACCTGATATCTGGAACACGTCTTTGGAAAACCAAAATACCGTCCCGAATCATAAGGATATCAAAGAAGCTTTAGTTTGGACATCAAGTATTTACAAGAAAGTACTTGATTTTTGTGAGCAAGATGTAAATATTCCGACATATTTCATCACCTGCTCAGAAATCAAAACTACCAAATCAGCCAAGATAGCAACAAAAGCATTTTGTGAGACTATACTTGAGATTTTGAAAAATTTCCCTGTTCAAATTCAAATTCCGTCGAAGTGAATTTTGTTTGGGATTTTTCTAGCTATTCCTGATGTATATTTGACATACTAGTAGGTTTAACTTTATATTCATCGTGTCAAATTTAATTCATAGAATTAAAATATTGGAAGCTTTTGTAATGTTTGAAAGTCATATCTAAACTTTATAGAACAATAGTCTTGTAATTCTTATAAATTTTGGTGAGGGGGTGTAAAAATGAGCGAAAATTAATTTTGTTACGGTTTCAGTTGGTAATGATATGGCGACTTTTAACGATGTATAATTAATAGATGATAGTATATCATAGATTTAAAGTCGTTATTATTATTTTATGAGGACATTAAAGTATCTTCAGTTAAATTTACATCATCAGTGACGTCATGATGATACCATTAAAGGAACTTTTTGGTGTATTGATAGGAAATGGTGAGCAATGCGTTAAAATTTCAACACCTTACATCATTGTTCCAACAAGATTTTAATAAAGAATTTGTCTGATACCAAAATTTGTTCTTGTAATATCTAGTTGGAGCCAGAGATATCACAGTGTTAACACCACAAAAACTGCACGAAAATGGTACATTTTGTAATTGATTTTATTCTAACAAGAAGAGATAGAGTTGAACAATGGTATTTAACGTCCAAGTCAAAAATATTTCACTTATATCCAGATGTCCCCAGCTAAAGGCGAAGGTGAAGAAATTTCACCAGTGCATTGCGCTGATGGCATTATACAGCAGGTTTCTTAATCGTGCCAAGCCTACCGTGACACTTGATTTTGTTTATTTTAAGTTCCCATCCGAAAATCGTGACTGTTATTTCGTAATGCCGAGTGCTTGGCGAAAGAACAGTCACCGCCTACTTTCAAGATTTGATAAACGGAAGGGATAGAATGTCACGTCATAACCAAGACAAAGGAAGATTATTTTAAGGTCTTTTCTGTACAAGGAATCTAATTTATCACAGAATATCAATAGGTTTACAAAGCACTGATATGTCGCGGCGCCTACCGTACGTACTAGTGTGATTGTACATATCAAACAAAACCGTACGTTATTGTACATATCAAACAAAACATCTACCAATCCATGTCCAATCACAATCCAAAAGCACAGTAAAACTTCGAAAACTTGCAAATTAAGATAAACATGTTAACCAGGGTAGCGAGATTGGATGTTAGGTGTACATTATCGCATATATATGCATAACGATTTATATTTATTACCACTAGCTAGGTGTATATAGACCCGGGATTTTGAGGCGCCAATGGAACATAAGTGTACTATGGCTATTCATAAATAAAGGTAAAGTGTGGTATTTTTGGGGCGCCCATGGTGTCGTATCGTACAGAAGCTACAGTACAGATCTGTGGAAAGTTTAACACTGACCTGACACTAAGGAAGCTCGGTTGCTGAGTTGTGTTGAGTGAGTAATGGTGTTTAACGTCTCAGTCAAGAGTATTTCACTTATATCGAGACGTCCGACGGTTGCTGAGATATTGATTATCAGTGACATGAACTGTCGAGAAATGGACAGTAACTATCGAGAAATATCTCACGAGGGGTGGAGATGAGCTGTCGATTTGGCACTAATCCATTCACTTAGTGTTAAACTTTCGACAGGTCTGTACTGTACTCCAATGAACTGTTTTGACCATACCGATTGTACATTTTTATTTTTTCACACAATGCCAGATTTTAGGCAAGTGTCTCACATTCAATCAGTATTTAAATGGTAAAATTGCCACCAAATTTGAGCAAATCTCCCTTTAATCAATTACAATTATTCAGAAATTTTAATAAAATGCCATGTGTTTCAGTAATAACAGTCGGTAAGACAAATATTTCATTATTTCCACGTCTCGAATGTATGCCGTTTTTGGCCATTTTTTTCACCCCTTCTGCGCGTGCAAACTTGTTTAATAAATCAATGCGTAGGCCGGGTTGGCGTTTCCCCTGTTAGCTAATTGATTGATTTGAAGTTTACATCCAAGTCAAGAATGTTCACTTGTATTGGAACGTTACTGGATTTAGGTAAAAAAAAAAGAATTTGTTAAGGGAAGTTCATGAGTATATATGCCGCGCTTTCCGCGACACGGGGCATCAGTTTCTAAGGTCTGTTCCAGAACCTCAAATGTACTTCCTCTCTCAGTTTAGAGGGCTTGCCGATTAACAGTCGCTTCTTATTTTCAAGTCTTAGTGGGAATTCGGGGTTAGCACTCTAACCTCTCACCTACGAAGCGAATATTACCAACTGACCTACCGTAACGGTACATGTACTGCGTATAAATAACGCTTGAGTTTGGCCTATAGCAGTGTTAATCCCGACATGAACGCATCTAGGATTTTTAGTTATAAACAGAGCGAGTGCCTAAAAACTAGCCTCCAGCAGTGAGGGGTCTGGGGTCGCTAAAGGCCCCAGTAGGTCTAGGGGAGCGGCCTGGCTGGGGCAAGGGAGCGAAGTCTAAGGCGAAAATGTGAACCATTTACAAATGATGTCAATGTAATATCCACATAAGTATATGCTTGTCAATGCGTCTAGGATGCATTTGAATGCATTTTTTAATTAAAACAGATTCATAGTCGATTGCAATCCGTGGGTAAATATTCATAAGAAATCCCCACTAGTCGCCCTTCTGACATTGTCGTCCTTAAATATGATTTGGTCCGACGATGTAAAGAGAAAGAGCGTTTTGCTTCATAATTTATTTTGATAAATGTAACCATCCCATTGGTGATAAAACATTGAGAAATTTGATCCGGCAGACTTTCTCGGATTTGTCTCGGTCATCAGAAAATTGTAAACATGGTTCTCACGGAACGTGTGTACGTAATAGTACAAAGTATCCAAAATGGTAAATTTCTCATACTCATGATATTCCTAAAGCAAATCCCTCGCATTTTACAGCTAATTATGCAAACCCTTGGGAAGTTTAACACCGAGCCAACGACTGGAGTCCGGCTTCCAAGTGGTCATAATGTGGGCAGCTCTTAACAAAATGCTCGAGAGAAAGATAGCAGGATCGAAACTTGATTAGTTTAATCAACGATTAACAAGAATTTAAAAGTCAATGAAATTAACATATTATTATAAAATTGATAGTTTATATAGTGATATTATGATATGGTAAGTTGGAATTTTATTCATTTTCGACATCAATTTCACAACAGATCATAAATTACTGAATATTCTTATTTTGGTGACTAATCATTTGATTAAACTAATTACTAATTAAGCTTTATGTATGGCACGATTGTGTTAAACAATACGACGCATGTCGCAAGTTTCGGTAATGATCCTTCCGCAGGTTCACCTATACGGAAACCTTGTAACGCATTTTACTTCCTCTAAATGATCAAATTTGATCGTCTTCTCGGCGCTCCGCCTCGAAAGTTTCCTCCCGTGGCGGGGCCAATGCAACTGACATCTGCTGGCGAAAAAACTGTAGAGGTATAAGCTCCGGTTCGGCGTTAGTGTTAAAATCTTGACAGGCCTGTACTGGATGATACTTGCCAGTGGCGTAGCCAGAACAGAATGAATGTGCAATTCTGGTGCCAGAGTCACGTCTCCGCTAGGAGTTACAATTTCATGCTCATAAGAAAATTTTTAAGGGGAAATGGGGCAATTTAGTGCGTTTTTCTGCATTCTAAAACAATATACCGGTAAAAAAGAGAAAAATGAAACGTATAACCTGCATGATTCAATCAATCAATCGCGCTCTCTGGTGTAATGTGGAAGCAACAAGTCTGTAATTTGTACACAATAGCAGGTTCAATATTTTTTTAATTATCGAAAAATTATGTGCAAGCACAGGATGATTGGCTTATATGTACGCTACGCCACTGCTTGTGGGTCATCGATTAAAGTCTTCAAACATATGTACAATATGGCATAGAATGGAACGCCCTAGTTAAGGTTCTTCCAATTATATCAAGAAAAGACGGTCACTCTTGAATGGTGGGGTGATCTGGAATAACCTAACCGAGAAGCGAATTTACAAACTATTTCACATTAATATTTGCCTCGAGTGGGATTCGAATCTAGCGAAATCTGAGAGGAATATATGTGTAACCTGAAATGCATGAAATTATATTAATGCGCCATTTTCAAGAGGAGGATCGTTTAGTAGATACCCACTTCGCCTTCACAAATAGGCGGTATTATTCTTAAAAATATATATTACCCCATCATAGACTAGGAAAATATTTTTTTATTATTATTTCATTCATTTATTATGAAAGCTGTTGCCAATTACATGTTATGTTTTATCATTATAGTAAAGATTTTTTATTCTTATTATTACTATTATTTTTTTTAGAAATAAAGACTTTAATTAATCTATATATTTATACAAAAATTCATTTAGCCGATTTTAAACTTTTGTTTACATAACATCATACTGTATACATAGTATTTATACTGGTATATATATATGATACAGAAGGACGGAATACAACTTGGGTAGTCTCCCTTTAAATTACTTCCTGAGTAAGTAATATCGTCGTGAAATTGTAAATAAATTCATCGACAGGAAGAAAATATTTCTCTTTTCTAAGAATTGAAGAATTATTAAGATTCTTTCTAAAAATTAGCCGGTTATAAACTGTTAGACACTTTTGTTTACAAATGTAAATTAGGTGACCGTTGTTACCAGGAAGTAGGTATACCTGGAAAAGTCGGTATTCGTGGAATTACCTGTATAGTGACAAGTATCCATAAAACGTAAGTAAATAATTATTTTCAAATTTACAAATCTGTAAACAATAGATAATAAATATTGGACATGTCATGATAAAGTTAATGATATACATTTGCTAGAAATATTTATTGTGGATAAAATTACTTTTTAAAATAAAAATATCTGATATCGGGCAAAATGCAGATAATATATTTTTGTTTACAAAGTATCATATTTAATGAGGAATTCGGAATTAGCAAGAAAATATTTTAATTTTGAAATATTTAAACTACATCAAGGCAAACAGATATTTAATTAGCCACTTATGCGATAATGAGATACAAAATTCTCGTTCATCATTTTCATAAACGGGGAATTTCCAAAACCTACTTTCGTTTTAAAATAATATTCATACGGTAAGTGTATTATGTCTACCTTTACATGAACAATTATCTTTATGTGTTTTTATCAATTTATGCACATATCAATTAATCAATTAGTTTAATTATTGATTTCTTTATTGTCATGATATGGAGATTGGTCATTGAATTTAAAGACTATAGATGACCCAAGGACCCTCTCTCTCTCTCTCTCTCTCTCTCTCTCTCTCTCTCTCTCTCTCTCTCTGTTGTTGTTGTTATTGTTGATTTTTAATCGAAATTACTGACAGCGTGGTCAGTCGTTCAATCACAAACAAAAAATTCGAAACATGATATTGATATCTCTACTTGGAATTTCCCTTGGCGAAACCTAATGGTCAAAATTTCTGCCACCATGTACAGCCTAAGCGTGGTCAGTCTTTCAGTCTCAAAACAAAAATCCCCCAACATAAAATTAATATATCTCTTATCTGATAGGGGGTGGTCATGGTCAGTCATTTTGTTTAAAACAGAAATTCCCGAACATGATATTGACATATCTTAACTGAGGGGTGTGGGCATAGTCAGTCGTTCTGTCTAAAACAAATAAATCACGGACATGATATTGATATCTCTGAACTAGGGAGTTGTGAACGTGGTCAGTTCCTGTGAATGATACCGATATATCTATATTGGCATGGTCAGTCGTTCCATCTCAAACAGAAATTTACGAACATGATATTGATATATCTTTTATCTGATAGGGGGTGGACATGGTCAGTCATTCTGTTAAAAACAGAAATTCCCGATCATTATATTGACATATCTTAACTGAGGGGTGTGGGCCTGGTCAGTCGTTTTGTTTAAAAAAAAAAAATAAAAAAATCACGGACATGATATTGATATCTCTGAACTAGGGAGTTGTGAGCGTGGTCAGTTCCTGTGAATGATACCGATATATCTATATTGGCATGGTCAGTCGTTCTGTCATATACCATTTTTTGAATTGTATATGACAGTTCCATCTCAAACAGAAATTCACGAACATGATATTGATATACATGTATCTGAACTAGGGAGTTATGAACGTGGTCACTTCCTGGGAATGATACTGATATATCTATATTGGCATGGTCAGTCGTTCCATCTCAAACAGAAATTCACAAACATGATATTGATATCTCTGAACTCGGGAGTTATGAACGTGGTCAGTTCCTGTGAATGATACTGATATATCTATATTGGCATGGTCAGTCGTTCCATCTCAAACAGAAATTCATGATTTTGATATATCTGAACTAGGGAGTTGTAAACGTGGTCATTTCCTGGGAATGATACTGATGTATCTATATTGACATGGTCAGTCGTTCCATCTCAAACAGAAATTCACGAACATGATATTAATTTCTCTTAAATCAACAACACATTCAAATACATTAAATACAGTATCACGCCTTAACAACACAACCAAATACAAAAACTGCAATACAGCACAGGTCTGTAGAAAATTTAAGGTTTGTAACACTGAGCTTATGAAAAAAGTCGAATCTCGGATGCCAAGTGGCTGGGATATGGATAATAAGTGACCGAAAAAACAGAGATAAATAGCAACTGCCTGACAGCTGTCGAAATATACTCAATAGGTAATTAATGAACAGCCAAGTTGAACTGCCTATTCGGCACTTATGTGTTAGCTTGGTGTTACACGTTTGACAGACCTGTAGTCTGTGTTTACTTTGATTTTAAAACCTTCTACATTAGTGATGGACAAAAATCACAAAACTGTAAATCCACAATGTGTTCTGTGAAAATGTCCAAAAAAAAAAAAAATAAAAAAATAAATAAATAAATAAGTGAATAAATAAATAAATAATATAAAATAAAATAAAACTTCTCTCGAGATCCTAATAACCCTTCCCTCATTATTTAATGTTTTCCCGCGAACTTGACCTTTCTGATATGACCTTGGTTAAAGGTCATAACACACGTTTGGATCATGAAGATTATTCATGTGAAGTTTTATGACCGTCGTCCAAAGCATTGATCAGATATGGGACGGACACGATTTTACACGGACAGACGTATATATCCCCAAAACTGGTTTACAGGGTGGGGGGGGGGGGTATTATTACACAGGACAAACGGACGACCTCTATCAATAGATGCTACATCAGATTATTCAATTGCATAAATAAAGTTTTACCTTTAAATATTTAAAGTTTTATATAATAATATTCAGTTAATGAATCGTGCAGTGCAACAAATCAACCAAACTTTATGTCACGTTTTTGTCTTTTTGTACTATAGTACTCTAAGTTTAGATAAAATTGCTTTTTTGTATTGGTCATAGAACGAAACATTTACCCCTACCCTACATAGTAAAACAAACAACTGCGGTAGCTCAGTTGATAGAGTGCTCGCTGTGTATTTAGGAGGTCGAGTCTGATCAGGATTTAAAAAACTGGTAGTAACTGTTCTTTCGCCCAGCACTCGGCATTTAGAAATGAAAGTCATAGCTTGTTCTGAAAAGACCTTAAAACCGATTACCCGTGTCACGACGGGCGATTCACGTTAATGAAACCTTCCTGCACACTTCCTTTAGCGCACTGCAATAGCCATTTTTTTTGCCTCTTCACCTTAATGCTACGTTCCCACTGCCGTGCGATCCGTTACGAACGCCACGATTGACCATTCGTAGCTGATCTTGGAATTTCTCTGAAATTTCAGGTTTGGATACGAGGTGATGCGAGTCGATACGTTCTGATACGATTTGTTGCGCTCGGATGCGATATGTTCACGATTTGTCAATTTCAGGTGTCACGATCTGTCATGATCTGATCTTCCGTTCAGATGCGATCACATACGTTCCGATAGGACTGTTTCGATTGAGTTCACGATTGGGTCTCGATCTGACACGATCATCACGATCGAGTTCCCCGAATTGGGACGATCTGATACGTGCAGATACGTTCCGATACGTTCATCAAGAACAAATGCGCTCCGTTACGATATAATACGTTTGTGGTCGCGATGTCTTTCACGATCATGATTGAGGGTGATCACGATTTGAGCTACGACTTGACCCCGACGGGTATAAATACAGCCCGACTGACCATGGGCTTCATTGTTTCTTGAACTTTTACAGAGCGTGGTGTTTGTATCGTCTAAGATCGATCCCGATCACCACGATTTGGAAGCACGATTAGATGCGATCTGTCGCGCTTTGTTACGATGCAATACGATCTGATACGATGATCCCGATTGACAATTGATCGTGTTGATCGTAGAAAATTTTTCAACCGTTCAAAAATTTTCTACGATTAACACGATTGCCACGACTGACCTCAAGATCTGATAAGATCTGATAGGATCATCACGATTACTCCACGAGTAAGACCACGATTTTAATCGTGGCGCGCATCGTGATAGTGGGAACGCCCCATTAGCTATTGATGTCTAAATATAAATGAAATATTCTTGACTGGGACCCACGAAACCCCATTTTGTAAATTAACCTTTCGTAGCAACATTAGTTTGCTTCTCTCCCTCTTGATAACATATCCAATTGGATTAACTATTATTACATTTGTATTGTATACATTTTGTGTCGGTAAGAGGCGTTCAGTCAATAAAGATAGATTGAACAGCCATCTTGCGTTCGTGTGATGTCACCAAGGTGCCAGACAAATATGAACACATATCTACGCGATTTCAAGCCATCAACCAAATCCACTACAATGTACACTTTACTTTTTTCACTGCTTATATTTGTTCAATGGTTTAATGTCCACAACTTCATTTGATTTTTTTAAGTTGTCTGGCGTTATACCAGTTCCCAGTGGCAACATGTTTGAGGTATTTTGGTTAATGTTTGTTTTATATAGAGATTCAGCTATTTACTACAATCGTATCACGTTCGTAAAGCAAGAATTGCATACTTGTATAACCAACTTTTATCGTATGAACATACGTAAAGTAAAGTTGCACCTACAAAGTGCCAATTCTCTATATTTTTTTAATAAATTTACATACGAATAAAATACTAAAGGCATATTTTTACGGCGAGAATTGCAAACTGTGTAGCAAATAAATGCATGTATTCTAGTCAGACCTGTATAAATTTGTATATCATGGTGATGCACATATAACCCAATTGTGTCCATGAAGTTTTACACAGAAAAATGTCATAACTGTGTCGTGCTAAATTAGTAATATTTTTTTTTTGTGTTGGTGACAGTTTTTTTTTTTGCTATTGATTATTATTTGTTTTTCTGTTTTAGCGATTATG
This sequence comes from Anadara kagoshimensis, assembly GCA_021292105.1. Taxonomy (NCBI): domain Eukaryota; kingdom Metazoa; phylum Mollusca; class Bivalvia; order Arcoida; family Arcidae; genus Anadara; species Anadara kagoshimensis. Next base: position 33,899,513 of record CM037873.1, on the reverse strand, counting down.
GATCAACTGTATTTAAAACTTACGAAACCAACGAATTATATGAACCATCCTGAAATTGCAAATGCATTTTATGAGCTAATCGACAAAATTAAGGTAAATTTTATTTTCAATATATCTTGTTGGTCTTGTTTAGCTATATGTAGCTATGCCCGCCACGTGTGTAATCAGAATGAGAATAAAAGAAATATTGAGTGTGGCTTGCTTGCTGGCTATCACTCGAATGATTAAAATGCAAATTTACATTATATACAAATTTATTTACAAATCTACATATTATATACAAGTCTGACGCATAATACTTCACAATGCTGTTTCATGCACTATTGTTCAGAGCAATACTGAACTATAACTACTGTCCACTATTGCCCAAAATATACAAATATACACGACTGTCACAAAAGTATTCACTGTAATGGTCCAAGCTTCAATTAAGCATAAAGGGACCCACAGAAATATAACCTCCAAAAATTTGCAGTTTGCAAAGGAAATTGGTACTATTATTACATTAATTACATTTCAAATTCATTTTAATATAGAACAGGTGAATATTTTAAAATGCTTTACATAACTTGAATATTTAGGAAAACAGTCATGTTTGTAATTAACCATTAATGCGTGTTTACCTCAGATGTCCACTCCCCATGCACACGGCACAAGATACACTTGACTGAACAATACACTTTGATGTCATTACATCAATGCAAATCATCTGAAAACTAAACTGAACAAAATGGTATTTGAAAACACATGTACACGGTCAGTGTCTCAAGCCAAAACTGGTCACATGGCCTACAGGTTTACTCTACCTGTCTGTATACAGGTAATAAGGGTCATCTGAGTAAGGAAAATAAATCGTAGAAAACCTAAACCGTAAATTGTCGAGTTTTCAGAAAACTCGTATAAAGAACTCTGGCCCCTATGCACTGCTCTATGGCGTTGAATATGTTAATATCGTTTCATTTTTAAAAATAATTCGTTAATAAGGTGAAAACTATTTTTCCCGAAAATGTGTTTTTTGCACAATTTCCATAAAAATGTAACAAGTATTTAAAACTTCTTAAATTATCAATTCCTGCCTGATTTCTATTTCTAAATCTTCATACTTGTAATTGTGCCCCTCTTTCACGTTTTTCAACCAATGGTTTTCACTTGAATTTTCCTACTTAGATGACCTATGTACTGCTACCACACAAAGGGGTACACAAGGGGTAATTACTGACAACAACACTGCTTAAATTCAATACACAAACTATATATGCAATTTTACCTGACTTTTTTGACAGAACATGTTTCAAAATATTATATAATAAAACCATGCATATTTACATTAAATGTGACACTGATTGTATCGTTCTTTGTTTGGATTTTTGTGTAGTTTAGGAATCCAATACTAGTAAGGATGGTCATGTTATTTCTTTTTTATATATATACCCAAAAACGTCCATAGAAGAAAATCACCTTTGGTTAAATTGGTCCTAGTATAAGTAGGATCCTTATAGCAACGCACTTGTGCCGAAATATCTGGATCCCTGAGTACTGAAGAGGGTTTAGTATTCATATACCCTTTAAGTTTGACAAATTTTGTTTTAATAAAACACCTTACAACCTTTATCCAGTCGGGTAAGGTGTCAAGCTCCACATCTAATTTAGCTATACCTCTCGTATAATCTTCATCGAAATTTATTAATAAATAATAACTCATTGTTGTTTGTAATAAAATTTAGAACATCAAAACTATATTTTATTCTGAGCTCAAAGAATATAAATGTTCAAGTAATGGACAGAATATTATATACTAGTATTCAATTTTCTAATATGATATATAACAAATGCAAATGTTTATTTAAAATATATCAAACGCCATAATAAAGCCGGTGGATAATTAGATTCTTGTTTTAATTTTTAGCTCACCTTAGCTGAAAGCTCAAATGAGCTTTTGCAATGGTTCACCGTCCGTCGTCTGTCGTGCGGCGTGTGTCGTGCGTTAACTTTGTACGTTTTAATCATCTCCTCTAAAACTACCAAGCCAAATGTGATTTAATTAGTGATTATGATGCCTAGGTGAAGGCCTTTCAGATTTACACAAGTAAAGAAGTTATGTCTTCTTGGGGCCCCTGAAAGGGGGTAATATAATATTGAAAATCTTTAAGAATCTTCTTCTCTGAACCTACAAGAGATATAACGTAGATATTTAATGTGAAACATACTTAGGGCACTTAGTTTTAGATTTGCACAAATCGTAACTGTTGGGGCCAAAATGGGGAAATGGCAAAGTACTTAAGGGGGAAATATCTAAAATAAATGTATTTGTCAATATATCTTGAAAACTGTTAACTTTTTGTATAAGCATTTATATCAAAAATATTGTAGGCATTTGCACAGCGATCATTTTGATATATGAATGAAGGTCATAGGTTCAAGGGTCAAGGTCATAGATGCAAACGAATACAAAAATTATTAATTATCTCAAAAACCATAAACTTTTTGTATAAGCAAGTACATTGGAATATTGTAGGTTTTGGCCTAACAATCATTTTGAAATATAGATGAAGGTCATAGGTTCAAAGGTCAAGGTCATAGACACGAACAAATACTTATATGGTTAATTATCCAAAAACTATAAACTTTTTGTATAGACATGTGAATTAGAATATTGTAGGCATTTGCACAACGATCATTTTGATATATAAATAAAGGTCATAGGTTAAAAGGTCAAGGTCATAGACACGAACAAATACTTCAATGGTTTATTATCTAAAAAATTATAAAATTTTTGTATAGGCATGTATGTTATAATATTGTAGGCATTTACACAACGATCATTTTGATATATGAATGAAGGTCATAGGGCCAAAGGTCAAGGCCATAGAGGCAAACGAATACTAGTACTGAAATGGTTAATTATCTTAAAAACTATAAACTTTGTACATAGACATGTATATTGGAAAATTTTAGGTATTGGCCTAACGATCATTTTGATATATGAATGAAGGTCATAGGTTCAAAGGTCAAGGTCATAGACGTGAACGAATACTTAAATCGTTAATTATCTCAAAAACTGTAAACTTTTTGTATAGGCATGTATATGAGAATATCGTAGGCATTTGCACAACGATAATTTCGATATATAGATTAAGGTCATAGGTTCAAAGGTCAAGGTCATAGATGCAAACGAACACTGAAATGGTTAATCATTTCATAAACTAAAACCTTTTTGTATAGACATGTATATTAAAATATTGTAGGTTGTGGCCTAATGATCTTTTTGGTATATGAATAAAGCTCATAGGTTCAAAGGTAAAGATCATAGATGCGAACGAATACTTAAATCGTTAATTATCTCAAAAACTATAAACATTTTGTATAGGCATGTATATTAGACTATTGTAGGCATTTGCACAACGATGATTTTGATATATGAATGTAGGTCATAGGTTTAAAGGTGAATGTAATAGATGCAAACGATTACTTAAATGGTTAATTATCTCAAAATCAATAAACTTGTAAGCATGTATATATACTTTTTGGATAGGCATGTATATTACATGTTTTAGAATATTGTAGGTATTGGCCTAATGAACATTTTGATATATAGATGTTTAGCTGTTTATAAACAATATATTGTAGCTAGACTTTAGATATTTGATATGTAGTATTCTTATTATATAATAATTTTTATAATTAATTTAAAAAAATACTTGCGTCAAATTTTGAAATTCTCTATTATTAATGTCATTGACCATGGAACCTCTGCATGAGATATGTACTCAGCCTCGGGTGAGCGTTAAGGCCCATGGGCCTCTTGTTGTAACATACAATCATCTCGCGCCACCAGTGGTCAGGAAGGAAAGAGTAACACATCTGTCCGTGTGTGCGTGTGTTTGAGGATGAATTTGTTTCCGTAAATTTAAAAGTAAATCATACATCCGATTGAGTTTAAACTGGGGCAGTATATTTATTGTGACAGTGATTGATAAGGGATTAGAACACCGAATATTAAAAGATTTGTTACAGGTCTTCTGTCCAAGTTATTAGCTTACGTTATGTTTGTGCAAACAAGGTGTCTTTTAACCTTCTCTATGCAAATTTTCTCTCTAAAATGATTTAAAACTTTGTTTGGAAGATCCTAAGGCGGTCAAGATTAAAACTGGAATACGAAAATCGAAGAAGGACGCTGTAATTATAAATAGCAAATGTCCATTAAAGCCTTATTTGTGTATCGTTTTTTTAAACTTAAAACATTGAATATAAAACTCGGGGTTTTAAACGTATGAAACAATAATTTTGATTCCGATTTTTTCTTTTGTCTTAGTTTGCGCAATATTAATCCAATGAACAAGTTGACAGTTTATCCAAAAACGCCCACCTTTACTTCAAATAACAAAAATATATAAATGACGATTTCAACATTATTTATCCAACAATTCTGTTGAAAATTGAAACATAGAAAATAGAAATCCAGATATTGAACTTATTTACCAATTTTTCGATACCATTTTCATTTTTTAACTTTAACTCCAGTTGAAGGTAATATTAATGCTGTAAAATATATTAATATACTTAAAGATAATGTGTGGTATGTAATTGCACAGCATTTTGGAAATGAAAAATATGTGTTCATGGATGACAATGACACTTTATAGAGCCAATGTAGTCCAAACGTTCAAAGATAATTATAACATAAATTTAATAGAATTGTCAGCAAAGTCCCAAGATATTAATATAATAGAAATTATTTGGCTGGGATAAAAATAGAACTTAAACCTGTCTTCACTATAATGCATACCCTTGACCAGCTTATTGCTGCAGTTTGTCATGCTTGGGAAATATTCCTGTGGATTATAGCCCAAACAATTCAGGAAATCCCAAACAGTCTTAGAGAAGTAATTAGCATGAAGGATCATCAGACAAAATATTACGAAATGATGTTTAATATCAAGCATATACCAGCCTCCTAAACATGATCTTTTTTCGAATGGATTCTGACTTTACAAGAAGATGGTACTAGTTTATCATAAAGTCCCTTGATTGTACCTCGCCAATTGAAAAAAAAAATGTCTTGAGAAGTCCTTGGGTGATTACAAATTGTTTCTGAAAAAATGACGGTGCAACTATTATAAAACTTCCTGTTTTCGGCAGGCACTGTAGAAATAAGCCCATTGATATAGTATGATTTTTTAAAACAACCAAACCACCCCACTTATTTTACAAAGAGTGGTCCGTAAAGATTATTTCATTTTATTGGATTCGCTGATGTTCACCTTGCGAGGGATAGTTGTTTCTGAATACTAGTACACTATTAATTGTGTTATTTTAAAACATTACAACATAAGTTTCAGATAAATATTGTTATGTTTTCAGAAAGGTATTGCTGATCCTGAAAATCCTTTGGACGAGTTAGATAAGGCATTTAAAAGTAAAACGAAGATAAGCATTACAAATAAGTCTTGGTTTGGTGAAATAAATAACGAAATCCAGGCAGTAAGTTTTGATTTGAAGGAAATTGCGAGTGTAATATAATTATAAGATTGAATTTAACATAGATTATTAGCACAAGATAAATAAATGTATAATAAAAACAGTCTTGCTGCGGATGGAAAAATATTTAGTTTACATTATAACTATGGATCTGTTTCATCAAACAATTTTCAAATCCCTTTGTTTTAATTATTTATACCCTGCCTTTATCATTTAATAGTTGTTGAGCCGGTAAAACCGTTTATCGTGAATTTTTTTTAGCTCACCTGAGCCAAAGGCTCAGATGAGCTATTGCAATCTATCACCGTCCGTCGTGCATCGTGTGTAAACTTTACATTTTGATCTTCTCCTCCAAAACTACTGGGCCAAACTTGATGAAACTTGGTGATTATCAAGTCTGGATAACAGCCTTTCAAAATTGTGTTCGAGGTTTGGCCACGCCCAACAAGATGGCCGCCATTTTTAAAAATAGCAAAAAGAAAAAAAATCTTCTTCTCTGAAACCAAAAGGCACAGGTAAATTTTGATTAGATATTTAAATTTAGCATACCTGGGACCATTGAAATTATGTTTTTCAAAAAAATTGAACGAAAAATAGGTTACAGTTACGCGTTTTTTACGTAAAGTTATGTAATTTTTAAAATGAGACATTTATTGTTATAACTCAATAACGGCGGAAGATAATTGTATGAAGTTTTCACTGTTGATCTTGTCTTGCGATTTTCTTTTGATTGATGTCAAGGTCAAAGGTCAAGGTCATGTCCTAGTTTTTGACCTTTGATAAAAAATGCTATTTTTAAACATTTCAGGTGATAATGGCATGGGATTTTCAATTTATTGTAGGTTTTGACATGACGATCATTTTGATAGATTAAGGTAATTGGTTCAAAGGTCAAGGTCAAAATTGCAAAACGTTTACCGTAATAGTTGATTATCTGCAAAACTATTAACTTTTTGTATAAGCATCCATATAAGAATGGCACAATGGTCATTTTGATATATGAATGAAGGTCATAGGTCAAAGATTAAGGTCACACTGATATGGTTTATTATCTGAAAACTGTAAACTTTTTGTATAGGCATATATATTTGAATATCGTAGGTATTGGCCTAATAATCATTTTGATATATATATGAAAGAAAGTAATGAGTTCAAAGGTTAAGGTCACAGATGCAATTGAATACTGAATTGGTTTATTATCTTGAAAACTATAAAAATTTTGTATAGGCATGTAGAATATTGTAGGTATTTTGATAATGCTAATTTTGATATATGGATTAGGGTTATGGGTTCAAAGGTCAAGGTCACAGGTGAGCGTTAAGGTCCATGGACCTCTTGTTTTTTTGTTTTTTTTTTTTACTTTTTTATTGACCTACTTAGAATTTCTACTGAAACCTAAATCATTCCATTTTTATTGCGTTGTACGTTGTCATTAAATTCACGCTTAATTTGCCTGATCGGAGCATCCGACCTGACTCCCCTGGTAAAAGTTCATGTGTTTGTAAGTTTAGTTACAAAAGTTAGAATTGCTTGGTTGGTTGGTTGAATGTTGCTTAACGTCGCATCAGCAATTTTTCAGCTATTCGCGACGAGAACTATTTAATTAATCCCTATGGAATAATTTATGAACAATTTTTGTGTATGCATGTGAAGTGCGAGTGTGTTGTATGGTCTGCCTTGTACTAGCGCGCACTCAGGGCGACTTTACCGTGCTAGCTCACAGAGTCAGTACGCCGCAGACAAGCGTACCACTCCCCCAGTCCATTATACTGATACCAGGTAAATCAGTAAAGGCCAACGGCAAGGAAAATTCACTTTCCCACATGTGGTCCGAGCGGGACTCGAACTCACAGCGGTGAGAGACCCTGGATTTGAAGACTGACGTCTTATCCATTAGGCCACCGCGCCCTCTGGTGGTTAGAATTGCGATTTGGACACTGATTAATTCGTTTGGTTTCCATTAGTGCATTTCATTTGGTCCTCTATACTTTTGCTTTAGTCGTATCTGGTTTTAGTAAAGTTTCAAATTGAAGAAATGTATAAATATTTCTAATTCATACCATACAGAACTGCATTGACAAAATTTAGGCATCTAGTCGCTTGTTGCGGAACGAACTAAATGTATCGAAAATTTCAATATTGTCGACTAGATATAGACGGCGAATGTTATGATCTGGAGTCTTGTTCCATGAAAAGATTTCCAGAACCTTATTTTTGTTTAAAACTCGCATTTCTCTTCATAGTTGCTTGTATGTATTGCTTACAGAGAATGGATCATTGCGGATTTTTTAATTTTTAAAAAATTTCCATTGTTTGATGATTTAGTTTGTCATGGTTAACATTTAAGAAATGACATTGTTTAAGAGTCACTTCATGGTAGTATGATATTGTGTTCTGGGTACAAATTGCACGAGCAGCGAAACTAGGCGGCTGTTTCAGTTTTGCTTTAGACTCATTTAATCGTATTATTTCTTTTAGGTTTGTAAAGCTAAAAGAAATGTTATTACACAACATTATCAACAAACGTCTAGTTCACCAGTCCCAAAGGCAAAACCGCCAGGTGGTTCCAAACAGAAACAAACACAAAGCACAGGGAATCAGGTTTTACAGGACTCAGTACCGCTTGGTGCGAAAGGGTATAGTATAGATGTCCTATGTTTACGTACACTTTTTCGTTTTGTTTCCATCATATGAGATTTTTATGGCAATTCAATACACGATAAACAGTCATGACAAATAATTAATAAATAATTTATCATTTCCACACAAACAGCAGATGAACATTAACGCTCATCTGAGGTTATGCCCAATAACGCATGCAGAGGTTAAAAAGCCAATTCCATCATTATGCAGGATGGAGTATACCTTATAGTTATATAGCAATATATGCATTGCATAGAAATTAAACGATAAATCCCGAGGTGTTAGCGTGCAATATATATCGATATTTGCACGCAAACTTTGCTCCAGTCCGAGGTTTCCCGAATTTTTTTCATATTACACGCTGTGTCACATGACGCTGTCATTTATGACGTCATACGATTGTTGTCACATGGCTGAAGACGTCATCGCTGTGTTGTTGTCGTATTGCACAAGTTCTTATATCAGTATATAAGGACTAGTGCAATATTTATGTATTGTACTACAAAATGTTATTTTGAAATAAAATACTTAAAGGAAGTAAACGAAATTTATTTTGCTGTATATCACGAGATTGCGAGTGCAAATGTCTAATCAACTCGGGACAATATTTCAAAATATCAGTTCAATAACCCTATAGTAATTGAATGATATCATATGTTAGGTAGCAATAAATTTTCCACGATAATATATTTCTGACACGCAAAAGTATTGTCTACCGATATTTTCCACGAAATTACTCTCGACGTGTGACAACCTCCCATTTATTAATTCATATCCATGTGATAATACTATTGTCACCCATGCACAAGTGAGATAACTCGGTATGATATAGTAATAATTGGCATTTAGGTATGTGCACACCCTGAATTGTCACCCTTCAGAAGGGGTGTCATCTGAGATCATAGCCTTTTGAAGGGTGATATATCTGGATGTTCACATGCCTAGATGGCAATTATTTTATTTTACTTTCTATATTAAGATATTTTATTACTATCATAAAGTTTCGTTATTTCCTTTTTTTAGATCTTTGTAACGATTACTTTAATATCTTATATTCCCAATTTGACTTAAAAAAATGCAAAACAAATTAATAAAACGAAATTCAATACACAATAATTGTATACAATAAATGTGAGAAGGTAATTCTGATAATATATATTCTTGTCTTGAGTCTTGAAAAACGGATGAAAATTTGAAATTCCTCAAAAACTATGTTAAACTCTTTCATGCAAAGCATTTCCTTACTTACATTTGATGAAAGACATTTTGTTCCTTTGGGTACCTTTTTAAAATCTTAAAAAAATGGTTTCATAATTTTTGCTGCTGATGAGATATTCCATTCCAAAACAATCGGCTTGTGCTGTAAAATTAAAACTGGCATAACATCTTCGTATAAAGGACAAAAATCACTTTTGGCGACCTTTACTGGTCATGGTAATCTATAAAAGTAAATCATTGAAACATTCCCTTTGTCATCAACCAAAAACACTTGTATCATTATTAATATAATATTATAATCAAATGAGCTATATTAATTTATTGAAGCTGATTGATCATGACCTTCATTCAAAGTCACTGTGTCGTAAAATCGAGAATTTCTATTTATGTAAATTGTAAATTATGTTCTAAAAATAACTCTTTTTATATTAGGATATAAGATTATGTTTTAATGCACGTTTTTTATCGTTGTGTGATAGGCAAACTGGAGAACAACTTCTTGAAAAGAGCAGAGAATTGTTAAAAGAAGTATGCGACGTGATTGCCTGTGAAGCAAATCCTGGATCAAATACAGACGATGTTGAAGGAATCTACCTGCTAGCAGTATCCATTAAAACAAAAATACTAAATATCGAAAGGTTTGTAATATCTTGATGGTGAATAGCGCTCGTTTCGATTGTAGAGATGCTTGCGCTCTATTCTTGATAACAAGTATGACAATTAAAGCACAAAAATAATTTAGAGCACACAAACGTGACAATTAAAATCGTTGCCATTTAAGAGATAAAATGAATTCAATTAATTTAATTACAATTCGTCACTCAGTAATTTTAAAGCAATTAAATTGCCTAGTAAATTTTACCCTCGCATGACATGTTCACTAGAACATTATTATTTATTATTATAAAAGCAGTTATTTAAAAAACGGGTGTTCAGCGAAATATCTATCTTTTTTGTGAATTTCATTTTAAATCTTAAAACACAAATATGAACATGTATCTTAAATCAACGCCCTCAAAACGTTTCATGTTTGTGTTATACTGGTTATATTGGACATTCTAGTTTCGATTTCTGAGGGGAGGAGTTGTAGCTAATTCAACAGCAGGTGATTACCCTTTCGGAGAAACGGACACGGTTTACTTCGTGGAAATTTACGTGTTTTACTTAATTTGTCAAATTTCACAGTTTTTACTTTGCTTTTTCTGATTGTGATTTAAACCTGGATTGGTATATTTTATACCAGGATTGCCTTGGATATATTTGACGTCTCATAGTTCCATCTTTTTTTCCCACAATTTTGATTACACACGTGGCGGATGTAGCTAGCTAAACAGGAGGTGCTTACCCTTCCGGAGCACCTGGCCTCACTTCCTTGGTGGAAGTTCACGTGTATGACCTAACTTGTCAGTTCCAAAGTTTTTACTTTGCTTCTGTATCGTGATTCGGATATGGATTAGTATGTTTGTTTTTATACATATAGTGTACAAATTAATATCTTTATATTTTGCACAGTAATTGCATTGATATATCAAAGCAGATAATTTCCTTGAGAGATACTTTTGGTGTTCGGCGAGAGGTCACGTATGGAGGAATTGCATCCATGCCATTATGGAAAGACATATTAGGCGATATACTGATGATGAAAAGTGACACAAATTACTCCGAAAGGTATGTGATATAACAGATTAATTTGTCTACCTGGGATGTCATTATATATTGTACATGTTAAATTATACTAGAATAATTGTCTTGTGAAGACAAAGTTTTAAATAAAGAAAAATTAATTTATATTTACCACAAATATTGAAAGGAGTTTTGCAACAGGTTCGATGTATACTAACAACTCTCAATTGGTGTAATGACATTACGGAAGTAGAAGAAATATTTTTTTGAATTACAATAATATATCCTTATTCAAAACTAGAAATCGTTTTAATGTGACAATTTGAGGTTAATTAAACATCCACATCATATGAATGACATGTTTTATTATGTATCTACCTAATTCCAACATTATCTGTCACGTATTAAGGAAAATATAATTCTTGAACAGAAATGCGATTTTGTAAGAGCATTAAACTTGAATAAGAATAGCATTTCTTTATTCAAGCAAATGAACATTTTGTTTATTCAAAACACTATACATGTATTATTTGAAAACGGGGTTTGTATTTTGTTTTAATTAATAATAGCTGTCAGATGTTTCTAATTATGGTTAAAAAACTAACTAACTCTAATAATATAGGGCTAGTTAATTATTTAAAATCTTCAATAGCAAATTACCATATGACTCACTCCCTATTATTATTGTTATTTTGAAGTAGGGAAAATCATACCAGCCATACGTACCATAAATGATTCATACAAGGGTTGAAGCTGGGGAAGCCGAAAGAGAATGATAAGTAGAAACATAGCAGCACTAGCGTATCCCTACTACGTTTTAGGAACATATACATTTAGATAATATACGAGACCTGTTCGATTTATAACGTAACACGTTTGATTTAAAATTCATCTTTATTAATCCAAATTCAACTGTAGCAAATGTTCTATTTGTGAACCATTGCGGTATAAAATTTAAAAACGCTTTTCCAAACTCGAAAGTGTCTTATTTATGTAGCTCTGATTTAGTTTCTTCTATTCATCTTTCACAGCTCTTTCAGGACTAGTATAAATTATAGATCTTTCGTTTCTGAAAACGACGTTGTAGGATTCCCCAGATATCGTCATCCATTGCAGCCCCATCGGGACTTTTTGACATCCACTCAGACAGTTGACTTTACGTTTCTTCAGAAGTCCAATAAGTTTTGTAGACGTATGACTAATGGAACACCGTCATGTTCATGGCCTTTAAGCAATGTTGGAACATCTTTGTTAACAAATGGTTTAACAGAATTTATGCAATAGTCCGAATTAACTTTTTTTATTTACAACTTTTTAATGATTCTTAATGATGTTTTGCCATAAAAACTAACGCCAGCCAAAACCATAAATCCGGAAGAATAGGATTAACGAACTTAGCTTTTTTACATTATTGAGTTTCACGCATTTTCTACGGACCATAACTGCCACCAATGTTAAACATGGCCTTGTCTGCGGTAACATAGTTTTCCATAAGCTGTGTTTTAACGGAGATAGAAGCACTATGCTAAAGGGCATCGTTGATTTATTTGTGCGTCATAAAGTTTATAGACTAAACGCTTCTTACGTAGTTTACCGTTGAGTAGACGACTAATTATTCTTTTTACAGTTCCAACGAAAACATTACATTTAATCGTTCTCTCATGTTGGGAGAGTTGATCAATTCTATCTGTCATCTGACGTTTTTTTCTATGACATGAGGAGTAGCTGCTGTGAAACGTATTATTTTTATTTAAACTTTTTACCTAATTTCCGGTTGATATTGCCAGAAAAACCTTTGCTATGATTAATCCGGTACACCATAGCAAAAATACATAATATTATTGTAGCTCATACCTTTAAATTGTTTTAGAATCTTTCCGTAGTTCATTTTCAACTTCAAAAGCCCCAAAAAGTGCCTTCCACAAAGTCATTAGTTTTACGCCGGACAATTTTCAAATATCATGCAACACGTGTTTCTACTCGTACTAGTCAAAGTAATTAAATAGTTGGACACAATTTTGTAGTTGCATCAGTAGAGATTAGACATAACATCCAAAATACATCAAATCGACATTGAATCTTCTCAGTAAAATATATAGCGTCTTGTATTTTATTTGGATTTTCTGTTTATTTCATTTATAAAAACAACGAAAGAATACAGAGAAAAATTGAAGCACAAGTAGCAATTCACGAAAATGTTCCCCAACAAAATGTAACACCTCATACCAGGGTTCCCATGCCAGAAACACACACAGCAACAGACTTCAAAGAGAGGTATTTTTTATTAATTTATTAACACAATGCTGAAATCAACATCAAATAATTAACACTATAAAAACAATACAATTTGTTTTGAATATTTCAAAAGGGAAATAGTTGAACTGAATTTATTTTTACAAATTTAACCATATTGAATATTCTATGACTGACATAATGAACAAACTCAATCAAATTAGGGATGATTACTTTCAGGTTTAAATAAAAAAGGTAAAACAAACCAATTATCAAGAGGTGCAACGTATCTTATACGAAATGTACCGTACCGTATCTCATAAATAGAGCCAAGATTTTTTAGGCGAGGAATATTTTCAAAAATGTAAAATGAAATGCGATTTTGAATTTCTCTGAATATCTTACTTCAATACACTTGTAATTAAATGAGTTATACTAAGTTCATTTGAATTACAAGCGTTAATGTAACGGATTTAAGTTATTTTTTGTGAATCGCTATAAGATTTATGATATTTATTTTTCAAGGTCTTCATTCACTGGTCAGAAAAAGAATACGACCGAGAAACACGAAGAAAATGCCCACACTTTAAAGAAAGATGTTGATGATCTGAAATCGAAATTGAAAGGTGAAACGGAAGTTAATAAGAAACTCAGGTAATGGTGTTTTACAGATAACGGATAATTTCAATTTATTTTGAATACACGTTGTAGCTTTAGGTAAATTGACAGGCGTTAATTACCGTTCCAAACTAACCAGTCTCGGTTCCATGTTCGCGTGATTAAATTATTTTTTCCAGTGTTTATAAGTTTTACTTTACTTTTTGTGATTTAGAAACCGATGGGTATATTTGCTATTAATAATAACTATGAGGCAGTTATAAGGTGATGTAATTGCATTTTGATGATTCAGTGTCATTCCTTATTAGGCAATAATACCATAGGTAGAAATAATTTTACCCGTGTTTATATATTAATATTTTGTTGCTGAATGTCCTTTTTTGGATCGTTATTACCGAAGGTAATTTATTTTAGAAACTTATGGTCCTATCACATGATTCTGTAACAAATAAGAACTGATAGCACTAATAAGGAAACAAAGACGATTGTATTGTAAGTCATCGTGGTATAGCTAACAATGACCTTTCGCAAATTGAATGAAATGCGTGAATATCTTTGGGATTTCCCGTTTTCAACGTTATGCGCAACGCCAATGTGGGCATCTAGAAACTCTTTGATGCACAGATTGTCAATAATGCTGTTATTATCGGCTGATAACATAATTATAATGACAATGAAAGTGTTATCGAAGTTGTAATAACGGAAATGTAAATATTCTGCAATACCAATACATTATTTTGTTTTCTTATGTTGTCGTTTAATGCGTGATACAGTTTTATGTGCACATAGGTATATTCTTTTTGAACAGAGATGATGTAGATTCAATTCGTGAACAAAACCGACAACTTCTAAAAGAATTCAAAAAACTACAAGAAGAACTACAAAGTGAACATAGGTAACTATTTAATTTAGTTTCTAATTAAGAGTTCTTGATTACAGACACTATCCATGTTTGGAATTCACGTCAACGGAGGGCTACATTTAAATCTTTATGGCAAATGTGGTTGCTTCAGATTTTCTGTTGTCGGCTATACTTTTCTGTGCAGGAATGTGCCTGCTTGTGGTGTGTTTGTTTCCCAGTAGATGCGCTACAGTGGTGCTTGTTCCCACTACAAGGACATTGGTCAAGGAAGCAGGCTGCTTACAAATAAATTCTTAGGTCGGGGATGGTACAGTCCTGGGCTTCTCGGGGCCCTCATGGGGTTTTGTGGCCGTCATCATGGTGTTGTTGATGGATTTGATTTTACTGTCCAGGATTGCCCTGGATGTATTTGACGTCCCATAGTTCCTTTCACGCAATTTTGATAACACGTGTGACGGTTGTAGCTAGCTAAACAGGAGGTGCTTACCTTTCGGAAGCATACGACCTAACTTCCTTTGGTGGAATTTCACGTGTCTAACCTAACTTGTCACTTTCAAAGTTTTTACTTTGCTTCTGGATTGTGATTCAAACATGGATTAGTATGTTTGTTTTTGATTACATGTATTTGATTTTATAAAAAACAAAATACGCTTAATAGTTGCGTGTTTATACATATTTTGTGACAGTGATTTGTACAATATAAAAAAACTATAACATTTTGTGTTTTGTTAATATTTTTAAATTATGCAGAGGTCTCCCAGTAATAAATCTACTATTGCAATCTTTGGTAGAAAAAAATTGCATGCAAAATATTATTTTTACGCAATTTCTAGTGAATCGAGTAGTTATAATCACGAATGCGAATTATATGATAAAGTTGTATTTAATTAATTGTAAATAAAACAAAATCTTATATTCAACAATCATACGAGGGTTGATTGATAATGTACTAAAGGAGGTGAGAATCAATGACCGTTTTGAGCCCTTCAATCCCTTCATTATTTCAAACCGTGTACCCAA
Organism: Anadara kagoshimensis; assembly: GCA_021292105.1. Lineage (NCBI taxonomy): Eukaryota > Metazoa > Mollusca > Bivalvia > Arcoida > Arcidae > Anadara > Anadara kagoshimensis. Next base: position 33,883,819 of record CM037873.1, on the reverse strand, counting down.
AGTAGCTGCCTTATTCACCTGATTTCTCTCTCTACCAGACGATCAACTATTTCCAAAATTGAAAACGGCAATATCCGGCATTCATTTTGATGACATCATACAGTCAGTGAAGGGTTTTCTGAACTGTTAAAAATGAACTCTTTTAAAAATGATTCCAGGACTATACAAACTTAGTTCCATGTTGATACCAAGCACTCTGAAACACATACCATTTTATCAATTGCAATCCATTCTGTATTGAAAATTCTAAAATGTTTAGAAGTTGGTCAAAATCTGGTTTTTGGTGATTGTATTTAAAGATTATTTCTTACTGCAAATAGATGGTTCATTAAACCAATTGATGCAGGAAAACAACTTTATGCTCTTAAACACGTGCTTTTTTCTCACATTCAAACAGTTTTTGCCAATTGATAGCCGTTTTTTCTGAATGTATGAAGGGAGACAACTTTTTCTTTTGTATTTTTATGGTGTGAAATTAACATCGGTTTTATCTGGTTGTATATCACCTTTATGTTTTTATTAAACAAAGTTTTGTTTAAAAATATCAGAACTTCTAATAGCCGACAAAACCCTGCTTAGCTATAAACTACATGTACATTTATTTTGGGCCATCAAACTTTCGGTAGTGACCTAATGCATGTTAGATATTATTTACTTTCTGTTATGAGGCAAGATATTAAAAAATCATAAAATTTCAAGATAATGTTCATTTTTGCAAATCACTTTATTGCATACTAACGAAAACCAATATCTGTTTTCGGTTTGATTTAATATGTTATTAAGTTATATTAAATGTTAAAATCACAATCCCAAAAGTAAAGACAAAATGGCAAATAAACATTATACATTTCTTGAAACTGCCAGCAAACGCTGCAAGACAAAGCAGTAGGCTAACACACACGCACATACACACACACACACACACACACACACACACATACATATATATATATATAATATATATATATATATATATACGCTGGATTCTCATCTTTTCTTATTCAGCATGGTTTGTTTCTGAATCGATTTTGATAGTTCGCCTATATTATTCGTCAACAAATGAAAACTATATATATCACGGTAACATTCAAATGAGTTCGTCATCTATTAAGACAAACCTGTTTCTAAACAACAGAATTAGTATATTGAAGCCCGTAATTATTGTCTTCCATCGTAAAATGCCTAATTTGATAAACATTCCAAGTTCACAACAATATTTGCATGTATTTAACGTTGCTGGGTTTTATTCCATTTTGGCCAGAAGGAAATTTTGACTGGTAAGAAAAAATAGCCACCGAAGCTTATACAAACCGTTTTTATGCAAGAGTGGTTTTATTGTGACGGTTGATGTAATTAAACTAATCCCTCCTCCAATACTTTGTAAAGTAACAATAAAATATCGACATGCACATAATTTTTTCTTATTTTAGAATGAGTAAAGTATCCGGTAGCAAATTGGCAGATCATAACCCAGGTATAACGGACTTAAGTGATCCAATAACAAGGCTTGCTGATATTGTTTGTGAAATATATGATAATGTTTGGACGGATACTCTTGACGCTCTAATTAGAAGAAATAGAATGATGACAGAGAAGGCAGCCGTTCTGCACATGGCCTCAATTCTTAAAGTAAGTATAACGTTATTAATACATCAACAGCAAAAGTTTTTTTTCTTAATAAATTAAGCATCTTAGGTACAGTTACTTAATACAAATCAAAAACCAACACCCTAATCCATATCAAAATCACAATTCAGAAGCGAAGTCAAATTTTTGAAACCGACAAGTTAGGTTAAGTACGTGAACTTCTATCAGGAAAGTGAGGCCGGATGCTCCGGAAGAGAAAGCACCTCGTGTCAAGCTAGTTACACCCGGCACATGTGCAATCAAAATTTAGTGAAAGGAACATGAAACCATTGAAAGGCAAACATATTTAGGCCAATCGTGGACACAAGAGTGACCGGATTGCCTTCGGAGTAGTTTCGTTCAAAGTTCGTGAAAAGTTGATAAACAAAGGAGACAAATTGACTTTTAAAAAGCAATACAAATTGGACAGAGCCATGAATATTCTCAGAAGCAACTTACATCGATGTGTAACTCTGTTAGCGCAAGCAGTCAAAGTCAAGATGTGCAGTCAGTATAAGTCCATGGACGTCAACGTCGTTTTAAAAGAGACAAAGCTGTGAAGGACAAACGTAAGACAGAATCTACTTTTTCACATAGTCATACTGACAGTAAATGTTCTAATTGTGGCCGAAATCACATAAAACATCAGCCGTGTTCAGTGAAATAAAAATAATGTGATTTATGTAAAAACTGAAATCACTTCGCCAAGGTGTGCAGATCTGGACTTCCCAAACCAGTGAAATTTAACGAGATCACAGAGGGAGAGGATAGTGACAATGACCAATTTTATATCTACAGCATAGATGCAGGAGAACACAAGGAATAAGCCTTTATTACATTATCAGTTGGTGACAATGAAGTTCAAGTCAAGTGCAATTAGACACTAGTTCACAATGTAACATTATTCCCTTTAAAATATATACAGGTATTGGTATCACAAGTGTATTCATTAAGCCCCTTAAACATCTAACCGCTTATAACGGTGGTTAAATCAAAACGCGAGGTTTGTGTAATTTAATATGTAAATACAAAGACCGTGTCGCGTCGCTCGAGTTTTATGTGGTAGACGACTCTGCTACCCCCATCCTTAGTCGTACTGCGTGTTTGCTAATAATGCTTATTGAGCTTGTGTTTGCTGTCGATAAATATGGCACGCCGAACAAATATGTAGACGAGATTTCGCATAGTCCGCAAGCACTAGACAAGGCCAGAATTTTTTGGGATATAAAGACGTGTTTAACGGTATAGGTTTACTGCCGGGCAAATGCACTATCCGTACTGATCCTAATATAGCACCAGTCATCCACCCACCTCGAAGGGTACCTGGTGCACTTCGTGATAAGCTCAAAGATTAGCTCGATCGCATGGAATCTGATAATGCTATTGAAAAGGTTACGAACCTACCGAATGGGTTACTAGTAATTCGCTCGTCATAGTTGAAAAACCAGGTTCGAAGAAACTTCGAATACGCCTAGACCCACAGGACTTGAATCGCGCTATACTAAGACCACATTATCTAATGCGTACCTTAGAGGACATATTGCTTATGTTAACGAACGCACGTTATTTCACTAAATTAGATGCAAGGGTTGGCTACTGGTCTATCGAACTCGATGATAAATCGTCGTTCCTTACAACTTTTAATAGCCCTTTTGGACGTTATAGGTTTAAACGACTACCATTTGGCATTGTGTCTTCGCAGAATGAATTCCAACGGAGAATTGATAAAACGTATGAAGGTTTTAACGGTGTAGTAGCAATAGTAGACGACATCCTCGTTTTTTTGGAAGTTGTAGTAAAGAACATGATGAGAATTTACGTAGCGTACTTGAACGTTCACGAGAACGTGGTATCAAATTCAATCTTGATAAGTTAGTAGTATGTGCACTGGAAGTGTAATACTTTGGTCATTTACTCTCTACCAGTGGATTGAAACCTAATCCAGCCAAAATATCTGCTGTATGTGATATGGAACCATCTCAAATCGAGCCGAATTGGAAACGATTTTTGATATGATTAACTACCGTGTTAAGTTCGCACCCAATTTTTCGGAAGTGACTAGCCCTATGCGTCAACTTCTACCTCAAAATGTTGAATTCTTGTTGGATACACCACAGGCAGAATCTTTTAAAAAAGTCAAGGACATTATCACCCAATCCCCAGTCCTAGCTTATTTTGACCCAAGTCAAGAAGTCACATTACAGGTAGATGCTTCTAAGCATGGTCTTGGTGCAATACTTATGCAAGCTGGTAAACCTGTTGTATATGCATCCAATCTTTAGCTACAACTGAGATACATTATGCTCAGATAGAAAAAGAGATGCTAGCCATTGTGTTTGGTTGTAAGAGGTTTCACCAGTACATTTATGGAAGATCACATATAACTGTAAAGAAAGACCATAAACCACTGGTTTTCATTATGAATAAACTCCTAGGTGTGGCTCCACCTAGTCTACAGCGTATGTTGTTGCAATTACAAAAGTACCCACTTTGCCTAGTTAATAAAAGTGGCAAATTTATACCTGTAGCCGATACATTGTCACAAAAACATCTCTGACACATACCCAGAGTTATCTGAGGAATTGAACATACATGTTTATACTGTTGTGTCAAGTTTACATGTAAGCAATAATAAGCTAACACAAATAGCCCAAGCATCAGACTCTGATCCTCCGTTTGTTGCATTGAAAAGTATAATTTTGTCAGGTTGGCCTGAAAGTCGTAATGAATGCTTTTCATTAGTAAATGAATATTTTAATCACCGTGATGAACTGACTATTGCAGAAGGTTTAGTACTTAAAGGTTAGAAAATAGTAATTCCAAAAAGTCTAAGGTCTAAAATGCTCAGATGTATCCATACTGGTCATATGGGTATTAAAAAGGTCTGAAAAGAGCCAGAGATGTCATGTTTTCGCCAAACATGTCCAAGGACATAAACCAATTGATCTCAAGTTGTCGAATTTGTCTAGAGAGGAGAAATGCTAATCCTAAGGAAACTTTAATCAACCATGATATTCCAGACTACCCCTGGCAGGTTGTTGGAACGGATTTGTTCCATTGGGACAACAAAGACTACATTGTTGTAGTAGACTATTTCAGTAGATTTTTTTAAGTTGGTTATCTTCCCCATACCAAGGCTAGTACTGTCATACTCAAATTAAAGAGTATATTCACACACCGTGGCATACCTGAAAAAGTTATGTCAGATAATGGGCCTCAGTACTTATCGAAGGAATTTTCAAATTTTGCTAAAGAATGGCATTTTAATCATGTCACGTCAAGTCCATTATACCCTCAGTCTAATGGCTGGGCAAAAAAACAGTACAAACTGTTAGACATATTTTCCCCAAGTCTAAAGCTGATCATACTGGTCCCAATTTGGGTATATAAGAATACTTGAACACTCTTGGTGAGTTTTCACCTGCTCAATTACTAATGAGTAGACGCCTTAGGACAATATAACCTGTGACAAGAAATTAACTTGTTCCGTCAAAGGTACAATATGATAAGTTTCATACATCAAGGTTATCTAAACGTAAACGAGAAGCTTTTTATTTTAATCGAACTGCTAGGCCACTTAAACCATTTAGTGTTGGTGGGTCGGTTAGAATGAGACGCGGTAAAATATGGACGCCCACCGTTATTATTAGAAAAGGTAACTCCAGGTCGTACATTATCGAATCCCAAAATGGCGTAACATACAGGCGTAATCGAAGTCAATTACTTAAAACCGGTGAACCCCAATTTGAACGTTTCGAGCCGGAGATCATTTGGAAAACGGTTGAAAAACAAAATCCAAGTAATTTATTACTTTTGGCACCAATACCAAAACCTGTTGCACCTGAATGAAAAAATACTTGTAAATTACCTGTTGCACTTGATGAAAATACTTGTAAAGCTGAAAATATTGTATCTATTGATCCCCCAAAAGTGCATTCTATTCCAGAAGTGAAAAATGACACTAAACCATATATTACTCATTCTGGACGTCAAATCAAACACAAGAATATTGTTTCTATGTAAATGTGTTGATGTGTAATTTTGTACAATTATTTGCTTTTATGTGAAAATTATTCATTTCAGAATTTAATATTTGTTTAGTGATAAAGGAATTACATGTATTGCTACAGACATTTTATATCATGGACAGTTTTAATGATTGATTAATGGACAATTTTAAAAGAAGGGAGATGTAATATCATACCATATGTAGTTTTGATATGACCCTCTATATAAATGTTTATGAGAGTGATTCCCCCTTTGAGCGGGAATATATTATGTCATTAGCCATGAGTGAAAGCAAAACACGTGTTGTTTAATTTTACAAAGTGTATTCGTTATTCTTTGGACCAGAAATACTACAGCGACCATAAAACTTTTAGAGGCTACCGATAAGCCTAGGCTTGTAATATCCCTTTGGTTAACAATTTATTTGAAAGCAGCTTATTTCTTTGTATAAAAGCCTCATAGAAGGAACAAGCTCTACTATAGCATATTAATTTGGAAACAAATACACCATAAGCAGGAAAAGCGGGTATATTGCTGCATAGAAAAAGAAAGATGACAATAAAAAAGTTAGAGTCATCACGTTTGTCGTAGTTTTAAATGTAGTCTTTCGTTGGTATAAGCTTACAAAGTTATTGTTGCGTAATGTGTAAGACCACCTTGGGTTTTGTCAAGTTTATGTATTCGGCATCAAATGGCTGTTGTTTAGTGAAAACTGGAAAATCAAGGCAAACAGGTGAATCTCCACCTGAGAAGTATTTTACCTATGGGGGCATATGAAACTTTTAACATGTTCTCTCACTATAACAGTGATGAGGTTTTCAACTACTACAGCAATAAATCAACATTAACCCACTTAGTTAAACGATGAGTTATATTTTATTTTTTAAATAACCACAAATTTACCGAATTGGATACATTTTTAAATCCCAATTCCAAAGGAAAAGTAAACTCTATGAAAACAAGTCGGCTTACACTTTGAAATCCGACTATGCTTAAAAAGAGGTAAACACATGTTGTCTAACTACCAGCTTTACCCGCCATTGGTGACAATATTGAATGAAAAAAACCCAGTGTACATCAAATATATCTGAGGTAAGGCTGGACATAATACGCATCAACAATATTTGAATAAGGAGAAAAACACTCTATAAGGCAATCGCAATCTTTATAGACTTTTTAATAACCAAATCATTTAAACTATGCATGACCTATGAATAACCTTCCACATTTTAGGTTTGTTACAGTTACTGCAAAAATAAATCGGATGAGACGCTGGAGCAAATGGAAGGGGTTTTGTTGTTGAAAAGTCAAAAGAATGGGGTATGTTCCTATATAAAATTTCATGAACATAAATCAATATAAAAAGCCTTTTGCATCAAGATTTAGAAAAGTTTTCTTGCTTCGTCTTCAAACAGATTTAAAATAAATGCTTGCAACTGTAAATATTGCACTAGGCAACGTATGACACAAATATTCGTGATAAACATGAACTACAGTAAAACCTCGATTCATCGCCACCATTTGTTCAGTCAAATTTTGGCGTTATAAAGGGGTTTGGCAATAAATCGAGGGAGGCCCATAAAGAAAAACATAAAGAAAATGGATTTTGGGACTTCAAAATAGTGTGGCGATAAGCGAGGTGGCAAAGTTATCGAGGGGCATTATAACGAGGTTTTACTGTACATATAATTCTAATATTATTTAATTTGAGAAATATTGTATATATTGATTTATTTGACTTATCAAATACATAGTTTTTTTTCCTAATTTTTTCATTTCTCAAAAATTATTTTTTTAATATGGTGCCTTTTGCACTGTGTCAAACACGAATAAAGATAAAAATATGCTTATCGTATTGGAGAAAACTGTATTGGTTTATGTTTAAGGATGTGGAATTAGATAAAGAAGAGCACAAACAACTGAAAGACATGTTAAAATCAACAGGAGTAAGAGCAAGCAAATGCTTGAACCAGGTAAGTTCAAAGCACGTTAAAGGTATCCAGGAAATTTTTCACAAGGTAAATTCAAATTAAGGGGCCAAAAATGCTTTCAGTAGGTAATTCATAGGTGTCCAGATCATATATATGTCAAGGTTCCGATGCAAAAGAATACTAAAACGTTTATTATCATTTCACATTTACAGTGATTATTAAAATATTATAGGCATTAATATTATACTCATTGCTAACAAAGGCATAGATGATATATATTTCCAATATTCGTCAAATTAAACAAGTACAATCAAAAGTTTCTGCTTATTTCAAACTGAATTCACCACCTCTAGTTTCCTACTTCTACAATAAACCTATTGCATCCAAAAATAAACTAATATTTGTTTGAACTTTCATAATTTTACTACACCTACCTGCTCTTGCTCCTCTTCTCCCTATATTTATGGACCAACTGGGCATGTAATATATGGTGATCTCAATATAATCGAGAACATTAAATTAAGATATTTTCTTTCAAAAGGTACTAAAGATAGAGAAGCTCAACCTTTTACTTGAGGACAGGATTTCAGACCTGTCATGGATTCTGTTGTAGAGTACGTCAGACGTTGGGCTAAATTAGAAGATGTTGAGTTTGACACCTTATCCGACTGGATAAAGGTTGTAAGATCTTTCGTAAAGACGAGAACTTAAAGGGTCAATGAGTACTAAACCGCCATCAGTACTCAAGGATCCAGATATTAATGCAAATTTAACAAGTATGTTGTTGTCCCAGCTGATAAGGCTTCCAACAACATTATTCTTGTTAGTAAGAGATTCTACCTTGAATGTCTTATTAAGGACCTTGGTTTAGATAGTGTATCAAATAGCCATGCATATACTAGAACTATATTTACCAAAGATGAAATTCTTTACAACCATAAGGGCGTTTTCGAGTCTTTCGAAATCGATCTTAAAGAGAAGGTCTTTAATCTTCCTTACTTGTATTGGGTTCCTAAACTCTATGAAAATCCATACAAGAAAATATATATAGCAGGCTCATCTAAACATTATCGGTAACTCTAACACAAATTTTGACAATCGTCAAAGATGGTCTTCAGTTTATTCAGAAAAAGTATATTCTACATCTGGAATTGACCAAATATGGATTCTCAAAAATCCTAAAGAAATACTTGAACACCTTGGTCCTAATACTTCATCTCATGTAAAAAAGCATAAAAACATTTGAATGTTTTACACCATACACAACTATCCCTTATTCTAAATTGAAAGAACGTCTTAAAGAAATTATTCACTTGTCATTCTGTTACAAAAACGGTAAGCAAAGATACAAATACATGTATCTGGTGCTGAACAGGGATTCTGGTTATTTTGTCAAGCATTATTCGAATTTCTAACAAAAACATACTAAAGATACCATCAACAAAATGTTTGAGTTTTTGATAGATAACATATTTGTTGTGTTTGGTAATATAGTTTTTCAGCAAATAAACGGTATATCAATGTGTATAAACTATTCACCATTGCTTGCTTATTTGTTTCTTTATTCTTATGAAGCAAAATTTATGCAAAACCTTCTTAAATAGCGAGAGATGACTGTCGCCAAATCATTGAACTCAACACACAGATATATAGATGATGTTCTGTCTCTTAATATTCCTAAATGTAGCGACTATGTGAATGTCATCTATCCTAGTGAGCTTGAAATAAATAACAGGACTGTTTGCTCAAGTTCTGCTTCATATTTAGACTTATACCTGAATCATGACGCCGAGAAAAGGCAACATTTCAAACTTTATTACAAACGCGATGACTTCACTTTTTCTATTGTCAACTTATCTTTTCTATGCAGCAATATACTTCTCCTGCTAATAGTGTATTTGTTTTCCAATCAATACGCTATAATAGAGCTTGTTCCCACTACAAGGACTTCGTACAACGAAGCATGCTGCTTGCAAATTATTCACTCAGGGATATTGCAAGCCTAGGATTATCAAGACCCTTAAAAAGTTTTATGGCCGTCATCACTGTATTGTTGATAAGTTTGATTGCCTTGAATATTTTGACGTCCCATAGTTCCATGTTCCTTTCACACGATTTTGATTACACAAGTGGCGGGTGTAGCTAGCTGTCAAGATGTTAACCTTCCGAAGAACTCCGTCTCATTTTCCTGGTGGAAGTTCATGTGTCTAACCTTACTTGTCAGTTTCAATGTTTTTACTTTGCTTCTGGATTGTGATTCGGAAATGGATTAGCATGTTAGTTTTTGACTGTAGATCGATATCAAGGACATGGGGTCAGAGATGCATAACAATATCAAAATGCTTATTTTCTATAAATGCTTTATATATGCATGTAAAGTAGGGTCAAGGTCACAGATGCAGAAAAGAAAGCTGAGAATGCAAATTCAAATCTTGATTTACAATCATCATTAATCGAGTAGCAGACAAATGTGTCTGATTATAATTGGCAGCAAACACCGTTAAAGTTAAAATTTATTTTATTTTATTATTTCCATTTTATTTTTGTTGTTAACATATTAAGAACGAAAGATAAATCGAAATTTCAAAATCACTAGCCGTAATAGGTACAAATGACAGAGATTGTATTTATATTTTCAGGATGAGTTAATAAAATGCGTGACCGATCATAATCTTAGGAAAAGATATGCAAAAATACCAAGCTGTTACGAAAGATTTCAAAACAATGTTTGGAGATTTGTTGGTTGATGGTGGTGCAGGACCCTCCGGTTGTCTTGTATTGGGGAGATTCGACAGAAGGTTCACCTATAGATGCTGATCGATTCAAAGCGTTCACCAGATTTGGGGACTACTTGGAATATATCGTGTGGCCTGCTGTGCTACTACACACAGACGGTCCACTTTTGAAGAAAGGTATTGTACAACCTGAACAATTATATACCCTATCTTTTTAAGTTGTGAAGCTTTTAAAGGTTTCACGAATGATAAAGAAAAGTTTTTGGCATAATTAATATGCACACTTTATTTCATTATATTTTAATCACATTTTGACACATATCTGTGACATTGTAGCTACTAAAATCAAACACCTTTACATAGATGTAGCTGACATTGTTTAATATTTCAATATACTACAGATGCATATACATATTATTTGATAATCTGTATTATTCCCTGAGGTGGCATATGACTATAAATTGATAAAACCACAACTACATTTTTGTTATAACAACATTTCGTTATTTCCGTGAAGAAAACAAAACGATGTAAAATATTTTTGTATTTAAATCTAAAATATCTTTCATTTCAAGACACTTTTATTAAAAATAATTGAAATAAAAGGTGTTCATTTATAATTTGTTTAATTATAAGTAGATATTTCAGCTTGTTTGTTCGATGCAGATGATAAAAATAGTAATTATTGCTGTTCTTGTTGAATAAATATCCATTCGTTACTTTTTATTTGATAATTTTATATTCGAAAATTAAATCCATACCAGAGGTAAACTTTTTTGTAAATTTGACGGGTTATCATATAAAACTGACATGCCCTAAATATACAGTAATTAAGTTTAATAATTGAATTTCGATCATATGAACACTGTATAACGGTATCGAGTCATAAAGTATACCCATGACAATTAGTCTGTTAGGGTTCGCTTGTAGATAAAAATCATAGCTTGCTGCATTTTGAAAACATCCCACTGCCATAATGTGGCCTGTTATAACCGATGTCTAATTTACTCTTTTGACTTCGTATTTAACTATTTGCTATATCTATGTATTTCTCATGCAAATTAGTCCAGTAAATCTCTGTCCAAGATGAACCGAAATGAAGAACTTGGACAAAATCGCGACTTTTCAAAATTGACATAAGTTTGCGGTGTATAGAAAATGAGAAATGCTTTTAAATCGACATATTAAAATTAATAATTTGTAGATTTGCAAATAATATAAAGTGTTATTCACGTGAGTCATTTTAGTGCTTATTGTAAATCTTTTAATAGGCGAGAGCTAAATACAGATGGTACTTACTTTTTAAGTATTTTATAGTTTTTTCATACATAGCTACTACTTTTTATAGCTATTTATTTGTGCCATTGTGTGTTTGAAACACGTTTATATTTAACATCCATATATGTATATTTTGTGTAAAAGCGTCTCATAAGCCAATATATTTTGGCTGGATAGTAATTTGTGATATGTAGTTACTGCACTCTTATTTTGATGTTAAGTGATACTATAACAAATTATATTATTATTTATTATAATTATTTATCAATATTATTATTATTATTAGTAGTAGTAAGTAATAAATATAATTGTAGTAGTAGTAGTTGAAGCAGTATTTCTTTGTTTACCATATAAGATTGATGATGTTGATGTGTTAAAGTTGACAGGTCAAGTTTTTGCATTGAGACAATTATCTGTTAGCAGATGAGCAGAACAGTTTCAGAAAAGACAGGAACTGGAAAGACAATATCTATTCTTTATATAGTGTGATAAACAATGATCATAAAATTACATGTAACTCCACTTTTGTGTGTTTTATAAATATTTATATAGGTTTAAAAACAATGCAAAGAAGTTGTCTATGGTATAATTTAATGCATTTTGGTATGAAGTGTAAAATGTTATATGTAATAAAGTCACTATATAATTATGTAAACTGTACATTCCAGGCAAATAATTGTCTTATTGCCCTTGGTTTAAAGTACGAAATGATTTTAAACAAGGTTTAAAAGTTCGCCTACTGTTTTTTTATTTACATTGAGGTTGGTGCCAACAACAAGGGAAGTAACTCTGTTCAACACTTAGTAGTCAAAAGCACCGAATAATCGATCAGTAAATATAATCGTTCAAAAATAACAGCGTTTGTCTTCAAATCTGCAATAGACAATTTTGTTTATAATTTACTCTTTTTATTTAGATTATTGTGTTATTTCATTCCTTTTAAACATTTTTAAATCTTGAAATTATTTATTTATCGTTTAGTAGGGTCGATTTCGGGGATCTCTTACACACAATAATTTGTTTGTTTTGATAGTTTTGATACAGTTTGGGTATGTTATAACAAATTTGCATGCATAACTGACAATAACTTCAACAAGTTTAATTGCCTCTGTCCAATAACGAAAAACCAAAAGTAGATAAAGATTGTGGTTGTCAGTGTGGTTTATCTCCGCGACCCTCTTGGTACTGGATATTAATATAGTTCTAAACAGTTGACCTATTATAATGATAAAATTAAGATTATTTGGCTCAAAACGTTTAATAATAAGCTTGTAAATATTGAAATAGATCAATTTCATTTAATTAATCCGCTTAAGTAATTGGTATAGCGACCTTTCAGGAAGAATCTTGTGTGTGTGTCAAATAATTAGATATAAAAATAAGAAAAGAATTTGTACTCATTCCGGAAATCGTAATGACAAAAAATGGTCTCTGGTTTTGGGTGGTATTTTTCCATGTTAAAATCGCTAAATCATTATAATTTAAAAATACTATTTGGCACTAGGGTAACAAGAATAAAATATGTTGACAGAAACGAAATAGGTATTTAATTTTGACCATTTTGAAGAAAACGCTTGATCCCTTAAGAACTAAAAATATTTATTTTTGCCATTGTTTAAATGTTTGTTTTTAAATATTAATTTAACAAATCATTGTCTATTTAAAGGTTATTAAATGTCAGAACTCGAAATTAATTTTTTTAACAGGTCATTTCAATGATTTGATTTTAAAAAAAATTGAAAAGAAAGGTTAGGAGTGAGAATCATTTCAACATCTTCAAAATAAGATCCCAAGCATATGAATTTTTTAATTTCATTTTATAGAGTATCAAACAAACTTCCTTTATGTAGTCTTTAAGACATCTACATGTATTTCACAGATTTTTTGAAACCGATTTTTGTGATAAACTTGCAACTCTTTTTGAACACTCCGTTTTAATAAATTATGTTTTTATTGTTATTAAAATCTTCCACATATAATGGCATTCATTTTGTTGACACATAAAATAAAAACATCAAAATAAAATGTGTTTTCATTATCTTTAGTTACTTTTTAATGATTTACAAGCATCAAATTATCTCTCATGAATATTTTTAAATGTGTGTTAAAGTGTTAAAGGGGGTGGTAGGTTTGACCCTAACAACTGAAAAAAACGAATACCCACCCATTTTGTTTTAAATTTTAATCAATAAAGCACACGCTCAGATATACATGTGCAAATGTTGAAACCAATCTATTTCGGTGAAGCTAAGTATGGCGCTTCGAGTGCCTGGAACTACCTTAATGACTTTTGGAGTGACCTTAAAGCATGCCACCGTGTTTTTCTCTTGATGAAACAAGGCATTGCCTTACAATATAGCTTTAGCAGTTCCAATTGAGGAAATTTTAAGTAATGTTACATTTCAGTAACTTGTGTTCCAAATGTAGAATGATAGTAATTAAAGACATATCTATTGTACGTTCCGTTTAATTTTACATTTGCATGTGGCCTTGATTATGTACAACTAAAACCAAACATAATAATCCATTTCCAAATCACAATCCAGAAGCAAAGAAAAAAATTGAAACTGACAAATTACTGTAGGAACCATTGTGACTGTGACTGGGGAATACTCTTTATATCCATAGAAAAGCAAATATATTTGAATAAAGTTTGATATTTTTCACTTACTTGTACCTAGTCTTAATAGGAAATCTGTATGCGCATCCGCAATTGTCAAAAAGTATGACTGTAGAAAGAAAAATGTTGGCGGTATGGGGATTTTACATATGCGAAAATGACACCGGGAGTGGTATCCTTGGTGACGTTTTGCGTCATATGCGCAACAGAATACGCCATTTGCCTGGTTTTTCAACATGTTAAATCCCCATAGCGCCAACGTTATACCCTATGCAGATATATTTTGGGCTAATCGCGGATGCGCATACAGATTTCCTTTTACGACTAGATACAAGTAAGTGAAAACATTCGATCTTTATTCAAATTTATTTGATTTTCTATGGATATAAAGAGTATTTCACTGTCACAGTCACAGTGGTTCCTACAGTAGGTTTAACGTGAACTTTCACCAGGGAAGTAAGGTCGGTTGTACCAGTAATCGTAAGCACACCCTGTTAAGGTAGCTTCACCTGCTACGCGTGTAATCAAAATTGTGTGAAAAAATCACGGAACTATGGGATGCCAATTATATTAAAGGCAATCCAAGACACAGACATCAAACTTATTAACAATGCTGTGATGACGGCCATAATAAGTCTAGGCTTGCATTATCCCTGAGTCAGCAATTTATTTGTAAGCAGCTTGCTTAGTTGTTTAAAATTCCCATAGTGGGTACAATGTCTTCCAAAGCGTAATAATTGGGATCGGAAAACAAAGCCAATATTAGCAGGAGAAGCAGGTATATTGCTGCGTAGAAGGAAAGTTAACAATAGAAAAGTTGAAGCCTCACGTCTGTCCCACAGTTTCAAACGTAGCCTTTCGTCATAATTGAGGTATAAGTCTAAATATGAAGCAGAACTCTGGGTATTTTATTTAACCTCGCTAGGATATATGACATTCAGAGTCATATTCTTGAAATTTAGGATTAATGAGAGACACAACGTCATCTATATATTTATTGAGAGTTGAATGATTTTTCGACAGTTTTCTCCTGAATTTACAAGGATCTGCATAAAATCTGTTTGATAAGTATAAAGAAAAAAATCAGCAAGCAATGGTGCACAGTTTGTACTCAATGGTATACCGATTGTTTGCTGGAAAAGAAGAATGTTACCAAACACTACAATATGTTGCCGATTACAAGTATTTAAGACTGTGGTTCCATGGAGATGTGAATATGTATTTTACTGTTAAAGAATTATGTCATTCAGCAGGAAGAGCATTATCCGGACTTTATTCTTAATTTATTAATGTTAGTGGAATGATTCACTAATCCACGGAACACAAATAATCAAACGAAAATATTTGTAGGTACTAACAAACCACATACGTATACACATTGCTTTACAAAATAGCAAAAGCACAATATTTGGATTTACAAAGGTTGTAACATGAGAAAAGTTAAAAAATACTTACTCTATCCCATATGTTTACAACTCATGAGAGAGAGAGAAAGAGAGAGAGAGAGAGAGAGAGAGAGAGTAACTTCCTTACGCTTATAATAATTGAATTGTAATTTAATATCGTATAACAGGACAAGGTGAAAAAGTGGAACAAGTAAATCTACATGAAGATTAGAGGAAAATATGGTTTATATTACATTTAGTCTGAAAGATTTTCTGTCATTTGTATTAAATTTTCTCGGTGCTAATCCTGACAAACTTTACTTTATTTCATAAAAGTATTACGCAGATAAAATACGCTGGTCAACAGGGCTTATGGTCTCGAGACATATACAAGGTGAATGTTTTCTTTTTCTTATGCTCAACCATTTTATTTTTGTGCTCATGTGAAAATTAAACTAGAACTGTCTTAAGAGAAAATACCCCCCCCCCTTCAATAAATGTAATATGTGTTTTGCCGCGACCTTGACCTTTCCGATGGCCTTGGTTCAAGGTTCATGACAGACCTTTGGACCAAAAAGATTATGCATTGAAATTTTGTGACAGTCGAACAAAGCAATAATTAGATATGGTTCGGACACGATTTTACATGAACAGACGGACGGACTGACATACCCCCTCAAACTAGTTTGCAGGGACATGATTAATATACTAGCATTAATGTTTGTATTATAAATAAATCACATTTTTATTGATAATCTCTTTTATTTGCTTCTGAACCCAAAACGAACGCGTGTTGAACAAAACAATACAGAGTATTAGGGCCGAAAATTCTTAATAGAACTTATATTGTTTTAGTAACCACCGTGTCGGGAAAATTGTGACGCGGAACGTAGTATGTCTGTGGAATACTACTCATATCTGAGCTAGCACCTTAAAAGTCACACAGAGTGTGTTAGTATATGTAAAAGGAAGCCATAAAACTATCTCGAACATCTTACGATACATGCAAACTTGTTTTTAAATAATCCTTAAAGATAAAAAATTTTGATCTCGTCGCAAATACCTAAAATGGCTGATGCGAGCATCATCATCATCATCTCTCTCTCTCTCTCTCTCTCTCTCTCTCTCTCTCTCTGTTGTTAGTTGAAGCAACCAGCAGAAATTTAAACCAAGGTTTGGAGAGAATATAAAACTTTTTTCAAGAGAAAATGAATTAAATATATATGTACATATTTCAACTTACGATATTATAAATGTTAGTAGCAACAGAAATGAACGAAGAGATACTATCAAATAGTTTAACCCGGGATAAATGAACCCGTTTCGCTTAATTTGGGTAACAGTAACTTGTACGGTAAATGTAAAATATGGTAATTTGTTAGTGGCCCGTGAAAAGTTGTCTCTACTAATGCTGAGAAATGATATTTTACTATTTTTAATACGTTTATTTACACCTTGTAAATCGATAGAATCGTTTTATTACTACCGTAATTCGTACAATTGATCCAGTTTCTTTACTTTGTCGAGCCCCTATTGAGGTTAATAAACAATTTAAACAAGTTTTCAGTAATGAAATATTCGGAGAAAAAAATGTTCCACGAAGTAAATGCAAGTGTTAAAACGCTATATATGTACATGTATAACAAAGTTATTTTTGTGGACTTTACGCAAACATAGAATGAGGTTAATGTAAAATTGTGCGCGTCGTTTAACATCAACTGCACTTCAGGAGGATATTTAAATAGGCCCCAGGTAAAATATTTAAAAAAAGTTAGTATTTTTTAAAAATATAATTCATATATTTTTACAATATGTAAATTTTGTTTATTTTCCGCATGTATAATCCTGTTCGAACCGTGAGGCTACAGGCGACTAGATGATAAAGGTAAAATGCGATTAGTTAGCTATGGTGTCCGACTAGATGAACATATAAAATAAAACATTGATTGTTTTTATTCTGGATCGATAATAAGCTAAAGGTTACAGTTCAGCAAACATTTTTAGTAATTTAAATTTCAGTATTCAGTTACTTTTAGTTCCAGTTTACAGAACTAAAGTGTGATGTTACTAAGGCTGTTAAATACCAGTCTAATTGCAGGGATGGTCCATTAGCTAGTCATGCCTACCGTGACACTTGACATCGGACAACAAAACAGAGTGCTTGTCGAAATAACAGTCAATACGTTTCTTAGGAGTTCGAATCTCGACCTCCCACATTCGGACGAACGCTCTACCAACTGACCCACCGTTATGATACTATGATATAAAAACTGACTGTCTCGGACTAGGTAAAGAAGCTTGAGTTGGGAAGCGTCCTTTGGCACCAATTACATATTTTTAGAGGTATCATTTCCGCCACTAATTTAAATTCCTGACGTTCTTTAGCTAGCCATGCCTATCGTCACACTTGACATCGGACAACAAAATCAGAGTGCTTGTCTAAATAACAGCCACTACCTTTTTCAGGGGTTCGAATCCTGACCTCACAAATACTGGAGAGCACTCTACCAACTGACCCACTGTTATGGTACTTTGATACAAGAGCTGACTGTCTCGGACTAGGTAAATGAAGCATGAGTTGGAAAGCGTCCTTTGGCGACAATTACATATTTTAAGAGGTATCATTTCCGCCACTAATTTAAATTTCGGGTGTTTTAATTCCGCCAGAATTTGGAGGTATATTGTGCGTTTAAATGTTAATAGGTAAGTGTTTCAAACTTCAGACTTCAGCATACATTAAGCTCCGAAGTATAAATACAGATCAGAAGTCAGCATAACTCCGAGAAAGAGAACTCTTCTATCGTATCTAAATGCCGAAATTAGTCGCCGAGACAACGTGTGTGTGATGAGCTATACATTCCAGCCATTGATATGACCATGGTTTGTATATATATATATATATATATATATATATATATATATATATATATATATATATATATATATATACAAACCATGGTCATATCAATGGCTGGATATATATATATATATATATATATATATATATATATATATATATGGCACGCCAATTGATGCAAAAATCGACAAACCCTATGATAGCTGAGCTATCTAAGATAGCTGAGCTGCTATCCTATAGATACCAGACCGTACCTCTCGATACCTGTACATTTGCAGGCAGAATACTAGTATCCGTGATTTCGGACTAGCATCTACAGGCAGACTATCCATGATTTCTGACTTGGTCTTAAGTTATCACTGATGTACATATATACATGTAGGTAGAATATTCATGTTTTTTATTGTCAGCATCAGAGATGAATGACAGTGCTGTACTTGAGCAGAATATCCTTCCAAATCCCAAGGTGTCTCTCCACTGTGGCCCTTATTAACTAAAATGTAATGTCTTTCCTTGTCATCTGACCTAATGTTTGGTGTAGTGCCAGTTTAATGGTAGTATAGTGGTCTATGATGTTTAGTTGTAACAATGCACGCAAGTAAATTAGCACTTTAAAGGTTCCATAAGTATGCATTTGTACAAAGCATATCCGAAATACTTGTACTTAAATTCTTACATTATAAGCAATAAATATTTTATACCATCCCAAATTCTACCAATTTTGAGACATTTTCAATAATGGCCATATTACCAGATTTCTGTACTATGTTTATATCAATTCAACCTTCTTCTAAGGTACGAGGGGAAGTCAGAAAGTCCATAGAACAGCGTATTCAGCCATGCGTAACAACCCTTTCCTTTACTTATTTTGACAACACAATATTCCGCCATTTCAAACATTTAAGGGGAAGTCAGAAAGTCCACAGAACAGCGTATTCACCCATGCGTATTTTCTTTACTTATTTAAACAACACAATATTCCGCCATCTTAAACATACTAATACACAATCCCTAAGCCTAAGAAGACTGTACATGTACCATGGCACTTGGATAATTAGAATATTTTTAAGACACTGACTTCTGTCGAATGAGGTCTGTGGAACCTCTATATGTAGTAACTACCACAAATGTAGTAACTGTCACAAATGTAATAAAATAGAGTCACATATGTAGTAACGAACCACAAATGTAGTAAGGTTTGTCACATATGTAGTAAATGTTGGTCACAAATGTAACAAAATTTTACCACAAATGTAACAACTCTATTTTACCACAAATGTTGTAAAATTCAAAAAATGATAAAATATAATTTTTTTCAACATGGGTAATATCTTGGCTAGTGTTAATTAATGACAAGCACTATGGTTTCTCTGTCAGGTTATTTAAGGAATATATGTTGGGTAATTTAAGGAATGAAACCCGCAATCCATATTATGCCTCGGTTTCAACCATGTTCAGCTAGAGTCAAATGGAAGTAGACTTTTCAGTTCTAAGCTACCCATAACGATGTGGAATGTCACGGTTCATGTTCATGTGAACAGTCATTTACAGCTATGACAAGGCTTCTACAAGGGAGTCCCGAGATGAATTTCACGTCCAAGTACATTTATTAGTCGCCGCTTCGAAGATATATATATATATTTTTGTATTTTTCATTGGTAACACCTCTACCTTTGATGGGTTAAGTTCTATTTATTTGTTATGGTTTCTTTATTATTCCACTTTCCGTCACGTAAGGTAATTTCCGTGTGTAAAAAATAGAGGGTTCGCAACCGGGGCAGGGTCTGACCAAGACTTGAAAATGGTATTTTGAAATGAAAGCCATTAGATTAAAACCTAAAATCAGGTGAGGCGCGTTAAAGAACACTAGCTCATTCCATTCTACTTCATATGTCGAACTTCTGCCACTTGGCATAAAGCTGGTGAAGTCTTGATATAAGTGGAACCTTCATTCAACTAACGAATCGATACTCTTGCAAATTACACACATTGAGATTTGTATCTTTATCAAATGTCTTAAAAACGTGTATGCTTTGTACAAATCAAAAGAGGCAGTTTGTAGTTTGTAGTGCTTCAATACAGATGGCTTCGTGTGCGTGGTGGTTTAGTGAAGTGGGGGGGGGGGTTAGATGCGTACATTACTAGACAATAACAACATAAAAGATTCTGATAATGGCTAAAGTATAAAAAGCATCACTTAAAACTTGAAAAAAGCCAAATTGCTTATTATCTCCGTTTTTTTTTTTTTTTTTTGTGGGGGGGGGGGCATTAATATTGTTCATCTCGTCGGTCAAATTGCAATATTCAGTAGGCACCTGTAAGTGCATTTCACAACAGGCAACTGGACACCCATAGCAATGCAAGCTAAAAATAATAGGCTAAGAATTTAGAAACAAAATAAAACAATCTTAAATCGTATTGAACACTTCCGTTTAATTTAAACTTCAGACAAAAGAGAAAACCTTAAAGAAGTAATCAGACTATTATCTGTCCCTAGCGGATGGGGTACGCACCTAGCCTGTGAGAAGTGCACCTAAACACTAAACAGGGTACAAGATATACCATATATGACTACAGACGTTATATTTACAAACTAACGCATCTTATAAAATGCAGTTCATATACTTTAATAATAATATTTGTGAAGTAAAGCAGATGCAACAGAGAGAGAGAGAGAGAGAAAGAGAGAGAGAAGAGAGAGAGAGAGAGAGAGAGAGAGAGAGAGAAAGTGTGTGTGTGTGTGTGTGTGTGTGTGTGTGTGTGTGTGTGTCTCTGTGTGTGTGTGTAAAAATCAGCAAATATTAAAATTAAAAACTTTTGTCAGGTCGCTCCCAAATATTGGACCTAATCAAATGTAGTCATTATCGAAAAAACGTAAATTGCAGCGAAGCAAAATGAAACGTGAGTTTGGTCTGTAACACATTGTGGTAGACCTACATGCCAAATCAGTTCAATATGTGCAAACTTTTACGGGAAAAAACTGCATAAAACTATAATTCCAATCAAATTGTCAAAGACAATTGCAAAGGATCGGATTCGTAGCGAAACAAAACGTTAATTTGATCTGCAACTCATTGTGGTTGACTCGCGTTCAAAAACTCAGCCTAGTATCTAAACAATGCGGAAAGCTTATAACGGACTGATGGACGGACAGAGGGAACGGCCTTCTACATCTTATGTTTTGTGGAGTATAATAATAAATACCGTACTAAAATCTGCCAAAAAACAGAATACCCATCGAAACTTGAATTGAAAAACTGAATTTTACATGTACTTTACAAGCCGAAGTATTTTGAAAACGCATAATACATTACATACATACAGGGATAACACCCCTACAAGGATTACAGTGGCGGATTTAGGGGGAGGGGTTGCGGGGGTTGCAACCCCCCCCCTTTAAAAATTTAAGAGAGAGAGAGAGTGAGATATTGACTGATTAAAATTATTTTCTTGGCCCCCATCGGGGCTCTGCCCTAGACCCATCGTCTCTGGAAGCTCGCGACTTCGGCGCTCGCATCTAGCATTGATGTAATTCTCGTCCCTCCCCTTAAAAAATTCCTCTATCCGCACCTGGATTATCAGATACTCGTAGTTATTTATTCCATTTATATTTAAGTTACTGTTAGATCTTATGTTAATAATTTTGTAATGTACCGATTCATCTGGCACTAATAGTTTTCAAGTAAATAGAAAAGAAAAAAAACAGCAAAATTAACAATTTATACATATATTTTTCTTTGGTAATTTGGTATTTAAATATCGGAATCAGAGCCATTTTTATCGGGTTAAAAGTCACTTTTAACTTGTTTAAAGTCACTTCTATCAGAACAACAGTCGCTTCTATCGGGTTAGAACGTACCTTAATTGTTGATTTCTAACCAATAAATTTCAAAAATTTTGTTACTACATATAGCGGTTTTCATTTCCTACATTTGTGGCAACAAAAATTGTTACTATATTTGTGGTAACGGTCGTTACTACATTTATGGTTCGTTACTACATATGTGACACTATTTTATTACATTTGTGACCGTTACTACATTTGTGGTAATTACTACATATAGCGGCCCCACAAGGTCCCTATTTCTAAAATTGAGGGGCTGGCAAAGTATAAATTATTTGATATTTCATTGATTTAAATAACCCCTTGTCAATGGAAATACAATTGTTATGGAAAAAAAGTCCAATTACAAGTATTAATGGTTTTTCATAATATGAATTTTTACAGTAATATGTATACTATATATCTTCATAATAAACCACATGAGGCTTACAAATATCTTGAAATAATTAGAAATCAAACTTTATTGCCTTGGTTTTTTGTTGATTAAATTTTTCGCAATTTCATAAGGGTGGTCAGATAGCTCAGTTGGTAGAACATCCCATTAGTATTGTAAAAAAATGACCGGGGGGAGAGATGTGGCTGTGAAAGACCAGGCTGGATCAAAGGGTGGTGGTATAGACTGACTCAGCAGAGTGCCCTGCTAGCAATAATTTTTTACAGGTTTGGCCGCTGCAATTTAGTTGAACCTTAATCATGTTTGTCACAGACAAGGCTTGGTCGGCGGTGCGGTAGCTCAATGGGTAGAGTATCATGCTAGTTATTGGAAAGGTCCAGGCTTCTGCTGCATTTTCCACTTTCCTGTTACATTTGGGGACATGTCCAACCAAGGCAAGTCAAGGCCAGTCAATTCGAAATAAAGGAAGGGAGTAATGTAGCAGACTTGACATATGGCCAATCAGTGGAGCGTATTTTATGAATAAATTAAAAAATTTATGAATAAATTAAAAAAAAGGTATATGACATATCTATATGACTCTGATGTAAACAAGACAATTTGTTACAAATGCGATGATTGGTCAATTCAGCTATGGCTAGTTAATTAGCTATCTGGGGGTTTCCAGGCCTGCGATCCTATAGATAGCTGAGCTACCCTAGGGTTTTCTGTTGCAAAAATGGATTTGAAGTTATTAATTACTTAAAACCTCAGCTTTTAATGTAATACTTTTTGCATCTCAGAATACCAGGAGATATAGGAGGTTATTTTTTAGGTATCTATGGGTTCGCACCTGCTATTTATAGGGTAGAAGACAGCTATCCCATAGATTTAACCGATTTAACTCACAATACCTGCAGGTATCGAAAGTTATGGTCTGGTATCTATAGGATAGCAGCCAGCTGTCCTAGGGTTAGCTGATTTTTGCATACATTGACGTGCTATATACCAAAACCCTTATTGTTAACATATATAGCACGGGAAATGCCAAGTTTCAGTGCGTCATGCTTTAAATTAAGCATGATCATGAGTGAAATATCGCCTTTTATGTTCAACAAAACCCATTCTTAAAATCTTCAATAACTGAATCCGAATCATACATTTTTATTTATTTTTCATGGAAATCACACAGGTTTAGTTCAAGCCTGGTCTATCAAAGCCCTAGGTTTTGTCGTCATTAAGTATGATGTCTCTGTATCCAGAATTACCCTTGGTATATTTAGCCTAAATAGAAAGGTACACATGGTTGACTTTTTAAAAAATATTTTATTTAAAATATAAGGTCATGATTAAGAAATTATTCACACTAGATGAAGCAGAAATTTAAAATATTGTTTAAAGTATCGAAAACGCTTGTTTCTATGTTGTGCTGCTATTTCAACTATAGCTGGTGACATCTCGATACAAGTGTAATATTCTTGACTGTGACGTAAAACCCCAATCAATGAATCAGTGCAATCAATGTGAGTTGTCTTATATTTTTACTTATCGCCCATTCAAGTAAACCTGGTATTTCCTACTAAGTAAGTGTTGGCGAGTTTTAAAAGGAAGACAGAGTAGGTTCCCTTTACTTTTAACACCATTCGGAAGTGAGATTTTTTTTAAAATCGACAATTGAAAATAAGAATAATGTAAAGGGGTGTATTAATTTACAGGTGTATATATTCTATGCTTTGTTGAACAAAACTAATGGAGTATTATTGATCGCATGACCTGGTGTGTTTAAATTTAAATATTTAAATTTACTGACAAGGAAGTATATTTATAGGTAAAGATCATTGATTTGTACCCTTGACCTTTTTAATTTAAATATTTATTTTAAACCACTACACTGTATAGGGAACACGGATGTTTATTTCGTCTACAAGTTAAAAAATACATTGTTTATGTATTAACTGCTAAACCTTACACGGTCCACGCTTTTGGCGGATCATTGTACATATGAAATTCCGGATGAATTCGAAAGGTCAAGCCGACAAATCAATGTTGTTCGCTTATACCTAGAAACGTTAACATTCGTGGAATTACCCGATTCAGCCATATGTCATAACAATGTAAGTATATGCGTGTAATGTTACGTATGTACCTTTAATTTTCATTTAAAATAATAATATTTATTTAATTCATGAACATAAATAAAAAAAATAAACATTTTAAGAAATAATAATAAAATAGCGGTTTTTGAGATATATTACTTTCGTTTTCAATATCAAGTTCAAACTCGTTTGTAGAGATAATTGCAATTACAGATGGTTCTACTCTTATTTTGATTTGTAGTTGAAATAAGAACAATTTTACCATTACGATTCATTCATTATTTTTTCATTTACAGTCCATCTTCTTCAAAGATACCAGACTTGTAATCTACTTTCGTTTTGATACGGGAGTTATAATACACGATAAATTTAAGTTTAAATACAGTAAAATAAATTGGAAATAACAATGTATATACTGCTATTATGTAAAAAAGGAAGAACACAAAATAAATGTTTTTATGATTCATTCGGTGGTATTAACATGTACAAATGTATGTGACTTGCTTAAAGTTGAAAAAAACATCATAACAAATTGATTGTCCCATTATGTGTATGTGTCAAATTTTGATGTTCCTACTCTGCCTACTTGTCTTGCTGATTATTAAGATATTACAGATATACAGGCATTACGGTTTAAAGTACCAGGACAGAGTTTCATTACAGCCAGTTAATAAACATGTGAAAATAGGCTTCTTGTACATTGTACTTATCTTTAGTTTTTTGTAAACTGCATAACATAATATATCGGACGTTTAAAGGTACTCATGTGCATTTTTACGATACATTTTAGTGACAATGGCTATGGACATTTCCCGAAGGATAGGCGATGTTCTAGAGAGACTAAAGAAAAAACTGGAAGGCCCGCCTAATTTGCTAATACACGATGAAGTGAAAAAAGCATTTGAAGCTCTGAGTAAACATGGGAAGGTAAAATTACATATACATGTAGTTCCTTTGATTTCTGAAAAAAATTAGTTAAAAGCTAGTGAAATAGCTACCGGTGTCAGCAAACAATATGCTCACAAAGTAATAACCATCGGGAGTGGTTCACTAGTTTTTGTACGGCGTTTCACGATAGTGAACGCGTACTTTGCTATCGCTTTCTGCTAAGATCGGGCTTCTTTTCTATGAGATTAGTATGAATGAAAATATTGCGCCTAGTAAATGAACGCGAAGGAAATGTATCTGTTTTATCATGAGATGTGTATTCTGAAACGGGTAATGCATTTTGTAACATATGCACATTTGGAATAAATTTCCGGAATATATTTCGGAATCTAGTAATATATTGCGACGGGATGCATCCAAAAATTTGTACAATCTTGTCTCGTAAATACAATAAAAAGTAGTACGGGAAGTTTGCGTCCTACCATGTAAAATCATAACTTTTTATAAATTAAACAGCAATGACAGGTGGATTTAACTAATTATTTATTTAAATCTACGGTAATTAGAATTTATTTTAAAGGGTATAATAAAATATTTTGGTGTTGCGGTACTCTGCTACATTTTGAAACTTATTTATCGATTACATTTGACTTCCTTGAACGGGAGAAAAATGGTACAGTGCAATGTGCAAATTACAAATTGACTGATTCGGAAGTAATGAAACAGGAATATTGTGAATGATAATAAGCAGTTTTTTTTAAAAAAACAGATATATACAGCAAATTATCCTGTTACATACAAACGCTAGAATGAACCTCCTCGAGCAGCGGTCGGGTTTGCAAAAACTCTACTTTCTCTTATTCCAAAAACAACGATCGATCCTGAAGGTACCGTTTGATAAAACTTTATTAAATTTTAATTACTGATCGTCTTTTTCATATATTGATGGAATTATTATTTCCTGTCGTTTTTTACTGAGCAATACATGGTTATTTTGTCAAGCACCATACGGATTCCAAACAAAAATATACTAAAGATACCATCAACAAAATGTTGGAGTTTTTGATAGATAACATATTTGTTGTGTTTGGTAATATAGTTTTTCAGCAAACAATTGGTATACCAATGGGTACAAACTGTGCACGATTGCTTGCTGATTTTTTTCTCTATTCTTACGAAGCAGAATTTATGCAGAACTTTGTTAAATCTGGAAAGAAGACTGTCGCCAAATCATTCAACTCAACATACAGATATATAGATGACGTTCTCTCTCTTAACAATCCTAAATTTGGAGACTATGTAAATGTCATCTATCCTAATGAGCTTGAAATAAAAGACACGACTGATTCCTCAAGTTCTGCTTCATATTTAGACTTATACCTGAATTATATTATGACGCACACGAAAGGCTACATTTGAAACTTTATGACAAACGTGATGACTTCAATTTTTCTATTGTCAACTTATCTTTTTATGCAGCAATATACCTGCTTCTCCTGCTTATGGTTTATTTGTTTCCCAATTAATACGCTATGGTAGAGCTTGTTCCCACTACGGAGACTTTGTACAACGAAGTAGGCTGCTTGCAAATAAATTGTTGACTCAGGGATATTGCAAGCCTAGGGTTATCAAGGCCCTCAAAAAGTTTTATGGCCGTCATCACAGTATTGTTGATAAGTTTGATGTCTCTGTGTCCAGGATTGCCCTAGATATATTTGACGTCTCATAGTTCCATGTTCCTTTAACACAATTTTGATTACACACGTGGCGGGTGTAGCTAGCTAAACAGGAGGTGCTTACCCTTTCGGAGCACCCGGCCTCACTTCCCTGGTGAAAGTTCACGTGTCTAACCTAACTTGTCAGGTCCAAAGTTTTTACTTTGCTTCTGGATTGTGATTCAGACATGGATTAGTATGTTTGTTTTTGATTTGGTACCCCCCAAAAGGGGGGGGGGTCGGTTATATTCATAGTCCTACTCCAGCACCATTTTCCCAACTACGCCGTACAGCAGCACGACAGTGCTATGTTTAACATCTTGCATAAGGAAAACCTTAAAAATATTTCGAATTCTAATAGCAAGTTACCAAACTCTCTAAATATTTCGAGTCCACGTTTTGTCAGTAAATTCAGTAATCATTTTCCAAAACATACATTTTTAAAGGTTAACCAATTTTCACATCTCTCTGAAACAAAGGCGATAAATTTATTATACCGAAAGATAACCACGGTAAAAAATACAGAAAGAAAGAAAAAAATATTACAAATAAAAAAGCCTGGAAGAATAAATTAGTAGTCCTTCTCTGTTTCATTAAATTTTCTCTTATCAGAACTCTACGAAGGTAAACGCTACATCTCTAGCGATGACGTCATATCATTGTAACGTTAACGTTATGGTGTGTTCCGAATATGGGAAATATAACAGAGAAAGACGTGAAGGAAATATGATATTTCTATCTTGGCTATGTGACTGCGCTCATCCAATCAATCTTAAGTATTTATGAATGAGGTATAATAATAAACATTTGAGGGAGATATGAACAAGTTCATATCTTTCTGAAACAAAAACAATAAGTTGTTATCAATGAAGGACTGATGTTTTAACCTTCCAGGCTGTCTTTTTTCAAAATATTTTATTTTATTATTATTATTTTTTTCTTTCTTAATACCATGGTTATCTTTTAGTATAATAAACAATTTATTGCCTGTGTTTGAGGGAGACATGAACTTTTGTTTACCCTTAACAAGTCACAATTCCATCAGGCGTTGCCGTCGGGAAATATGTCTTGGTGCGGGTGAACAAATGTTCATTTCTTTGCATGAGGTGTCAAAATGATTGCAGGGGTTTTTTGAAAGACACGTTTGTTGTTCTTCAATTTTCACAAAATCATTCCAAATGGAAAGATTTAAAATCTTGAAAATCTCCTGAACGTTTTTATCTCTCTTGGACGATGTTGGGAGTATCGTTTATACGTTTTGATTTCTTTCTTGGATAATATAAACTGTTATGGATCGAAAAAATCCATATCTTCTTATTTCCGTGTTCTCTCGATAAAATCTAAACACTAAACCCTTTGGGAAAGGTGCGTCCTCTTAAAAGTAGTCTTGACTACATCATGATACGGAATGTTGTATTGCACAAGTATTGATTAAGAACACCACAGATAGAAAAAAAGTGTATATGTACAATAAGTTTAAATGTGTACATGTATGTGATAAATCATGTTTACTTCTTTTTTTAACTTAAATATTTTACAGAACGGTGAGGTATCAAAACTTCAAAAAGGTTTGGATGACCTGGATAAGAAAGTGATAAAAAAAACATCAAAGAGTTTGACAGAAAGGAAGTGGTTCATTGCAATTCATGATGAGGTTAAGGAAGTAAGTTTTGTGTTAGATTGTTTGATAGACAACACATACATTATATTTGACAATACACGATCTGTATATCAATAGACACTTACTGGGCACATTTGGTTCCTTAATTATCTCCATATCCATATGAGATTGACTTTATGCAGAAACTAGTTAAATCTTGAAAGGAGATTGTTGCCACATCATTAACATCAGATACAGATACAGAGATGATGGCGTTCTTTCTCTCAATAATTCTTAAATATTTGGGAAGGTGTGAATGTTATCTATCCGAATGAGCTTGAAATAAAAGATGCAACTGATTGTTGAAGTTCTGGTTCGTATTTCATTACCATTTATACTCTATGGTAGATCTTGATATCACAACATAAAATTTATAAAACGAAATTAAATTATTTGTTCAATTTGCGATATCGCAAACAAAGTTATCAAGGTCTTTAGAAAGTCTTAATTCCGCCATCACAAAATTGGTGATAAGTTGATAATCTATGTATTCAAAATCATCCCGGGTATATTTCACGTCCTATTGTACGATGTTCCTTTCAGTCTTAATTTTGATTACATTCGTTGCTAGCTAAATATGATAAGCTTCAACTACCGGAGCATCCAGACCTACTTCCCTGGTGTAAGTTCACGTGTTTAACCCAATTTGCTACTTTTACTAATGATACAATCAACAAACATTTAAGTTGTTGATAGATGTGTTTGATAACGAATTTTCAGGCAAAATTCGGTATAACAATGGACACAAACTGTGCATCGTTGCTTGCTGATTTGTCTCTTTATTTTTATGTAACAGAATTTATACTGAACCTTGTTAAATTAAGAGAGAAGACTGTTGCCAAATCAATAAACTTTACATACAGATATATAGATGACTTCTTAGCATTCCTAAATTGGGGATCATGTGAATGCCATCTTTCATAGTAAGCTTGAAAGAAAAGATACCACTGATTATTCATGTTCTGCTCCATATTTAGACTTAAACCTCAATTCTGACGCCCACCCACGGAAGGCTTTTTTTAGAGCTGTTTAACAAGAAATATGGTAGAGCTTGTTTCCACTTCGGAAACTTCATAAAACAACACTACAGATAAATTGTTAACTAAGGGATACTTCAAACTTAGGGAAATCAGGGTCTTTAAAATGTTATATGGCCGCCATCATACTGTTGTTGATAAGTATGATGTCTCTGTGTATATTTGACGTTTCTTACGTTCTATGATTCTTTCATCCACTTTGATTACACACGTGACGGGTGTAGCCAGCTAAACAGAAGGTACTTACCTTTGCAGAACATCTGATATCACTTTCCTCGTCGAAGCTGACGTGTTTAGTCTTATGTATCAGTTTCAAAGTTTTTTCTTCGCCTATTAATTTGATTTGGACATGGAAACGTATTTGTTTTTTGATTTTCAAAGTTTTTTCTTTGCTTCCTAATTTGATTTAGACATTGATTTGTATGTTTGTTTATGATTGTATTTATATAACGGTTGTTTTAATAGTGCTTGGTTATAATAATTTTAATATATAGTTAGATGGTTTTTATTTATATTATCTATTTATCACACATGCTACAATGTAATTATATTGTCAATATCATACGTCTTTGTCTGTTGATGGCGTGTTAAAACGACACTGATCATGGCATAAATTTATGCAAAAAATTGTTTGCTCTCATTCCAAAATTTTATCTAACTTAATGGATTTTTCCATACAAGGTATGTCAATGTATTTTTGAGTGTTTAATTTTCAGGTTTGCAAATTAACACAGCATACACGTGCTCAAACTCCACCGCCAAATAAAGAACAGAAGACTCGAGGTAAAATAGCACAAAACAATGGTCCAGGTACAACGGATCTCACTGGGTAAGATAATATAGTATAAAGATATATTAAATTTTATATTAAATTATATTATATTATTTATTATATTATATTATATTATATTATATTATATTATATTATATTATATTATATTATATTATTTATATTATATTATATTATAAATTATATTAAATTTTAAATTATCCATTTAAAATATCTTTCTTAATGAGGGATTCTTATTTTTTTCTAAATTTGAAAAGATAAATAGGAAAACAGCATGCATCTATCAGTATGAGTCCACGATAAAATTAGTTCAGATGCATAAACAACTCGCTCAATTTTATTACCATTATTTTGTATTATTATGAATTTAGCAATATGACACACTTTGTTCTTTTTTTGGGTATAAATGCACATTGTAAATGGTTGGAAGATAAATTGAGTATCGATTTATTTACCATAAAAATACATTTGGTAAGAAACTGAGAATTTATTTCAAACGAATGTTCAGTTTTTCGTAATTTTTGTTTTGTAAACTATCATTTTATGACAAGAGAGCATGAATATAGTCCTTTACGAAGTGTATAGTGAAACTGAGTTGTCAAAACGACTCAAATACACACTGAAAAAACCCAATACTTTAAGCAATCAGTGGCGACAGGATGCAGAGTTAGATTTGAATGTTAATCTTTCTTTGATTTTGTAAAATTATTGTTAATGCTACATTTACAATTATGTAATCAATAATAACAAATCACGCATACATTTAACTAGACAATTGGAATTATCCGATCTATTATCTCGTTGCAAGATTCAATTTACACGAAGAATGAAACATACGTGTTCATCCGTTTACATACGAGGGTTGTTTAATATCGTGTGTGTATTGTTGGATATCTCAAAAGCTTTCTACTCAAATAATGAAAAGAACACGTCATCCCTTCAAAGTATATTCCGTGGTTTGAAATACATATTTAAAATATCCTAATCGATTTTTGAAATGCGTGACGATACAATGATTTTAGTAGGCACTAAGCCAAGGTTTTTTTTTTACTTTTAACGACTAGATACAAACTTTTATATTTTTGAAATACGAAAAAATCCATGAAGTACTAAATCTGGAGAGTATGGTCGGTGCAACAAGACGGTAACCTTTTCCGGATTCTGCTTTACAAGCTCAGATGTATGTGATGGGGTATTATTATAAAGATAAGAAAGATGCCTTAATCCGGACACAACGCGATAATATTTTTGAACTTATTTTAGATTAACAGCTCGGTATTACTTATCTGTAAGACACCTCGATACCGTAATTTATACAATAAAAATATTCTTTGTGCGTTTGCTTTTTGCAAATACGGGCCTTCTACAGTCCTTAGCTAGACATGTGTTCTTTCAATTTTTTACCGGTTGCCTTTGATTGAATTTGAAAAACATTTTAGCAATTACTTAACAGTTTGTACTAGTACCCTTTTGGTCATCATATATGCAGGACCAATCTGGCAGAAATCTTTCGTACTTTCAAAATACGGTTTAAAATGAAATACACCAGCTATAGCGATATGTCAACATTTTTGGCAATATAACGAATCGTATATCTGCCATTACTTTCAAAATCTTTGGCTTCATCTTTTACAGACTCTGTGTCTCTCCACCTACCACCTGCCTTTCTTTAAATACCTTATCATATTTATAAATTTCCCAAAATAGTACCAAAATTACCAAAAAAAATCGGGTTTTGTGCGAACATTTGTATACGCTGCAATTTCTTGTGTATTCGCAACCGTTTCGCTAGCATTTTTACAACAGTGGCAAACACATGACTGTAATTTTAAAACTATGTGGAACTGAAGATACGTATTTATACTTTAGAAAGGTATTAAATAGAGCTATTCAGGCAAATCATTAACGAAATCGTACAAAGCGTTATTGCCTTGTGGTATAATACATATTACCTATCGAACAATCCTCGTATATCCACGGTGAAATTAATTTGTTTGACATATTTGCCAGCTTTAGTGTTTAACATTGCTTTTGGATAGTTGTTATGGCATTAGTTGATGTGTTTGTTTTGAATTTGTATGAAAACATGCATTATAACACAAAATGAAATACATATATCAACATCAACATCGATACTATAGACCTCAAGGATAGAGTTTTTTTGTAAGCTATTAAGGAAATACATGCATTTTTAGTTAAAGGTTTTGATATCAGATAAATTCCTTTACATTTACACATCGAAAATCATATATGAGTTTCAGTAGTACAAAAAATTATTAATATAATATAATTATTAGCTATTGCCTTTATATAATATTTTGTTTGTATATTGGTTAGTAACAATTGTGGTTTTGGAAATAGATAAATTGCTTTACATTGATCACTTGATTACTTGATAAATCATTAAATTATGCGTTTATATTTAGTAGTAGTACAAAAAGCATTATTTGTATGATTATTACATATTGTTATTTTTATACTTTTTGAAATAGACTGTATGGACAAGGCCAATATGAAAGTAGCATAGAGAAGTTGAAATGTATATACAAAATGATAGCTGATATCACTGAAGTACATATCGGACCCAATACAACTGCGGCTGATGAAATCCACCATCTCACATCATGCATTAAAACAAAAATAATTGACATTGAAAGGTATAAATAGATTTGATTAAAGACTTATCTTGTCAATATTTTAAGCGCTGATGAAATATGTTTGGTAACTTAACTTCAAACTGTATTGAAGTTCACCTAAAATGTCTCAATATTTGGCGTGAGAAAATAAAACTGTAAAACCCCAAAACAAAAATAAATCCAATAAATTTAAAAAAATAACATGAATTCTAGGAAAATGCAAATTAGGTAAAACACGTCAACTTTCATCAGGAATTTAAGACCTGAATACCTGGAACAATAAGCACGCCTATTCAGCTAAAAATCGTGACTTTAGCTATTTTCGTGCGTCGTTGCTTGCGTCTCATAGATATATCAATTTCTTATCTTGAAATATGTAAATATCAGTAGAGTAATAATGTCCAGTTGTAAGCTATTTTAATGGGTCTCCAAACGTTTCCTTGGACCTGTATAGCAAAACTATTTAATACACTTCCAACATTTTAAAGACTTTTGGTATATCAATGATTGAATGGTATCATGTGGTCGTTGTTGGAAATTTTAGGTCTAAAAGTCAGTGCTTTACAACTTCTGATAAAAAAGGTTACGGAAATGTGGAATGTTTTGACATAAATTGCAGTACATCTCAAACGACTTTCAAACAATAGTGATGTAATCATAAATGCTCAAATATGATGTAATGGAATCATAGAAAACTGTTTAAAAGAGAGTACTTTGCATTCACTGATTAGCTTCGGGACTATTATTTTAGATCAATAAAATTTTGTATTTTGTTCATACTCTACTTTGACATGGTTTTGCTAATTAAAACATATTTGTTTATAATTTATATAATTAACTACATAAAGTACAATTAACTTTTTTGTAGTCATTGCGTTGATGTTTCAAAGCAGATCACAAATATGCAAAGTGCCTTTGAGGTTCAGAAAGAGGACGTTTCTGGAGGAATTAAATGCATTCCGTTATGAAAGGCACATTGGACGATATACTGCAGATGCAAAAGCATGCAAGTGACCCAAAAGGGTACGTCTTTTTTCACCTGATTATGTATATTGCAGTTAATGTAATTTAACATACCTGGTTAATTGTATGTGTATTAAGCATTATGGGACCAAAATATGTGAAATGTATAGAAAGTCATGTGTGAATTATATTAATGGACAATATGTTTTCTATAATTCATGTTTAGGACAATATGCATTATTTTGTTTGGACAATTTGTTAAATCGGATTCATTTCGAGGTGTTTGATGCACGAAACCAAACAATACTAATTATTGTAGAAATGATGTAACATAATTTGATCCTAAGCGAATTATTCAGTGCGCAAAATGTCAATTTTTTCATACTTCTATGACAAAATGAAAAATAATTTTTATTTTTTAAACTCAATTTATAGAATTTTTCCAACAACAAATCAACAATTTAATCATTAATATAGTCGTATCAAATGGCATAGCTATGGTGTAGGAATTCAAATTTCATTGTGTCGTCCATAATAAGATAACGTTATCGAGAGTCAATCCATTCATATAAACAACAGGAATGATTTGACCAATTAAAATGTTTTAAACAAAGAAAAATTAAATTATTCTGATATGCACAAATATAAACGTCCGCGTACTGAGCAGTTGTTATCATTTAACATTAATTTCGAAGATATCACTACAAGCATCTAACAAATATCTGGTAGTAAAACAAAAAAAGCGTATAAAATTGATATTGCACTAATTTTAATTTGAAAGCATATAAAAGACTAGAAATATTTTTATCCCTTCTCGTTATCAAAACAACAAACAAACTGGCAGAGAAACTAAGTTACAGGCAGCAATCCACGGAGAAACTTACCAACAAAAGACAGATAGCAAGGGTACTGCACAAGCAGAACACAATGCAACAAACCCTAAACAGACGTATGTACGAGTGTTAAGATTCGAAGAATCTTTGACTAACATCGAATATGAACACATCCGTCTTTATCTTATGTTTTATAAATATACGTTTCTGTTACATAATCAAAAGAAACATACTAATCCATTGTACAATATTGAAGAAAATCATGAATAATTTCAAGATATGTTTTCCTCATAGAAAAAGTCCTACTCCGACCAAAGGTTAGAAATGTCTATTGAACACCAATCATTTTTATTTCATGGCCATTAAACAATTTTGGAACATCGTTGTTAACAAAAGTTTCAACAGAATTTATGCAATAGTCCGAATTAACTTTTATTTACAACTTTTTAATGATTATTAATGACGTTTTGCCATAAAAACTGACGCCAGCCAAAACCATAAATCCGGATGAATAGAATTAATGAACTTAGCTTTTTTACATTATTGAGTTCCACGCTTTTTCTACGGACCATAACTGCCACCAATGTTAAACATTGCCTTGTCTGCGGTTACATAGTTTTCTATAAGCTGTTGTTTTAACGGAGATAGAAGCGCCATGCTAGAGGACGTCGTTGTTTATTTGTGCGTCATTAAGTTTTTGGACTAAATGCTTCTTACGTAGTTTACCGTTGAGTAGACGACTAATTATTCTATTTACAGTTCCAACGAAAACATAACATTTAATCGTTCTCTCATGTTGGGAGAGTTGATAATTTATATCTGTCATATGACGTTTTTTCTATGACATGAGGAGTAGCTGTTGTGAAACGTATTATTTTTATTTAAACATTTTACCAAATTTCCGGTTGATATTGCGAGAAATACCTTTGCTATGTTTAATCCGGAACACCGAAGCAATGGAAATATTGTAGCTCATATTTTTAACTTGTTTTAGAATCTTTCCGTATTTCATGTTCAACTTCAAAAGCCCAAAAAGTGCCTTCCACAACGTCATTAATTTTACGCCTGACCATTTTCAAATATCATGCAACACGTGTTTCTACTCGTACTAGTCAAAGTGAATTGTGTAGTTAGACACAATTTTGTATTTGCATCAGTAGAGATTAGACAAAAAATTGTCAACATCCGATACACATCAAATCGACATTGAATCTTTTTATAAAAATGTATAGCGTCTTGTATTTTATTTGGATTTTCTGTTTATTTCATTAATAAAAGCAACGGAAGAATACAGAGAAAAATTGAAGCACAAGTTGCAATTCACGAAAATGTTCCCCAACAAAATGTAACACCTCATAACAGGGGTCCCATGCCAGAAACACATACCGCAACAGACTTCAAAGAGAGGTATTTTTTATTAATCAATTAACACAATGCTGAAATCAACATCAAATAATTAACACTATAAAAACAATACAATTTGTTTTTAATATTTCAAAAGGGAAATACATGTAGTTGTTGAAATGAATTTGCTTTACAAATTCAACCATATTTAATAATCCTATGACTGACATAATGAACAAACTCAATCAAATTAGGGATGATTACTTTCAGGTTTAAATAAAAAAAGGTAAAAGGAACCAATTATCAAGAGGTGCAACGTATCTTATACGAAATACTCCGTACCGTATCTCATAAATAAAGCCAAGATTTTTTAGGCGAGGAATATTTTCAAAAATGTAAAATGAAATGCGATTTTGAATTTCGCTGAATATCTTACTTCAATACACTTGTAATTAAATGAGTTATACTAAGTTCATTTGAATTACAAGCGTTAATCTAACTGATTTAAGTTATTTTTGGGAATCGCTATAAGATGTATGATATTTACTTTTCAAGGTCTTCATTCACTGGTCAGAAAAAGAATACGACCGAGAAACACGAAGAAAATGCCCACACTTTGAAGAAAGATGTTGATGATCTGAAATCGAAATTGAAAGGTGAAACGGAAGTTAATAAGAAACTCAGGTAATGGTGTTTTAGAGATAACGGATAATTTCAATTTATTTTGAATACACGTTGTAGCTTTAGGTAAATTGACAGGCGTTAATTACCATTCCAAACTAACCAGTCTGGTTCCATGTTCGCGTGATTAAATTATTTTTTCCAGTGTTTATAAGTTTTATTTTACTTTTTGTGATTTAGAAAACGAGGGGTATATTTGCTATTAGTAATAACTATGAGGCAGTTATAAGGACAGTAATGTAATTGCATTTTGATGATTCAGTGACATTCCTTATTAGGCAATAATATCATAGGTAGAAACACTTTTACCTGTGTTTTTATATTAATATTTTGTTGCTGAATGTCCTTTTTTGGATCGTTATTACCGAAGGAAATTTATTTTATAAACTTATGGTTCTATCGCATGACTATGTAACAAATAGGAACTGATAGCACTAATTAAGAAACAAAGACGATTGTATTGTAAGTCATCGTGGTATAACTAACAATGGCCTTTCGCAAATTGAATGAAATGCGTGAATATCTTTGGGTTTCCCCGTTTTCAACGTTATGCGCAACGCCAAAGTGGGGATCTAGAAACCCTTTGATGCACAGATTGTCAACAATGCTGTTATTATCGGCTGATAACATATAATGACAATTAAAGTGTTATCGAAGTTGTAATAACGGAAATGTAAATATTCTGTAATACCAATACATTATTTTGTTTTCTTATGTTGTCGTTTAATGCGTGATACAGTTTTATGTGCACATAGGTATATGTCTTTTTTAACAGAGATGATGTAGATTCAATTCG
Organism: Anadara kagoshimensis; assembly: GCA_021292105.1. Classification (NCBI taxonomy): domain Eukaryota; kingdom Metazoa; phylum Mollusca; class Bivalvia; order Arcoida; family Arcidae; genus Anadara; species Anadara kagoshimensis. The sequence continues at coordinate 33,845,723 of CM037873.1, read as the reverse complement.
TGAACAAAACCGACAACTTCTAAAAGAATTCAAAAAACTACAAAAAGAACTACAAAGTGAACATAGGTAACTATTTAATTTAGTTTCTAATTAAGAGTTCTTGATTACAGACACTATCCATGTTTGGAATTCACGTCAACGGAGGGCTACATTTAAATCTTTATGGCAAATGTGGTTGCTTCAGATTTTCTGTTGTCGGCTATACTTTTCTGTGCAGCAATGTGCCTGCTTGTGGTGTGTTGTTTCCCAGTAGATGCGCTACAGTGGTGCTTGTTCCCACTACAAGGACTTGGTCAAGGAAGCAGGCTGCTTACAAATAAATTCTTAGGTCGGGGATGGTACAGTCCTGGGCTTCTCGGGGCCCTCATGGGGTTTTGTGGCCGTCATCACGGTGTTGTTGATGGATTTGATTTTACTGTCCAGGATTGCCCTGGATGTATTTGACGTCCCATAGTTCCTTTCACGCAATTTTGATTACACGTGTGACGGTTGTAGCTAGCTAAACAGGAGGTGCTTACCTTTCGGAAGCATACGACCTAACTTCCCTGGTGGAATTTCACGTGTCTAACCTAACTTGTCACTTTCAAAGTTTTTACTTTGCTTCTGGATTGTGATTCAAACATGGATTAGTATGTTTGTTTTTGATTACATGTATTTGATTTTATAAAAAACAAAATACGCTTAATAGTTGCGTGTTTATACATATTTTGTGACAGTGATTTGTACAATATAAAAAAACTATAACATTTTGTGTTTTGTTAATATTTTTAAATTATGCAGAGGTCTCCCAGTAATAAATCTACTATTGCAATCTTTGGCAGAAAACAATTGCATGCAAAATACTATTTTTACGCAATTTCTAGTGAATTGAGTAGTTATAATCACGAATGCGAATTATATGATAAAGTTGTATTTTAATTAATTGTAAATAAAACAAAATCTTATATTCAACAATCATACGAGGGTTGATTGATAATGTACTAAAGGAGGTTAGAATCAATGACCGTTTTGAGCCCTTCAATCCCTTCATTATTTCAAACCGTGTACCCAAAGTAGCTGCCTTATTCACCTGATTTCTCTCTCTACCAGACGATCAACTATTTCCAAAATTGAAAACGGCAATATCCGGCATTCATTTTGATGACATCATACATTCAGTGAAGGGTTTTCTGAACTGTTAAAAATGAACTCTTTTAAAAATGATTCCAGGACTATACAAACTTAGTTCCATGTTGATACCAAGCACTCTGAAACACATACCATTTTATCAATTGCAATCCATTCTGTATTGAAAATTCTAAAATGTTTAGAAGTTGGTCAAAATCTGGTTTTTGGTGATTGTCTTTAAAGATTATTTTTTACTGCAAATAGATGGTTCATTAAACCAATTGATGCAGAAAAACAACTTTATGCTCTTGAACACGTGCTTTTTTCTCACATTCAAACAGTTTTTTGCCAATTGATAGCCGACTTTTCTGAATGTATAAAGGGAGACAACTTTTTCTTTTGTATTTTTATGGTGTGAAATTAACATCGGTTTTATCTGCTTGTTTATTACCTTTAAGTTACTATTAAACAAATTATTGTTTAAAAATATCAGAACTTCTAATAGCCGACAAAACCTTGCTTAGCTATAAGCTACATGTACATTTATTTGGGCCATCAAACTTTCGGGAGTGACCTAATGCATGTTAGATATTAATTTCTTTCTGTTATGAGGCAAGATATTAAAAAATCATAAATTTCAAGATGATGTTCATTTTTGCAAATCACTTTATTGCATACTAAAGAAAACCAATATCTGTTTTCGGTTTGATTGAATATGTTATTAAGGTATGTTAAAGTTTAAAATCACAATCCCAAAAGTAAAAAAAAATGGCAAATAAACATTATACATTTCTTGAAACTGCAGGCAAAGAAACGCTGCAAGACAAAGCAGTAGGCTAACACGAATATATATATATATATATATATATACGCTGGATTCTCATCTTTTCTTATTCAGCATGACCTGTTTCTGAATCGATTATTGATAGTTTGCCCATATTAATTGTCAACAAATGAAAACTATATATATCACGGTAACATTCAAATGAGTTCGTCATCTATTAAGACAAATCTGTTTCTAAACGACAGAATTAGTATATTGAAGCTCATAGACACTATCCTGGCGTCACTATTGTCTTCATCGTATAAACAAACTAACTAATGCCTAATTTGATAAACATTCCAAGTTCGCAACAATATTTGCATGTATTTAACGTTGTTGGTTTTATTCCATTTTGGCCAGAAGGAAATTTTGACTGGTAAGAAAAAATAGCCACCGAAGCTTATACAAATTGTTTTTATGCAAGAGTGGTATTATTGTGACGGTTGATGTAATAAAACTAATCCATCTTCCAATACTTTTAACATCAATGCATTTATAAAGTAACAATAAAATATCGACATGCACATAATTTTTATCTTATTTTAGAATGAGTAAAGTATCCAGTAGCAAATTGGCAGATCATAACCCAGGTATAACGGACTTAAGTGATCCAAATAGAATAACAAGGCTTGCTGATATTTTTTGTGAAATATATGAGAATGTTTGGACGGATAGTCTTGAAGCTCTAATTGGAAGAAATAGAATGAGGACAGAGAAGGAAGCCGTTCTGCACATGGCCTCAATTCTTAAAGTAAGTGTTACGTTATTAATACATCAACAGAAAAAGTTTTTTTTTCTTAATAAATTAAGCATCTTAGGTACAGTTACTTATTACAAATCAAAAACCAACACCCTAATCCATATCAAAATCACAATTCAGAAGCGAAGTAAAATTGTTGAAACCGACAAGTTAGGTTAAATACGTGAACTTCCATCAGGAAAGTGAGGCCGGATGCTCCGGAAGAGAAAGCATCTCGTGTCTAGCTAGTTACACCCGGCACATGTGCAATCAAAATTTAGTGAAAGGAACATGGAACCATTGAACGGCAAACATATTTAGGCCAATCGTGGACACAAGAGTGACCGGATTGCCTTCGGAGTAGTTTCGTTCAAAGTTCGTGAAAAGTTGATAAACAAAGGAGACAAATTGACTCTTGAAAAAGCAATACAAATTGGACAGAGCCATGAATATTCTCGGAAGCAACTCACATCGATGTGTAACTCTGTTAGCGCAAGCAGTCAAAGTCAAGATGTGCAGTCAGTATAAGTCCATATACGTCAACGTCGTTTTAGAAGAGACAAAGCTGTGAAGGACAAACGTAAAACAGAATCTACTTTTTCACATAGTCATACTGACAGTAAATGTTCTAATTGTGGCCGAAACCACACAAAACATCAGCCGTGTTCAGTGAAAGAAAAATAATGTGATTTATGTAAAAACTGAAATCACTTCGCCAAGGTGTGCAGATCTGGACTTCCCAAACCAGTGAAAGTTAACGAGATCACAGAGGGAGAGGATAGTGACAATGACCATTTTTACATCTGCAGCATAGATGCAGGAGAACACAAGGATCAAGCCTTTATTACATTATCAGTTGGTGACAATGAAGTTCAAGTCAAGTGCAATAAGACACTAGTTCACAATGTGACATTATTCCCTTTAAAATATATACAGGTATTGGTATCACATAAGCCCCTTAAACATCTAACCGCTTATAACGGTGGTTAAATCAAAACGCGAGGTTTGTGTAATTTAATATGTAAATACAAAGACCGTGTCGCGTCGCTCGAGTTTTATGTGGTAGACGACTCTGCTACCCCCATCCTTAGTCTTACTGCGTGTTTGCTAATAAAGCTTATTGAGCTTGTGTTTGCTGTCGATAAATATGACACGCCGAACAAATATGTAGACGAGATTCCGCATAGTCCGCAAGCACTAGACAAGACCACAATTTTTCGGGATATAAAGACGTGTTTAACGGTATAGGTTTACTGCCGGGCAAATGCACTATCCGTACTGATCCTAATATAGCAACAGTCATCCACCCACCTCGAAGGTACCTGGTGCACTTCGTGATAGGCTCAAAGATTAGCTCGATCGCATGGAATCTGATAATGCTATTGAAAAGGTTACGAACCTACCGAATGGGTTACTAGTAATTCGCTCGTCATAGTTGAAAAACCAGGTTCGAAGAAACTTCGAATACGCCTAGACCCACAGGACTTGAATCGCGCTATACTAAGACCACATTATCTAATGCGTACCTTAGAGGACATATTGCTTATGTGAACGAACGCACGTTATTTCACTAAATTAGATGCAAGGGTTGGCTACTGGTCTATCGAACTCGATGATAAATCGTCGTTCCTTACAACTTTTAATAGCCCTTTTGGACGTTATAGGTTTAAACGACTACCATTTGGCATTGTGTCTTCGCAGAATGAATTCCAACGGAGAATTGATAAAACGTATGAAGGTTTAAACGGTGTAGTAGCAATAGTAGACGACATCCTCGTTTTTTGGAAGTTGTAGTAAAGAACATGATGAGAATTTACGTAGCGTACTTGAACGTTCACGAGAACGTGGTATCAAATTCAATCTTGATAAGTTAGTAGTATGTGCACTGGAAGTGCAATACTTTGGTCATTTACTCTCTGCCAGTGGATTGAAACCTAATCCAGCCAAAATATCTGCTGTATGTGATATGGAACCACCTCAAATCGAGCCGAATTGGAAACGATTTTTGATATGATTAACTACCGTGTTAAGTTCGCACCCAATTTGTCGGAAGTGACTAGCCCTATGCGTCAACTTCTGCCTCAAAATGTTGAATTCTTGTTGGATACACCACAGGCAGAATCTTTTAAAAAAGTCAAGGACATTATCACCCAATCCCCAGTCCTAGCTTATTTTGACCCAGGTCAAGAAGTCACATTACAGGTAGATGCTTCTAAGCATGGTCTTGGTGCAATACTTATGCAAGCTAGTAAACCTGTTGTATATGCATCCAATCTTTAGCTACAACTGAGATACATTATGCTCAGATAGAAAAAGAGATGCTAGCCATTGTGTTTGGTTGTAAGAGGTTCCACCAGTACATTTATGGTAGATCACATATAACTGTAGAGACAGACCATAAACCACTGGTTTTCATTATAAATAAACTCCTAGGTGTGGCTCCACCTAGTCTACAGCGTATGTTGTTGCAATTACAAAAGTACCCACTTTGCCTAGTTAATAAAAGTGGCAAATTTATACCTGTAGCCGATACATTGTCACAAAAACATTTCTGACACATACCCAGAGTTATCTGAGGAATTGAACATACATGTTTATACTGTTGTGTCAAGTTTACATGTAAGCAATAATAAGCTAACACAAATAGCCCAAGCATCAGACTCTGATCCTCCGTTTGTTGCATTAAAAAGTATAATTTTGTCAGGTTGACCTGAAAGTCGTAATGAATGCTTTTCATTAGTAAATGAATATTTTAATCACCGTGATGAACTGACTATTGCAGAAGGTTTAGTACTTAAAGGTCAGAAAATAGTAATTCCAAAAAGTCTAAGGTCTGAAATGCTCAGCTGTATCCATACTGGTCATATGGGTATTAAAAAGGTCTGAAAAGAGCCAGAGATGTCATGTTTTCGCCAAACATGTCCAAGGACATAAACCAATTGATCTCAAGTTGTCAAATTTGTCTAGAGAGGAGAAATGCTAATCCTAAGGAAACTTTAATCAACCATGATATTCCAGACTACCCCTGGCAGGTTGTTGGAACGGATTTGTTCCATTGGGACAACAAAGACTACATTGTTGTAGTAGACTATTTCAGTAGATTTTTTTAAGTTGGTTATCTTCCCCATACCAAGGCTAGTATTGCCATACTCAAATTAAAGAGTATATTCACACACCGTGGCATACCTGAAAAAGTTATGTCAGATAATGGGCCTCAGTACTCATCTGAGGAATTTTCAGTTTTTTTTTGCTAAAGAATGGCATTTTAATCATGTCACTTCAAGTGCATTATACCCTCAGTCTAATGGCTAGGCAGAAAAAACAGTACAAACTGTTAAACATATTTTCCCCAAGTCTAAAGCTGATCATACTGGTCCAAATTTGGGTATATTAGAATACTTGAACACTCCTGGTGAGTTTTCACCTGCTCAATTATTAATGAGTAGACGACTTAGGACAATATTACCTGTGACAAGAAATCAACTTGTTCCGTCAAAGGTACAATATGATAAGTTTCATACATCAAGGTTATCTAAACGTAAACGACAAGCTTTTTATTTTAATCGAACTGCTGGACCACTTAAATCATTTAGTGTTGGTGGGTCGGTTAGAATGAGACGCGGTAAAATATGGACGCCCACCGTTATTATTAGAAAAGGTAACTCCAGGTCGTACATTATCGAATCCCAAAATGGCATAACATACAGGCGTAATCGAAGCCAATTACTTAAAACCGGTGAACCCCAATTTGAACGTTTCGAGCCGGAGATCATTTGGAAAACGGTTGAAAAACAAAATCCAAGTAATTTATTACTTTTGGCACCAATACCAAAACCTGTTGCACCTGAATGAAAAAATACTTGTAAATTACCCTCTATATAAATGTTTATGAGAGTGATCTCCCCTTTGAGCGGGAATATATTATGTCATTAGCCATGAGTGAAAGCAAAACACGTGTTGTTTAATTTTACAAAGTGTATTCGTTATTCTTTGAACCATTTCATATTCTTTGATGAAAATATTGTAAAGCTGAAAATATTGTATCTATTGATCCCCCAAAAGTGAATTCTATTCCAGAAGTGAACAATGAAACTAAACCATATAATACTCATTCTGGACGTCAAATCAAACACAAGAATATTGTTTCTTTGTAAAAGTGTTGATATGTAATTTTGTACAATTATTTGCTTTTATGTGAAAATTATTCATTTCAGAATTTAATATTTGTTTAGTGATAAAGGAATTATTGCTACAGACATTTTATATCATGGACAGTTTGAATGATTGATTAATAGACAATTTTAAAAGAAGGGAGATGTAATATTATACCATATGTAGTTTTGATATGACCCTCTATATAAATGTTTATTTGTGTCTTCGTTATTCTTTTGAACCAGAAATACTACAGCGACCATAAAACTTTTAGAGGCTACCGATAAGCTTAGGCTTGTAATATCCCTTTGGTTAACAATTTATTTGAAAGCAGCCTATTTCATTGTATAAAAGCCTCATAGAAGGAACAAGCTCTACTAGAGCATATTAATTTGGAAACAAATACACCATAAGCAGAAAAAGCGGGTATATTGCTGCATAGAAAAAGAAAGATGACGATAAAAAAGTTAGAGTCATCACGTTTGTCGTAGTTTTAAATGTAGCCTTTCGTTGGTATAAGCTTACAAAGTTATTGTTGCGTAATGTGTAAGACCACCTTGGGTTTTGTCAAGTTTATGTATTCGGCATCAAATGGCTGTTGTTTAGTGAAAACTGGAAAATCAAGGCAAACAGGTGAATCTCCACCTGAGAAGTATTTTACCTATGGGGGCATATGAACCTTTTAACATGTTCTCTCACTATAACAGTGATGAGGTTTTCAACTACTACAGCAATAAATCAACATTAACCCACTTAGTTAAACGATGAGTTATATTTTAATTTTTAATTAACCACAAATATACCGAATTGGATACATTTTTAAATCGCAATTCCAAAGGAAAAGTAAAATCTATGAAAACAAGTCAGCTTACACTTTGAAATCCGACTATGCTTAAAAAGAGGTAAACACATGTTGTCTAACTACCAGCTTTACCCGCCATTGGTGACAATATTGAATGAAAAAAAAACAGTGTACATCAAATATATCTGAGGTAAGGCTGGACATAATACGCATCAACAATATTTGAATAAGGAGAAAAACACTCTATAAGGCAATCGCAATCTTTATAGACTTTTTAATAACCAAGTCATTTTAACTATGCATGACCTATTCATGACCTTCCACGTTTTAGGTTTGTTACAGTTACTGCAAAAATAAATCGGATGAGACGCTGGAGCAAATGGAAGGGGTTTTGTTGTTGAAAAGTCAAAAGAACGGGGTATGTTCCAATTTAATATTTCATGAACATATATCAATATAAAAAGCCTTTTGCATCAAGATTTAGAAAAGTTTTCTTGCTTCGTCTTCAAACAGATTTAAAATAAATGCTTGCAACTGTAAATATTGCAGTAGGCAACGTATGACACAAATATTCGTGATAAACATGAACTACATATAATTCTAATATTATTTAATTTGAGAAATATTGTATATATTGATTTTTTTGACTTATCAAATACATAGTTTCTTTTTTCCTAATTTTTTCATTTCTCAAAAAATTATGTTTTTAATATGTCGCCTTTTGCACTGTGTCAAACACGAATAAAGATAAAAATATGCTTATCGTATTGGAGAAAACTGTATTGGTTTATGTTTAAGGATGTGGAATTAGATGAAGAAGAGCACAAACAACTGAAAGACATGTTAAAATCAACAGGAGTGAAAACAAGCAAATGCTTGAACCAGGTAAGTTCAAAGCACGTTAAAGGTATCGAGGAAATTTATCACAAGGTAAATTCAAATTAAGGAGCCAAAAATGCTTTCAGTAGGTAATTCATAGGTGTCCAGACCATATGTTGAAATGTCAAGGTTCCGATGCAAAAGAATACTAAAACGTTTATTATCATTTATTTTTTGTTTTCACATTTACAGTGATCCTTAGAATATTATAGGCATTGATATTATACTCATTGCTAACAAAGGCATAGATGCTATATATATTTCCAATATTCGTCAAATTAAACAAGTACAATCAAAAGTTCCTGCTTATTTCAAAATGAATTCACCACCTCTAGTTTCCTACTCTACAATAAACCTATTGCATCCAAATAAATAAACTAATATTTGTTTGAACTTTCATAATTTTACTACACCTACCTGCTCTGGCTCGTCTTCTCCCTATATTTATGGACCAGCTGGACATGTAATAGCTGGTGATCACAATATAATCGAGAGCACTAAATTAAGATATTTTCTGTCAAAGGGTACTAAAGATAGAGAAGCTCAACCTTTTACTTGAGGACAGGATTTCAGACCTGTCATGGATTCTGTTGTAGTAGAGTACGTCATACGTTGGGCTAAATTAGAAGATGTTGAGCTCGACACCTTATCCGACTGGATAAAGGTTGTAAGATCTTTCGTAAAGACGAGAACTTAAAGGGTCAATGAGTACTAAACCGCCATTAGTACTCAAGGATCCAGATATTAATGCAAATTTAACAAGTATGTTGTTGTCCCAGCTGATAAGGTTTCCAACAACGTTATTCTTGTTAGTAAGAGATTCTACCTTGAATGTCTTATTAAGGAGCTTGGTTTAGATAGTGTATCAAATAGCCATGCATATACTAGAACTATATTTACCAAAGATGAAGTTCTTTCCAACCATAAGGGCGTTTTTGAGTCTTTCGAAATCGATCTTAAAGAGAAGGTCTTTAATCTTCCTTACTTGTATTGGATTCCTAAACTCCATGAAAATCCATACAAGAAAATATATATAGCAGGCTCATCTAAACATTATCGGTAACTCTAACACAAATTTTGACAATCGTCAAAGATGGTCTTCAGTTTATTCAGAAAAAGTATATTCTACATCTGGAATTGACCAAATATGGATTCTCAAAAATCCTAAAGAAATACTTGAACACCTTGCGCCTAATACTTCATCTCATGTAAAAAAAGCATAAAAACATTTGAATGTTTTACACCATACACAACTATCCCTTATTCTAAATTTAAAGAACGTCTTAAAGAAATTATTCACTTGTCATTCTGTTACAAAAACGGTAAGCAAAGATACAAATACATGTATCTGGTGCTGAACAGGGATTCTGGTTATTTTGTCAAGCATTATTCGAATTTCTAACAAAAACATACTGAAGATACCATCAACAAAATCTTTGAGTTTTTGATAGATAACATACTTGTTGTGTTTGGTAATATAGTTTTTCAGCAAATAAACGGTATATCAATGTGTATAAACTATTCACCATTGTTTGCTAATTTGTTTCTTTATTCTTATGAAGCAAAATTTATGCAAAACCTTCTTAAATAGCTAGAGATGACTGTCGCCAAATCATTGAACTCAACACACAGATATATAGATGATGTTCTGTCTCTTAATATTCCTAAATGTAGAGACTATGTGAATGTCATCTATCCTAGTGAGCTTGAAATAAATAACAGGACTGTTTGCTCAAGTTCTGCTTCATATTTAGAATTATACCTGAATCATGACGCCGAGAAAAGGCAACATTTCAAACTTTATTACAAACGCGATGACTTCACTTTTTCTATTGTCAACTTATCTTTTCTATGCAGCAATATACTTCTCCTGCTAATAGTGTATTTGTTTTCCAATCAATACGCTATAATAGAGCTTGTTCCCACTACAAGGACTTCGTACAACGAAGCATGCTGCTTGCAAATTATTCACTCAGGGATATTGCAAGCCTAGGCTTATCAAGACCCTTAAAAAGTTTTATGGCCGTCATCACTGTATTGCTAATAAGTTTGATTGCCCTGAATATTTTGACGTCCCATAGTTCCATGTTCCTTTCACACGATTTTGATTACACAAGTGGCGGGTGTAGCTAGCTGTCAAGATGTTAACCTTCCGAAGAACTCCGTCTCATTTTCCTGGTGGAAGTTCATGTGTCTAACCTTACTTGTCAGTTTCAATGTTTTTACTTTGCTTCTGGATTGTGATTCGGAAATGGATTAGCATGTTAGTTTTTGACTGTAGATCGATATCAAGGACATGGGGTCAGAGATGCATAACAATATCAAAATGCTTATTTTCTATAAATGCTTTATATATGCATGTAAAGTAGGGTCAAGGTCACAGATGCAGTAAAAAAAGCTGAGAATGCAAATTCAAATCTTGATTTACAATCATCATTAATCGAGTAGCAGGCAAATTTGTCTGATTATAATTGGCAGCAAACACCGTTAAAGTTAAAATTTATTTTATTTTATTATTTCCATTTTATTTTTGTTGTGGACAGTTGTTAAGATATTAAGAACGAAAGATAAATCGAAATTTCAAAATCACTAGCGTAATAGGTACAAATGACAGAGATTGTATTTATATTTTCAGGATGATTAATAAAATGCGTGCCGATCGTAATCTTGGAAAGATATGCAAAAATACCAAGCTTTACGAAAGATTTCACAAACAATGTTTGGAGATTTGTTGGTTGATGGTGGTGCAGGACCCTCCGGTTGTCTTGTATTGGGGAGATTCGACAGAAGGTTCACCTATAGATGCTGATCGATTCAAACGTTCACAGATTGGGAATACTTGGAATATATCGTGTGGCCTGCTGTTACTACACACAGACGGTCCACTTTTGAAGAAAGGAATTGTACAACCTAACAATTATATACCCTACTTTAAGTTATGAAGCTTTTAAAGGTTCACGAATGATATATAGAAAAGTTTTTGGCATAATTAATATGCACACTTTGCTTTATTTCATTATATTTTAATCACATTTTGACACATATCTGTGACATTGTAGCTACTAAAATCAAACACCTTTACATAGATGTAGCTGACATTGTTTAATATTTCAATATACTACAGATGCATATACATATTATTTGATAATCTGTATTATTCCCTGAGGTGGCATATGACTATAAATTGATAAAACCACAACTACATTTTTGTTATAACAACATTTCGTTATTTCCGTGAAGAAAACAAAACGATGTAAAATATTTTTGTATTTAAATCTAAAATATCTTTCATTTCAAGACACTTTTATTAAAAATAATTTATAAAAGGTGTTCATTTATAATTTTTAATTATAAGAGATATGTTCAGCTTGTTTGTTCGATGCAGATGATAAAAATAGTAATTATTGCTGTTCTTGTTGAATAAATATCCATTCGTTACTTTTTATTTGATAATTTTATATTCGAAAATTAAATCCATACCTGAGGTAAACTTTTTTGTAAATTTGACGGGTTATCATATAAAACTGACATGCCCTAAATATACAGTAATTAAGTTTAATAATTTGAATTTCGATCATATAAACACTGTATAAAGGTATCGAGTCATAAAGTATACCCATGACAATTAGTCTCTTAGGGTTCGCTTGTAGATAAAAACATAGCTTGCTGCATTTTGAAAACATCCCACTGCCATAATATGGCCTGTATAACCGATGTCTAATTTACCTTTTCGACTTCGAATTTTACTTTTTGATATCGTCTTCGCTATCTCTATGTAATTCTCATGCAAATTAGTCCAGTATATCTCTGTCCAAGATGAACCGAAATGAAGAACTTGGACAAAATCGCGACTTTTCAAAATTGACATAAGTTTGCGGTTTGAAAATGAGAAATGCTTAAAATCGACATATTAAAATTAATAATTTGTAGATTTGCAAATAATATAAAGTGTTATTCACTTGAGTCATTTTAGTGCTTATTGTAAATCTTTTAATAGGCGAGAGCTAAATACAGATGGTACTTACTTTTTAAGTATTTTATAGTTTTTTCATACATAGCTACTACTTTTTATAGCTATTTATTTGTACCATTGTGTGTTTGAAACACGTTTATATTTAACATCCGTATATGTATATTTTGTGTAAAAGCGTCTCATAAGCCAATATATTTTGGCTGGATAGTAATTTGTGATATGTAGTTACTGCACTCTTATTTTGATGTTAAGTGATACTATAACAAATTATCATTATTATTTATTATAATTATTTATCGTTATTATTAATTATTATTATTAGTAGTAGTAATAATAAATATAATTGTAGTAGTAGTAGTTGAAGCAGTATTTCTTTGTTTACCATATAAGATTGATGATGTTGATGTGTTAAAGTTGACAGGCCAAGTTTTTGCATTGAGACAATCATCTGTTATCAGATGAGCAGAACATTTTAGAAAAGACAGAAACTGGAAAGACAATATCTATTTTTATATAGTGTTATAAACAATGATCATAAAATTACATGTAACTCTACTTTTGTGTGTTTTATAAATATTTATATAGGTTTAAAAACAATGCAAAGAAGTTATGGTATAATTTAATGCATTTTGGTATGAAGTGTAAAATGTTATATGTAATAAAGTCACTATATAATTATGTAAACTGTACATTCCAGGCAAATAATTGTCTTATTGCCCTTGGTTTAAAGTACGAAATGATTTTAAACAAGGTTTAAAAGTTCGCCTACTGTTTTTTTATTTACATTGAGGTTGGTGCCAACAACAAGGGAAGTAACTCTGTTCAACACTTAGTAGTCAAAAGCACCGAATAATCGATCAGTAAATATAATCGTTCAAAAATAACAGCGTTTGTCTTCAAATCTGCAATAGACAATTTTGTTTATAATTTACTCTTTTTATTTAGATTATTGTGTTATTTCATTCCTTTTAAACATTTTTAAATCTTGAAATTATTTATTTATCGTTTAGTAGGGTCGATTTCGGGGATCTCTTACACACAATAATTTGTTTGTTTTGATAGTTTTGATACAGTTTGGGTATGTTATAACAAATTTGCATGCATAACTGACAATAACTTCAACAAGTTTAATTGCCTCTGTCCAATAACGAAAAACCAAAAGTAGATAAAGATTGTGGTTGTCAGTGTGGTTTATCTCCGCGACCCTCTTGGTACTGGATATTAATATAGTTCTAAACAGTTGACCTATTATAATGATAAAATAAGATTATTTGGCTCAAAACGTTTAATAATAAGCTTGTAAATATTGAAATAGATCAATCAATTTCTTTAAATCCGCTTAAGTAATTGGTATAGCGACCTTTCAGGAAGAATCTTGTGTGTGTGTCAAATAATTAGATATAAAAATAAGAAAAGAATTTGTACTCATTCCGGAAATCGTAATGACAAAAAATGGTCTCTGGTTTTGGGTGGTATTTTTCCATGTTAAAATCGCTAAATCATTATAATTTAAAAATACTATTTGGCACTAGGGTTACAAGAATAAAATATGTTGACAGAAACGAAATAGGTATTTAATTTTGACCATTTTGAAGAAAACGCTTGATCCCTTAAGAACTAAAAATATTTATTTTTGCCATTGTTTAAATGTTTGTTTTTAAATATTAATTTAACAAATCATTGTCTATTTAAAGGTTATTAAATGTCAGAACTCGAAATTTATTTTAACGGGTCATTTCAATGATTTAATTTTAAAAAAAAAACATTTTGAAAAGAAAGGGTTAGGAGTGAGAATCATTTCAATATCTTCAAAATAAGATCCCAAGCATATGACTTTTTTTAATTTCATTTTATAGAGTATCGAACAACTACCTTTATGTAGTCTCTTAAGACATCTATTTCACAGATTTTTTGAAACCGATTTTTGTGGTAAACTTGCAACTCTTTTTGAACACTCCGTTTTAATAAATTATGTTTTTATTGTTATTTTAAAATCTTTCACATATAATGGCATTCCTTTTGTTGACACATAAAATAAAAACATCAAAATAAAATGTGTTTTCATTATATTTAGTTACTTTTTAATGATTTAAAAGCATCAAATTATCTCTCATGAATATTTTTAAATGTGTGTTAAAGTGTTAAAGGGGGTGGTAGGTTTCACCCTAATTACTGAAAAAAACGATTACCCACCCATTTTGTTTTAAATTTTAATCAATAAAGCACACGCTCAGATATACATGTGCAAATGTTGAAACCAATCTATTTCGGTGAAGCTAAGTATGGCGATTCGGTGCCTGGAACTACCTTAATGACTTTTGAAGTGACCTTAAAGCATGCCACTGTGTTTTTCTCTTGATGATACAAGGCATTGCCTTACAATAAAGCTTTAGAAGTTCCAATTGAGGAAATTTAAAACAAATGTTACATTTCAGTAACTTGTGTTCCAAATGTAGAATGATAGTAATTAAAGACATATCTATTGTACGTTCCGTTTAATTTTACATTTGCATGTGGGCCTTGATTATGTATAACTAAACCAACATAATAATCCATTTCCAAATCACAATCCAGAAGCAAAGAAAAAATTGAAATGACAAATTACTGTAGGAACCATTGTGACTGTGACTGGGGAATACTCTTTATATCCATAGAAAAGCAAATAAATTTGAATAAAGTTTGATATTTTTCACTTACTTGTACCTAGTCTTAATAGGAAATCTGTATGCGCATCGCGATTGTCAAAAAGTATGACCGTAGCAAGGAAAATGTTGGCGGTATGGGGATTTTACATATGCGAATATGACACCGGGAGTGGTATCCTTGGTGACGTTTTGCGTCATATGCGCAACAGAATACGCCATTTGCCTGGTTTTTCAACATGTTAAGTCCCCATAGCACCAACGTTATATCCTATTCAGATATATTTCGGGCTAATCGCGGATGCGCATACAGATTTCCTTTTACGAATAGATACAAGTAAGTGAAAACTTTCGATCTTTATTTAAATTTATTTGATTTTCTATGGATATAAAGAGTATTTCACTGTCACAGTCACAGTGGTTCCTACAGTAGGTTTAACGTGAACTTTCACCAGGGAAGTAAGGTCGGTTGTACCAGGAATCGTAATGCACACCCTGTTAAGGTAGCTTCACCTGCTACGCATCTAATCAAAATTGTGTGAAAAAATCACGGAACTATGGGACGCCAAATATATTAAAGGCAATCCAAGACACAGACATCAAACTTATTAACAATACTGTGATGACGGCCATAAAACTTTGTGAGGGCCATAATAAGTCTAGGCTTGCATTATCCCCGAGTCAGCAATTTATTTGTAAGCAGCTTGCTTAGTTGTTTAAAGTTCCCATAGTGGGGACAATGTCTTCCAAAGCGTAAGATTGGGAAACAAAGCCAATATAAGCAGGAGAAGCAGGTATATTGCTGCGTAGAAAAGGAAAGTTAACAATAGAAAAGTTGAAGCCCTCACGTCTGTCCCACAGTTTCAAACGTAGCCTTTCGTCATAATTGAGGTATAAGTCTAAATATGAAGCAGAACTCTGGGTATTTTCATTTTAACCTCGCTAGGATATATGACATTTAGAGTCATATTCTTGAAATTTAGGATGAATGAGAGACACAACGTCATCTATATATCTTTATGTGGAGTTGAATGATTTTTCGACAGTTTTCTCCTGAATTTACAAAGATCTGCATAAAATCTGTTTTATAAGTATAAAGAAAAAATCAGCAAGCAATGGTGCACAGTTTGTACTTAATGGTATACCGATTGTTTGCTGGAAAAGAAGAATGTTACCAAACACTACAAATATGTTGCCGATTACAAGTATTTAAGACTGTGGTTCCATGGAGATGTGAATATGTATTTTACTGTTAAATAATTATGTCATTCAGCAGGAAGAGCATTATCCGGACTTTATTCTTAATTTAATAATGTTAGTGGAATGATTCACTAATCCACAGAACACGAATAATCAAACGAAAATATTTGTAGGTACGAACAAACCACATACGTATACACATTGCTTTACAAAATAGCAAAAGCACAATATTTGGGATTTACAAAGATTGTAACATAAGAAAAGTTAAAAAATACTTACTCTATCCCATATGTTTACAACTCATGAGAGAGAGAGAAAGAGAGAGAGAGACAGAGAGTAACTTCCTTACGCTTATAATTAATTGAATTGTAATTTAATATCGTAGTAACAGGACAAGAGTGAAAAAGTATGGAACAAGTGAAATCTACATGAAGATTAGAGGAAAATATGGTTTATATTACATTTAGTCTGAAAGATTTTCTGTCATTTGAATTAAATTCTTCTCGGTGCTAATCCTGACAAACTTTACTTTATTTCAATAAAAGTATTACGCAGATAAAATACGCTGGTCAACAGGGCTTATGGTCTCGAGACATACAAGGTGAATGTTTTCTTTTTCTTATACTCAACCATTTTATTTTTGTGCTCATGTGAAAAAATTAAACTAGAACTGTTTCTTAAGAGAAAACTACACCCTCACCAATAAATGTAATATGTGTTTTGCCGCGACCTTGACCTTTCCGATATGGCCTTGGTTCAAGGTCATTACAGACCTTTGGACCAAAAAGATTATGCATGTGAAATTTTGTGACAGTCGAACAAAGCAATAATTAGATATGGTTCGGACACGATTTTATATGAACAGACGGACGGACTGACATACCCCCTCAAACTAGTTTGCAGGGGCATGATTAATATACTAGCATTAATGTGTTTATTATAAATAATAATCACATTTTTATTAATAATCTCTTTTATTTGCTATCTGAACCCAAAACGAACGCACGTTGAACAAAACAATACTAGAGTATTAGGGCCGAAAATTCTTAATAGAAATTGTATTATTTTAGTAACCATCGTGTCGGGATAATTGTGACGCGGAACGTAGTATGTCTGTGGAATACTCTTATCTGAGCTAGCACCTTAAAGTCACACAGAGTGTGTGCTAGTATATGTAAAAGGTAGGCCATAAAACTATCTCGAACATCTTACGAATACATGCAAACTTGTTTTTAAATAATCCTTAAAGATAAAAAATTTTGATCTCGTCGCAAATACCTAAAATGGCTGATGCGAGCCATCATCTCTCTCTCTCTCTCTCTCTCTCTCTCTCTCTCTCTCTCTCTCTCTGTTGTTAGTTGAAGCAACCATCAGAAATTAAAACCAAGGTTTGGAGAGAATATAAAACTGTTTTCAAGAGAAAATGAATTAAATATATATGTACATATTTCAACTTACGATATTATAAATGTTAGTAGCAACAGAAATGAACGAAGAGATACTATCAAATAGTTTAACCGGGGATAAATGAACCCGTTTCGCTTAATTTGGGCAACAGTAACTTATACGGTAAATGTAAAATGTATGGTAATTTGTCAGGGTCCCATGAAAAGTTGTCTCTACTAATGCTGAGAAATGATATTTTCTTATTTTCAATACGTTCATTATACACCTTGTAAATCGATAGAATCGTTTTATTACTACCGTAATTCGTACAATTGATCCAGTTTCTTTACTTTGGCAAGCCCCTATTGAGGTTAATAAACAATTTGAACAAGTTTTCAGTAATGAAATATTCCGAGAAAAATGCTCCACGAAGTAAATGCAAAACGCTATATGTATAACAAAGTTATTTTTGTGGAGTTTACGCAAATATAGAATGAGGTAAATGAAAAATTGTGCACGTCGTTTAACATCAACTGCACTTCAGGAGGATATTTAAATAGGCCCCAGGTGAAATATTTCAAAAAGGTAGTATTTTTTAAAAATATAATTCATATATTTTTACAATATGTAAATTATGTTTATTTTCCTCATGTATAATTCTGTTCAAACTGTGAGGCTACAGGCGACTTGTTCATCTTTAATGTTTAGAGACAGTCATTTTTATAAATAACCTTTATACCTTTTAAGTTTTTGAAATCTAACAATCATATTTTGTTTTGAAAACAAAAAGCGCATCTAAACGTATTTTTGTTTTATTTTTTACTTTTTTCCGATATTCTCCTACATAGAGAAAATTTTACATTGTTTACTTAAAATCAGTTGTAGTATGTTCCCTTGGTGACCTCATATGCATATATTAAAAGGTTCAAATAAGGTCAACAATTACTTATTGGCATCGGTTTAGACAAAATTATGGAGAAGAAATATCCATTCCAGAGGACGAGTAGTATGCAGTTTTCAAGTTTTAATTTGTAAAAAAGCATCAGAATCACATTTTTTGAAATTGGACAAACTGATTAAGTCTATGACACAGGCGTGATTCATGCGTGAATATCAATGATTAAGAACACGGGGTCCAAAACGGGTGTTTTAGTTCTTAGTCTAATCACGATTATTGTAAATTTGCTGATTTCTTCTCTATATACAGGAATAAATGTAATGATTTAGATTTTTCAAGTATTTTTCCTTGTTAGTATTTTTTGTTTTTAAACACAAATATTGTAGTTATTTTATGAGAAACCAAATGATAATATAGCCATTTTAGTAAAAGACTGTCTCTAAGTAAAAAAGACGAACAAATAGATGCTAAATGTAAAATGCGATTAGTTAGCTATGGTGTCCGACTAGATGAACATAGAAAACATGGCTTGTTTTCTTATTTTGGGTCAATTATAAGCTAAAGGTTATAATTCAGCAAACATGTTTCAGTAATTTAAATTTCAGTATTCCATTACTTTTAATTCCAGTTTGCAGAATTAAAGTGTGATGTTACTAAGGCTGTTAAATACCAGTTTAATTTTTAAAGGTTTATATCATTCTGTAATACATAGTCGGTCAGTAATATAACCTTATCCCCTTGAATCGAACAGAGTAGCAGTAATAGCAGACAAAAACCAATGTCACACAGCTTAAAACAATATATAACGCCTTGGAAAAAAATCTTTTGGTCAGTTTCGTAAATTCTTCTGTTTTCAGTCGCATATCGTGTTTTTTATATTTAAAAAAAATGTCGGGTTATGGATCATGGCGCTTCCAACTCTGTATTTATACCCCATACTGAAAATTCCTTTGCATACCGAAGGTATGATGCATTAAAAATTGATTTTACAATTATATCGAGACATCAACGGCTATACTTAAAAAAAAACCAAATCAGTGCGCTCAAGACATGTACTATGTTCAAGGATGGTCCATTAGCTAGCCATGCCTACCGTGACACTTGACATCGGACAACAAAACAGAGTGCTTGTCGAAATAACAGTCAATACGTTTTTCTTAGGGGTTCGAATCTCGACCTCCCACATTCGGACGAACGCTCTACCAACTGACCCACCGTTATGATACTATGATATAAAAACTGACTGTCTCGGACTAAGTAAAGAAGCTTGAGTTGGGAAGCGTCCTTTGGCACCAATTACATATTTTTAGAGGTATCATTTCCGCCACTAATTTAAATTCCTGACGTACTTTAGCTAGCCATGCCTATCGTGACACTTGACATCGGACAACAAAATCAGAGTGCTTGTCACTACCTTTTTCAGGGGTTCGAATCCTGACCTCACAAATACGGGAGAGCACTCTACCAACTGACCCACTGTTATGGTACTATGATACAAGAGCTGACTGTCTCGGACTAGGTAAATGAAGCATGAGTTGGAAAGCGTCCTTTGGCGACAATTACATATTTTAAGAGGTATCATTTCCGCCACTCATTTAAATTTCTGGAGTTTTAATTTCGCCAGAATTAAGAGGTATATTGTTCGTATAAATGTTAATATATAAGTGTTTCAAACTTCAGACTTCAGCATACATTAAGCTCCGAAGTATAAATACAGATCAGACAGAAGTCAGCATAACTCCGAGAAAGAGAACTCTTCTATCGTATCTAAATGGCGAAATTAGTCGCGGAGACAACGTGTGTGTGATGAGCCATACATTCCAGCCATTGATATGATCATGGTTTGTATATATATATAGCACGCCAATTGATGCAGAAATCGACAAACCCTATATTAGCTGAGCTATCTAAGATAGCTGAGCTGCTATCCTATAGATACCAGACCGTACCTCTCGATACCTGTACATTTGCAGGCAGAATACTAGTATCCGTGATTTCGGACTAGCATCTACAGGCAGACTATCCATGATTTCTGACTTGGTCTTAAGTTATCACTGATGTACATATATACATGTAGGTAGAATATTCATGTTTTTTATTGTCAGCATCAGAGATGAATGACAGTACTGTACTTGAGCAGAATATCCTTCCAAATCCCAAGGTGTCTCTCCAAAGGCGCGTAGCTCCCTATACGCCAGTACGCCACGGCGTCTGTAATATCTTCTATATCTGAAGAGATATTTCGGGCCTAGAGTGATTAACCCTGGCATACAGGTTCAGATAAACAACTGAACGTCAGACATGAACACATGTAAACTTTAATACTAATCATGATCACCAAAGCGTTTGTATTCAAGAATACAGTTAAAGGGGAACAACTCGTATTATACAAGAGAACACTTAAAGGGGGACAACTCGTACAACCTTAACACAACATGTATTAACTAATACATTACATCATCCTCACTTTAAAGAAGAAAAGACTAAAATTTAAAAGTCTCATAACTGCTGAGTGTCTATAACATAAAGTCTCAATAACTGGAATTTTAAGTGATAAAACCATCACTAAATTGACTGTCATTGCATTATTAAATGTCATAATTGACTAATGTTTCACCACATGACTGAAATGACAAATGACTGATATTCCAGACTGACTGGACAAGCTGACTGACTAGAAATTAACAATTTGTGCATTGAAGCAATAAGCATAGAAATTAGCAAAATTTAACATTAAAATTAAACAATATTATGTAATATCAGAACTCTTGTTCTGGCATCTAACACAGGGATTATTGTGCCCTTTTTCACAGTGTTGATGCAAATAATAAAATTCACTCAGAATTATATTTCAAAATGTTTAAACTTATTTACAAGTCAAGCCTTTTTGGTTGTTTCACTTCTCTCCCTGAACGTGTAGTTATACCAACTGTTGACTGTTTAGGTTCAGAGTTACAACATTATCATTTGACACAATTGTAGGATTTTCTACATTTGGAACTTCAATATTGTTGAAATCCTCAACTTCTTGATATGGAACACTTTGTTTCTCATTTGCTGGTTTTGTGGTTCTACGCAAGTGTTTGCGGTTTCTCCTGTATAAACGACCATTTGATTCGACAATGTAAGATCCCGGTTTGTCGGTTTTGTTTATAACAGTCCCTGGTGATAGTGTTTTTGAATCAGGTGTTTTCATTCTGATGGGTGTCCCTTCCTCCAGGGGAGATAACTCCTTGACACCTTTCCTCTGGTCATAGAAATGTTTTTGTTTTACTTTCTGTGCATCCATATGCTGTTTAACTTTATTACTGTCATACAGTGTTGGTTTCAGAACATTATCAGATGCAGGTAACACATTTCTTGGACGTCTATTCATTAGTAATTGAGATGGAGATAATCCAATACCCTCAAGTGGTGTTGTTCTATAATCCAGTAGTGCAAACTGTTTTTCATCGGTTTTCCTCCATAGTTGTTTAACAGTTTGAACAGCTCTCTCTGCTTCTCCATTTGAACATGGATAATGTGGACTTGATGTTTCGTGTTCAATTTGGTTGTTTTCACAAAAATTTTTAAATTCAGCAGATGAAAACTGAGGTCGTAGTTGTAGTCTCAGATTTGAGTTCAACAGTGTCAATGTATTTTGAAAAATAGTCCACCAGAATTAAATATTTCTTGGATTCAAACTCAAATATATCACCACCAACATGGCTATAAGGCAAATCTGGTGAAGGAGTAGGTCTTAGGGGTTCTACTCCCTGCTGTTTTTGATGCTCAGCACATAATGAACAATTACTGACAATTTCCTCAATATCTGAGTTCATACATGGCCAGTACATTACTTCCCTAGCTCGTGTTTTGCATTTCACAATTCCAAGGTGTGGTTTGTGTATTAATGCAAGCATCTGCTTTCTCAAGCTTGGTGGAATGACTATACGACCACCTTTGTAGGCAATACCATCTAAAACTGACAACTGATCCCTAGAGTCCCAGTATGGTTTACATTCTATGCTGACTTCACTTTTAGTGTCGGGCCAACCTTTATGAATGATGTCTAATAAAGTCCACATTTCGTTTCGTGTTGCTGACTTAATTTCGTCATATTTACTTGGACTAACTGATATCATATTGAGTGCCTCTGACTTTTCTTGCTCATCCTGAATTACATCTGAAGGTAAGAACGCACGAGATAATGCATCCGACACATGCATTTCTTTACCTTTCCGATACACAATGGAAATATCATACCATTGCAGTCGAATCATCATCTTTTGGATCCTCATGGGGGCACTTAAGAGGGGTTTCTTAAACAATATTTCCAGTGGCTTGTGATCTGAATAAACAGTGACTGACTTGCCAAATATGTAACTATGGAACTTATTGCAACTGTATAAGATCGCGAGTGCCTCTTTTTCAATTTGTGCGTAGCGTTTTTCAGTCTCTGATAATGATCTGGACCCATAGGCAACTATTCTATCCTCTTGAATCAGAGCAGCGCCTAAGCCATCTTTACTGGCATCACATTCTATTTCTACTGGTTTACTGACATCAAATAATGCTAACACCGGGGGCTCACAACACACACGTTTAAGCTTGTCAAAGCTTTCTTGTTGTTCATGATTCCACTGAAACTCGATTTCTGATTTCAGCAATGTCCTAAGTGGTGCATCTAACTGACTTAGATTTGGAATGAACTTTGACAAGTATTGTACTAGCCCTAGGAATCTACGGATTCCTTCCTTGTCAAAAGGTCGCGGCATATTAACTATAGCCTTAACTTTATCAAAATCTGGTTTTAGTCCCTGGTCCGTGATAACATGTCCCATATATGGCACTCAGTTTTGACGTATTTTACATTTTTGAAAGTTCAGTTTCAAATTATAACTTGTTGCACGCTCCACAACTTGATGAAGGATACTGTCGTGCTCTTCTGTGTCCTTTCCTGTTATTAGGATATCATCTATTATCGCAAATGCTCCACTAATCCCAGATATCATATCATCCATAATACGTTGATAGATTTCTGGTGATGACTTAATACCAAATGGAAGCCGTAACCAGCGAAACCTCCCTATTGGAGTGTTGAAAGTAGTGAGGTATGATGACGCATCATCTAGTTTGATCTGTAAGAATCCAGATTTAGCATCTAGCACTGAGAATACTTTCGCGTTCGGAATGTCACTAATAACTTCCTCAATGGTTTTCATTGGATGATGTGCCCGTTTGATCGCCTTATTCAGGTCTCGTGGGTCTATGCAAACTCGAACTTTGTCACCCTTAACACTAACCACCATGGAACTCACCCACTCTGTAGGTTTATTAACCCTAGTTATGTATCCGTTTTCTTCCATTTCCTTTAATTTCTGAATAGCTTTCGGTTTGATAGCGGTAGGTAGCTTGCGCACAGGATGAATCACACCAGGAACTGATTCATCTATGGAGAGACTGTACTCACCCGGTAGAGTACCAGTGGTCCTTACTAGATCTGGAAAGTCACGTGCCAGCTCATCTTCAGCATTATCATGAGCAAATGAATATGTATCAAATATCTGAGGTTGATCTGATGGAACCATTAATAAGCCTAGAGACATAGCAGAATCACCACTGATAATATTTTCTTGTTCAAAGTCTACAATTTCAAAACAAACAGTAGCCTGACTAACATTACCATGGCTACGAGTAACTAGTAACTTAACTGTACCAACTGATCGAATCTTATGGTTACTGTAAGATTTCAACGTTTTATTGGATTTGTTCATCTTAATTTGTCCAGGTTATTTGTCAAGTTGAGCTTTTGTCAGAATGTTTACTCTGGCTCCTGTGTCTATCCTAAACTTTACATTAGTACTGTTGATGTTTAAATCCGTTGTCCATTTGTCGTCTAATGTGTTTACACCTACTACTGAGGTGGTGTTTATAGCTAGCATTTCCTCTTCACTAGAAGTAGAAGAATCACATTCATCATCTGATATGGGTTGGACAATATGTACACGATTTTTAAATCTTTTTCTGCACATTTTCTTCCAGTGGTCCTGGCCTTTACAGTAATTACAAGTACTTCCCTTAGCAGGGCATTTACCAATGTCATGTGCGAGACCACATTTACCACATGTGTGACTACTTGTATTTTGTCTACCTTGACGTCTGTTATTAGCAGCATTGCTGTCCGAGTAACTTTTGGTTGACCTTGGGGGCATGTTTACAGGTTTATCATTCTTGACATGTTTTATGCCTACTTTCATAACATCTTCACCACGCATCATTTTGACTTGGGCTTGTGACAGTTCAAATTGTTGACCTATTTGTATGGTTTTCTCAATTGTGATTTCTTGACCCTGGTCAAGTAAACGTTTTTGGATTTTTTTATGTTTAACCCCAGCAATTATAAGATCGATCAGGACATCGTTAGTATTAGTGTATTCACAATCCATGGCCAAAAGTTTCAAATCTTTAACGAAATTGTCGAAAGTTTCACTATCGGTTTGCTTTCTCTGGTGAAGTTTAAAACGTGCTATGCGCTTGTTTTTCTTGGGCCTAATGTAAGCATCTAATTTATCAAGTATCTTGACGGGGTCATCTTGTTCATTTTCCTCCCAATCAAATGTTTTATATACCTCCATTCCTTCTAGTCCTATCCAGAGCCCTATCCAACCAGCTTTGTCTTTCTTGTCTGCCTTAGCAAGAGGTCCCTTGAAGCAGAACTCCACGTGCTGTCTGAAACGTAAGAATTCTTGATACTGATCTCCTGCTCCCCACTCCAATCGTGGCTGATCAAATGGGATTGACATGATCCCGTTTCTGACACCATGTAATATCTTCTATATCTGAAGAGATATTTCGGGCCTAGAGTGATTAACCCTGGCATACAGGTTCAGATAAACAACTGAACGTTAGACATGAACACATGTAAACTTTAATACTAATCATGATCACCAAAGCGTTTGTATTCAAGAATACAGTTAAAGGGGAACAACTCGTATTATACAAGAGAACACTTAAAGGGGGACAACTCGTACAACCTTAACACAACATGTATTAACTAATACATTACAGCGTCCACATACATTTTTACAAATATTTTGTATACTTTTTAATATACTATCATTTCTGCTCGAAGTATTCCTTCAGAGAACACCTAATAGAAACCTTTACTGACCTTCAGCAAAATCACTTGCAAAACCTAGCCTTCAGATACCACAAATTTCATTCAAAAATGCCACCAGGTTGCACCACTTGACATCAATATTTGATAATTTACAAAGCCCCTGAACCCCTCTTACACGCATTTGAATTCACTTAATTTTCACCTAGCTACGCGCCTGACTGTGGCCCTTATTAACTAAAATGCAGTGTCTTTCCTTGTCATCTGACTTAATGTTTGGTGTTGTGCCAGTATATTGGTAGTATAGTAGTCTATGATGTTTAGTTGTAACAATGCACGCAAAACAAACTTTGTCTTAATGTGTTTTATTATGCTGTACAGAAGTAATTTAATAAAGGATAAATTGACACGATTTTATAGCGTTTTTACTCAAAACTTGTGTTTATGACGTCATGATGACGACATAGTAGCAGCTACATCAACCAACTTTGTATTTTATTAAAGCTGAACATGTTCCCTTTACAATGATACCAAATATGATCTGTATCTGCATAATATTATTGAAAACAAAGATAAAAACGTTCCCCTACCCCTAATAGAGAAATTTACTGAAAACTTTCAGACGCTCCTAAATATTGAAGTGTTTCGTGAAGAGCATCCCAATTTATTTCTGGGAAACATCCTGATTCCATTACTAGACACCCTAAGGTACCAGAAAAAAGTGATGTCGGTGGATCCTGGGGGTGGGGGGTGCACGTTGGGTCCACCTAGCCCACGGACTATTTGTAAAACGAAACATTTATTGTTATAACTCAACAAAGATTGAAGATATAATGTATGTAGTATTTACTGTTGATCTTCGAATTGATGTAAAGATCAAAGCTCAAGGTCATGTCCCAGTTTTTGAACTTTCATAAAGAATGCTAATTTTTCAGGTGATAATGGCATGGTATTTTCAGTTTATTGTAGGTATTGACATGACGATTATTTTGATACAAAGAACAAGGTCATGGGTTCAAAAGTCAAGGTCATAGATACACAAGGACACCAAAATGGCTAATAATTTGCGAAACTAAAATAGCCATGTATATATACGAATAGTGAAGGCATTGCCATGATGATCATTTTTATATTCAAAAGTCAAGGTCACAGATGAACAAGTAAACCAAAATGGTTAATTATCTAAAAGAATATTAACTTTTTTGTATAGAGATGTAAGTTAGAATGTTGTAGGTATTGACATAGTGGTCATATAGATCAAAATCATGGGTTAAGAGTCAAGGTTACAGATATAGAAAGAATACTGAAATGTAAACAATTGTTATAACTTGACTATATAAACAGATTATGACATGAGTTTTCACATTTTTATCTCACCAAACCTTAAGCGCACACGTGTTATTGTGTTGGGACGACCATAGATCACATGTGATTCATTGTTTATACTAAGGTGAGCGTTAAGGCCCATCAGCCTCTTATGTTAATTTTTAACTTTTTAATCTAAGAATATACTAGTAGTTGAGTTGGGTAATGGTGTTTTACGCCACAGTCAATTGTAATGTTGTTTACGCCGTAGTCAAGATTCTTCCACATCGAGGCGGTCAGTACATAGGTGAATGGAACCAGTGTACCCAGAGAAGCCGCCGACTTTCGCTAATTGGGACTCGTTCTAAGGCGATGAGAGGCACTTTAATCCATAAGCCCGTTCTTTAGACCACTCGGCCACAGATGGCCTCTTTTTACTTATGAAATCAACTAGTAAAATACAATCACACAGTCATGAATTCATAATGTCTGACACATCAAGGGCCACGCCACATACAGATGTCAATACTGGTCTGAAATAAATAATGCCTACTAATGAATCATTGAAGATTTATTTAAGGCACATGAAGATTATGTGTGACGTAACAAGTCCTCACGTTAAACGTAGAAACAGGGCGATAAGGTTACATAAAAAATACGAATCGCATATTGCTTATGATCTGAAAAAAAGAGAAAAGGGGTGGTGATAATGGTGAGATTTTAGCTGTAAGCCACCACAGTCAAAATACGCCACATAACAAAAAGATAATAAAAGCTGAATCTTTGGTATTTCACAAGAATGGCATAATGCAGAAAGTGACAGGAAGAGTGATAAACGTACTCGGAGCCGTTGTCAGTTCGCTGCCAAAGGTGGCGGATTCTCCGAGTACACTGATTTCATTCACCATCTATGAATTCACCGCCTCGATATATGTGATTCAATCTTCATAGGGCGTGAAACACCATTACCCAACTCAACTACATTTTTAAAAGAAAGAGGTAAAAAATATGATCTACATTCGAACCTTTTCAAAATGGTATTTCACATGTGTTTAATTTATTTGCGCAATTGGTATAACTATCTATAAGTCGGTTTAGTCTTTCGTTAGTCTTTACTTTTGGAAGTAATGTGTTGCTATATAAGCATGTATGACAGTATGTTGTTTTTGCTTTTTATTGGTTCAAGTTACGAACTGTGTATGGTTCTGCTCTCTTTCAAAAATTGAAACCTATCCTGCAATGCTTTCTGAATCACTTCTGAAACAACTTGTGAAGATATAATCGACAAAAACATCCGATCTAAAGTTATAATGAAGTTTGAGTTCTGTCAATTGCGAATCATATTAAACGGAAAGCGTAACATGTCTTCACGGAAAGCGTAACACAGCTGGTCGGAAAGCGTAACATTTATACCACTCCGCTTAAACGAAACATAAAATTTCACTTAAAAGCCGAGTAAAGCTTCTGTTTTCGCGAGTTTATAAAAGTAAAGACATTTCTTTAGAATTTTGAGTAGAAACATCATTTGAAACCAAGTCCGTTTTATTAAAATCAGCTGCTAAACAAAAGCACCTGCCAAAAATGGAAATGTGAAAGGTACGTGAAAAATATGAATATTTCTTGCAAGTTTTTATATGAGGCAGTTAAATACCATCAAATATTATGTGACCAACTTTTTGCTTTCTGGTAAAGTTTCGTTTTTATGAAGTTATATTAAAAATAGTCATATACTGGGGGTTTTAACATTTATACATTGAACACGAACACCGATTATTAAATATGAAAGTATAACCTCCTATAGTAGAATTTATAATAAGATGATAAACTCTGGAACCGGACCGTGGACAACCTTAATGCATAAGCTATATCACATGTACATGTCTATGATCTTAAGTTAGTTTTCATTTTAATTTTCATTATAAATATAATCACATTATTCACCATCAGATATCTTTATTATCTGTTAATTGTTGTCTCTCTGGCCCAGTTCTACACTATTCTACACTTTTCTTACTTCCTAATTTATACAATGTTTTTCTTATTGTTTTCTATTTTCCATTTATTTATTACTTTTAATTTTTTCTTTCCATCTTTTTCTTCTGTTACTTTTTACAGTGTTTTATTTGACCTTTGTTTTTTTACATCAGTGTACCACAACAAGTTTTTTCTTTTTATGTATATACATGTTTTCTATAACTGTGTATCAAGTATACTATCCAATACTGCCCGACATTTCCTGCATTACATCCCCGGTATTACTTAATTAATAATGACTGTATCACTGAATATTTATCGGGCTCGTATTGGAAGTTATAATATGCGCCATTTACACGTTAGTACAATAAAAAACATGTCACCCAATTCTTTTACAATTTATTTGTTATATATCTGCATAATGTTTATTGTTTATGGTATAAGATTATGTATTGTTATTATAATCTTGTTTTTTCTTGAGTTATGTACACGGGTAGATACATCACTCATCACAGTGGTATTTGTAATTACTTCCCTTGTATCAAAGTCAACTCTGTCCTGTTCTTATGACATGCTTGATAAAGTATATATTTTTGATTTCCTGAAGAAAATAATTTTTTCTATACATGACACTATCTTAGTAATTTTGATTGCTGCGTGTATTTATAATATTTTGCACAAATGTGGTGATATACATAAAAACCCTGGTCCAGGCACCGATTCTGAAACCTTCGATTCTACATCATGTGACGATTTATCAGACCCCTCTATTGAATTATTCTCTCAAAAATATCTCACAATCCTTCATCTAAATGTACAAAGTATTTTACCCAAACTTGAAAGCATACGAACCGAGCTTAATTCTTACGACATTCTTTTATTTACAGAAACATGGTTGACACCCGACACTGATGAATCGGACATAACAATTGACGGATATCACAAACCACTACGTTTTGAAAGAAATAACAAAAGGGGAGGGGGTTTGTTGGCATATGTCAGTAAATCTATTTATTGTAAACCTAGACCAGAACTCAATGTTTATGGAATTGAATGTCTTTGGTTGGAAATGTTCATAAGAAACAAAACATTACTAGTAGGTGCATTTTACAGACCTCCTGATTCGGACATTTCTGTATGGGACAAAATTATGCATTCCATTGATCTCGCTTCAAATCTTAACCCCGACTATATGGTCATAACTGGTGACTTTAATGAAGACCAATTGTCCAATTCTAATAAGAAAATAAGTAATATATCACAAACGTTTAACCTCACTCAGCTTATCAAAGAACCTACACATTACTGGGATAATTCGGCCTCCCTTTTAGATCTTTTCCTCATAAATGACGAAACTATAGTGATTAACAGTGGTGTGGGTGAATCTTTTTACGATGTCAATGTTAGATATCACTGTCCCATTTTTCTTGTCTTGAATATTGAGAAACCACAGAATATTTCTATCCAACGAACTATCTGGTATTACAACCAAGCTAATTGGGATTTATATAGGGAGAACCTTTTAGATACTAATTGGGATTTTATAAATGATGATAATTTGAATAATACTGCTCTTCGCATTACAAACATTATAAAAGAAGCTGCTTCAAAATATATACCTAATAAACAAGTAACAGTTAGACATAACGACAAGCCTTGGATGCATAATAATATAAGAAAATTAATAAGAAAACGTAAGAGAATTCATAAAAAGGCTAAGAAAAGTAATGAAGTTGCTCACTGGGCTGATTTTAGAAAAATAAGAAATAGGTGTATTACTGCTTGTAGATTAGCCAAAGAACAATACTACACTAAAATGACTGAAAAATTGTGTTCTGGTAAGCTTGACGAGAAAAACTGGTGGCAAATTGCTAAAACATTTATGTGTATAAAAAAGTCTTCCTCTATCCCACCGTTACTTATTGGAAATACAGTGATAAGCGAGGAGCAAGATAAAGCTGACGCACTCAACAAGTTTTTTGTAAAACAAACTTATCTCTGTGATGATAATCAATCACCCCCAAACCTCCCCGTTCCTGAATACTCTTTATCAAACTTACAAATCACTCCTAAGGATGCTGAAGATATTATAAATTGCCTTAAGGCATCAAAAGCTTCTGGTCCAGACAATATCCACCCCCTCTTACTAATCCGGCTTCTGATATACTATGCTTTCCTCTAAGTAAATATTTTACAAAACTGTTACAAAACTCCATATTTCCAACTATTTGGAAACAAGCAAATATTACTCCTGTATATAAGAAAGAAGATCCAAGTAATGTTAGTAATTATCGCCCAATTTCATTGTTAAACATTCTTGGCAAGGTTATGGAACGTTGTGTTTATAAATATTTAAACAACTATTTACTGGACAACTCTATCATTACACCTTTTCAGTCTGGTTTCAGACCGGGTGACTCAACTGTAAATCAACTTTTAGACATTAGCAATGACATTTCTACAGCACTCGATAGTGGGAAAGAAATAAGGGTTATATTTTGCGACATAAGCAAAGCTTTTGACAGAGTTTGGCATCGGGGTTTATTAGAAAAACTAAAGTCTATTGGAATAGGTGGATCTTTACTTCTGTGGTTTAAAAGTTATTTGGAAGGTAGACAACAAAGGGTTGTTTTTAACAATAATGTAACTTCAACCTGGGAATTCATACGAGCAGGCGTCCCACAAGGTTCAATTCTGGGTCCTATTCTTTTTATAATTTATATTAATGATATAGTAAATAACATACAAAGTGAAATTAAACTGTTTGCTGACGATACTTCTTTATATATAACTGTTGAAGATCCATTTGATGCTGCAGTCAGTCATTTTGAATAATGATCTTGATCTTATACATAACTGGGCTCAAAAGTGGCTGGTCACATTTAACCCCAACAAAACAGAATCCATGATTATTTCACGCAAACATCTATGCCCTTTCATCCCCAACTTTATATGAACCACATTCCAATAACCGAAGTCGAAACCCACAAACATCTTGGAATATTGTTTTCCTCTGATGGGTACTGGAAAAATCATATAGTTGCCATTTTATCAAAAGCTAATAACAGACTTTCCCTCTTGAGAAAACTTAAGTATAAACTCGACCGTCACAGTCTAGAAAAATATATATAACTTTTATAAGGCCTTTATTAGAATATGCTGACATAGTATGGGACAATATAACTGAAAACTTGACAGAACAACTTGAAAAAATTAATTTAGAAGCAGCCAGAATTGTAACTGGCGCTACCAAACTGACTAGCATTTTTCGTTTATACAAAGAGACTGGATGGGACACATTACACGACAGACGGAAGAAACATCGACTGATACAATTTTACAAAATGTACCACGGACTGACACCTGATTATTTAACAAACTTAATTCCCAATTACTATACTCATCGTTACGGCACTAGACAAAATCGTTTACTGACTGCTCGTTGTAGAACACATTTTCATTACAATTCATTTCTCCCTCAAACCATTAGAGATTGGAACGAAATTCCCCAAGATGTAAGAAATGGTTCGCTTTATGGTTTTAAACACTCTATTGACATGAATTCTAAAGTCCCTTCTTTTTATTCTTCAGGATCACGCAAAGGTCAAATTCAACACGCTAGACTTAGAATGAAATGCAGTTCCTTAAATAAACATCTATTTGATAAAAATTTAATTTACAGTTCTCGGTGTTCATGTGGTGAAGTAGAGTCTACTTTTCATTTTTTGCTAAAGTGTTCAAAATACAACATTATTCGTCAAAGCACAATCTCCAAACTTGAACAGAGTTATAATATTACCACTGACTTATTATTATATGGTGACGCAGATTTACTTTCCGACGCACAAAATAATGAAATTTTTTCAACTGTCCAAAGATATATTGAACTTACTAAGCGTTTTTGATAAAATAATTGGCATATTTATGGTACACTGTTTTATTTATTAATTGTTTTATGGTACATCGATTTATTTATTAATTGTTTTATGGTACACTGATTTATAATTTATTTATTGTTTAATGGTACACTATCTTATTTATTTATAATTCATAATATTTTTTTTCTCTCCCCACATATATATATTCATCGGTCAAAAATTGTAACTTCAGATATGGAGACGGGTTAATATAAGCACATGGCTTGTTCCCGAATCCTATTTTCTATATTTGTATATGTTATTTATTTTACTTATGTATTTATGAATTAAATAAAATATTGTTTAAACTAAACTAAAAATAGTCATATGTTCTCTTTAACGTAAAGCGTAACGACCAAAAATGCATCATTTTACTCGGACGTAAATTAAAACCGACGGAATACTCCGACGTAAATGAAATACGGTGTATCACGATTACCCCCGTGAGCTAGAGTCAAATGGAAGTAGACTTTTCAGTTCTAAGCTACTCATAACGATGTGGAATGTCACGGTTCATGTTCATGTGAACAGTCATTTACAGCTATGACAAGGCTACTACAAGGGAGTCCCGAGTTGAAATTTACGTCCCAGTACACTTATTAGTTGCCGCTTCGAAGATATATATATATATTTTGTATTTTTCATTGGTAACACCTCTACCTTTGATGGGTTAAGTTCTATTTATTTGTTACGGTTTCTTTATTATTCCACTTTCCGTCACGTAAGGTAATTTCCGTGTGTAAAGATAGAGGGTTCGCAACCGGGGCAGGGTCTGACCAAGACTTAAAAATGGTATTTTGAAATGAAAGCCATTAGATTAGGAATAACCTAAAATCAGGTGAGGCGCGTTAAAGAACACTAGCTCATTCCATTCTACTTCATATGTCGAACTTCTGCCACTTGGCATAAAGCTGGTGAAGTCTTGATATAAGTCGAACCTTCTTTCAACTAACGAATCGATACTCTTGCAAATTACACACATTGAGATTTGTATCTTTATCAAATGTCTTAAAAACGTGTATGCTTTATACAAATCAAAAGAGGCAGTTTGTAGTGCTTCAATACAGACGTGTGGTGGTTTGGTGAAGTGGGGGGGGGGGGTTAGATGCGTACATAACTAGACAATGACAACATAAAAGATTCTGATAATGGCTAAAGTATAAAAAGCATCACTTAAAACTTGAAAAAAAGCCAAATTGCTTATTATCTCCGTTTTTTTTTTTGTTTTTGTTTTTTGTTTTTGTTTTTTTTTTTTTTTTTTTTTGGGGGGGGGGGCATTGTTCATCTAGTCGGTCAAATTGCAATATTCAGTAGGCACCTGTAAGTGCATTTCACAACAGGCAACTGGACACCCATAGCAATGCAAGCTAAAAATAATAGTAATAGGCTAAGAATTTCGAAACAAAATAAAACAATCTTAAGTCGTATTGAACACTTCCGTTTAATTTAAACTTCAGACAAAAGAGAAAACCTTAAAGAAGTAATCAGACTATGATCTGTCCCTAGCGGATGGGGTACGCACCTAGCCTGTGAGGAATGCACTTAAACACTTAACAGGGTACAAGGTACACCATATATGATTACAGACGTTCTATTTACAAACTAACGCATCTTATAAAATGCAGTTCATATACTTTAATAATGATATTTGTGAAGTAAAGCAGAGAGAGAGAGAGAGAGAGAGAGAGAGAGAGAGAGAGAGAGAGAGAGAGAGAGAGAGAGAGAGAGAGAGTGTGTGTGTGTGTAAAAATAAGCAAATATTAAAAGAAAAAACTTTTGTCAGGTCGCTCCCACATATTGGACCTAATCAAATGTAGTCATTATCGAAAAAACGTAAATTTCAGCGAAGCAAAATGAAACGTGAATTTGATCTGTAACACATTGTGGTAGACCTACATGCCAAATCAGTTCAATATGTACAAGCTTTTACGGGAAAAACTGCAGAAAACTATTATTTCAAT
The DNA here is from genome assembly GCA_021292105.1 of Anadara kagoshimensis. Taxonomy (NCBI): domain Eukaryota; kingdom Metazoa; phylum Mollusca; class Bivalvia; order Arcoida; family Arcidae; genus Anadara; species Anadara kagoshimensis. Next base: position 33,810,866 of record CM037873.1, on the reverse strand, counting down.
CAAATTGTCAAAGACAATTGAAAAGGATCGGATTCGTAGCGAAACAAAACGTTAATTTGATCTGCAACTCATTGTGGTTGACTCGCATTCAAAAACTCAGCCTAGTATCTAATAAACAATGCGGAAAACTTATAACGGACAAATGGAGGGACAGAGGGAACGGCCTTCTACATCTTAAGTTTTGTGGAGTATAATAATAAATACCCTACTAAAATCTGCCAAAATACAAAGTACCCATCGAAACTTGAATTGAAAAACTGAATTTTACATGTACTTTACAAGCCGAAGTATTATGAAAACGCATAATACATTACATACGTACAGGGATAACACGCCTACAAGGATCATCAGATACTCGTAGTTTTTTATTCCATTTATATCTAAGTTACTGTTAGATGTTATATTAATAATTTTGTAATGTATCGATTTATGTGGCACTGATTGTATTCAAGTAAATAGAAAAGAAAAAACAGCAAAATTAACAATTTAAACATATATTTTTTTTGGTAGTTTGGTATTTAAATATCGGAATCAGAGCCGCTTCTATCGGGTTAAAAGTCACTTTTAACGCGTTTAAAGTCACTTCTATCAGAACAACAGTCGCTTCTATCGGGTTAGAACGTACCTTAATTGCTGATTTCTAACCAATAAATTTCAAAAATTTCGTTACTACATATAGCGGTTTTCATTTCCTACATTTGTGGCAACAAAAATTGTTACTATATTTGTGGTAACGGTCGTTACTACATTTGTGGTTCGTTACTACATATGTGGTAATTACTACATATAGCGGCCCCACAAGGTCCCTATTTCTAAAATTGAGGGGCTGGCAAAGTATAAATTATTTGATATTTCATTAATTTAAATAACCCCTTGTCAATGGAAATACAATTGTTATGGGAAAAAGTCCAATTACAAGTGTTAATGGTTTTTCATAATATGAATTTTTACAGTATAGTATACCATATATCTTATAATAAACCACATGAGGCTTACAAATGTCTTTAAATAATTAGAAATCAAACTTTATTGCCTTGGTTTTTTGTTGATTGAATTTTTCGCAATTTCATCTGAAGGGTGGCAAGAAAAATCTCTGTTGTTGGCAGTATGACTATCGTAGAGTGGAGTAATGGTATTTTACAGTGCAGTAAATAATTTATGGTCAAGATGGTTTTCATTTTTTAGTTGAAGTCAATTTTGGGGTTGTGGAGTAAAGTAATGGTGTTTAATGTCCAAGTAAAATTTCTTTCACTTATATCAAGACTTGTTCTAGGATGGTTGTGTAGCATAATGATGTTTAATGCCAAAATCAATATTCTTTCACTTATATGGATACATTCAGTTTTGAGTTAATAGAGTGGAGTAATCTGTTTTTACACCCCAGTCAAGATTACCTCATTTATATTGAGGCAATCAGTTTTGGGATGGTTATGTAGAGTAATAATAATTTACACGAAGGTCAAGATTTTATTTATCAATTCTAAGGCGGTGTAGTGGAGTAATATCTATGATGTTTCGCCCTGCCAAGATTTTGTCACCAATTCATTTGCCGAGGACGTCATTTCTTAGATAGTGAGGAAAATTGAGTGGCAAATATTGGCAAGCAAACTGACACTTTTAACATTAGGAATGGTTTGAACTTGAGCAGTGACCGCGTGACTGTGTTTGATAATAAGATGTTGACATCCCCCTAAGATAATGCAGGACAAAGAGGTGGCCAGAGAAAACAATTGGATTTGGGTAAGCAAACTTAGGTGATATATTAACTGAACTATAGATAAGTGTAGGGAGTATTCATGTCAACTTTTTATATGTATATTGAAGCACACATTCGTTTTGAATAATTTAAAAAGTAAGTTTTTTCAATTTAAAATTGTAAAACTTTGAGCTACCAGTGGTGCCAATGAGCGGAGTTTTGACAGATATGTCTAAAGCATTCTCAGCCCCCCACAATGATTGGGAATTTCATCCTATAGGCATCATTAGCCAACTTGATTTCCAATTCATCTTTTGGACCAGACTCTAAGGGTGGTCAGGTAGCTCAGTCCGTAGAGCATCCCACTAGTATTGGAGAGGTCTGGATGGAACCTGGTGGGTTAAATTCAAAGTTTATAAATTGTAAAAAAAAATGACCGGAGGGGGGGGAGAGAGAGAGAGAGAGAGAGAGAGAGAGAGAGAGAGAGAGAGAGAGAGAGAGATGTGGCTGTGGCAGACCAGGCTGGCTCAAAGGGTGGTGGTATAGATTGCTAGTAATAATTTTTTACAGGTTTGGCCGCTGCAAGTTGAACCTTAATCATGTTTGTCGCAGACAAGGCTTGATAGGCGGTGCGGTAGCTCAGTGGGTAGAGTATCATGCTAGCTATTGAAAAGGTTCAGGTTTTCGCTGCATTTTCCACTTTCTTGTTACATTTAGGGACATGTCCAACCAAGGCAAGTCAAGGCCAGTCAATTCGAAATAAAGGAAGGGAGGAATGTAGCAGACTTGACATATGACCAATCAGTGGAGCGCCCCCCTCCCCAGCTGGCTACTACTGGGGATATCCCAGGTTCAAGTTTTGGTTTGGCCGCTGCATTTTTTGTCAATTACTGTACTTAATATCCAATTGTTTATGAATTTTATTCTAAACCGGTTAAACGTGTAAAAGCAATACATGAACGCCGAGTTGTCATTAATTTGTTCATCAACAAGACTTCATCTTCTTGACTCGATAAGAGTTTGATAGGTCGGTAAATGACATAATTTATGTGTAAACTGTAATCAAAACTTTGTTGATCGATTGCACAAAAATGTTTTATTAAACAAAATGAAAATCACGCAAAATGTAGATACGTGTACAACAATTATATTATATTTTTAAATTTTGATTTCCGTACATAAAACACAAAGCGAAGTGAGAAACGCGTCGCATGATTTCCCCCGTGTCGTATTATTTAGTATGACCGCGTGTAATCTGGTAAAAACAGGGAGGGGGGTCTAAAACACAGTTTTCTTGCTCAAACAGATGTATGTTCTTAAGTTTGTTTTTTTTTTTTTTTATGAATGTTAAAATCGGAAAGTTATCAATTTATTTCTCAAGTTTCACGGTTTTGAGCTCGCCGAACGATGCGTTGTACCGTATGATAGCCGTCTCTACTGGCACTAAAAATTTAAATCTATCAAAGTCAGTTTTAACTTCGATTAACTTGTTTTTGCTCTATCTGTCATATACCTTTTTTTAAATTTAATCATAAAATACATAAATATGCCATTTTTTGAATGTATTTTATGATTAAATTTTAAAAAAATGGTATATGACATATCTATATGACTCTGATGTAAACAAGACAATTTGTTACAAATGCGCTGATTGGTCAATTCAGCTATGGCTAGTTAATTAATAGCTATCTGGGGGTTTCCAGGCCTGCGATCCTATAGATAGCTGAGCTACCCTAGGGTTTGCTGTTGCAAAAATGGATTTGAAGTTATTAATTACTTAAAACCTCAGCTTTTAATGTAATATTTTTTGCATCTCAGAATACCAGGAGATATAGGAGGTTATTTTTTAGGTATCTATGGGTTCGTACCTGCTATTTGTAGGGTAGGAGACAGCTATCCCATAGATTTAACTGATTTAACTCACAATACCTGCAGGTATCGAAAGTCATGGTCTGGTATCTATGGGATAGCAGCCATCTGTCCTAGGGTTAGCTGATTTTTGCATACATTGACGTGCTATATACCAAAACCCTTATTGTTAACATATATAGCACGGGGAATGCCAAGTTTCAGTGTGTCATGCTTCAAATTATAATTAAGCATGATCATGAGTGAAATATCGCCTTTTATGTTCAACAAAACTCATTCTTAAAATCTTCAATAACTGAATACGAATCATACATTTTTATTTATTTTTCATGGAAATCACACAGGTTTAGTTCAAGCCTGGTCTATCAAAGCCCTAGGTTTTGTCGTCATTAAGTATGATGTCTCTGTATCCAAAATTAACCTTGGTATATTTAGCCTAAAAAGAAAGGTACACATGGTTGACTTTTTAAAAAATATTTTATTTAAAATATAAGGTCATGATTAAGAAATTAATCACACTAGATAAAGCAGAAATTTAAAATATTGTTTAAAGTATCGAAAACGCTTGTTTCTATTTATTTTATTTTATCTTTTTTTTAAAATTATATTTTATTTCTTTTATTTTATTAATAAAACTTTATTTTATTTGATTTGTGCTGCTATTTAAACTATAGCTGGTGACGTCTCGATACAAGTGAAATATTCTTGACTGTGACGTAAAACCCCAATCAATGAATCATGAATCAGTGCAATCAATGTGAGTTGTCTTATATTTTTACTTATCGCCCATTCAAGTAAACCTGGTATTTCCTACTAAGTAAGTGTTGGCGAGTTTTAAAAGGAAGGCAGAGTAGGTTCCCCTTACTTTTAACACCATTCGGAAGTGAGATTTTTTTTTTAAATCGACAATTGAAAATAAGAATAATGTAAAGGGGGTGAATTGATTTACGGGTGTATATATATTCTATGCTTTGTTGAACAAAACTAATGGAGTATTATTGATCGCATGGCCTGGTGTGTTTAAATTTAAATATTTAAATTTACTGACAAGGAAGTATATTTATAGGTAAAGATCATTGATTTGTACCCTTGACCTTTTTTAATTTAAATATTTATTTTAAACCACTACACTGTATAGGGAACACGGATGTTTATTTCGTCTACAAGTTAAAAAATACATTGTTTATGTATAAACTGCTAAACCTTACACGGTCCATGCTTTTGGCGGATCACTGTATATGAAATTCCGGACGAATTCGAAAGGTCAAGCCGACAAATCAATGTTGTTCGCTTATACCTAGAAACGTTAACATTCGTGGAATTACCCGATTCAGCCATATGTCATAACAATGTAAGTATATGCGTGTAATGTTATGTATGTACCTTTAATTTTCATTTAAAATAATAATATTTATTTAAATTCATGAAAATAAATAAAAAACATAAACATTTTAAAAAATTAATAAAATAGCGGTTTTTGAGATATATTACTTTCGTTTTCAATATCAAGTTCAAACTCGTTTGTAGAGATAATTGCAATTACAGATGGTTCTGTTGTTATTTTGATTTGTAGTTGAGATAAGAACAATTTTACCATTACGATTCATTCATTATTTTTTTCATTTACAGTCCATCTTCTTCTAACATACCAGACTTGTAATCTACTTTCGTTTTGATACGGGAGTTATAATACACGATGAATTTAAGTTTAAATACTGTAAAAAAATTGGAAATAACAATGTATATACTGCTATTATGTAAAAAAGAAAGAACAAAAATAAGTGTTAGTATGTTTTTTACGGTGATATTAACATGTACAAATGTATGCGACTTGCTTAAAGTTGAAAAAAAGATCATAACAAATTGATTGTCCCATTATGTGTATGTGTCAAATTTTGATGTTCCTACTCTGCCTACTTGTCTTGCTGATTATTTAGATATTACAGATATACAGGCATTACGGTTTAAAGTACCAGGACAGAGTTTCATTACAGCCAGTTAATAAACATGTGAAAATAGGCTTCTTGTACATTGTACTTATCTTTAGTTTTTTGTAAACTGCATAACATAATATATCGGACGTTTAAAGGTACTAATGTGCATTTTTCCGATACATTTTAGTGACAATGGCTATGGACATTTCCCGAAGGATAGGCGATGTTTTAGAGAGACTAAAGAAAAAAATGGAAGGCCCGCCTAATTTGCTAAAATTCGATGAAGTGAAAAAAGCATTTGAAGCTCTGAGTAAACATGGGAAGGTAAAATTACATATACATGTAGTTCCTTTGATTTCTGAAAAAAATTAGTTAAAAGCTAGTGAAATAGCTACCGGTGTCAGCAAACAATATGCTCACAAAGTAATAACCATCGGGAGTGGTTCACTAGTTTTTGTACGGCGTTTCACGATAGTGAACGCGTACTTTGCTATCGCTTTCTGCTAAGATCGGGCTTCTTTTCTATGAGATTAGTATGAATGAAAATATTGCGCCTGGTAAATGAACGCGAAGGAAATGTATCTGTTTTATCATGAGATGTGTATTCTGAAACGGGTAATGCATTTTGTAACATATGCACATTTGGAATAAATTTCCGGAATATATTTCGGAATCTAGTAATATATTGCGACGGGATGCATCCAAAAATTTGTACAATCTTGTCTCGTAAATACAATAAAAAGTAGTACGGGAAGTTTGCGTCCTACCATGTAAAATCATAACTTTTTATAAATTAAACAGCAATGACAGGTGGATTTAACTAATTATTTATTTAAATCAACGGTAATTAGAATTTATTTTAAAGGGTATAATAAAATATTTTGGTGTTGCGGTACTCTGCTACATTTTGAAACTTATTTATCGATTACATTTGACTTCCTTGAACGGGAGATAAATGGTACAGTGCAATGTGCAAATTACAAATTGACCGATTCGGAAGTAATGAAACAGGAATATTGTGAATGATAATAAGCAGTTTTTTTTAAAAACAGATATATACAGCAAATTATCCTGTTACATACAAACGCTAGAATGAACCTCCTCGAGCAGCGGTCGGGTTTGCGAAAACTCTACTTTCTCTTATTCCAAAAACAACGATCGATCCTGAAGGTACCGTTTGATAAAACTTTATTAAATCTTAATTACTGATCGTCTTTTTCATATATTGATGGAATTATTATTTTCTGTCGTTTTTTACTGAGCAATACATGGTTATTTTGTCAAGCACCATACGGATTCCAAACAAAAATATACTGAAGATACCATCAACAAAATGTTGGAGTTTTTGATAGATAACATATTTGTTGTGTTTGGTTATATAGTTTTTCAGCAAACAATCGGTATACCAATGGGTACAAAATCTGCAAGATTGCTTGCTGATTTGTTTTTCCATTCTTACGAAGCAGAATTTATGCAGAACTTTGTTAAATCTGGAGAGAAGACTGTCGCCAAATCATTCAACTCAACATACAGATATATAGATAACATTCTCTCTCTTAACAATCCTAAATTTGGAGACTATGTAAATGTCATCTATCATAGTGAGCTTGAAATAAAAGACACGACTGATTCCTCAAGTTCTGCTTCATATTTAGACTTATACGTGAATTATGACGCACACGAAAGGCTATATTTGAAACTTTATGACAAACGTGATGACTTCAATTTTTCTATTGTCAACTTTCCTTTTTTATGCAGCAATATACCTGCTTCTCCTGCTTATGGTTTATTTGTTTCCCAATTAATACGCTATGGTAGAGCTTGTTCCCACTACGGAGACTTTGTACAACGAAGTAGGCTGCTTGCAAATAAATTGTTGACCCAGATATATTGCAAGCCTAGACTTATCAAGGCCCTCAAAAAGTTTTATGGCCGTCATCACAGTATTGTTGATAAGTTTGATGTCTCTGTGTCCAGGATTGCCCTAGATATATTAAATGTCTGATAGTTCCATGTTCCTTTCACACAATTTTGATTACACACGTGGCGGGTGTAGCTAGCTAAACAGGAGGTGCTTACCCTTTCGGAGCACCCGGCCTCACTTCCCTGGTGGATGTTCACGTGTCTAACCTAACTTGTCAGTTCCAAAGTTTTTACTGTGCTTCTGGATTGTGATTCGGACATGGATTAGTATGTTTGTTTTTGATTTGGTAACCCCCCGGGGGGGGGGGGGCGGTTATATTTATAGTCCTACTCCAGTACCATTTTCCCAACTACGCCGTACAGCAGCACGACAGTGCTATGTTTAACATCTTAAATTCTAATAGCAAGGTACCAAACTCTCTAAATATTTCGAGTCCACGTCTTTTGTCAGTAAATTCAGTAACCATTTTCCAATACATACATTTTTAAAGGTTAACCAATTTTCACATCTCTCTCAAACAAAGGCGATAAATTTATTATACCGAAAGATAACCACGGTAAAAAATACAGAAAGAAAGAAAAACATATTACAAATAAAACAGCCTGGAAGGTTAAATTAGCAGTCCTTCTCTGTTTCATTAAATTTTCTCTTATCAGAACTTTACGAAGGTAAACGCTACAGAGTCTTGGCGGAATCTCTAGCGATGACGTCATATCATTGTAACGTTAACGTCATGGTGTGTTCCGAATATGGGAAATACAACAGAGAAACACGTATGATATTTATATTCTGGCTATGTGACTGCGCTCATCCAATCAATCTTAAGGATTTATGAATGAGGTATAATAATAAATATTTGAGGGAGATATGAACAAGTTCGTATCTTTCTGAAACAAAAGCAATAAGTTGTTATTAATGAAGGACAGATGTTTTAACCTTCCAAGCTGTTTTTTTTTCAAAATATCTTGGAAAATATAATGGAAGATTTAAAATCTTGAAAATCTCCTGAACGTTTTTATTTCTCTGGGACGGTGTTAGGAGTACTGTTTATACGTTTTGATTTTTTTCTTGGATAATAAAACTGTTATGGATCGAAAAAATCCATATCTTCTTATTTCCGTGTTCTCTCGATAATATCTAAACACTAAACCCTTTGGGAAAGGTGAGTCCTCTTAAAAGTAGTCTTGACTACATCATGATACGGAATGTTGTATTGCACAAGTATTGATTAAGAACACCACAGATAGAAAAAATGTATATGTACAATAAGTTTAAATGTGTACATATATGTGATAAATCATGGTTACTTCTTTTTTTAACTTAAATATTTTTTTCAGAACGGTGAGGTATCAAAATTTCAAAAAGGTTTGGATGACCTGGATAAGAAAGTGATAAAAAAAACATCAAAGAGTTTGACAGAAAAGAATTGGTTCATTGCAATTAATGATGAGGTTAAGGAAGTAAGTTTTGTGTTAGATTGTTTGATAGACAACACATACATTTATATTTGACAATACACGATCTGTATATCAATAGACACTTACTGGGCACATTTGGTTCCTTAATTATCTCCATATCCATATGAGATTGACTTTATGCAGAAACTAGTTAAATCTTGAAAGGAGATTGTTGCCACATCATTAACATCAGATACAGATACAGAGATGATGGCGTTCTTTCTCTCAATAATTCTTAAATATTTGGGAAGGTGTGAATGTTATCTATCCGAATGAGCTTGAAATAAAAGATGCAACTGATTGTTGAAGTTCTGGTTCGTATTTCATTACCATTTATACTCTATGGTAGATCTTGATATCACAACATAAAATTTATAAAACGAAATTAAATTATTTGTTTAATTTGCGATATCGCAAACAAAGTTATCAAGGTCTTTAGAAAGTCTTAATTCCGCCATCACAAAATTGGTGATAAGTTGATAATCTATGTATTCAAAATCATCCCGGGTATATTTCACGTCCTATTGTACGATGTTCCTTTCAGTCTTAATTTTGATTACATTCGTTGCCAGCTAAATATGATAAGCTTCAACTACCGGAGCATCCAGACCTACTTCCCTGGTGTAAGTTCACGTGTTTAACCCAATTTGCTAGTTTTACTAATGATACAATCAACAAACATTTAAGTTGTTGATAGATGTGTTAAATAACGAATTTTCAGGCAAAATTTGGTATAACAATGGACACAAACTGTGCATCGTTGCTTGCTGATTTGTCTCTTTATTCTCATGTAACAGAATTTATACTGAACCTTGTTAAATTAAGAGAGAAGACTGTTGCCAAATCAATAAACTTTACATACAGATATATAGATGACTTCTTAGCATTCCTAAATTGGGGATCATGTGAATGTCATCTTTCATAGTAAGCTTGAAATAAAAGATACCACTGATTATTCATGTTCTGCTCCATATTTAGACTTAAACCTCAATTCTGACGCCCACCCACGGAAGGCTTTTTTTAGAGCTGTTTAACAAGAAATATGGTAGAGCTTGTTTCCACTTCGGAAACTTCATAAAACAACACTAACCACTTACAGATAAATTGTTAACTAAGGGATACTTCAAACTTAGGGAAATCAGGGTCTTTAAAATGTTATATGGCCGCCATCATACTGTTGTTGATAAGTATGATGTCTCTGTGTATATTTGACGTTTCTTACGTTCTATGATTCTTTCATCCAATTTTGATTACACACATGACGGGTGTAGCCAGCTAAACAGAAGGTACTTACCTTTGCAGAACATCTGATATCACTTTCCTCGTCGAAGCTGACGTGTTTAGTCTTATGTATCAGTTTCAAAGTTTTTTCTTCGCCTATTAATTTGATTTGGACATGGAAACGTATTTGTTTTTTGATTTTCAAAGTTTTTTCTTTGCTTCTTAATTTGATTTAGACATTGATTTGTATGTTTGTTTATGATTGTATTTATATAACGGGTGTTTTAATAGTGCTTGGTTATAATAATTTTAATATATAGTTAGATGGTTTTTATTTATATTATCTATTCATCACACATGCTACAATGTAATTATATTGTCAATATCATACGTCTTTTTCTGTTGATGGCGTGTTAAAACGACACTGATCATGGCATAAATTTATGCAAAAAATTGTTTGCTCTTATTCCAAAATTTTATCTAACTTAATGGATTTTTCCATACAAGGTATGTCAATGTATTTTTGAGTGTTTAATTTTCAGGTTTGCAAATCAACACAGCATACACATGCTCAAACTCCACCGCCAAATAAAGGACAGAAGACTCGAGGGAAAATAGCACAAAACAATGGTCCAGGTACACCGGATCTCACTGGGTAAGATAATATAGTATAAAGATATATTAAATTTTATATTATATTATATTATATTATATTATATTATATTATATTATATTATATTATATTATATTATATTTTAAATTATCCATTTAAAATATCTTTCTTAATGAAGGATTCTTATTTTTTTCTAAATTTGAAAAGATAAATAGGAAAACAGCATGCATCTATCAGTATGAGTCCACGATAGAATTAGTTCAGATGCATAAACAACTCGCTCAATTTTATTATCATTATCATTATTATGATTTATATCAATATGACACACTTTGTTCTTATTTGGGTATAAATGCACATTTTAGTCGGTTGGGAGATAAATTGAGTATCGATTTATTTACCATAAAAATACATTTGGTAAGAAACTGAGAATTTATTTCAAACGAATGTTCAGTTTTTCGTAATTTTTGTTTTGTAAACTATCATTTTATGAATATAGTCCTTTACGACGTGTATAGTGAAATTAAGTTATCAAAACGTCTCGCATACACACTGAGAAAACCCAATACTTTAAATAATCAGTGGCGACAGGATGCAGGGTTAGATTTGAATGTTAATCTTACTTTGATTTTGTAAAATTAATGTTAATGCTACATTTACAATTATGTGATCAATAATAACAAATCACGCATACATTTAACTAGACAATTGGAATTAACCGATCTCTTATCTCGTTGCAAGATTTAATTTACACGAATAATGAGACATACGTGTTCATCCGTTTACATTCGAGGGTGGTTTAATATCTTGTGTGCATTGTTGAATATCTCAAAAGCTTTCGACTCAAATAATGAAAAGAACATGTCATCCCTTGAAAGTACATTCCATGGTTTGAAATACATAATTAAAATATCCCAATCGATTTCTGAAATGCGTGGCGGTACAATAATTTTAGTAGGCACTAAGCCAAGGGTTTTTTTACTTTTAAAGACTAGATACAAACTTTTAAATTTTTGAAATACGAAAAAATTCATGAGGTACTAAATCTGGATAGTATGGTCGGTGCAACAAGACGGTAACCTTCTCCGGATTCTGCTTTACAAGCTCAGATGTATGTGATGGAGCATTATTATAAAGATAAGGAAGATGCCCTAATCCGGACACAACGCGATAATATTTTTTAACTTATTTTAGATTAACAGCTCGGTATTACTAATCTGTAACACACCTCGATACCGTAATTTATGCAATAAAAACATTCTTTGTGCGTTTGCTTTTTTTGTCAAATACGGGCCTTCTACAGTGCTTAGCTAGCCATGTGTTCTTTCAATTTTTTACCGGTTGCCTTTGATTGAATTTGAAAAACATTTTAGCAGTTACTTAACAGTTTGTACTAGTACCCTTTTGGTCATCATATATGCAGGACCAATCTGTCGTACTTTCAGATCCATAAATTTCCCCAAATAGTACCAAAATTACCGAAAAATCGATCGGGTTTTGTGCGAACTTTTATATACGCTGCAATTTCTTGTGTATTCGCAACCGTTTCTCTAGCATTTTTACAACAGTGGCATACACATGACTGTAATTTTAAAATTGTGTGAAACTGCAGATACGTGTTTATACTTTAGAAAGGTATTAAATAGAGTTATTCAGGCAAATCATTAACGAAATCGTACAAAGCGTTATTGCCTTGTGGTATAATACATATTACCTATTGAACAATCCTCGAATATCCACGTTGAAATTAATTTGTTTAACATATTTGCCAGCTTCAGTGTTTAACATTGCCTTTGGATAGTTGTTATAGCATTGGTTGATGTGTTTGTTTGGAATTTATAGACCTCAAGGATAGAGTTTTCTATAAGCTATTGAGGAAATAAATGCATTTTTAGTTAAAGTTTTTGAAATCAGATACATTCCTTTACATTTACACCTCGAAAATCCATATACGAGTTTTAGTAGTAAAAAAATTATTAATATAATATAATTATTAGCTATTGCCTATATATTGTGTTTGTTTATTGGTTGGTAACAATTATGTTTTTTGGAAATATGTAAAATTGCTTTACATTGATCACTTGAAAAATCATTGAATTATGCGTTTATATGTAGTAGTTGTACAAAAAGTATTGTTTTTATGATTATTACATATTGTTGTTATATTTATACTTTTTGAAATAGACAATATGGACAAGGCCCATATGAAAGCAGTATAGAGAAATTAAAAGAAATATACAAAATGATGGCTGATAACAATGAAGTACATATCGGACCCAATACAACTACGGCTGAGGAAATCAACCATCTCACAACATGCATTAAATCAAAAATAATTGACATTGAAGGGTATAAATATATTTGATTAAAGACTTATCTTGTCAATATTTTAAGTGTTGATGAAATAAGTTTGGTATTAATAAAAATAACATGAATTCTAGGAGAATGCAAATAAGGTAAAACACGTCGACTTTCACCAGAAAGACCTGAATACCTGGAACAATAAGCACGCCTATTCAGCTAAAAATCGTGACTTTAGCTATTTTCGTGCGTCGTTGCTTGCGTCTCATAGATATATCAATTTCTTATCTTGAACAATGTAAATATCTGTAGAGTAATAATGTCCAGTTGTAAGCTATTTTAATGGTCTCAAACGTTTCCTAGGACCTGTATAGCAAAACTATTTAATACACTTCCAACATTTTAAAGACTTTTGGTATATCAATGATGGAATGGTATCATGTGGTGTCGTTGTAATGGAAATTTTAGGTCTAAGAGTCAGTGCTTAACAACTTCTGATAAAAAAGGTCACGAAAATGTTGAATGTTTTGACATAAATTGCAGTATATCTCAAACGACTTTCAAACAATAGTGATGTAATCATAAATGCTCAAATAGGATGTAATGGAATCATAGAAAATAAAATGTTTCAAAAGAGAGTACTTGGCTTTCACTGATTAGCTACTATTATTTTAGATCAATACAATTTTGTATTTTGTTCATACTCTACTTTGACATGGTTTTGCTAATTAAAACATACAGTAAAACCTCGTTATAATGCCCTTTGATAACTTTGCCACCTCGCTTATTGCCACACTATTTTGAAGTCCCAAAATTCATTTTGTTTATGTTTTCCTTTATCCGTCTCCCTCAATTTATCGCCAAACCCCTTTATAACGCCAAAATTTGACTGAAAAAATGGTGGCGATGAATCGAGGTTTTACTGTATTTGTTTATATGATTTAACATCATAAAGTACAATTAACTTTTATTGTAGTTATTGCGTTGATGTTTCAAAGCAGATCACATATATGCAAAGTGCCTTTGAGGTTCAGAAAGAGGACGTTGTTGGGGGAATTAAATGCATTCCGTTGTGGATAGGCACATTGGACGATATATTGCGGATGCAAAAGCATACAACTGGCCCAAAAGAGTACGTCATTTTTCAGCTGATTATGTATGCTGTAGTTTATGTAATTTAACATACCTGGTTAATTGTATGTGTATTTAGCATTATGGGACCAAAATATGTGACATGTATACAAGTCATGTGTGGATTATATTAATGGACAATATGTTTTCTATAAATCATGTTTAGGGCAATATGCATTATTTTGTTTGGACAATTTGTTAAATCGGATTCATTTCGAGGTGTTTGATGCACGAAACCAAACAATAGTAATTATGGTAGAAATGATGTAATAATTTGATCCTACGCGAATTATTAAGTGCGCAAAATGTCAATTTTTTTCATACTTCTATAACAAAATGAAAAATAATTTTCATTTTTTAAACTCAATTTATAGAAATTTTCCAAAAACAAATCAACAACTTAATCATTAATATAGCCGTATTAAATGGCATCGCTATGGTGTAGGAATTCAAATCTCATTGCGGCGTCCATAATAAGATAACGTTATTGAGAGCCAATCTATTCAGGCAAATTTATACGGAATGATTTGACCAATTAAAATGTTTTAAACAAAGAAAAATTAAATTATGTTGATATGCACAAATATAAACGTCCGCGTACTGAGTAGTTGTTATCATTTAACATTAATTTCGAAGATATCACTCGAACATCTAACAAATATCTGGTAGTAAAACAAAAAATACGTATGGAATTGATATTGCACTAATTTAATTTGAAAGCATATATAAGACTAGAAATATTTTTATCCCTTCTCTTTATCAAAGCAACAAACAAACTGGCGGAGAAACTAAGTTACAGGAAGCAATCCACGGAGAAACTAACCAACAAAAGACAGATAGCAAGGGTACTGCACAAGCAGAACACAATGCAACAAACCCTAAACAGACGTATGTACGAGTGTTAAGATTCTAAGATTCTTTGATTAACATCGAATATGAACACATCCGTCTTCATCATTATGTTTTATAAATACACGTTTCTGTTACATAATCAAAAGCAAAAATACTAATCCATTGTACAATACTGAAGAAAATCATGAATGATTTCAAGATATTTTTTCCTCATAGAAAAAAAATCAAAAGCCATTTTGATTACGAATTGTATGACACATTCCAATACAAGCACTTTTATATGACGTAGCCATTCCCCAAATTTTAAAATGTCCATTGGTTGACAAACAACTATACTAGTTATAAGCATGATTAAAGATCAAAGATATATTTTAAATTTTACAACCAAAGAGATTGAAAAAACATGGTATCAAAAGATGCAACGTTTATCCAATTGCTAATGTTTTATGACACGGTGTTTATAATGTACTATTCAAAAATAAACATACTAATCCATGTCCGAATCACAATCCAGAAGCCAAGTAAAAACTTTGAAACTGACAAGTTAGGTTAGACACCAGGGAAGTGAGGCCGGCTGTTCCGGAAGGGTAAACACCTCCTGTTAAGCTAGCTACACCCGCCACGTGTGTAATCAAAATTTTGTGAAAGGAACATGAAACTATTGGGCGTCAAATATATCCAGGGCAATCCTAGACACTATATATGAATAAAGCTTCTAAATAGCACTTGTATTTTGCAAGAATGAAAAAATAAAATGATATTTTCAAAATTCTAATAGTTCTATGTAATTAAATATACGATAAATGAATGGTATAGGTTCAACTTTATGTGCGAGAGAAAAACAGTATTTCTGATATTTATAATCTAGGAGAGGACAAGACAAAAATGTCGATGATAATTTATCACACGAAAAAACAGAAATGCTGACCCAGCAAGTGAAAAATGTCCACAAATTGGAAGAAGAGAATAAAGATCTCACTTCTAAATTGAAAGAAGAAACGGACAAAAATACGAAACTCGAGTAAGATTTTTTTGTAGGAGCACTAGATAAAACTGCTATTTTGGTTAACATTTTAAGTATCTTATTCGCATTTGATGCATTTCATTATCCGTTTTTCCGTCTAAAGTAAGCAACGTTATTATCAAGGGGGTTAATAAGTGTTTATTTTGTCTTTTAATTCGACATTTGTTTTGTTGCAGATTGTCTTTCCAAAAACGTCTTAAAGATATTTGCATCTTCAACTTTTGAATCTTTCCTGCTGATCTTTACAAACTATTAAACATAATGTAACTGATTAATGATCAAAAGGTATTTTGTGTCAAATATATGTTTTCTCTCATCTAGTACGTTTTAAAATCAAACTATTATATAGAAAATTTTGACACAATCGATCAATTTTTTATCATCTTAAAAACCTTGCTTACAAATATTGTAGTCAAAATCATATCAACTAATTTAACATTATTGCTAAATGACTCGTTTTCCAAATTATTAACCGGTGAGGCAGCTACTGTCCTGTTCGTTTCCTTAAAAAGTGTCCAAGTATAAATTGTTGTATTTAGCAATACAGTGGCCTCAACTGAAGTACCTAGTGTAATCTCTACGAAACAATAAAAACAAAAACAAAGCGACTGTTCTATATTATATTGTTTGAAATAAGATGTTAAACGAATAGACATATAAAAAGAAGTCTGTGATGTAAATTAAAACCATTTTATGTAATGAATGTGCATTTAAATTTAAACTTGATGAAGATATATGTGCAAACCATTTAAATTTTACAACCAACAGGAAGGATGTAGACTACTTTAAAAAGTTATATAATAAACTTCTAGAAAAAGAAAATCGACAGAAAGAAGTACAAAATGAAAACGAAAAAGCAAAAAGGTAAACATTTAAATAGTTCATAAGTGGGTTTAATTATCACATAGATGATATCCTTAAGTAATTTATTTGATATTAGCCATTAAGAAGCAACCTAAATAGACACATTGAATACTGTGTTATATATAAATATAAATTTTACCTTTTTTAAATAAAAAACAAACATACTGATCCATATTCAAATCAAAACCCAGAAGAAAAATAGTAACTGACAAATTAGGTCCATCTCGTGAACTTCAACCAAGGATGTGATACCGGGTACTCCGCAATGGCAAATGTTGTTTAGCTAACTGCACCCGCCATCAATATCGAAGATAAATACAGCAAGACTACACTTGCAAACCCGTGTATTTTAGTCAACTTCATTAAAAAATTATTCCATACAATATCTCTAGCAACAACAATTTGTTAAATGTCGTTTGCGTCATCTTTCTTCCAATCTATTTAATTTTAAATGGCTTCCAGTGTGAACTTTTCAATACTGGTTTTGTAACAGACATGAAATCTTTAAAACACTATTGTGGAAACTTTTGACACAACAATTCAGCTTTAGATCAAAATCTCATGAGCTAGAATGTCAAAAAGCTTTTCTAACAGATATTGTTACCAAAATCAAAATCATCAAATTCAACATCAGTGCTAAATGTCCCATATTCCTTATTAAACATCATAAAGAGAATCAGCTTTTTACAGAATGCTTTAAAACCTAAAAATGTCATCAAACATTGAGTCTTGATGTTGTACCATTGAAACACAATCTGAATTGGCATAGTGCGAAATGTGTTATTCCCGAATATCAGTTTGACATATTCTGGAAACAAAACAATATAACGTATAATTTGTAGGACGACGTGTTCCCTGCAGCATCCGTAACAACATACCCTATTCAAACTACATTTTCATGTTACTTCACAGTAGGCAAGCTAATTTTTCACCTTTCATTCAACAGAATTGTTACAAATGTATCAAATTCATTTGATGCTAAATATGAAGACACATGTGTTTTTATATTGTGTAGAGATTTGAAAACTATTCAGAAGTATGTATATTTCTTTAGTAGACCGTCATGGCGGGATTTCGGACAATACAACATTTTAGAAAAATTTTAATGTACGTTCATTCTGTCACAACTGCTACCTGGACTCGATTATCTGGTAGAAATTCACGTGTTTCACCCAAATTCTCAGTTTCAATGTTTTAATTTTGCTTTGGCATTGTTAATTAGACGTGAAATGGCTCATTTGTTCTTATTGTCGATTGTCGCGATAAACACGTGAACATCAAACAATTAAAATACATTTTGTGTATCTATTTTATAAGAAATAGAAATATTATTGGTTGTGGACTAACCTATTTATTTTGCATTTAGTAAAATATTTATGAATACGATTCACAACATGCAAAGGTTTTGGATTTTGATATGAACATAGACCGATATTTTTTTTTTTTTAATTGGACTAATACGAATATTTTGTATGACAAAGTAACTCATCGATGGGTCAGAAGAAGCAGGTCGCAGATGATAGAAATGTTACAAATAGAAGAACGCCAACCCAGAAACCAGATGAATATATTGAGCAACTGACAACTAAACTGTCGGATGAAAGGAATAAAGTTGCCCATCTGAGGTATTACATGTAGATATATTGTTATATTGATACTATGATCATCATAAAAAAGTATGAGACCCGTCTATTTATCACCATCTTCATTTAAGTGCACAATCTGTTGGAAGCTATTTGAATTATTTAATGTTCATCTTTTACTAGAACTACATCACCATTTGCCATAGACCGACGATTATTGTTTCATTGTCAAGCATGTCTACTATTGATAGGTTCATAAACTGAACCTCAATGGCTGCACATTATCCTTCTTTTTTTATACGAAAACGGGTCGAAGACTGTTAGTATGTCTATATTTAAAATATGTAATAATGATAGTCACAAATGTAGTTTTCTTCCGCTTTAGTTTGTTAATAAAAATTCAAGTATTATATTAATTTCGGGTCCAACCCAATATTATAGGACCCATCCACAAAAGATTATATCTTTGACACCTAAAATAAATATATTATGTCAGTAATACATTTATGTATTTGTGAATTTTTATTCATAGGCAATAAACTTGTATATGCATAAATTGTTTAAAAATAAAGTTATCCGTTTTTTTTTAATTCAAACGCAAAAATACTCTTTGTCTGTCTTAATTAAACAAACGGATAATTCAGTTTTCAAGAGGCTTTAAAAAATTAATTATATCCTTTATTCATGTTAAATATTACTATCAGGCAACTTTGGGACAAGGAAATTGGCGTTGTACCTGAATTGAATGTGTGCTTACTAAGATGCTTTTTGTATAACTTTTTGTTCAACAATGCCTTTTATATGCTTTAAATCTAAGACATATTTTCTCACAAAAATGGTTGTCTAAGAATAATTTACAATTTTGGCGTATAAAATGCATGTTTAATGGATATTTAGTCCATAATTCGTAAGTTTTTAATAGCACAACTAATAATTCGAACGCATATTTCAAGAATATTTTTCTTTCCGTAAAATCATAATCCTTTTAGTTTTTGTCTTAAGTAGCATTTCAAAGGAAAAAAAATATTTCTAAGAATCAATTTCGTTTTCTGAACATAATTATACTGTAAGATGTGTGCAGTTCTTTTTAGAAAAGCGTTACACTTTATATTGAATCAATAAATGTATTATTTGTTTGTGTTATTAGAGAGGATATCAAGAAAGAACGCGAAGAAATCATGAAACTAGAAGACAATGTTGTGTACTGGAAAAACAGGTTTGTGTCTTTGTTTTTGTATGTTTATAACTTCTATTTCATATACCATTCAGGTACTAATCACAACGAACAATTCACTCAATATCCAAACCAAAGTTAATTTTAACTAGCAAATTACGTTAAGTTAAACACTTGTGAAATGAATGCCATCACCTTGGATTTGATTTTTGATTTTCAATTTATTAAAATTATTTCCATAACAAGAGAGTAGCCTTGCAAAGAGAACACTACATTAAAGCGTAAACAGACATCGTACATGTCTTGAAACTATTTTGAACAAAGTTATGTATAATAAACAACAGGCCAGACATAGATATTGCAAGATTAAACATCGGGTTAATACCATTTAAATGCGAATGAAACATTCAGATAAATTTTAAAAAATTAACGAAATCGAATATAACATGACAATGATATTTTAATAACCAGCTTTTACGTCATGGTTACGATGCATGACATAGACCACCAAATCTGCCCCAATTACGTTTAGCATGTCGTCTAAACAAAAGTTACAAAATTTTGTTTGTTTTTCAAGTCGCTTTATTCTGTTTTACCAACTTGTTAGCGTAAATATTTTCTGCCAAAATATTTGGTTAAAAACGTGTTTTATATGCAGGATTTTGTGTGTTATAGTATTCTTATGACGATTGACGTTTCCAATAAAAAACTATTTTCAGAGTGAGTAAAATAGCCGGTAGTAAATTGACAGATAATAACCCTGGTATAACGGACTTGAGTGATCCAAATAGACCAACAAGGCTTGCTGAGATTTTTGGCGAAATATATGATAATGTTTGGACGGATACTCTTGAAGGTCTAAATAAACCAAAGAGAATAAAAACCGAGAAAGAGGCTGTTCTACACATGGCGTCAATTCTTAAAGTAAGTATAACGTTATCAATACATAAACATCGAAAATAATTTCTAAGTAGCCTAATTATCATAAATATACTTGTTGCGTTATGTTGGTGGTTGCAATCGCCACGATTGTAAATTACATTTTACAATTGCAAATTGCTTTCTCATATAAAGAAACAAATGTTTTAATTTTGCACGTAATTCAATGCTTATAGCATAATATACTCTTAAATCTATTTCAATTCATTTATTGTATGATATAATGGCCCAAGTATATGTTTTGTCTTGTATTGGAAATAAATGATATTGTAGCTTGTTTCTGGATACAGTGGTTGTTGCATTGTCGTTGGTAATACCAGGTGGAATCTTGACGTATAAAGTCCCAGTCGGACAAGACACAATTTACAAAATAAGCATTTATGTAAAGCCATTGCATAAGCCTAATATTCACTTGATTGGATATTTCAAACTTCCTCGTTAAAGTTTTATACATAAATACATTGAGATTTATTAATATTTTATTAATAAATATGTCTTCCAAACTGAAAGGAAATGTTATTTTTTCGATGCACTAATGAAATAAAGGTATACTTAAATCTGAAAAAACTAGTATCTGGCTACATTTAACGCAACAAAGAACAAATCAAAGCGTAAGAATGAAACAACAGGACAATATCAATATATATATATATAGTATATATATCTTAGTATTAGGGATAAACATAATCCTATTACCTAGGAATTAGGGATTACCTAATGATCTAATGTTAAGTATGTATGCCATAACAATATTTATGTATGTGAAAGATTTTATACCATCCATTTATATGTAACAAGAAGAACCGTACACGACGGTGAAACTTGTTTTACAAAGAATAAATTCAGTTATGTTTTAGAAAACATTTTAACTTATCTTTTTAAGATTTTTATATATAACATTTCCTCACACAAAGGATAAACTTAAACAACATATTGGAATATATATGTATATATATAGACCATTATTATAAAACGTTATACTGCGTACAAACATTGAACACTCTGGCAAAATCATATTTAATAGAGTTGTCATAGTACTGTTGTTGTGCCTTTTTCACAACCAGTTGTCTAACATCTAATTTTTATATCACAATTTCAAAATACTGATTCAACAGCTTGAAATTTATATAATGATATCAGTGTAGTTTTGTAAGTAGGTTTTAGATATATTCTAAAAGAGGTTTTGTCAATTTATAAGCTTCATGGTAGTGTATTTTATACGCATCGAATACAGTATGTTTCAACTAGTATTTTTGTGTGATAAATTGTATTGGTTTAATAAAGACGATACTATAATTTTTCGATAAGTTATACAGTGCATGTGACAGGATAGGTTTACGTTTAATAATTGCAGCATTATAAGAACAAAAAATCAAATCAAATCACTATTTCGAAAGCAAAGTAAAAATCTTTGAAAACTACTAAATCAAGGTAAACACATGAGCATCTATCAGGAATGGGTTTATTGGCAACTGTATAAGTGATGTTGTATGGCTGGTGGTGCCTCTAACAGCCAACCTCCATTTGACACCGTTTAACTGTCATTATTTCTGACCTCCTTACCATTAAACAATATAAAACCTACGTAGTTGTACAATAGTTTAGATGTTATTGTTTAGTCAACCAAAATATGCAGGTATATTTTCAAATTACAATCCAAAATAGCAAAGAAAAAACTGCGGTATGAAATTGGCAAATGAAGAACAACAAATAAACTTACGCAAAGAAAGTGCGACTGGTTGCTGCAAAATGGTACGCACCTCTTGTTTAGCTACCTACATCTGCCATATGTGACATAATTGAATGGAAGGAGCATTGAAGTTAGAAACATCCATCAAATATATCCAAGATAAGTTTGGATACAGATATAACTTACCATGATGACGACCGGAAACATTTTGGGGCATTCATAATCATCATAGGCATGTAATAAAGAAACATTAAAGCTATTCATGACATTTCATATTTTTAGGTTTGTTACATTTACTGTGAAAATAAATTGGAAGAGACACTTGAGCAAATGGAAGGGGTTTTGTTGTTGAAAAGTCAAAAGAAGAGTGGGGTATGTTCCATAAATGCGCATAACTTTAAATATTGCAATAGGCAAAATCAATTACAGAACTAACATTATTAGTGTGACTGACATGTTGAAAATGTCAGTAAAAAAGGTAAACTCATAAAGATTTCAATATTATTTTGTCATTTTGCATATATATGTTTATTTTTCTTAATTGACCAAATACAGATGTTTGAGTTGCCTATTTCTTTGTTCTATGTAACTATATTTCTTAAGAAAAAATGTTTTTATTTTCTGAATATTGTGTCTTCCAAGTTGTGTAAAATGTGAATAGAAATAAAAGTATTTTATCCGTTTTTACAAAAATCTGTAATGCTTTATGTTTAAGGATGTAAAACTGGACAAGGAAGAACAAAAACAATTGAAGGACATGTTAAAAACAATAGGAGTGAGAACAAGCAAATGTTTGGATCAGGTAAGTTCAATCCGATAAAGCATGTGTTAAGTAAGAGGCGTAAATATTTCAACCAGGTATTTCATAAGCTCATGCCAACCGGATCAACAGCTGTCAAGGTCAATTGTTGAAAGGCCAATGTTCCGATGCACAGGAGTATTGAAATGTTTACCATGGCGTTTATGATGCCACACGATTGTTGTAACATGGTTGAAAACGTCATCGCTGTGTTGTTGTCATATTGTACTAGTTTTTATATGTATTTACAACAATAAGTGCAATATTTATGTGTTGGGAGACAAAATGGTATTTTTGATGAAATACTAGCTGGAAAAATAAATAGAAAATCACGTTGCTATAAAATAAAAGGTATTGAACTGATTATTGGAAATATTACACCTTGTTGACTCAACATTTGATGAGCTTGCGAATGCAAATGTCTATTCAACGAGGGACAAGATTTTCAAATTAGTTCAATCACCCTATATTATTATTGGCAACTGTTCCGTTAAAATAGCACAGACAGATATAGTTGAACATGATGGATAAGAAAATGATTTGAAATTATATTTTTATAATCATACATTATCAGATAATGTACGTTTTTATTTTTTCTTTATATTAAGCTTTCCTCATTAGCAACTGATGGCGTTGCAGACTGCATACGAAACTGCAAATTAAATCGAAGTTTCTGTTTTACATTACAATATTTATAAGTGTATATATCAATGAATAAAAAACTATAATTAGAAGGGAATTGCGTCTGTTTATATTTGGTTGCAAATAACATTTTTAAATTTAAAACAATTCAGGATTTTTTCAGAAAAGTAGAAACATTACAAAGTTTGGAACATCAGCCTTTAACTGCAAGTCGTTTAATTTACTAGAACAAAATATTAGCAGCGTTTTGAAAATCACTGACCAATGCATGTATAAATGTCAGGGTTTACATTTATATTTATAGGATGATTTGATTAAATGTGTGACCGATCGTAATCTTAAGAAAGATATGCAAAATCACCAAGATGTTACGAAAGATTTCACAAAACAATGTTTGGAGATTTGTTGGTTGATGGTAATACAGGACCCTGCGGTTGTCTTGTATTGGGGAGTTTCGAAAGTTGGTACACCTATAGATGCTGATCGATTCAAAGCGTTTACCAGATCTGGGGATTCCTTGGAATATATTGTGTGGCCTGCGGTGCTACTACACACAAACGGTCCACTTTTGAACAAAGGAATTGTGCAACCTCAACAATCACCACAAAATACCAGACTTTAAGTTGTTAAGCTTATAAAGATTTCACCAATGATGTGGAGAATGTTTTTGCATAATCAATATGTACACTTAGCTTTATTCTTGTGATATTTTAATCACGTTTTGACACCTAAATTTGTGATAGTGAAACTGCTTAATTATAAACTTATCTACTTGCATAGAGGTACATGTATTTCAGATGATTTAAGATTACAAAAGACTACAGATGTATGTATTGATTATCTAATAATTTTATCATGTCCTGAGGTGGAATATGAAAACAATTCTATATTTCAGTTAATAAATGATAAAATTACAACTACATTTTTGCTGGGATAACATTTTATTATTTTCCTATAGAAACAAAATTAAAACATTTTTGTTTTTTACTGTTAGTATATCTCTCTTTTCAAGATATTTTGATTAAATTTGATACAAATAATTCGTGTTCACCTATTATACTTTGTTCTTTTTTCAAAGCAGATATTTTCAGCTTGCCTATTCGATGCCGATATAATCAAAAACAAACATAGAAACACATGTTAAAATTACAATCAAAAAGCAAAGTAAAAAAAAACCCTGAAAACTGGCAAAAACCTAGATGAATTTTGATACAAAGGAATCATACTTATTATCATATTGTGATGGTCATAAAACGCCTAACGGACATTCTTATGCTACAAAACTCGTGCTTCACAGTTTTATTTGTAAGCCGCTTGTTTTATTGTATAAAGTTTCCCGTTGTGGGAACAACTTCTACCTTAGTTAATTCATTGTTAAAGAAATACCCCATAAGAAGATAAGCAGATATAAAAGAGGAAAGATGAAAATAGAAAAATAAAATAATTTACGTCGTAAAACAAAACTATTTTCTACACACACCAACTACCACAGTTGGTGATAAATACATAGTACAGATATGTCGAAAGGTTACACTGGTCTTACGAAAATGAGTCAAATGGCAAATGACATAGTGACCAAAAACAACTTGAGTAGTTGAGAGCAGAGTAATGTTGTTCAACGTTTAGTCAAGAATATTTCACTTATCACGAGACATATTCAGCTAACGCGACCTTGTTTATTTAAAGTTCCTATCCGAAAGAAACGCGTCTTTCATTTTCGAAATGTCGAGTGCTTTGCGAAAGAACAGTCACTACCCTCTTTCAAGTCTTTGGATCCGATCGGTGTTAGATTTTACGACCTCCCACTTACTGAGCGAGCAATCCACCAAAAGCGATAGGTCGTAGGTTCAACTTGAAACATTTATAATAACAATAATAATAATAATAATAATAATAATAATAATAGTTGTTGTTGTTGTTGTTGTTGAATGAACATCAATTTATCACGTGATATTTGATAATTTTATATCTGATGAAATATCGGAAGATAATTTTATTCATGAAATAAATTTTAAAGGGTTATCAGATAAAACTGATCCACTCCAAAAAAAGTAAACAAGAATTTAGTTTGATATTAGAATTTTGATATCCACACAACGCAAAGGTATTGAGTTGTCTTGACTCGATATTAAAGCTGGTATGAAATAAAACATGTATCTACTAAAAATAAGATGAGGTGTAATTAAAACCTAATTACTTAAATTTATTTAATCACTTCGCTGCCATTGTGTTAACAGTTAATTTAAATATACAAGTTCGTAAATGCTAGCTACAAATTTAAAGATTCGCCGTTGTTTTTAATTAGTACCGGCTAACTTATTTATATCCATCAACGACACGAGGGGGAACAATGCGACGTCAAACCGGTATATCTACTCATGTGCAAAAAGCGCAAACACTTAATATGTCAAAAAGGTTAACCATGTAATGATAACAATCTTAAATCTATTTGTTTAAAATTTACGATGTACTGTACAGACCTGTCAAAAGTTTAACACTGAGTTAATGAAAAGTAATAGAAGCTCGAATATCGAGCGGCCGAAATAAAATAGCTGGTGATGGAAAACTTGTTAGAGATACAGTACAGGCCTGTCAAAAGCTTAACACTGAGCTAACGAGTTAGCGCTAAATCCGCAGCTCATATTGGCCCCTAGTTAGTAAAATATCGCGACTGTTTTGGGCCGCGGGTTCTCTAACCAGATTTTGAGTCGCTGTCAATTTCTCTACAAATTTGCAGCCGAACTTCAATTCCTTTTTGTTAACTCAGTGTTAAATTTGCGAGAGGTCTGTACTGTAGATGGCAGCTTCCTAAAAGATGCCGAGATATAGATAACGAGGAATCGATGTGATTATGATCTTCCGATTCGGCACTAATTAACTACTGTTAAACTTTCTCTAGGTTTGTGCCGTTTTTTAAAACTATTGATAGTCATGTGTTAGTAATAAAGAGATAAAGAAATAACAATAAAGAATAGAGAGAGGCGTGTGACAGATAGATAGCAGCTTCCTAAAAGCTTCCGAAAAGTAAACAAAAAGGTGCTGTGTTGAGCTGCCGATTCGGCACTAATTAGCTACTTTTAAACTTTTTTTAGGTTTGTGTTGTTTTTAAAACTATTGATAGATTCGTGTGTTAGTAATAAAGAGATACATAAATGGTAATAATGAATAAAGAGGTATGTGAGACATAAATAGCTGAAATAGAAAGCTGTCGAGATATAAACAATAAGGGGGTAAGTGGAGTTGTTGATTCGGTACCAATCCGTAATTAGTGTAAAACTTTCTTCAGGGCCTGTGCTGTCTTCATAACTATTTATAGTGTCTGTTGTTAGTTAAATAAAGAGAGACATGCAATTTAGTTTTTTAAATAGCTACACAAGTAATTTTAAGCAGGACAATTTGAAAAAACTAATTATTCATTGTATCGAATAAATTGTCTTTTAATATTTTAAAGATAACCCCGGTTATTGTTCAATGGTTATATAAATAGTTGTGCCAGGTGGTTTACCTATACCTGCTGGCTTAAATACTGCGTTTTGTACAAAAAATTGTGCTTTATTTCTAATAGACCAGACGCTTCTTTAATTTAAAAATGGCGGATAAAAGTCAGTGGCAAACTTGCGATTTGTGTGATAAGAAACGGAATGTCAACTGGAAATGTTTGGAGTGTCGGGATATTTTATGTGATATATGTAAACAAAGGCATATGAAAGGAAGATTAACAAGTAAACATAAAATGATAAATAAGAATGAAAAGAAAGAGGAGGAAAATATCCGTGCTCAGTTTGAATGTGATCTCCATTTTTCCGAGCAGATCCATATGTATTGTGTTAGATGTGACGTTCCTGTGTGTCGACTCTGTATGGAAGTGAAGCATAAACGACACGAGGTTACAAGGATTGCACATGGAGCAGCTTTAATACGAGACAAATTAGCAAAAGCAATATCCGAAACAGAAAAGATCTACTTCCCTCAAATTCAATCCCTTTTGTCAAAATTCTACGCATTGAAATTCCAGTTTGAAAGCGAAAACTTGAAAGTGAACAGAAGTGTTGAGGGCAGACTTCGGTTGTTCAACGCTGCAAGTAACAACAAAGCCGATAAATTGAAGAAAAAAAACATGGGTCGAGATGGAGAGCACGGTATGTTGTACGTCAACAAAATTAAATCTTTACATGCAGAACTACAAACTAAACGTGAACGTATTAATGAATGTAGGGAGAATTTGTTAAGTTTAAACGACCATGTATTGGTGAAGAAAGGGGTAGTATTGCTGACTGATTTAAATACTAGATCCTTAGTGGAAAATATAATCAGAACCACTCCAGATGTGCCATCGTCAAACATCACTTCAGATGATATTGATGAGCAACTACTCCGTGCTATATATGAGAAAACCGGATCAACTTATGAGTAAGTAAAAGTAATGTTTGTCTTTATTAGTCTTAGTTTCGTTTACCATTAATTATTATTATTATTATATTTATTATTATTATTATTATTATTTTATTATTATATTTTATATTATTATATTATTATTATTATTATTATTATTATTATTATTATTATTAATTACAATGAAAATGGTATATAACATTAGTATTAAAAATAAGAAATAAAATTTTAGATTTTCTAATTGGTCTGTATGTACAAGATTTGAAGCAAGGTTAAAACATAAGCAGCGTTGATATTCCTTATCTTATTTACCGGTATTACAAAAAAACGTTTATTTATCTATTGATTGATTGATTGATTGATTGATTGATTGATTATTTATTTATTTATTTATTTATTTATTTATTTATTTATTTATTTATTTATTTATTTCTCATTTTAAATGGTTTCTGTCTTGCCAGCGATTAATTCCACAGTATTGTTCAGAAAAACACCTATAAACTAAACAAATATTACATGCACCGCTAAAACATCAGCGCTAGAGGGTGTTTAGTCGCGTGCGCTCGATGTAACAATTGAACACTCCATTATGACTCACTAGATGAACATCTCCAATCAGACCGGTCATAAAGGTTTAGATCAAGTATTTTGTAGCACGTCATGCTAAACTCATTTTCAAAGCAAACTATTTTTTCTCTTTGTGAACACACGGTCTCACTTACCCGGTGAATGTTCATGTTTTAACGTAATCTGTCGGTTTCTAAGTTTTTACTTTGCTTTAGGATTGTGGTTTAGACATGGATAGGTATGTTTGATTTTGATTATTTAATTCAGGAGAAGTTTTGTTTCACGGTCAACACAGACAGAAGAAGCTTTAACAATCATAGTGATGGATGGCGACGATGTTGATCCGACATGGGCTAACATTAAACAACAGTACAATGAAATATTTGAAGTTGAGTGGAAAATGGCATATGACGCTGTTCAAAGTAAACGGAACCTTCCACAGGCAGAAATTGTTTCGTTACTACTAGAACTTTTGAAGGTTTGCATAGAATTTTTTACGTTTTCTTTGATTTTCATTTGTTTTAATAATTGACGTATCGCTGACCACGCCCACAATGTTCCGACACTGGTCGCCATCACCATACCAAAGCAGCGTCACGGCAACAAATGACGTACTAGTGTCAGTGACGTCATTAAATGACGCTATTCAGGCCGAGTTTTCATTCTTTTTTGCGTGTAAATCAAGCATCCATCCATTTGACGGAAACATTGTAGGCGTTGCCGGCGAAACAATTAGTGTGTGCATTAATTGTTCTGATTTCTGGAATGATGAAATATCTTGACATAGTGTTTTATACAGAACCTGCTATGCTAAACACGTTTTCATATGGAACTAGAGTTAAATGTTTGTGAGTCAGATCTTCGCTTTTTATATTAAGCTGTATACTTGTTATAAGATTTGCACACATTAAAAATTAAAAACCCGAACTGTTGTACTATAGACAAACATCATTGACCTGTCCGCTTGACCTTTCATTGGGGATATTTATATAGGAGGATTTTCTTAATACATGGGTACTGTCGTGATTTGAAACTAAGAAATATTCAATGTCATAACTTTTGGTATTGTCCCAACCATCGATCATTAATTCTACATGAAGATATGTATATGTGTTTGAAAATTGGTCTTTTCCATGAAGGAGACCAAAATAAACTCTAACGTGTGTAACCTATACATCAATGTACTGGTTCATGATAAATATTTAAATTAAAGGAATCCTATATTAATTTTTATAATCCAAAATAGACAATGTATACCAATTACATATTACATAGACGACCGTTTCGGAATACAATTCTTGGCTTGGACCAAAATTGTTTTTTAAAAAGTAAAAAGATTCAAAAGTATCAAAAAATATTTTACCAAATTTAGGTACGGAAATACTTTGCGTGAGAGAATAAACCTTAGTTTTAGAGAAATTTAATTCAATACTTGTTTTGATTTGTGCTTTGTTGTATTTTCTTCTTCTTGTATTTGGGTTCCTTTTTCAGCGATGTTTTGAACACTGCAAGAACATGGCGTCAAAACAGTGGAATGGGATCGTCCGTGAAATTTCCCTGCAGGACGAAGACACAGAGGAAAACAAGGTATTTAACAGTTTTTTCAATGACAACACTAGCTTATAAACTTAATACCTAGTTAAATTCATTTAGTAAGAATCTGGATGAAACTGCTAAACACTTGAATCCTTTACCGAATAAAAGTTTCAAATAGTAGTAGGCTTAAATAGTTTGTAGTTTTAATGTACTAATATCAGGCCTGTTGTTGTTAACGATGTTGAGCGGTCTCCGCACTTACGGTCATTGCGCTCTTTATTGCCTAGGGTCGAATATCACCCGAAACAGATCCTAGTGTATAAGGTTTTGCCCATTGCAAATTTTTCACGGGCACTCCGGTTTCCTCCGCCATTCATTTATTGACCATCTCGTTATAAGCGAAATAACATTGACAGGTGTGAGAATCCGGATTGAGTAAATAAGATGTGCTTATGGCATGTTTTGTCATGATCATGCATATGGATTAAACAGCTTTTGGGAATCGTTTGAGGACACTTTTTAAAATGACAGTTTTAGTTTATTTCTATTGTATTTTACATTGCTTATGAGTTGCTAATATCAATATGTCTTACAGTAACACATACTTTATACACACCGGTAACGGACCACTTATTATGTTAGTTGTCGATTTAGATTTCAGAAGTGTTTGGTAGTAATGGATTCAATCGTCACATCAGTGATTTAAAAGAAATAAGAAAAGCTGCAGCGCCCTATACCGCAAGGAAAATTGAACAGGTATAAATTTATCATTACTATACAGTCAAACCTGTCTATAAAGATCACCCAGGGGAACAAGTAAAAGTGGCCTTTATGGGCAGGTGGGCTTCATATACAGGTTCAAATAATATGAACAAAGAACAATCGGTATAATTTTACTGGCCTTTTTGTACAGGTGGCCCTTATATAGATACGACCTTTAAGGCAGGTTGGACTGTACATATATCATAATAATATAATAATACATACTTTTAGCTCATGTCTAATCTAACACAATCGTACCGGTACATGTCCTAATCACAATCCCAAATAGTAAAGAGAAAACCTTGAAAACGAGAAAATTAAGTTAAATGTAAGCGAATTTTCAAAGTGAAATAAAACCCGGCGCTTTGGATGGCTGAACACTTCCTGTCATGCTTGCTTTACTCACCATGCGTGAAATCAAAATAAAGTATTGAACTTCGGATGTCAAAAATACCCACGGTAATTTTGGGTACACAAACAACATACATACTAACGATATTGTGAAACGTACCAATCCATGTCCGAACCACACATCCCAAAGCAAAGTAAAAACTTTGAAGATGGCAAATTAGCTTAAACACTTAAACTTCCACCAGGAATTGAGGTCGGGTGCTCCAGAAGGGTAAACACTGGCTTATCTGATATTGGCTACTAAAAGTATACGATGTACAATTTCAATTGATATCCTGATATGTCAAATTACTAGTCTACCATGGTCAATTACTAATCTACAATGGCGATATTACAAAGTGTTCTCTATACGCTTTTGCAAACTTTGGCCGATCAATAAAATTGATATTATGTGTTGTATTATAAACGTTTTAAGTTTACAGCACTAGACGGCCGTTTCTGAATACAATTCCTGATCGATTTCGAAGAATATTGATCAAAAGTCTTTATTTATTCACACAAAACATTGCTTTTCATATCATTTTATCGACTATATTGTTTTATTTTATTTACCGTTAATTTATTCCAGATACTCCTAAAAAGTGCAGATTTTACAGATAATTTTGGTGACGATATAATTGAAGGGTGTACACTATATATAAGTAAATGTATAGATGTATGCTGGATGATAGCAGTCCATGAACAGACACCTTGCATTCAGTGGAATGTCGATGGCGAAAGTCCGATCAATGATTCCATTCATCGACGGTTCAATTCTGAGAGGTCCGGGTCAACAATAGACTATTTGGTATGGCCAGCAATCTTTGTGTACCCTGACGGACCCGTCCTTTGCAAAGGTGCTGTGGAGGTCATTCACGAATAATTCGTCTTTTGAATACAGACTTATAAAAGTAATGTGTGTGATTCGTGTTGTGGACATTTTGATTGCATTGATTTACTGTAGTTGTTGGTTGTTTGTTTAATGATGTTGTTGTTGAGTATTATGTTTATGTATTCAATATACTATCATGTTAATATTTGACGTTCCATAGCTCAATGATTCTTTTATTCTAATTTTTGGCGGGTGTACTAGCTTAACAGGAGGTGCTTATCCTTCCGCAGCGCCCGGCCTCACTTCCCTGGTGTCTATCCTAATTTGTCAGTTCCAAAAAAAAATCTACTTCAGGATTGTGATTTGGACATGGTATGTTTGTTTCTAATCCGCAATTGTAACTAGCTAAACAGAAGGTACATGTACTTAACCTTTTGGAGCTTCCGGCCACGCTTGCTTTTCTCTGCTGGAAATGTATGTGCTCAACTTAATTTGGCAGTTTTTAGTGTTTTTACTCTCCTTATGGGATAGATTTGGTCTCAGCCAGCAAAATTTAAATCATATCAAAATCTCACCAGCTATAGACAGAGTGGCAGAAATTTAAAACCTTTTTACTAGGGTCAGGGCAATTTGCTTAGAGGGTTCTCTATATTGCCATGCCTAATGTGACAAGGGACATGGGTTTTTAAGGTCTTCTCTGAAGCACCCACGAAATTGTTTTCTGAATGCGGGGTGCTTGACGAAAGAACAGTCACTATCAATTTTTAAGTCTAGGTCAGAAGCCGCCAAGAACCAAAGCTTTCTCGTATACTGACGACCATTCCACCAACTCAGCTACCGTAGCGGGATATAGCGCCGAAGGGAAACCATGGCACACCCAGTCTTAATGTTCGTGAACCCGACACGAGTCTTGCTGTCTAGCTCCTGAATATGTCCGTCTGACTTTTTAAGTCAATAGCCTTTTACATGCTCTCTGTAATACTTCTACATTACATACGGTTGGAAGACCATATTAACATTTTTGAGAAATGTATTTTTTTTTCAAAGCAACACGATGCCAAAAGCGTTGCCATGTGCTCATTTTCAATTTTAATGAAATTATATAATTCAAAAATACTGTCATGTGCTACTTTGAAGTTATTAATCAAAGCTTAGTACAATGAAACTGATTAAAAGTGTGCATGGCGAGGGTACTTGGATGTAAAAGATGAGTTGTGTTTAATAATATTCACATAGGAGTTCTGAGCATGCTGAATACCAACAGTACAGACCTGTCGAAATTTTAACACTAAAGTAACGAAAAGTATTCAAAGCTCGGCTGCCAAGGGGTCGAGATAGGTATAGGAATTGACAGAAAGCTGTTAAATGATGGATAGCAGCTGCTAAAATGATGTCGAGGTATAGCTAACGAACATGTGCCGCATATTAGACACTAATACGCAAGCTTGGTGTAAAACTTTCGACAGGTCGGTACAATACACAGATGGATGCTTTACTTGCTTTTATCTTTAGTACTGGTCCAAAGTCGGGATAATACAAACGCAAAATTGTGTATTGATCTTGTAAATATATACAACTTATTGTTAAAGAAAAATTCAACATTTACATTTATTCGTCGAATAATTCACCTGCCGGATTCATATGCGGAAGAATTTATCACGAGGTGGCTTTGCTAAATCCGTAAACCTGGCAATAACAGACGACACCATTAAGATATAATAAAGCACAACACACAGAAAAAAAAACATCAGAACAACAGCAAAGCAGTGTGCAAAATATTGAATGTGAATATGTTTAAGTAATGCTGGCAAAATGAGCCTCGTTAGTTTGTAAGCATGATATCGCGGGTTCGATTTCATACAGGGCCATACATCAGACTAAAAAAAATGAGATACTGAACCTTTGTCTTGCAAACAGTGAAAAAGAATATCGACTGGTTAACAAAACAAGATAATTATGTGACTGGATGATTGGTATACCCGTCGGCGGCATACTGACACTATTTTCTAGAACAGATGTCATATACCATTTTTTTAATTTAATCATAAAATACATTCAAAAAATGGTATATGGCAATATATTGTCATATACCATTTTTTGAATGTATTTTATGATTAAATTAAAAAAAAATGGTATATGACACAGAACATTTAAGTCATTTTGATCGCGCGCTATTTACAAGACAGACCTCAAAACACATTTGCACATCACAGCCATACACGGACTTGTTCGTAGATCACGCCTTACATTGATTGATTGATTGATTGATTGATTGATTGATTGATTGGTTGAATGGAGTTTTACGTCCCATAATTTAAATGATATCAAGACGTTACCAGCAATATGTAAAGTGACAGAATTTTTCACCTTTGTAGTGAGCTGAGGGAAATGTACAGGAAGGGTTTTGAACGTGTCACGCCAAGCGTGACACGGGGCATTGGTTTTTAACGTCTCTTCCGAAGTGCCCTATGCCTTCCATTTATAAATGTCGAGTGCTGGGCGAAAGAACATTCACTACCTTTTTCAAATTTTGGTCGGACGTGGCCGAGGTTCGAACCCACGACCTCCATCATACGTAGCAAGAACCCTACTATTGAGCTACCGTAGTGGTTGATCATTGCCGATACGATGTTAACAACATAACAACAATAATAACAACAACAGCTCGTTAGTTTCAAATTTACTCATTACAGTTATATTCCAACTCCTTATCAAGAACTACATGACATACCGGTCGAAAGTTTAACACCGAGCCAAGAAAAAGGAAGCCCCACTCGCTGTCAAGTGGTTGCCGAAACATGGATAGCTAGTGACTAAGAGAGAGATGCAGAGAAACAAAAGCAGCTGTCGAGACTACACCTAACGAGGGGCCGAGTTGAGCTGCTGATTCGGATCTTATTCTTTATCTAAGTGTTAAACGTTCAATTTGTCTGCACTGTACATATATCACGTTTACGTAAATGCGGTTATGAATGAAAGATATTGGTGATAAACCTGTTATATACTTCATAACACCGTTTTACATGAAATTTCCCTACAGAAAAGTGATGTCTCGGTTGCCAAGTGGTCTGGTCATGATACATGAATACGAATCACATCGCCTCTCGCTGCCTAGTTTCGAATCCAGCTCGGACATATTCTTATGAGAGATCTTTGTCAGGTGATTTTTTCCGTGGTACTCCGGTTTTCTCCTCCATCCCAGAATAGATCTTGGAATATGTGACAGAATTTTGACTTGGACGTCATTACTCCAATGCCATCACTTTCCCTGCGAACGAGTTAAACCTTGGGCTCAGATGAATAAAAAACCAAAAGACTAATGATTTTCCATTTACATAAATACTAAAGTCCATTTACGATCCTTTAGTCTCTCGGTTTTTCGTAAAATTCTCTAAAACGAAACTTTTTTATTGTAAAAGTAAAATCGTACATTTATTATACAATTCATGCCGTAATTAATTTTTAATATTTCTATCCTTAAAATTTACTCAGTTTTGCCCCATACTCCGTAAATTTTGGTCAATTTTAGCAACGACTTTTTTGTCTTAGTCCTACATTTCGACCACTGCGGTAGCTCAGTTGGTGGAGTGCTCGCTCCGTGAGTGGAAGGTCGTACGTTCGAACCCCAGCCGGGTCTAACCCAAGACTTGAAAGTGGGTAGTGAGTGTTTTTTCGCCAACCACTCGGCATTACGGAATGAAAGTCACGGTTCTTTCGGATGGGAACTTAAAATAAACGAGGTCCCGTGTCACGGTGGGCTTGGCACGCTAAAAAATCCTGCTGTATAATGCCACAAGCGCAACGCACAGGCAAAATTTCTGCACTTTTGCCTATAAGCTGGCGTCGTCTCGATATAAGTGAAATATTCTTGACTGGGGCCATTAAACGCCATTACTCACTCATTTTTTACACAGAAATACTGAGTTTATTTGCATCAGAAATACTTATCGACAATATGTTGATACGCAACACTACACATGATTGACAAGGACGGATATTGTTTTCATAATTTTTTTTTATAAAATTACTCAAAATTGTTTAAATTAATCAATAGTTATCAATATACATATGGTGTGCTGCACCTTCGAGTACGTCGGGTACTAAAAATTT
Source organism: Anadara kagoshimensis (assembly GCA_021292105.1). NCBI lineage: Eukaryota > Metazoa > Mollusca > Bivalvia > Arcoida > Arcidae > Anadara > Anadara kagoshimensis. The sequence goes on along the minus strand of CM037873.1, from coordinate 33,774,564 downwards.
GTGTTTACAAGATTTTTGTACGAAATAGCATTCTCGCCACAATTCACGTGCAAATCATTATTTTAGACAACGTTCGCTCTCTCTCTCTCTCTCTCTCTCTCTCTCTCGTTGTACCATAATTCTTACTGGAATTCATTAGAACGATAATACTTGACCTTAGCTTGACAAACTTAAACCAATTCACGTGCAAATCATTATTTGAGACAATGCTCTCTCTTCTCTCTCTCTCTCTCTCTCTCTCTCTCTGTGTGTGTACCATAATGCTTATTCTTAAATGGTAAATTATGGTAACTAATTAACACTTATAAATTGTGTGTACGGATAATTAGAAAGACTGCAAGAATTTTGTCAAATCTACTAAGTGGTTGGCAAGAACTACCGTATTCACGTGTTGTAAAAGTCGGTCAACTTTGACTTTAGCAATTTGATAACCGGATTATAATTAAGAGGCGTATGTTAACAAATATTTCTGATCGTTGAATAATAACGATAAATCAACAACTGTGCAGCTGTGTAGATTTTTAGAGACATTAACTCAAAAAAGTTTCAGGAAAACTGGTTGTAATATTGATATACACGTGGTTGGGGTGACTATCTTCGTAAAATCGAATAAGATTGTGTTAATGACCGGTAACAAAAACTGATTAGCATATGAAAAATCCTCTCACTCCTGCTTTTGGTATCGCCGCAAAGGTTAGGAAAATGGCGCTAAAATAATTTACATAGCGATATCGAAGGCGATATTTCAAAGTAAAGAGAGTAGATTAGACACCGGTTACAACAGGCCACATTACGGCATAGACTTGTTTTCACGATGCAAAAAGCTATGATTTTTATTCACACGTTAACCCCATGAAAAGGGACAAAAACCAAGAGACTAATTGGTTGTAAACAGACTTAAACATACTATTATTGTCTACTTTATAAATATCTAAAGTATAGATTAAGTGTTGTAAGCTAGTTTAAATGCGACTATTGTCATAGCCATCACCTCAGTCCATAATTACAAGTTGCTACATTAGACATTGCTATTTTCAACATCAATGATGCAGCCACCTGGAAAGCCTTGAATTGTACCGCTACAAGGATGAAAGCGCAAAACTCAGTAGACGCATGCTCGGTTTATGGTGCTAATTAGTTTGACATCATAGTCAGATGTACGTATACCAAATTCGAAAATACAGCGTGATGAAATAGATTTGTTTACCTTATACAGAAGTTTGTACATCACAAATATAGGAATTTATTTATTTTTGAGTTTTTGAAAACACATTTTCAAAAATAATTATAATAAATAATAATAATAAAAAAACTGAAGTGGTCACGAATAGAGACACATATATTTTCTATGCATATAGACCTATTTTGTAATATTTAGATTTACTGCACGTTTAACCTTTATATCAATTTTGGGCCATCGTCGGGTCGCTCATTTAAATAGCAAATATAACAACTGGCTGTTACATAATCTATGTTGTCGTGTGAAATAACTAATGATTGAATGATCGATTGATTTATTGATTGAATGGGTTAAACATCCCAGTCAAGAATAATTCACTTGTATCGAGATGTTATCAGCTGAAGTTGAAGATGCAGAACTTTTTGCAGTGCACTCAGGCTAGGGCAATGTGCATGGAGGGTCCTTAAACGTAACATGCCATTCGAGGACCCTGTGACTTCCATTTCTTAATGCAAAGTGCTTGGCGAAAGAACAGCCACTAACTATTTTTAACTCCTAGTCGAACCCTGTCAGGGTTTGAACCCACGTCATTCCATATACGAAGCGAGTCAACTATAAATATCTCTGTTACAATATGGCGAAGTTCAAAAGAGTTCAATCTCCTACATCTAACTCAACAAAGGTCACTATATTCCTTCTCTTTTGTCTTACAATGCATGGGTACTCGTAATGAATTTATAACCAGCATACTTTTTACTGAATTTAGTTGCTATAGCAGATAGCGTTTAGAAGTTTAAGACTCGCCTTATGATATTCATATTATTTTTTTAAACTTAAATTAGTCTTTAAAATTATACCTATTCATATTACCATATTAATGATATTCGATAGTTAATGTTGAATAAATCTATAAAATATTGCCCACCAAAAGTCACTAAACGACCAGTTTAACATCGAAACACACACACACACACACACACACACGCACACACACACACACACACCATTGATCTGGCCGATTTGTCTCATATGTACTTGTATATGTACTGTATACATTGATCCATCTAGGGTAGTGTTGGAATTCGCAGTTAATCCATAATCAATTCATGTTTCCCATAATGCAGATTACATTGGCACCTGTTGTCCCGATATAATTTCAATTTATACATAATGTAAATCACTTAAATTAAAGGTCAAGCGGACAGGTCAATGTAGTTTGCTTTTACCTTTAATTTGTACCGTAGTCTTCAACTATGACGTGTTTTAAAGATCTACACAATTCGCTTATTTATAACCTACATTAACAAGTTGAGTACACCTGAGAAAAACCAACTTATACTTGGAAAAGTCATCGAGGAAGAATAAAACAATTTCATTTTGTTTATCGTTACTAAGCGACTATCTGCCATGAAACAAACAACACCATTCAATCAGTGAAAGTCTAAGTAAAGGTAAGTAACAGAAACTCCTAATTTGAAGCTAAATTTGATAAATATGAAAGTAGACGTTTAAAACATAAAAAAATAACGTTGATAGGATGAGTTATCTGCCCATTATATAAAATATAAATGCACTAATCGGTCCCCATGTAACGTTCTAGATAGCTCACTTGCCTATATAGTGTACGAGGAACCAGGTTTCGATTCCAGCCCCAACCATGCACTTTTCTCTTTCCTGTCACAGGTTAAATTCGGCCCAGTGTGGGGGATATATACATGTCTGGGTAGCTCAGTTGGATGAACACACCTCTATACATGTAGTTCGGGAGGTCCCAGGTTCAATCCTTGGTTCGACCCTGCTTTTGTTTTTCTTCATCAAATCAAGTTCATATGACTGACTTAGCTACTCGAGAATGTTGGATTTAGGTCCGACCTACGGGGTTTATTTGTAATCTGGGTCGTACTGCGAGTTTGATTTGACAAAAATGTTGATTAACGATAGATTTTTTTTTTATTCTGATGACCGCATGATAACCTATTTAAAGGCGTATACGTGAATAACCGAATAAAATGTGTATATCATGCATTTTATGCCTGTTAGACATACCAATCTTAAGAATGGATCAATTTATATCAGATCAATAGACAGTTTTCTGGTCACATTTTGCATGGTTATGTTAACAAAATACATTCCCCGTAATCTATGAGGCCAGTTCCTTGTCTGTATGATATGTATATGGCAAAATAGAATATACAAGCCTATGGACAAAACGGACCAATTTTAATTAGATTAAAATAGTATGCATGATTTACAGTTTTTTATCAAATTTTGCATAATTAAATTGTCAATCTATTTCACGTACCATTTGTTTATTTATTTATTGATTTATTGATTTATTGATTTTTATTTATTTATTTATTTATTTATTTATTTATTTTATTTATTTATTTATTTATTTATTTATTTATTTATTTATTTATTTATTGATTTTAATGTTTTATTTTGCACATTTATTGAGTATTTTTCATTTATTTATGTACTTATTTATTAATTTTTTTAAATGTTTTAATTCAGTGTACTTTAAGTCCTATAATTACCGCATGATATTTTATTATTATTATTATTATTATTATTATTATTATACAATTCATCTCATTTATATCAGTTGCTCGACCACTCGTTAGCTAATGGTCGGAACACGGCCACCGAGAGGCCGAATGAGCTGCTGAGCTGTAGACAATTCAAAGTGCCGAGGGGCCGAATGAGCTGCTGAGCTGTGGACAATTCAAAGTGTCGTGGTGCCGAATGAGCTGCTGAGCTGTGGTTAATTCAAAGTGTCGTGGGGCCGAATAAACTGTCGAGCTGTGGACAATTCAAAGTGCCGAGGGGCCGAATGAGCTGTCGAGCTGTGGACAATTCAAAGTGCCGAGGGGCCGAATGAGCTGTCGAGCTGTGGACAATTCAAAGTGCCGATAGGCCGAATGAGCTGTCGAGCTGTGGACAATTCAAAATGCCGAGGGGCCAAATGAGCTGTCGAGCTGTGGACAATTCAAAATGCCGAGGGGCCGAATGAGCTGTCGAGCTGTGGACAATTCAAAGTGCCGATAGGCCGAATGAGCTGTCGAGCTGTGGACAATTCAAAATGCCGAGGGGCCGAATGAGCTGTCGAGCTGTGGACAATTCAAAGTGCCGATAGGCCGAATGAGCTGTCGAGCTGTGGACAATTCAAAATGCCGAGGGGCCAAATGAGCTGTTTAGCTGTAGACAATTTAAAGTGCCGAGGGGCCGAATGAGCTCCCAAGACTCGGTTGTCGAGGAACTGAGTTGTGAGGTGCCGAGGGATCAAGAGATGAACAATTTTTTGGCTACTAGTTGTCCACAGCTCGGCAACCGAGCCTCGGCCTCTTATTTATCAGCTCATTGTTAAACTTTCGACATGACTGTATTATAGATTAAAATATTTCATCCACATGATAATTTAATACGCCATTTCCATGTATGTCATTGTATATCAAACACAAACATACAAGTCCAGGTCCAAATCACAATCCCAAATGGAAGTGAAAACATTGACAAATTACATTTGTAAATTAAACATGACTTACTCATCTTCTGGAAAATGCTTTATGCTGGTTAGTAATATTTCAGGACATTAATGATCGTTTTATAACATAAATCAATGATACACTTTATCACTATTTTTTGTAATATAGTGGTAAAATTACAGTATTTAGTAAGATTTTTTTCTGTAATATTACAGTTTCTAGTAATTCCCTAGACTGATTATTACAGTTTTAGTGCAAAGCAAATAAACAGTACAGTAGATATTATCATTGAATCATTTTACCACCAAAGAACAATCAGCCAGAATAATAATGAAGACCATTGACTTCAACGAGCGCGTGTGTGTCTGTAACACAGTGTCAGAAGAACATGTATCTTATATTGGTGATAATTGGCGCATCGCCGGCCACGCCCACAATGTTCCGACACTGGCCGCCATCACCGTACCAAAGCAGCGTCACGACAACTAATGACTTACTAGTGTCAGTGACGTCATTAAATGGCGCTATTCAGAGCGAGTTTTCATTCTTTTTGCGTGTAAATCAAGCATCCGGTCATTTGACGGAACATTGTGGGCGTGGCCGGCGATACTTCAATTATATGTTGGCTGGATGTTGATTATCTTCTTTGTACCAATAAACCACCTTATCCACTCGATGGACGCGGCTCTACTTAAGTTGGGATCAAAGTGAGGTAGGATTTTAAACATGTATGTGCACCTAGCAGTCCAGGGACTTACTAAAAACTGTAATATTACTTGAATCTGTAAGAATACAGGAAAGTGTAATCTTACAGAATACTGTAATCTAACCACTATATTACACAAATCAGTAATATAGTATATTATTGATTTATGTAATTTAAGATTCTGTATTACAGAAAACTGTAATATAAGTGTTTATTTACACTAAAATACTAAATAACTTAAGTTTATGATATCAAGTTGCAATGGATATAAATACTGGTGTGTCACTTCAATCATCACTTGCATCAGTGAACATGAATGGACATGAAAACACCTACAGGAATGGTAAAAATCAATTAAATCTGACCTCATGAAAAGGCTAGTCCATCTATTTTTTTAAAATTAACAGGTAAAGAAAATTTTTTGGTCTTTATACATAATTTTCTGTTGAAATTCAAAGTTTGCAATACATGGTCCCATATCCCTGTTATTGGTGAAATGTCTAGTTTTTGAGTGAAATGTGCTCTGAAAAAATGACCCCCTGATTTCAAAAACATTTTGTCAAGGGAAACAACTCATGTGTGCCTCATGGTATCTTCTGAAATCAAAGTAAATCAGTGGTTTGTACTTTATATGGGTGTGTGTTTATTTTTCGTGATATCAGGGTTTATAAGTTTTTATCTATATTAGAGTATGGAATTCAACATTATCTATATAGACAAAGATTTATAACAAAATTGAGTGGGTGATTTCTAATTTTGCAATAAATCAAGCTACCAATAGTCATGATGAATTGTGAAATTAATAAGAAATAAATTATTCCAATCTTAAGACCGCACTTCATTATTTATCTGAAATACATGAAAGGATGAAGTTGATTAATTCTGAAAATCATGGTTTGACCATTGCATCTTTTTTCTTGTCTACATGCAAATTGATGTAACTCTTGAATATTTGTTTTCATTTTGATTTATAATTTTTTTTTTATTTAAAAAATAAATAATTCACATTTTCACTCATAAGGGAGAAATTTTCACCCTTCTGGCATTCTTTTAATTACTTTACAATTTCATAACAAAGAATACTATGTTATGAGAGGTAATAGACAGAGACATTGGATTGAATTTGAATTTATTGGGATGTGTAAGTGGTGACAGCTAAGGAATATTGATGTATCCTCATTTTAAAGTCAGTAGGACCAAACTAAGTAATCACTGATGCCTGAAAAGAGTCTTTTTGTTAATACAAAGTTAAATTAACAATACAGTGATTCAATTTAGAGGTCTGATGTTCTACAGATTCTATATTCTCTATGTACAAGCTCCAAAGGATGGGAAATGACATTTCATGCTACATTAAATTAATAGCTTTCACCAACCATCAAGGCAATTTAAAAAAGGTCACCCCCTGTAGTGTAGGTAAACATTAAAACTGACCAGTTTAATATCAATGACAATTTCTACAAACTTGGACAAGTTTTGTCTTAAATAACTTTACACATGTATAGTCAACAATATAAAAACTGATGCCCACAGAAGAGACCTTAAAAACTGATGCCCACAGAAGAGACCTTAAAAACTGATGCCCACAGAAGAGACCTTAAAACTGATGCCCACAGAAGAGACCTTAAAAACTGATCCCCACAGAAGAGACCTTAAAAACTGATGCCCATTCAGGACAAGCATGGCACATTACAATACCCTCCCTGCACATTGATCTTATTGCACTGCAAAGGTAAAACTTTCAGCCACTTGTCCTATACCTGGTGATGTCTTGATATAAGTGAAATGTTCTTGACTAGGACATAAAACCCCACTCAATCAGTCAACCTGTAATATGCACATCACACAGCTTGTATGTGATATATGTAGTTCTCTCAGCAGTTGCCGTTTCCACTTGTATCCTGGCACGGATAAATTTATCAACAGAATGTGTGAATGGAGCGACTACCTAAGGTTACATCTTATGTACTTAACAAGAATCAAACCCCTCACTTTGTATTGCTGATTGGTTCTTAACTTGATCACCTATCTTAAGCATATTCTGACACATTCCTCCCTATTTTTAGTTGAGTTGAACAAAGTTAAACTTGACCATTAATTTGGTGATGTGGTTGGGCATGTGTGTTAGCAGGCTGGCAGGATACCACTGCGGTAGCTCATGAGAGGTTGTGGGATCAAAGTCCAACAGGGTCTGATTAAAGACTTTAAAGTGGGTAGTGAATGTTCTTTTGCAAGGCACTGGGCACAAGGCACTGGGCATTACAAAACGAAAGTCACAGTTCTTTCGGATAGGAACTTAAAGTAAACAGGGCCCGTGTCATGGAAGGTGTGGCACAATAAAGAATCCTACTGTATATATTATGTCATCAGCCTAATGCAAAGGCAGAATTTCTGCACCATCACTTATAGCTGGTGATGTCTCGATATAATTGAAATATTTTTGACTAGGACATTTAACAACATTACTCAACTCAACTCTAAACACCTGCAGATATTAAACTAATATTTGGTATGTGAGTCTACCATAATGAATCACCATCAAATCATGATGCATGGCCTCGGCATTACAAAATGAAAGTCACAGTTTTTTCGGATAGGAACTTAAAGTAAACAGGGCCTGTCATGGAAGGTGTGGCACGATAAAGAATCCTAAAGTATATATAATGTCATCAGCCTAATGCATAGGAAAATTTCTGCACCATCACTGCAACCCCCCCCCCCCCCACCCCCCCCCATACAACATATCATGTCCACCTAAGGCCAAGCAATACACGGTGAAATCAAGTAACAGTTTCATACAAGTATTTTATGTTTCATAATATTTTTATGTACATCTCATATAGACAGTATGTACTCATCATATTTTACCCTTAAATTGTCAAAAGTTAGAAAATCAAATGTACAAAAAGCACCATTATGTATTCATTAAAATAAGCAAGTCAATAATTGGGGTGGGTGGGGTGAGGTTGTACATGGTACAGTTATTTTATAGTAAGCTTTGCAGTTTGATATTTTTTTCAAAATTCTCTAGTGGGCTGTACTCAATGTTTTAGACAGGTAGAGCTGCCTTCTAGTATAAGATGGTCCCACATTGGGGTCCTAGTTTGGCTCTGCATTCTAATGCATATTCAACAAAAAGCGGGTTTGGGGGTAAATGTATTGATTTGGATGTGTCTGTCCATTCATCTGTCTGGGTTGGATTTCATGGCTTGCAAAGCTCTCTTCTACTTCAGTTTGAAAGCTACAGCATTTATATTTGATAGGATGTTTGAATACATGATAGGCTAAATACAATCAAACTTCAATATCTTGATTACCACAGATATCTTCAAGTCAATATTGTATCTGTTTTCTGTATAAACTAAAAAGAGAGTTATACCTGTGGTCAATGTTATTATTTACAGTCAAAAGACTGTTTTCACTACCATATGTGCAATACATGTAACTACTCACAATGTTAATGAAAACAATTGTGTCAATTGCATTAGTGCACAGAGTACTGGTTTATCATGCAAGATTAACTGTCAAGAATATAAAAGTCATTTCTTTCTGGCAAGGTGACTCTTCAACTACAAAACCTCAAACACCCGAATAATTCAAAAGTACCAACAAATCCCTATGCACTCCGAGTTATCAAAGTTCTGCTTTATCCTAAAAATGTATATAAGAGCAGTGTTATCTCTGATCATTTGTGAATTTAGCTAATTGCTTGTTTTTATAATTTCTGGCTCCAAAAATAGCCTTTGACATATTTTTGTTCCAAATTTTTATCAATTTCATAATGAGGCAGACAAAAATCACTGATTTTTCTATTCTTTTATACAAAAGTATGAAAACCTAAAACATAAGTTACAAACTATCAACTGAAAACAATCTATACTGCAGAATAGAACTATATTTGATACATTTTTTGTTGCTCTTAGTTCCTCAGTATTTCTAACTCTTTAATGTATAAATTGGCTCCTACATTTTAAAATTGGCTCCTAATTTCTAAGATTGACTTATGTTTTGGCTCAAACGAGCTAACCCTGTTAGAGGCAGTTAGACACAGTCAGTGCATAAGCCAGATAGGGGTATATGGCTTCTATGACAAAAATATTTTTTCAAAATTTCAAGCATTAAAATTGAAAATTTGATTGATAAGAACATGTAAAAGGTTGAGACTAAACAAACATTTGTGCATTTTCTAACTGTATGAACATTATTGGACTGACTCGATTTTTAAATGTTAATTTTTACATTGTTTTTAACTTTTATTCATAGCAGAGGATAACATACACATATTTTAAATGGGTAATTTACTTGTTTTTATGGTTTTTCTCTAAAATATATATTAAGATTCAAATGGACCATCAACATAGTCCCCATACATCTGGGAAGTATCAGGAATTTTTCTAAGGTCAGAGAATTGGCAGGGAATTTTAAATAAAGTCAAGTGTGGGAACCATGACCAGCTCTCCATGAAGCAGCATCATATGTTTTTACTACAATGCATGATGTATATTTCAATCAGCAATTCCGTAGAATAATAAAATGGCAAATGCAAAATATACTTTTTGAATATGAATGTTGATAAAAAGTTGCATATATGAGGGATGCCAAGCCAGTCTATGACATAAATATGAGGAAAATGATCTGAAAGATCTTGTATTTTCCCTGCTGTAATGTTGATGCGTCGTTAACCTCTATTTTCATTTTCTCCTCTAAAACTACCAGAAAAATTTCAATGGATCTTGGTCAGAAATTCATATGATTTATTGGGATATTGCCATGGCTACAAAGATTAGGTCAAGGTTAACTTGGCTGCAAAACTCTGGAAAAAAAACTTCTCCGAAACTGATATCTGAAGAAAAAATCTGATGTGAATTGGCTTCTCTAGAATCTAATGCCTGTAGTTTATTCATTTTGTGAAATTGAGAAAAAAAGGGTTAAGTTTTTTTTTTTTTTTTTGCATTTAATGTTGAAAAAACTGTAAAATAGCTTCAAATTGTAGTAACTTGACTATTTGAACAGATAAGGTCATGGAGTATTCAGTTTTTACATATTCTTGTAATAATCTTGAAAATGGTGCAAGGTCAAAGGTCAGGCTTATGCTTTTATTAATTATCTTGAAAACTATTAACTTTTTATAAAGGTACATACATGTATTAGAATATTGTTGCTGTTGATGTAATGATCATTTCGAAATATAAGTACAGGTCATGGATTCAAAGGTGAAGGTAACAGATGCGAAAAAATACTGAAATAATTATAATTATCTGGAAAAGCTTTAAAATTTCACTATAGGTGAAGATTTTGACATTGGAGTTTCAGATTTTATTTTTTTTAAAAACGTTTTAGCTAGTCATTTATCAGGTGAGTGTATCGGGCCCAATTGAGCTTCTTAATAAAATGTGAAGCTATAGAAAATAAAAGTAAAGCAAAAACCACAATACCGGTATTTGGGATTTTCATTACCCACTAGAACAGTTAGAAAAATATATTCAACCTGCCTAGTCTATATGTCAAGAGAGAGAGAGAGAGAGAGATATCAAGAGAAATGAAACTTCTTTGAGAGAGAGGGAGGGAGAGAGAGAGAATATTAAGACTGGTAACTTCAGCACACTGTCATGTGCTACTTTTGAATTTTTATAAAATAATATAATTCAAAAGTAGCACATGACTACAATTATATTTTATAAAAATTCAGTAGCACATGACACATATAGAGAAGAGAGAGAGAGAGAGAGAGAGGATATCAAGAAAAATGAAACTTCAACACACTTATATTTTAGTAAATTTAGAGACAAAGAGAGAGAGAGCTAAGACTAAACCTTGTTATATTTGATCACGTGCCTACGTTCAAACCCTACTTGGAACACATCCTAATGTGAAAATGTGAGAATGTTTGTCACGTCCCTTGCCGAAGGTTTTTTTTTCAAAACAATCCGGTGGCCTCCACCATCCTTATCTGACGGCCTCGTTATAATAAATGACAGAATTTTGACCGGGTAGTAAAACATGCTTGACAACATACAATGTAACCAAAAACAGGACACAACCGACAACACAACAAAAGGTGATTGAATCAATATAGGAAAAGACATAAATATATTAAGACCACTGATTATAAAACTCTTAACTGTACAACCACTGCGGTAGCACAGTTGATAGAGTGCTCGCTCTGTAAATGGGAGGTCGTGGGTTTGAATCCGACTGGGTCCGACCGAAGACTAAAAAGTGGATATTGACTTTTTTTTCACCAAACACTCGGCATTAGGAAATTAAAGTAACGGTTCTTTTGGATAGGAACTTAAAATAGACAAGGTCCCGTGTCACGACAGGCTCGCTACGATAAAGAACCCTGCTGTATAATGCCATCAGCACCTTCGCTTATATAGCTGGTGACGTCTCAATATAAGTGAAATATTCTTGACTGGGACGTAAACATCATTACTCTGTGTTGAGTTGGTCATACTATATATGATGTAAGTGATGGTTTTCTCTACCCCGACATTGAGAATATGTAGTGACCGTTTGAACTACACTAGTTGTGATCAGTTTTCTGTTTTGGTTGCTAATTTTTAAAAAAATGTTTAACAATGATCAGTCCATTTGTATGGTTAAAGTTTCGGAATCAAAGTTACGGTTTCAGTTTTAAAACTTAAGATATATCAAAATAAAAGCATTTTCGTGGGCTTTATTTTGTATAATTGATCGAAAATCTATTATTTTCAGAGTTCCTATTTTGGGTGAAACATGCAAATTTGGATTTTTTCCGCCCATCTATTTATCTTCTTCTAATATTCAAGTCAACACAAATAACATATTTGAGTTTTATATCAACCCAAGCTCAAGGAATTATGAGAAAAAAGTCAAATTACACAATTAATTCATCACTTGTGTAACGCAGTTATCGCACTTTTGGTTACCATGGTAACGATTTCTTTGTTTCAAAGTACCATTTTAGTGAAAGCAGACTATGAGATTCCTATTATACACAATTTAGTATTTATCCAACCATTGATATCATTGGAGTTTGGACTCAAATTTATCGACCAAACTTTTTCAAAAATGGCTTTTGCAATGTTGTTATTAAATGATTGGCCGAAAATACTACAAAATTCAGAATTCATAGTTTTTGGTGAAAACAGAAATTGTAAAAGCATCAAAAGTCATATATTTTACACTTGCCAACATGTAAAAATATCAAAATATATTGAAATTAAAAAGCAATTTACTCTTAATCTTCGTTTTTGCATGGTTTTTATTGCCATGGCAACCATAATTTTATTGAAAATATTTTTAAATAAAAATTTTGGAAAAACAGTTTATTTATGTGTGGTTTAGTAATGGTAAAATTTCAGCGAAAACTTAAATATTTATGTCAAAATAATGATCAGCTTTAACAATAAAACACATTTTTCTCATCAATGGTATGCCAATTTTTATATTTTAGACCTAATAACTACTAAATTTGTTCTTTTTATCTTTTGTAAAAACATGCAAAATTTTTTAATTATCTTTTTGCGGCATCTTTCATTGATACTTAACTTTGATTTCCTGCAAAACCATATTTTTCTAGGGTACAAGTCTCCAGATACACCCTGTACTGCTTCGCATTAGGGGACATGATTATGTCATATCGGGGGACATGATTTGAAGCGGGGAATTCAGACAGGTGGGTTCAAAATGCTTTCGTTTTGTACCAAAATAACATATTTCGGTCATAATTATTGCCTCACGGAACATTACGATATGTCTGTGAGGCAATGCATCTACGATTTGGTATAAGACAAGGCCATAAATACTACTTTACCCCTGCAATGTTTTGCTGGTGCGGACTACGAAGCATTTTTCAATGCAAAACGTGGTAATGTGTACACTTGAAGATCTACACAATGCAGATTTTGCATTCGGTATGTAAAATATCATCTATACTTTCATCTGTACCAAACTTATACCACAAAACCCCTATTTCTTTCACAATTAGTGTTTTAAATATGTATCAACCGGGGGGATGACTTTGGAATCGCCCGGGGGACATGATCAGAGTTAAATTACAGACAGTGCTGTTGATTTTTACAAATAATTTAAGAAAACACACTGCCAAATGCCATGAATGCTTGATCACATCATAAGTTAACTGTTTGGGCAATGTGCACCTATGTCTGCATAGATACGCATTCATATTGCTTTGGGAAAGGTTAGTCAAAACTTTTATATGCGTTTGAGGATACCAATAAAGTACACTACATAATAATTGATGTTTTTGAATAAATATATTTATATTTTACAAAATTGTGACTGAAATAGATTGGTTTATTTTTCAATAAAGATAACATCACAATCAAGAATATCCACCTGTGTATTGGCATACGTATGCTCTCTGCATGGTGCTGTTTTACTGACAGCTTCCAGATTAGGAATCTATGGAATTAAACTAAATAATGATGATTAGTATGGCATGTATTATCATTATTATCATTTCAGTTCGGGTGCGAATGCAGTGCCTTTTTATCAATCCCATGCAAAGCATTTTCTAGTGAATAAAAGTGCCGAGGATATGTTATTTTTTCTTAGAATACTGAGGTTTCTCTATTATTTCTAAGCTAATCGCCTCAACATAAGCGAAATAATGTTTAACAGCAGTCAACGTGCACGTGAATATAGCATGTTTGCAATTCATCTCTTTGTATATGCCTTGTTAGAAGTATTTCACGGTCATATTTGAAAATAAGTTAATTTTATTATTGATTTTTCTAATATCAGGTATATCACTGTATATGGTTCGAAAAGAAAACTTTCGTGTTTAAGACAATATGCCAAACAAAAAGAGACAACGTTAAAAATTGAGACCAGTTGTGTTGAATTAAGACCCTATCCAGTTGAAAATTGAACCGTATCGTGGAATTTTGATCAGAAGACCGAGCTAAATTTCAACTGGTTAAAACAGATAACAATAATAATAATAATAATAAATTGATGCTTGTTTTTTCTAGTTGTTTGGGTTTTTTGTGGTTTGTATGTTAATGATATAAGTTTCAGTCAATCTGTCTGTCTGTCATTATGTCTGTCTACCTGTACTTTTTGTCAGTTACTTTTTTGTTGCATGCTGTATTACACCGTGTTCCTGATTGTGTTGGCTATTGCCAAGTTCATGTTTTCATCTGCAAATCTCTTTTTTTATATGTGACTACCAAAACTTACAAAGTGAATCTTAAACGACAACAGCATACAGTGTGATATATATGGGTAACTTGGTAGCCAAGTGGTTAGAGACGGATTGCCTCACAGCCAAGGTTCGAATCCCAATCGGGACAGATTCTAGTGTGAGAAGTTTGTAGCTTGCAGAAGGTCAGTGGTTTTCTTTGCACACTCTGGTCTTTCTCTACCATTCTTGACTGACCGCCTCATATAAATTAAAGAATCTTGACTGGGGTGTTAAACTCCAATATATAGTGTTCCTAGAAAATATTGAGGAATTCTGATGGAAACCGATTTTGTTAAACTATTCATTAATCACAATGAATACATAAAAAGTAATATTTTGTTAGTCCACTATTTCCAGAAATACCAATGTGTTCGAAATATTTTCATAAAAATCTCAATAATTTCTGGGAATTATGTAAGTAAGTTTGATTTTTTTCTAAAAGTAGAATAACTGAAAAAGTAACAAATAACTTTTTCCTGTCATTTTTTCAATTAGTGACCCATTGACATTAAATATAAATTGAAAAAAAGTTAGATAACAAAAAGCACCGTTACATGCATTGTAAAGATGAATGAGGTAAATTTAAACTAACGAGAGAGAAATGACGGCTGAAACTGGTGAAGTTAAATAGAACCAGTAGAAGCAATAATTCACTACACTTGCATGCCCGAGACCAATAGATAACGACACGACATAGATAGGACATGCATAAATAATAATAATGGTGTGGTTAACTGTACAAGAAGCGATTTTGGGACTTGAACATTTAAACATTGTCCTTTTTGTACAGATCATTTCCCCTCTGCACAATTAAAATGCATATAGTGTTCATAAAAAATAAAATAAAAAACATTTTATGAAATTATGGTTCCGTAACCATTTTAAGATAGTGGTTGTCAATTACAATTGGTTTTTAATAAACTAACCAAACAGCAACTTCAACATACTCAAAATTTTAAAATAGACAACTTTCAGTAAACAGGTGTGAAAAATAGCATAAATATTTAGAGAAAACAGGACCACTGTAAAATACTTTGATATACCGAACTTAAACCCGTGTGTTTTACAATTAGATAATTGTATAATTACTAAATGCATACAGTTGTACGAAAGTTTGAAAAAAGCATAATAACACACAACACGAATGGCGAGCTACAACAAACTAATGAAATGGACATTAAGAACACATATCCCATGAATAGAATACATTACAAAAACTTATAGAACAGATGTATATTGAAACTAGTGATTACACAACTAATAAGCTTAACTTATGCTATGTCGATATTTTTCAGTTTGTTCAAAAGTTTGTATATTCTGATGTCAGTAAGATAATTTAGTAACCATTAGCTCAATGATACATTGGATCAATATACTGGTTAATAGTGTCATATACCACTTTTTAAATTTGAGCATAAAATACATTCAAAAAGTGGTATATGGCAATAGTAAGCAACATAGTTAACAATTTTTAAATAACATGGCACGTGCATTGCATTTTTTAACAATTTTAGCTACGTAACCTTGGCAAAAAGTACACGTTTTTATGAGAAAGAAATGTGTTATTTCGCAAAAATTAAGCGTTATTACGCGAATGCTTTTTGTTCTACCAAATTGAACCCAATAGACTTTCGTAAAGTTGAATTTTGTCATTGTTGTAAATTTTACTGTCCTATTATGTATTACGTATAGCTGCAAAATCGACGGCGTGTCATATCGTTAATGGCTACAGTGTACATTTGAGTCCAGAAGACAGACCAAAACTCTGTGTTTGTGGGAAGGGGCAATATTAAACAGGGTAAATTTTTAACAAATTGAGATAATATTTATAGAAAAAAATAATTATCAACCTGTTGAAAAATGACCCCGGGTATAAATTTTAAGAATTTTTGTCAAAAAAGCACCCCTGGCTAAATATTCAACGTTGAAAAATGAACCCCAGATCAAAATTCTTCATTCACCGGTTACTACCTCTTAATGACCAATACCAACTAGAACTGTCAGTGAAGCTGACTTGTAATCCCCCCCTTGCATACTAGTAAGGTTTTTTCATTTAATTTGGTCACGACTCTTGACCTACAGCCGTACATACCTGTCGAAAGTTTAACAAAGCTAATGAATGGGTGAAATATCTCATCGAATGATATCAATATCTCACTTGCTTTTCGACCAAGGGCTATGAATTTCTCAGCCAGACGGCAGGCCAACTTATGTTTCTTTTCGTTACTCATTGGTAAACTTTCAAAAGGTCCAACTATATGCACCTACCATTGGTATATGAACCATATACGACCATATACCTGATATTAGAAAATCATTAGGATTGCAATACAGGTGTTTAGTTGGTTTAATGCTGTTAAACATTATTTCACTTCTATTGGGGCGATCAGCTCAGGAATGATGGAGAAAACCGTAGTACTCTCAGAGAAAACCACATATCCTCGGCAAGCGAATGTCATTAAAGCTTTGAGTGGGACTGCATTCGCACCCAAACTGACGGCAAATACATGTATAATGATAATAATCACCATCATCATCATCATCATCATCATCTAGTTAATTTTAAGTGAAATATTCTTGATTGTTATGTTAATCATCTTCATTTCAGTCACAGTTTTTTAATGTGTACATATATTTATTCAAAAACATCAATTAATTTATACGTGTACCCTATTGGTATCCTCAAACGCATATAAAAGATTTGACTAACCTTTCACAAAGCAATATGAAGGCGTATCTGTGTAAAAATTGGTGCACATTGCCCAAACAGTTAACTTATGATGTGATCAAGCGTTCGTGGCATTTGGTGGTGTGTTTTCTGAAATTATTTGTGAAAATCAACAGCATTGTCTGTAATTTACCTCTGATCATGTCCCCCGGTTGATACATATTTAAAACACTAATTGTGAAAGAAATAGGGGGTTTTGTGGTATAAGTTTGGTACAGATGAAAGTTTAGATGATATTTTACATACCGAATGCAAAATCTGCATTGTGTAGACCTTCAAGTGTACACACTACCACGTTTTGCATTAAAAAATGCTTCGTAGTCCGCACCAGCAAAACATTGCAGGGGTAAAGTAGTATTTATGGCCTTATCTTATACCAAATCGTGGATGCATTAAAGGGTTAATATGCAAACATAAAGTGATGTTTCAACATTTCAATAAACATATTTTTATAATACATGTAAGTATATTTATCTCAGAATAGATCATGTTTACCATGATCCTGGTTTTTAGCTCACCTGGCCAAAGGCCATGTGAGCTTATGGCATGACGAGGCGTGCGTCCGTGCATGTGTGCGTGCGTCAGTAAACTTTAATCTTCTCCTCCGAAACTACTGGGCCAACTGAAACCAAATTTGCCATGGAAGGTCCTTGACAGAGTCTAACTATAGTTTGTTCAAAGCATGGCGATCGAATATCCAAGATGGCCACTGATGTGATATTTGGATTTTAAATAGTCGTAACCTTTAAGTTTGTTCATTTCATGAAATTTGGTTTAAAAATAGGTTACGCGTTTTTGCGTTTAATTTTGAAAAAATCGTAAAATATTTTTAAATTGTTATAACTTGACTATATGACCAGATAATGACATGGGGTTTTCAGTTTTGACATATTCTTGTAATTACCTTCAAAATGGTGTCAAGGTCAATTATGAAGGTCATGACCTAATTTTTTACTTTTCTAATATTATTTATTATCTCGAAAACTATAAACTTTTTGTATAGGCATGTATATTGGAATATTGTTGTTGATATATAGATTAAGGTCATTGGTTCAAAGGTCAAGGTCACAGATGCGAAAGAATACTGAAATAGTTCATTATCTTGAAAACTATGAACTTTTTGTATAGGCATGTATATTAGAATGTTGTAGGTATTGATACAATGATCATTTTGATGTATAGAAAAAGGTCATGGGTCTAAAGGTCAAGGTCACAGTAGCAAATCAATACCAAAATGGTTCATTATCTTAAAAACTATAAACTTTTTGTATAGGCATGTATATTGGATATTGTAAGTATTGATGTAACGTTCATTTTGACATATAGATTAAAGTCATTGGTTCAAAGGTCAAGGTCACAGATGCGAAAGAATACTGAAATGGTTCATTATCTTGAAAACTATGAACAATTGTATAGGCATGTATATTAGAATGTTGTAGGTAGTGATACAACGATCATTTTGATGTATAGAAAAAGGTCATGGGTCAAAAGGTCAAGGTCACGGTTGCAAAACAATACCAAAAAAATTCAGTATCTCGAAAACTATGAACTTTTTGTATAGGCATGTATATTAGAATATTGTTGGTATTGATGCAATGATCATTTTAATATATAGATTATGGTCATTGGTTCGAAGGTCAATGTCACAGATGCGAGTAGCAAGTTTCATAAATATCTAAATATCCACATCAGAGTTATTGCTCCTTAAATGTGGTATTTATTGTGTTTTTGTGCTGTAAACAGCCCAGGTGAGCGGTACAGGCCCTATTGGGCCTCTTGTTCCTTGATGCACTTTATGTATTTAAATTTATTATCCCCCCCACCCCCGCCATCAGTGGTGAGAGGGGATATAGTAATACTGCTTTGTGTGTGTGTGTGTGTCGGGGGTCCGTCCTAGTTGGTTTCCGTGCATTTAAAAGAAAACCCTACATCAGATTGAGCTGAAACTTGGTCAGTTGATTCGTTATGATAGTGATTGGTGTGGGATTGCTCGACAGCCTTATAGCATATCCAAGATGGCCAGCATTATTATAAATAACAAAAACATATAAATGGCTGTTGCAGCCTTATTTATGTACCGATTTCATCGATATTTTCAATATATATAGAAAATAGAACTCGGGTATTAAACATATTTAACTGGATTTTCTGAAAAAATTTTAGTATGCAAAATATATATGACCATTACAGCCATATTTATGAACCAATTTCATCAGAATTTTAAACATAGGAAATAAAACTGTGGGAATTAATCATATGTAATAGGATTTTCCATTAAATTTTAGTTTGCGTAATGTTTATAAAATATGCAAATAAGGTGTACTTTAATTTGTTGTGGTTTTCAATCTAATAAATGGGCAAACTGGCCCACTTATTTAACAACCAGTGTTCCATAAAACATATTTCACCTTGTATGGAATTCACTGATGTTTGCCTTTGCAGAGGTGGGGTGGGGGGTAGTGTTTTCTGAACACCTTGTTTAATATAAAATTATCATGTCTCCAACCTAGCTATAGTACTAGAAAGGATGATGTCTGAATCAAGATAAAATTTCATCAACACTGTAATGTCACAATATAGCTTCTCTAAACAGGTATAAGGAAAGTAGCAGATGTTGTTTTGTTCTTTGTTAAGATAAATGCCTTTCCTCTGGTTTAAATGGGAATCCCTGTTCCAAAGTCATTTGTATTTAGAATCATTGGGGCAGAGAGCCCAATTCTGTGTTGGACATTATTGACTACCTCCTGTAGTTTTATTCTAGTGTCACCAGTTTTAACAAGAGTATAACAATAACCAAACATTTTATATTATTTAAATGTTGAGAAGGGAGATTAAACTTATTTTGATATCAAGCAAACAATAAACAAGAAATTTCACAAAAAAATCCGATGTGCTAAAAAGTAGAAAGTCTTTATAAGTTAGTAGTAATCAGATGGGGCATACAGAGTCAAAATTAAAATGGATTTTTTTATAAATGCTTGTTTAGCATGCAAGAAAAATAAAAATAGTCTTTTTATAATATCAAAAATATGTACAAATGCAAATATATATAATAAATTTTCCGAGAGAATCTTGCCATCATGGTTCACTGCATTGGTGTGACTTTATGGTTAGAGAATATGATGTCATGGATATTATCTTTAAACAGATCATGCATAAGACTTTAAAGTTTGAGATGCTGCTTCCTCCTTTTGCACTTGGTATAGAGAGGACAGAGTTTCTGGTTCACAAGTAGCCAGAAAAAAATTAAAAAGTGAAAATTTGAAAAGGTCCACATGGCTGTCAAATTTAATCAAAATTGAGTCAGTATGACATAGTAGATCACCTATATAAAAGTTCATACCAAATATGAATCCAACATCTCAACAAATAAAGAATAAACTGTTTAGGGACAGACAAGTGGACAACCAGAGAAAACCTATAGTCCCCTTCCAGTTTCAATGGACTAATTAATATCTAATAAAAGTTTGACACTACATGTCTTTAAAACTGGTTTTATTTTAAATTGTCCAACTTTTGAAAGACATTCAAGTATATCTGGGACTAAATGTGGCTCCTATGATAATACAATATGTTATACCTTTTATATCACCCCCCTTCCAATCATTTCTATTGTATTGGAGAAAGCTTAATAGCCATTTAGGTATTTTAAAACCCATGCATCACTGACACCCTGAATAAATCTTTAAATAGGTGGGAAGAATAACCAAATGATTATGAGTTTAGAATAAACCAACTTTCATTTGGTGGGTTGAATATCAATTTAAGTAACACAAATGGCACAATAGCAAACCTATAAAACCAAAAAATAATGGTCACACAATAAAAGGTTTAACCCTCATGTCAGTACAATGAATGTACACTTTCAAGTGTCCATCAATTTAAAACTCATTACTTCTACTGATCAGATCAAAAGGTTAATTTTTCCATATACAGGTATTGTGATAGTGCTCCTGAATCTGTGATAATTTCTATTATGGAAATGTGTCTCTAATAATCCTTACAATTTAAATTTCTAATGTAATGTAATGAATTTTAACTTTATAAAGTTGCTTTAATTATATTACTAAGAAAAATAAATTTATTTTGATTTTACACATGTGTGTATTAATTATGAGTGTAGAGATTAATCATCACAAATTAAAATTTTGGAGCACGTAAGGATTCCTTATCATTAATACCCCTTTGACAAATTGAATCTTCCCAGCAAATTAATCCTAGACAAACTAAAAACAATATCTTGAACAAAATAGTTTTCAGCTATAAACATAATTTCTTTGTTAATTATAATACATGTCGATTTTCAACTACAAATAAAACATTTTTCTTTTTCATTCGCCAATATTGAAAAATCATTGTCCGTTGATTCAACAATTTTACATAATGTAATATAAGGCTCAATCAGAAATGACCATTTCAATATGTAGCATTGTGTGATCAAAATTGGTTGATTCATCAATATTACATATTTCTGTAATATAAGATTGAATCAAACATGACCAGTTCAATGTGTGGCATTGTATCATCAGAATTAGCAAATTCATCAATATTACATATTCCTGTAATATAAGATTCAATCGAACAAGGCCATTTCAATATGTAACATTGTATGATCAGAATTGGTTGATTCATCAATATTACATATTTCTGTAATATAAGATTGAATCAAACATGACCATTTCAATATGTAGCATTGTATGATAAGAATTAGCAAATTCATCCATACTACATATTTCTGTAATATAAGATTTAATCAAACATGGCCAATTTAAGATGTAGCATTATATGATCAGAATTGGCTAATTCATCAATATTACATATTCCTGTAATATAAAATTCAATCGAACAAGGTCATTTCAGTATGTAGCATTGTGTGATCAGAATTGGTTGATTCATCAACATTACATATTTCTGTAATATAAGATTCAATCAAACATGACCATTTCAATATGTAGCATTGTATGATCAGAATTTGTTGATTCATCAATATTACATATGTCTGTAATAAAAGATTCAATAAAACATGGCCATTTCAATATGTAGCATTGTATGATCAGAATTAGCAAATTCATCAATATTACATATTTCTGTAATATAAGATTTAATCAAACATGGCCAATTTAATATGTAGCATTGTATGATCAGAATTGGCTAATTTATCAATATTACATATTCCTGTAATATAAGATTCAATCAACTATGGCCATTCCAATATGTAGCATTGTATGATCAGAATTAGTTGATTCATCAATATTACATATTCCTGTAATATAAGATTCAATTTCAATATGTAGCATTGTATGATCAGAATTAGTTGATTCATCAATATTACATATTTCTGTAATATAAGATTGAATCAAACATGACCATTTCAATATGTAGCATTGTATGATCAGAATTGGTTGATTCATCAATATTACATATTCCTGTAATATAAGATTCAATCAAACTTGGCCATTTCAATATGTAGCATTGTATGATCAGAATTTGTTGTTTTATCAATATTACATATTTCTGTAATATAAGATTGAATCAAACATGACCAATTCAATGTGTGGCATTGTATCATCAGAATTAGCAAATTCATCAATATTACATATTCCTGTAATATAAGATTCAATCGAACAAGGCCATTTCAATATGTAGCATTGTGTGATCAGAATTGGCTAATTCATCAATATTACATATTCCTGTAATATAAGATGCAATCGAACAAGGCCATTTCAATATGTAGCATTGTATGATCAGAATTGGTTGATTCATCAATATTACATATTCCTGTAATATAAGATTCAATCGAACAAGGCCATTTCAATGTGTGGCATTGTATGATCAGAATTGGTTGTTTCATCAATATAACATATTTCTGTAATATAAGATTGAATCAAACATGACCATTTCAATAATGTAGCATTGCATGATCAGAATTGGTTGATTCATCAATATTACATATTCCTGTTATATAAGATTGAATCAAACATGACCATTTCAATGTGTAGCATTATAGATCAGAATTGGCTAATTCATCAATATTACATATTCCTGTAATATAAGATTCAATCGAACAAGGCCATTTCAATGTGTGGCATTGTATGATCAGAATTGGTTGATTTATCAATATTACATATTCCTGTAATATAAGATTGAATCAAACATGACCATTTCAATGTGTGGCATTGTACATCAGAATTAGCAAATTCATCAATATTACATATTTCTGTAATATAAGATTGAATCAACTATGGCCATTTCAATATGTAGCATTGTATGATCAGAATTGGTTGATTCATCAATATTACATATTTTTGTAATATAAGATTCAATTAAACTTGGCCATTTCAATATGTAGCATTGTGTGATCAGAATTGGTTGATTCATCAATATTACATATTTCTGTAATATAAGATTCAATCAACTATGGCCATTTCAATATGTAGCATTGTATCATCAGAATTAGCGGATGCATCAATATTACATATTTCTATTATATTTCTGTATTGTAAGATTCAAATTTGTCTAGTCACATGTGAATGTAAATAAATCTATACTGTGTTTTATTACATGGTAATGAATGTTTTTTCTATTGTGTCATTTTGCTACAAATGACGCCATTGTATATCTTAAAACCATTTTCCACTTCTTTTGTCAGTCAACATGTGACTGTATTCTGACTTTGTTTCGATATATATTAATTAAAACATAACATTTTTTTCATGGGTATTAAAGTCAGTTGAAAGATTTGTTACTGTGAAAAAAAATTATAATTGAAATGACCAAGACCAGCCTATATTTCATTTTCATGTATCCAGTAATATATTAATTTGCCCTCATGCCCATATGACAGATTGGCTTACTCCAACCTCATGCAGTCA
This sequence comes from Anadara kagoshimensis, assembly GCA_021292105.1. NCBI lineage: Eukaryota > Metazoa > Mollusca > Bivalvia > Arcoida > Arcidae > Anadara > Anadara kagoshimensis. Next base: position 33,750,400 of record CM037873.1, on the reverse strand, counting down.
TTCCAGAAATAATCGTATTGCTTATATTCCTTTAAACGGTCAAAAATGAAATTTTGAAATCAGACTCTTTTATGTCTCTAAAAAACAAAGATGTATATGTACAGAATTAAAAATAAATTATTACACACACCAAATTTGAAATAAAAAAATTATGATAACAGCTGGATAATTTCATACTTTCAACAATAAAGTCATATAAAACTGTTCTAGGTGACTATTATTTTGCTGGTTTTAGCATTAATCACAGAAAAGGCAAATGTTGTTTGTAAGAACTTGTCCGGTCGAGTGATAATATATCCTGGATAAATGCTTATATGCAATCTGAAATCATGGAACTTTATCCATGTTAGGAGGTTAGGCATTATGGAGGTTAGAAATTAACAACAGTGGGTTATTAACACTGAATAAATCCGAACAGAATTTTACATCATTTTAATACTAAGAAGACATATGCCACTGTTTTTCTAAAATCAAATACAATTTTATCATATCAACATAGTTTTTCAGAAAATGGTGTAACGGGGGTTAGTTCCTTATATGAGACTTTGAAAAATTCTATCTCAATATTGGATTTAAAGACATGATTTAAAAATTCCTATCTAATATAAAGTTTCCCCCTGTACTCTTAGGCCATCATTGTAATCTGAAATAAGTTTCATATCTTTATTGCTTTTAGTTATGAATTCCGCACGTAATGAAATATCTGTTACAGGTTAGGAATTTTTTCCGACACATGTAAAATAACCGGTTCAAAATTATGAATAATCACTTTTAGAAAATCTACTTGGTTCAAGACCCTATCTGATGTTAAGAAATAAATCTGATAGAATTTGTAAAATGGTTCCATTTAAAAACTATAATATCAGCTCTGAAAGTTTACATATTGCTATTGCAACATGCTCAAATGTCACATTTTCCTTCCAGAATCTGTCTCCACGGACAAGAAAAACCATTGTCAACATTAAATGTTACAATATTATTTTGGAATGACTGCATGGTATATTCTGCTGCATAGACTTTTGAAATTAAAATGTAGATTTCGTTTTATATACATGTACTGTATGACCCATATTTGTCAATTAAACAATAAAAAAATTCTGTAATATAAATGGCATTATTCATATGATACTGTGTTATATTTGATGTTTTAATTGCTGAATATACTAATATTCTACTGTAGAAATTTTAGAAATCTTTTTTTTTTAAATAACCTTTTTCAACTTATAATTGATTTATTCATGTTAATTTATAAAAAATTAAAGGGAAATAACCACTACAAAGAATTGTTACAAATGTACTAAATTATAGGTTTTTTGTATTTGAAAGGGAGATAACCATTATAGAAAATTGTTAAATTACAGTTTTTTGTAATACAAACATTACAAAGTAAAGAGAGATAACTCTAATTACTTTGTTATATTACAGATAACTGTAATATTACAATATTTAGTAAGTCCCTGGACTGCCTAGGGATAGGTTATTTTACTTGCCACGCCTGTCGTGACACGGGACATCTGTTTTTAAGGTCTCTTACGATACTCGTACTTAGTTCTTGGCATGACTAATTTTCAAGTCTTGGTCAAATCTCCCACATACGGAGCAAGCACTCCTGAGTCACTGTAGTGGTTAAGTGTAGTTTTTAGGTGTAGTCATAGAACGGCATTTGGATTTTAAAATAAAGTAGGCTAAAAATTTTTCTCATACTATGAGGTGCTTACAAACATTCTGGTCCAATTTCACATTATTTTAAACATAACTAAAAGCAATATGGTCCAAAAATGCTGAATTAATATACATCCAAACCTGTCTTAAAAGTCAACTCTATATTTAAGGACTACCCGTCTTGAAAGGCCAGTGACATTTGCTCGCAATGGCTCTTTATTCATGTTATTTGAACCGATATAGAAGGTCACCTGCCCAAAAAGGCCACTTTTAGGTGGGCTTTATAGCGGGTTTGACTTAGTTTTTTTTCTTCAAAATCCCCCCTCATTTCATGTTTACTTACAGACAGCTTTTTAATTTTTTCTATTGTCTATTGTCGATTGTCCTGTTTATCTTGATGGAGCACAGATGAATGGGAAATTGGTGCAATCCTATCAGTTATCAAAAGCTATATGGTATTAAGTTAGGACCTTATCAAGACTCTCAAAATGTTGTATTTGCTCGTTTCTTCTTTTGTTAATTCTGATTACACACGTGGTGGTTATAGCTAGATAAACAGGAAGTGATTACCCTTCAGGAGCACCCGACCTCACTTTCCTTGTTGAAGTGTTTTACCTAATTTGCCAGGTTAAAACATTTAACATACTTTTGGATTTCGGTTTAGACATGGGTTGGAATGTTAGGTTTTTAATTTTAAAGTTAGTCTATGTAAAGGATGTTTTCCTTACTTTTCATTTTTTTTGTTTAGATATCGCTTGCTAGTTACTCTCTGTAAATTTTGTTTTTTTTTACATGTGCTATTTGTAATGTAGGCGTCTTTCTCTGATATTAAATACGCTATGTTTATGTACGCTTTTTGGTAGGACATAACACCCATTTCAAATGAAATCTTTTATTCAATCGATAAATCTGTGACAAAACATATTTGTTCTAATACTATGCACAAAAATTAAAATAGCATTACCAAACAAAACATAAAAAATTTGCACATGGCAGTTTGAATTTAAATTTGATATTCTGCAAATGACACTGACTACAGATAAACCAAAACCTGTTAATGTAATCAAAAACAAACATACTAATCCATGTCCAAATCACAATTCAAAAGAAACGTAAAAACTTTGAAACTGACAAGGTAGGTTAAACACGTGGGAAGTAAACACGGGAGCTCCGGAAGGATTCTTGTTTAGCTAGCTACACCCACCACGTGTAATATTATCAAAACTTTTGCAGAAAACAAATCATTTTTATTAAGCTTAATCTGATCTAATTATTTCTGATACATATTTATCCATTTTTATGGTATTGTTTGTTCTGAGTCTGCGTTTAAAGTCAAACTTAATAGTGACCATCTGGTGCTAAGAAATCATGGATACACAACTCAGTTGTGAATTAACAACCAACTTAAACAATTTTTGTCATAATAATAAACAAACATACTAATCCATATGCGAACTGACAAGTTAGGTTAGACACGTGAACTTACATCAGAGAAGTGAGGCCGGATGCTCCGGAAGGTTAAGCACCTCCTATCTAGCTAGCTACACAAGTGTAATCAAAATTGTGTGAAATGAACATGGTACTATGTGACGTGAATTATATCCAGTTTTAGCAACTAGCTAACTTTACCCTTCTGCAGATTAATTAATTGAATTTGACATTTTTCAAAGTTTTCACTCTGTTTTTAGATTATGACTTTTACATTGCTTGGTATGTTTGTTTTTAATAATGCAAGCGAAACTGTGCTGCATATCTTACAACTTTTTTAATTTTAGCAACAATGGAAACACCACATAAACGTGTGTCGTATTGCGAAACGTGTCATTCACAGATTTCAAGAAAAGACGCAAAACAACATAAAGACCATCTTATTGTTAGTTTAAAGATAGCAGCGGATGAAGCAAGGAAACGATTGGAAAAAGATATTGAAAGTGTACAGCTGAAAAGTAAAGCTTGCTTAGACAAGATAAAAGAATATGAAGAAAAAAGACCAACCACAGAAGACTTACACATGGTCGTTGATAGCGAATTTGATCGGATATGCAAAGCTTTGAGCGATTCACTCGAATCTGTAAAAAAGCAAAGAGAATTGCAGTATAACAACTTTCTACAAGATTTAGAGATCACTAAGTTAAATTTAGAACGAAACATGAAAACTATAATGACAATGCAAAGAAGAATTGCATCTATTTCTGATGATGATTTGTTAAACGAAGAGGGGACTTTTACGAAAGAAATACATGATTTTCAAACTTACCTACAACTACCGTCATTTGATGTTGAAGAAGAATCGGTAAAAAATGCTTTAACTCAAGCAGTATATTCAGAAAAAGAAAAGAAAAAGACAAGGTAAATTGACTTTATATCATTGTGATACTTTGTGCATCGGGTTCCATAACAGTCATGAATTCGTAATGTTATCCGTGTGATAGTGATTTTAATACATGGTCTAGTTAATTTTAATTTGATGTTTATCGTTTGGCAACGGGTGATTTGTCATCAGTACGCACTAGTTACAAACAGTAAAAAACTTGAAACGAACTTCTTAAAGATATAAAGTTCATTTACTGAATGTTCTTGATGTAAATGGTATGATAGTTTAAGGGTATTATTGTGAAGGTGGAATGTAAAAGTATATTATACTAATTTTTAAACTGTTTCTTATTGCTTTTTGCTAAGTGATTTCGGTCTGACTTTTCTACAATAATGTATAACAAATTTGGTAATGTGTTAATTATTTGTTGTACTTTGTTGCTTTCAGAAAGGAACATGAGCAATTACAAATTGAAAGAGAATATTTTGAAAACACATTTGAGACTGTTATGACTTTACTGCAATCGCTGGTCAATTACAGAGAAAATAAGGAGGAAAAGAAAGAAAACATAAAATATTTTAATCAGCCTAAAGTTCCTATTGAAATTGAAAAATCTTTAAGGAGGAAAATAAAAACCAAACGGGAATTTGCCACGGATGAGTTACAGCATCTCAAAATATTGTGATTAAGTAAGAATTATAATATTACTTTATGGCATTACAAATATTATACGAAAACTATTTTATATATGTTAATAAGTGTGTATGAGACATTTATTTTGTCTTTTTTGCGGTAAATTTAGTTTTTGCTCATGTGCAGCTAATTTACCATGGAGGAATTATTGGTTCAAGTTTTGTATTGAGGGTAAAGATAAAGTGCATATATTTCTAGTTTCAGACCTAAACATGATATTGCAATCTCGTAGTCACATATTTTCAACTCAAACTAGCGAAGCTCGAGATTTGTTTGAGATGAAAATATCTGACCATTGGATTGAAATTTCCTGGTTTGAAACAATTTTATCTCGGTCTGTAGTGAGTAATTGGTTATTGTTCTCGAATACCGGTGTTAGATACAATGGATGCAATTTTAATTTTTTATTATCGAATTGGAATTTTTATAACAGTAATATGTTTAATTATATCTTATCATTAACGATGATTTTACGTTTAAGTTTTTGCGTTACATTACAGATTGATTGATTTAGAAAGACAAATCGAAGCTGCATCGAGTAAAACGCGAACCGATGAAGAAACCACGTAAGCGATTTTAAAACATTTTTACTGCAATTCCTATAATGGTATGTTCATGTATTGTCAATACAGAATAAAAATTAGCTACTTTTAATTGTTGATACATGATGCGCATTTTCTTTGTGAATTTTAAGGACTTCAGGAATTGAGAGAAATGTTTTATATACTTTTTGTATATACTTTTATATTGAACAATTTTATATACTGTAAATTTCAGCCCAAGTTCTAATTTGAGTATGTTTTTGTGAGCTTGAATAAGCTCACGGATCGCCTTGTTGTCTATTAATATAAATATAATTCAGTCTTAGTTTTAAAAAAGTGATACAGTCAAATCGCTAATGTAAGTACACAACTCAAATGATGCATACACCATTTTTGAAACGTTGACAACTGTGTTAAAACTGTCCAGAAATCATTCTAGTGTCTTATTTTTTGCTTCTGTTAAGCATTCAAATTGACGTACTTTTTAATGAATTGATGGAGCTGAAATACGTTGATATACGTCGAAACACCTACTCAATTTGCATAATTATGTATTACGAGAGCAAGTCAATAAATAACCAGTCAAATTTATTTCCGGTTGAGATCCACCTCTTTTTTTCATGTAACTTCCCTGTAGTGTGATACACTTCACCAACTATTTAAGCACTGAAAAAAGCTTGGACCCTTTCTATTAACATATTCATCAACGGTTTTTATGTTTCTTTGTCAACTTGAAATGATATACGCTATTTTTTTTCAATTTTGAGAATTGGAAGAAATCGCTAGAAGCTCGGTTAAATGATAGGCAGGATGTTTATTTATTTCGTAGCAGTCTCGCTCTATAGCATCCTTTGCAACTTAGCAAGTGTTGTCTTATCATAGCATACACCTTTGACGAGTTAACCTCGGCTTTTTCACTGATGACAATTCGTTCTTTGTCTAAGAAGTTTGCATAGTACACCCCAGTTATTGTACTTCTTTTCTTAAAAAAGAAACACTTTTTTAGTCCCAAATACTCTGATACTCATCATTTTGCCAGCTAATCGTTGTGTCTTCTTTGGCTTCGGAAACCAAGGCCCTACCCACTGACAAATTCGAGCTTTATTGTCAGGCTCATGATAATGAAGCTAAGTCTTAAAGACAAAAAGAAGACAATTTGATCTAAACGCTTCAACAGGGCACTGCATACTGATGCTCTAGTTGCCTTTTGCTCAACACAGAGATGTTTTGTCTCAATGGGGTGTAAGCTGGCACATACCTAAACAATCATGTAAGACCTGTATTATTCTAAATTCTAATAACGTTCTACTGCATTTGAAATTCCCTACCCAGAATTCAACCCGAGCATAAGGTAGTAGTGTAGTAGATGCATTAACATTGAAACATAGGAAATGCGAGAGTTTGGTAACTGACTGACTCGTATCCCAGCGCTATTGTTTGTTGCATTATTTCAGACATGAATCGGCAAAAGCAGAAAATGAAACTCAAAATGACGAGACTATGACAGAAATACAGAGATTAACAAGTGAAAACGAGGGAATGAGAAATGTTATAAAAGCTATCGAAGAATGGATAAACATTTGTCACAATAGTGTCAAGCAAAATGAGGTCGACTTGAGTAAGCTAACTTTACCATCTCAGCAACGATTAGATGAAAGTGGAATGCAGATATTAAAATCTTGCAGAAAGAAGCTAGAGGCTATTCGTGAACAGTATGTTTTTATTTTAAACCAATTTGGCAAAATTCAGGATTCACATTATGACACATAACTTTCAAATCAACATTTTTAATATTTTATAAGTTATATCATAAAAAGCACCGAGCTAACAATTTCAATTTTAAGACATTACTAGACTGAATTCTAAACGAAGCCAATAATTCTTTATTATTTCAGTTGTAAGAAAATTTGCAAAGTCAGATTGATTCATTGATATATTAAAAGGGGTTTTACATCCAGGTCAAGAATATTTTATTTATATCGAGCATCCCTACATATAAAGAAGTGGCAGAAATATTTACCTTTGAGGTGCGCTCGGGGCAATGTGTATGGATAATTCGTTTACATGCCACGACTGCCATGAAATAGGCAATTGGTTTTGAAGGTCTATTTCGTTTACATGCCACGCCTGCCATGAAATAGGCAATTGGTTTGGAAGGTCTATTTCGAAGGATCCTGCTACTTTTATTTTTAAATGTCAAGTGTTTGGCGAGAGAACGGTCACTACCTATTTTCAAGTCGTGGTCAAATCCCGCCGGTCCCTGAGCCAACTACCTCCCACATACGCAGTAAGCACTCTACCATCTGAGCTACTGTCGTGGTATGTTACTTAAAAAGAAACATTTGTTACATACTTCACATACGACGTTGAAGGAGGCAGTAGTAGAATTCGTAAAAACCGCAAAACGGTTTTATGGTTGATTTATCCTATTCGTCCCTTTATCAGTTCAAATCTCGAACATACCCTTATAACCATATAATAGACAGGGCCATTGATTGAGGTTGTGCACGGTTTCATACATCATTACAAAACCATATAAACTTAAAAAGTTCATCAAACATAACATTAGTAAGAGAAATAAGGTTTAAATATAGTTTAATATTTAAATTATAAATATAAGCCGATTTGGTGTTGTTTGAAATTATTTTCCTTTACACTTTAGTATATGTAGCCTAGTCAACAATTAAACTACAAATATGTGTACTAGACAAGGATTAGAGTTCGTATGACTAGTACTCGTATTTTATTATTACATAGCAATGACAATGTTGTGGAAAATTTATGACATCTTCAACACAGTCGATACAACACGGGCATGTTTCCAATTTTTCGGTAAACAGTAAATCAACATGGCCTGTAAAGCTTGGTTCTCTGGTGAAAAACTACCTGTTTGACTTGGTATGCCAGTCATCAATTGTTTTTTACATGTAATTAAGTTGTTAACCTATAAATAGCAATATCAAAAAAAAAAATAATTTAATCAATACTGGAACAATGGGCGATTGTTAGAATTGCAAATGTACTATAATTTAAATCAAACATACTAATCAATGCCTATTCAAAATCTAATAAAGTATAAACTTCGAAACTGACAAATAATTTCCACAACGGGAACTTCTACAAGGAACGTGAGGCCGTGTGCTTCGGAAGGGTAAGCTCCTCCTATTTATTTAGCTTTACACGCCACATGTGTAATCAAAATTGAGTAAAAGAAAATTATACTTTAAAACAAAGACAAATGCCGCTAAAAGCAAAGGAATAAGTTAAAAGATTTTAGTTCACGTGTTTTGTTAGTATATTGGTAATTTTAAAAGTCAAAATAACAATGCCCTGTAGACTTTTTTCGTCAGGCATTAAGTAATGCTATTGTTTTCATTTGCTAAATTTGATGAGATTTGTTACATATATAAGAGAATGTATAGTAAAATTTGCTTCAAAATGCATATCGTTGATAATACATACCAGTTCAAATCATTGAATTGTTAAAGTTTTCATTGTGTTCGCTCCGTATTTACAACATTACTCTTGATTTCAACAAAATTGTTACAATTGCTTACCAGAATGTATTTCCCCAACCTGCCTTAAAGGCCATCTCTATATAAGGGTCACCTGCTTATAAAGGCCAGTCGAATTGTATCCCAATTCTTCTTTAATCATATTATTTGAACCTGTATATAAATGCCACCTGTCCATAAAGGTCACTTTTTAATGGTTACCTTGGCCTTTATACACAGGTTTGACTGTAGGTAAAACGACAATGACAAATATAAGAATGTTTGTGATGTGTTTCTATTGTGAGCTGCATCTCCTTCTTTTCTTGATTTATTTAACCATGACGTTGTACAAGTGTAAACGAGTATAGTTTTGAAATGGGGTCAAGAGTATGTTAATTTATTAGACTCAGCTACAGATTAACAATACAAGCTCATATGTATATCAAACAGACATGATATCATCAGGGCTAATCAAGAAATCAAATCTCAACTTTTCAATTGAAGTGTACCTGAACAGCATAGAAGAAAACTAGCAATATCATCATACTATATTTTCTTGAATTCAATCTTAACAATTGATAAAGGTTCAGAAACAATAAAAATCTCAATTAGAACTAACAACAAAAAAAAAATTATGGTGCTTTATTATTTTTTTCTATGCATTGGCAACTGCAATCAAGTATGTGTAATATATATGTATGGTATTTGAGTTTTTGAGCATGTTTGTTCTTTTTATTAGCATGAAGAAATTGAAAAGTAAAATGGCATCAACAGTAAATGAATTAGAACAAAAGAAAGAAGAGGACAAGGTAGCAGGTTTGGAAAGGGAAAGAACGTCATCAAGGTACAATGTCAAGCCAACAGCTTTAAGACTCTTTTTCTAAGCTTGGTAAACCTGTGGTTTTCGTGATTGTAGTTCCTAACATTTTGTTAATTTCTTTTGTAAAAAGACTAAATTATAGATGTGTCCTTAGAAATGCCCTTAAATGACATAATTGATTAAAGTCAAAATTGTTTTAAAATTTAACAAATTGAAAAGTTGTCACTAAATGTGTTACCTTAATACATCGTCATTTAATAATTTAAGCATAACTTACAAGCATAATTTAAGTAAAGGATATCATGATATCAAACACATTCAATATTTTAATGAAATTAATATAATATGTAGACAAGTAGGAAATATACTTTGATAATTATTTTAAACATTTAATTAAGTAGATTCTATTACAGCTAAATTGTATACAATCCTGTCTTGTACTACGTATACCTGATTCAATCATGTACAACAACAACAAAACGTTAACATTCTATATTTACTAAGGTTAAAAACTAAACATCTTAATTAGAAATTCAAGAGCAAATATGCTCATGTAAAATGATTAGCAATATATATATATATATATCTTCCTTTGTATGTATATTTTTAAGAATCAGCCCTTCCAAGCTCTAATTTTAAAACTCTTTTTCAAAGCTTGCCGACAAAGACTATAAGACTGAATATTTTTAATCCGTTATTTATTCAGTTGCGGTGAATGGCGGTGGATTACGGTCGACCGCCTTGTGATGATTCTAAGTCAGCCATCTTAATTCAAGGTGGAAACATACCTAGCCTGACTAAGTACATATAGGTAAAACAGATCTACCATGATTCCTGCTTTTAACAAAAAAGATTAGGGAGTGTCCTAATTGAGTTCCACATGCACATGATTGTTGTTTTTCAAATCTCTTTATGTTATCTTGCTTTACCAACTTGTAAGCGTTAATATTTTCTACTAAAATATTTGATGAAAATCGTGTTTTATATGCACAAGTTTGTGTGCTATAGTATTATTATGACAGTTGACGTTTTTAATTAAAAAAAATTTTGATATTTTAGCGTCGTCTTCAAATGTATTGAAAACATAACAATAACGTTTCAACTATATCGACATGCATACAACTCTATCTTATTTTAGATTGAGTAAAATAGCCGGTAGTAAATTGACAGATAACAACCCTGGTATAACGGACTTGAGTGATCCAAATAGACTAACGAGGCTTGCTGAGATGTTTGGTGAAATACATGATAATGTTTGGACGGATACTATTGAAGGTCTAATTGAAAAAAAGAGAATAAAATCAGAGAAAGAGGCTGTGCTACATATGGCCTCAATTCTTAAAGTAAGTATAACGTTATTAATGCATAAACATAAAAAATCAAAAGTTATTTCTTAGAAACCTAATAGTGTACTTGTTGTGTTATTTTGATGGTTGCATCTCGCCATGATTGTAAAATACATTTTTCAATTGGAAATTAATTTCTCATATAAAGAAACAATCCTTTTAATTGTGTACGTAATTCGATGCTTATAGCATAACATACTCTTAGTTGGCTTTTAATATAATTCAAGTTTTTGACTGTATGATATATAAGTCGCTATGTAATGTTCCAAATATATATTTCGTCCTGTATATTAAATAATTTATTGTATCTTGTGTCTGGATACAGTGGTTGTTGCATTGTCGTTTGAAATACTAGGTAGAATCTTAACGTATTAAGTTCAATCGGACACGACACAATCTTCAAAATAAGCATATTTTTGTATAGTAACTGCATACGCACAATGTTTACTTGATTGGATGTTTCAAACTTGCTTGTTAAAGCCATGGTTTTATTAGATTTAGATATCTTTTTATACCTAAATACTAAGTACATTGAGATTTATTGATGTTTGCTTCAATAAGATTTTGTTTTGTTCAGTGTAAAATTAAACCAGAAAATAAAGTATTGTCATTGAAAACCGGAATAAGAAATTTACTGCACAAAAACATACGTCTTCAACACTTAAAGAAACTGTTATTTTTTAAAATCGCTGATAAAAGGATATTTTAATGACAAACATGTACCTGACTATATTTAATGCAAAAAAGCACAAAGCAAAGAGAAAAACGACAAAAAAACATGCATAGAGACCATAAATTATAAAACTTTATACTGTGGACAACCATTTACCAATCTCGAAACATCATAGCTAATATGGTGATAATGATACTGTTGATGTTCCTAGTTCAGCTCACAAGCTGGGTCTCCATACACACATTTAAATTTTAAACCAACTGTTATATACCAAATTTAAAATACGTATTCAACAGCCTGAAGTCTATAGAGATTCATATGATGATATTTTAATATTAGACATTTCCTAATTCGTTATACTGCCAACTCTGACGATAAACGAAATACTGTTGAGGGGTCGATTCATAATTTTCAGAATCTTTGTATATTTATACAATACATTCACGTCTTCTCACGCTTTTTTTCCAAACATCATGATAACATTAAAATCGAATTAGAGTTTCTTTCTGAATTTATTTGGAATCAATTCCAAGAACAATTGAATCGGTAAGACAATTTATCGCTTTTCTTGAAGTATGATCTTTTTTTTTAAACGAAACCAATAATTGTACTGACTATTTGATATAATTAACCTAATAGGGTTCGCCGCTGCATCATGTCATAAACATCTCTTAACGTTGGTGCGGAACGTTTTGCATAACGTCAACGTCACAGATTCCTAGAACGACGTCGTTTTCGCGAAAAAACGTCATGCCATGTCATTTTATATCCATTGGAAATAAGTGTTCCGCACAAACTTACAGGATATCACGTGGTACATCGGCAACCCCATTGGCCAGTGTAAAGCACTATGGATTTGGTTGCGTGTTTGATAACGTATGGGCACAAAATAAACATACGCCAACGGAGTAAACGGTGACTTGTTCCGTAATGGTAAAGTGTATATTAGTGTCTAAAGGTCCCTATTACTATCATTTTCAAATGTTGAGTACTTGGCAAAAAAAGAGTTCTATTTTCTTTTGTTAATTGGTGTATCAAACAGTGGCTCAAGCCCTCGGCGTTAATATGGATTGCTCGACATTGTGCTTGGGTTTTGAACGAGATTGCATGGACAAAGCTTAATCATAACATGCAATTGTAATAAAAGTAAAGAGAAAAAATGAGAAAAAATTGAAATTAGTCAGGTTCTGCAACTTAGGAAAAACGAAACAATGTTTGATAGTGTCGGCATTTTCTGAAAAATGAATTTTGTTAACTCTGTCTTGTTCTCACTCGGTAGGTTCGCGTTTTTATTTTATCACATTTTATTGTTTTATTTCTTTTATAATGTTTTACTCTAGATCACTTTCCATTTTAACGACATTGTGACTGTTGTTTGCGTTGTTGCTGATGCTTAACATCTGATGGTGCTAACATTGATAATTGGATGACGTATCTAGGGTTGTCGGTTCTCTAACTACATTACTTATATCATTACGGGGACTTTGTACAACGAAGTAGGCTGCTTGCAAATAAATTGTTGACTCAGGGATATTGCAAGCCTAGGCTTATCAAGGCCCTCAAAAAGTTTTATGGCCGTCATCACAGTATTGTTGATAAGTTTGATGTCTCTGTGTCCAGGATTGCCTTGGATATATTTGACGTCTCATAGTTCCATGTTCCTTTCACACAATTTTTTACACACGTGACGGGTGTAGCTAGCTAAACAGGAGGTGCTTACCCTTCCGGAGCACCCGGCCTCACTTCCCTGGTGGAAGTTCACGTGTCTAACCTAACTTGTCAGTTCCAAAGTTTTTACTTTGCTTCTGGATTGTGATTCGGAAATGGATAAGTATGTTTGTTTTATTAGATATTGTATATCATTACATGTTGCCGATTGTCGTTGCCTTTTGGGTACAATTTTTTTCTCAATCTTTTATTTGTATCTTTTTTTCAAATCTCATACAAGTTACAGTGGTTGACAAGACTTATCTAATTCGTAATATAGCGTGTGTTTTTGTGCATCAATATCACTCGCAACAATTTCAACTGGGAGGGACGACGTTACCATTCCCATCTTTTCCACGTTAGGCATGGTTTTAGGTGACAAAATATATTCTTACACACAGAATTAGTTTCTAAGAAAATTTCTCACTTTATAAATAAATAAATTAAATTTAAGAGAATTTATCCCTGTTGAATATTCAAGGGGGATTAAAGTGTACAGAATATTAAACGCTATCTGACATCACCCGCGTTTAATAATTAGAAGTGTAATGAAATACCTCTAGTTAAATTTTAGAAGAACAATAGTATATTCACGCCGTAACTATTTTCGTATTCGACTTTAATCTATCAACAAAATAAGTTCAATCACATCTTTGGAAATGCCCCCACTCAATGTATACAGTATACAGTCAATTAGCAGTATTTGAAGTGGAAATGTCTATTATACTGCCGATTAATTTGAAAATACAGTTTGGATGTATTCTAAAATGGTTTTGTCAATTACGAGCTTCATGAAACGTACTATATACGATATATATACAAACTTGTATTTCATGTGATAAATTGACTTGGTACTATAATCATGATAATTTTTCGATTTTTATATATGTGGCAGGATGGTATTTTTTGTCAGATTGCAGTTCTAAAATCCCAATAGTTCTATCGGAAGACATTTCTAGAGTTATCGGATTGATTTTATATAAACCTTATAAACATTAACTTTTCTATTATATAAGCGTTATAAACATTAATTTTCTGTTAAACCAAACATAAACGTATCATGCTCAAATGGCTATTCCAAACCGAAGTAAAATCTTTAAAAACTAGAAATTCAAGTAGACACGTAACCTCTATGAGGGAAGTATTTAGCTATCGGGCATATTGCTTTGATGGGGTTATTGGCAACTGTATAACCGATGGTGTATTGCTGGCTGTGCCTCTAACAGCCAACCTCCATTTGACCCGGTTTAACTGCCATTATTTCTGGCCTCCTTAAAAAACCTACGTAGTTGTACAATAGTTTAGATGTGATTGTTTAGTCAACCAAAATATGCCGATATATTTTCAAATGACAATCTAAAAAAGCAAAGTAAAACTGCGGTATGAAATTGGAAAATTAAGAACCTTACGCAAAGAAAGTGCGACTGGTTGCTACAAAATGGAAAGCACCTCTTGTTTAGCTACCTACATCCGCCATGTGTGACATAATTGAATGGAAGGAGCATTGAAGTTAGAAACATCCATCAAATATATCCAAAATAAGTTTGGATACAGATATAACTTACCGTGATGACGACCGGAAACATTTCGGGGCATTCATAATCATCATAGGCTTGTAATAAAGAAACATTAAAGCTATTTATGGCATTTTATATTTTTAGGTTTGTTACATTTACTGTGAAAATAAATTGGAAGAGACACTTGAGCAAATGAAAGGGGTTTTGTTGTTGAAAAGTCAAAAGAAGAGTGGGGTATGTTCCATAAATGTGCATAACTTTGAATATTGCAATAGGCAAAATCAATTACAGTACCAACATTATTGGTGTGACTGACATGTTGAAAATGTCAGTGAAAAAGGTAAACTTATAAAGATTTCAATATTATTTTGTGAATTTGCATATATATATTCATTTTCTTGATTGACCAAATACAAATATTTGAGTTGCCTATTTCTTTGTTCTATGTAGTTATTTTTTTTAAGAAAAAATGTTTTTATTTTCTGAATATTGTGTCTTCAAAGTTGTGTAAAGTGGAATAGAAATAAAAGTATTTTATCCGGTTTTACAAAAATCTGTAATGATTTATGTTTAAGGATGTAAAATTGGACAAGGAAGAACAAAAACAATTGAAGGACATGTTAAAAACAATAGGAGTGAGAACAAGCAAATGTTTGGATCAGGTAAGTTCAATCCGATAAAGCATGTTTTAAGTAAGAGGCGTAATATTTGAACCATGTATTTCATAAGCTCATGCCAACCGGATCAACAGCTGTCAAGGTCAATTGTTGAAAGGCCAATGTTCCGATGCACAGGAGTATTGAAATGTTTACCATGGCGTTTATGATGCCACACAGTTGTAACATGGTTGAAAACGTCATCGCTGTGTTGTTGTCATATTGTACTAGTTTTTATATCTATTTACAACAATAAGTGCAATATTTATGTGTTGGGAGACAAAAGGGTATTTTTGATGAAATACTAGCTGAAAAAATAAATAGAAAATCACGTTGCTATAAAATAAAAGTTATTGAACTGATTATTGGAAATATTACACCTTGTTGACTCAACATTTGATGAGCTTGCGAATGCAAATGTCTTTCAACGAGGGACAAGATTTTCAAATTAGTTCAATCACCCTATATTATTATTGGCAACTGTTCCGTTAAAATAGCACAGACAGATATAGTTGAACATGATGGATAAGAAAATGATTTGAAATTATATTTTTATAATCATACATTATCAGATAATGTACGTTTTTATTTTTTCTTTATATTAAGCTTTCCTCATTAGCAACTGATGGCGTTGCAGACTGCATACGAAACTGCAAATTAAATCGAAGTTTCTGTTTTACATTACAATATTTATAAGTGTATATATCAATGAATAAAAAAACTATAATTAGAAGGGAATTGCGTCTGTTTATATTTGGTTGCAAAATAACATATTTAAATTTAAAACAATTCAGGATTTTTTCAGAAAAGTAGAAACATTACAAAGTTTGGAACATCAGCCTTTAACTGAAAGTCGTTTAATTTACTAGAACAAAATATTAGCAGCGTTTTGAAAATCACTGACCAATGCATGTATAAATGTCAGGGTTTACATTTATATTTATAGGATGATTTGATTAAATGTGTGACCGATCGTAATCTTAAGAAAGATATGCAAAATCACCAAGATGTTACGAAAGATTTCACAAAACAATGTTTGGAGATTTGTTGGTTGATGGTAATACAGGACCCTGCGGTTGTCTTGTATTGGGGAGTTTCGAAAGTTGGTTCACCTATAGATGCTGATCGATTCAAAGCTTTACCAGATCTGGGGATTCCTTGGAATATATTGTGTGGCCTGCGGTGCTACTACACACAAACGGTCCACTTTTGAACAAAGGAATTGTGCAACCTCAACAATCACCACAAAATACCAGACTTTAAGTTGTTAAGCTTATAAAGATTTCACCAATGATGTTGGAATGTTTTGCATAATCAATATGTACACTTAGCTTTATTCTTGTGATATTTTAATCACGTTTTGACACCTAAATTTGTGAAAGTGAAACTGCTTAATCATAAACTTATCTACTTGCATAGCTGTATTTCAGATGATTTAAGATTACAAAAGACTACAGATGTATGTCTTGATTACTTAATAATTTTATCATGTCCTGAGGTGGAATATGAAAGCAATTCTATATTTCAGTTAATAAATGATAAAATTACAACTACATTTTGCTTGGATAACATTTTATTATTTTCCAATAAAAAAAAACAATTTAAATCATTTTGTTTTTTACTGTTTGTATATCTCTCTTTTCAAGATACTTTGATTAAATATGATACAAATAATTCGTGTTTACTTATACTTTGTTCTTTTCTAAGCAGATATTTTCAGCTTGCTTATTCGATGCAGATATAATAAAAAACAAACATCCAAACACATGTCAAAATTACAATCGAAAAGTAAAAAAAAAAAAAAATGAAAACTGGCAAACACCAAAATGAATTTTGGTACAAAGGCATCATACTTATTATTATTATTATTATTATTATTATTATATTGTGATAGTGGTTATAAAACGCCTAACGGACATTCTTATGCTACAAAACTCGTGCGTCACAGTTTTATTTGTAAGCCGCTTGTTTCATTGTATAAAGTGTCCCGTTGTGGGAACAACTTCTACCTTAGCTAATTCATTGTTAAAGAAATACCCCATAAGAAGATAAGAAAGAATATTGCTGCATAAAAGAGGAAAGATGAAAATAGAAAAAATAATCTACATCGTAAAACAATACTATTTTCTTGAAAACTACCACAGTTGGTGATAAATATATAGTACAGATATGTCGAAAGGTTATACTAGTCTTACGAAAAGGAGTCAAATGGCAAATAACAGATATAGTGACCGAAAAAGTTGACACAGGGGAAAGATAGCAACTGCCCAAAAGCTGGCAAGATATAGCTAACCCTGATACTTAAGTAGTTGAGAGCAGAGAAATGGTGGTCAACGTTTTAGTCAAGAATATTTCACTTATAACGAGACATATCCAGCTAACGCGACCTCATTTATTAAAAGTTCCTGTCCGAAAGAACCGCGTGACTTTCATTTTCGAAATGTCGAGTGCTTTGCGAAAGAACAGTTACTACCATCTTTCAAGTCTTTGGATACGATCGGGGTAAGATTTCAAGAACTCCCACTTACGGAGCGAGCAATCCACCAAAAACGATAGGTCGTAGGTTCAACTTGAAACATTTATAATAATAATAATAATAATAATAATAATAATAATAATAATAATAATAGTTGTTGTTGTGTTGTTGTTGTTGTTGATGTTGTTGTTGTTGTTGAATGAACATCAACTTATCACGTGATATTTGATAATTTTATATCTGATAAAATATCGGAAGATAATTTTATTCATGAAATAAATTTTAAAGGGTTATCAGATAAAACTGATAAATACGCAAAGGTATTGAGTTGTCTCGATTCGATATGTATCTACTTAAATAAGATCAGGTGTAATTAAAACCTAATTACTGAAATTCATTTAACCATTTGACTGTCATTGTGTTAACAGTTATTTTAAATATACAAGTTCCTTACGTAACGCGTGTAAATGCTAGCTAGAAAAGATTCGCCGTTGTTTTTAGTTAGTACTGACTGACTTATAACACGAGGGGAACAATGCGACGTCAAACTGATATATGTATCTACTCGTGTGCATAAAAGCGCAAACACTTAGTATGTCAAAAGGTTAGCCATGTAATGATAACAATCTTAAATCTATTTGTTTAAATTTACAATACACAGTACAGACCTGTCGAAAGTTTAACGCTGAACTAATAAAAAGGAATAGAAGCTCGAATGCTGTGCGTCCAAAATATGGATAGCTGGTGATAGAAAAAAATTGTTAGAGATACAGTACAGGCCTGTCAAAAATTTAACACTAAGCTAACGAGTTAGCGCTAAATCCGCAGCTCATATCGGCCCCTAGTTAGTAAAATATCGCGACTTTTTTGGGCCGCGGGTTCTCTAACCAGATTTTGAGTCACTGTCCATTTCTCTACAATTTTTGTTGACTCAATGTTAAATATTCGAGCGGTCTGTTCTGTAGATGACAGCTTCCTAAAAGCTGCCGAGATATAGATAACGCGGGATCGATATGATCATGAACTGCCGATTTGGCACTAATTAGCTACTGTTAAACTTTCTTTAGGTTTGTGCCCTTTTATAACTATTGAGAGAGTCGTGAGTTAATTAAATAAAGAAATAAAGAAATAATAATAAAGAATAAATGATATCTAAGCTGTTGATTTGGCACTTATTACCTACTGTTAAACTTTCTTTAGGTTTGTGTTGTTTTTATAACTATTGATAGATTCAAGTGTAAGTAATAAAGAGATAAATAAATGGTAAAAAAAAGAAAGCGAGGTATTTGAGAGATAGATAGCAGCTTCCTAAAAGCTTTGTAAACAAAAAGGCACTGTGTTGAGCTGTCGATTCGGCACTAATCCGTTAGTGTTAAACTTTCTTCAGGGCCTGTGCTGTCTTCCTAACTATTTATAGAGTCTGGTGTTAGTTAAATAAAGAGAGACATGCCATTTAGTTTTTAAATAGCTACACAAGTAATTTTAAGCAGGACAATTCGAAACACTAATCATTTATTGTATCGAACAAATTGTCTTTCAATATTTTAAAGATAACCCCGGTTATCGTTCAATGGCTACATCAGATAGTTGTGCCAGGTGGTTTACCTATACCTACTGGCTTTAATCCTGTGTTTTGTACAAAGAATTGTGTTTTATTTCTAATAGACCAGACGCTTCTTAAATTTAAAATGGCGGATAAAAGTCAGTGGCAAACTTGTGATTTGTGTGATAAGAAACGGAATGTTAACTGGAAATGTTTGGAGTGTCGGGATATTTTATGTGATATTTGCAAACAAAGGCATATGAAAGGAAGATTAACAAGTAAACATAAAATGATAAATAAGAATGAAAAGAAAGAAGAAGAAAACATCCGTGCTCAGTTTGAATGCGATCTCCATTTTTCCGAGCAGATCCATATGTATTGTGTTAGATGTGACGTTCCTGTTTGTCGACTCTGCATGGAAGTGAAGCATAAACGACACGAGGTTACAAGGATCGCACATGGAGCAACTTTAATAAGAGACAAATTGGCAAAAGCAATATCCGAAACAGAAAAGATCTACTTCCCCCAAATTCAATCTCTTTTGTCAAAATTCTACGCATTGAAATTCCAGTCTGAAAGCGAAAACTTGAAAGTGAACAGAAGCGTTGAGGGCAGACTTCGGTTGTTCAACGCCGCAAGTAACAACAAAGCCGATAAATTGAAGAAGGAAAACATGGGCCGAGATGGAGAGCATGGTATGTTGTACGTCAACAAAATCAAAGCTTTGCATGCAGAACTACAAACTAAACGTGAACGTATTAATGAATGTAGGGAGAATTTGTTAAGTTTAAACGACCATGTATTGGTGAAGAAAGGGGTAGTATTGCTGACTGATTTAAATACTAGATTCTTAGTGGAAAATATAATCAGAACCACTCCAGATGTGCCATCGTCAAACATCACTTCAGATGATATTGATGAGCAACTACTCCGTGCTATATATGAGAAAACCGGATCAACTTATGAGTAAGTAAAAGTAATATTTGTCTTTATTAGTCTTAGTTTCGTTTACCATTAATTATTATTATTTTTATTATTATTTTCATTATTGTTATTATTATTATTATTATATTATTATTATTATTATTATTATTATTATACTTAATTACAGTGAAAATGGCATATAAAATTAGTATTAAAAAAAGAAATAAAATTTTAGATTTTCTAATTGGTCTGTATGTACAAGATTTGAAGCAAGTTAAAATATAAGCAGCGTTGATATTCCTTATCTTATTACCGGTATTACAAAGAAACGTTTATTTATCTATTGATTGATTGATTTATTATTATTTATTTATTTATTTATTTATTTATTTATTTATTTATTTATTTATTTATTTATTTATTTCTCATCTAAATGGTTTCTGTCTTGCCAGCGATTAATTCCACAGTATTGTTCAGAAAAAATACCTATAAACTAAACAAATATTATATGCACCGCTAAAATATCAGCGCTAGAGGGCGTTTAGTCGCGTGCGCTCGATGTACAATTGAACACTCCATTATGACTCACTAGATGAACATCTCCAATCAGACCGGTCATAAAGGTTTAGATCAAGTATTTTGTAGCACGTCATGCTAAACTCATTTTCAAAGCAAACTATTTTTTCTCTTTGTGAACACACGGTCTCACTTACCCGGTGAATGTTCATGTTTTAACGTAATCTGTCGGTTTCTAAGTTATTACTTTGCTTTAGGATTGTGGTTTAGACATGGATAGGTATGTTTGATTTTAATTATCTAATTCAGAAGAAATTTCGTTTCACGGCCAACACAGACAGAGGAAGCCTTGACAATCATAGTGACGGATGGTGACGATGTTGATCCGACATGGGCTTACATTAAACAACAGTACAATGAAATATTTGAAGTTGAGTGGAAAATGGCATATGACGCTGTTCAAGGTAAACGGAACCTTCCACAGGCAGAAATTGTTGCGTTACTACTAGAACTTTTAAAGGTTTGCATAGAATTTTTACGTTTTGTTTGCTTTTCATTTGTTTTAATAATTGACGTATCGCTGACCACGCCCACAATGTCCCGACACTGGTCGCCATCACGATACCAAAGCAGCGTCACGGCAACTAATGACGTACTAGTGTCAGTGACGTCATTAAATGGCGCTATGCAGGCCGAGTTTTCATTCTTTTTTGCGTGTAAATCAAGCATCCGTCCATTTGACGGGAACATTGTAGGCGTGGCCGGCGATACAATTAGTGTGTGCATCAATTGTTTTGATTTCTGGGATGATGAAATATTTTGACATAGTGTTTTATACAGAACCTGCTATGTTAAACACGTTTTCATATGAAACTAGAGTTAAATGTTTGTGAGTCAGATCTTCTCTTTCTATATTAAGCAGTATATCTGTTATAAGAACTGCACAAATTAGAAATAACCCGAACTGTTGTACTATAGACAGACATCATTGACCTTTCCGCTTGACCTTTCATTAGGGATATTCATATAGGAGGATCTTCTTAATACATGGGTAGTGTCGTGATTCGAAACTAAGAAATATTCAATGTCATAACTTTTGGTATTGTCCCAACCATCGATCATTAATTCTACATACAAATATGTATATGTGTTTGAAAATTTGTCTTTTCCATGAAGGAGACCAAAATAAACACTAACGTGTGTATCCTATACATCAATGTACTGGTTCATGATAAATATTTAAATTAAAGGAATCCTATATTAATTTTTATAATCCAAAATAGACAATGTATGCCAATTACATGTTACATAGACGATCGTTTCGGAATACAATTCTTGGTTTGGACCAAAATTGTTTTTTAAAAAGTGAAAAGATTCGAAAGTATCAAAAAGTATTTTACCAAATTTAGGTACGGAAACACTTTGCGTAAGAGAATAAACCTTAGTTTTAGAGGAATTTAATTCAATAACTTGTTTTGATTTGTGCTTTGTTGTATTTTCTTCTTCTTGTATTTGGTTTCCTTTTTCAGCGATGTTTTGAACACTGCAAGAACATGGCATCAAAACAGTGGAATGGGATCGTCCGTGAAATTTCCCTGCAGGACGAAGACACAGAGGAAAACAAGGTATTAAACAGTTTTATAAATGACAACACTAGCTTATAAACTTAATACCTAGTTAAATTCATTTCGTAAGAATCTGGATGAAACTGCTAAACACCTGAATCCTTTACCGAATAAAAGTTTCAAATAGTAGTAGGCTTTAATATGTTTGTAGTTTTAATGTACTAATGTCAGGCCTGTTGTTGTTAACGATGTTGAGCGGTCTCCGCACTTACGGTCATTGCGCTCTTTATTGCCTAGGGTCGAATATCACCCGAAACAGATCCTAGTGTATAAGGTTTTGCCCATTGCAGATTTTTCACGGGTACTCCGGTTTCCTCCGCCATTCATTTATTGACCATCTCGTTATAAGCGAAATAACAATGACAGGTGTGCGAATCCGGATTGAGTAAATAAGATGTGCTTATGGCATGTTTTGTCATGATCATGCATATGGATTAAACAGCTTTTGGGAATCGTTTGAGGACACTTTTTAAAATGACAGTTTTAGTTTATTTCTATTGTATTTTACATTGCTTATGAGTTGCTAATATCAATATGTCTTACAGTAACACATACTTTATACACACGGTAACGGACCACTTATTATGTTAGTTGTCGATTTAGATTTCAGAAGTGTTTGGTAGTAATGGATTCAATCGTCACATCAGTGATTTAAAAGAAATAAGAAAAGCTGCAGCGCCCTATACCGCAAGGAAAATTGAACAGGTATAAATTTATCATTACTATACAGTCAAACCTGTCTATAAAGATCACCCAGGGGAACAAGTAAAAGTGGCCTTTATGGGCAGGTGGGCTTCATATACAGGTTCAAATAATATGAACAAAGAACAATCGGTATAATTTTACTGGCCTTTTTGTACAGGTGGCCCTTATATAGATACGACCTTTAAGGCAGGTTGGACTGTACATATATCATAATAATATAATAATACATACTTTTAGCTCATGTCTAATCTAACACAATCGTACCGGTACATGTCCTAATCACAATCCCAAATAGTAAAGAGAAAACCTTGAAAACGAGAAAATTAAGTTAAATGTAAGCGAATTTTCAAAAGTGAAATAAAACCCGGCGCTTTGGATGGCTGAACACTTCCTGTCATGCTTGCTTTACTCACCATGCGTGAAATCAAAATAAAGTATTGAACTTCGGATGTCAAAAATACCCACGGTAATTTTGGGTACACAAACAACATACATACTAACGATATTGTGAAACGTACCAATCCATGTCCGAACCACACATCCCAAAGCAAAGTAAAAACTTTGAAGATGGCAAATTAGCTTAAACACTTAAACTTCCACCAGGAATTGAGGTCGGGTGCTCCAGAAGGGTAAACACTGGCTTATCTGATATTGGCTACTAAAAGTATACGATGTACAATTTCAATTGATATCCTGATATGTCAAATTACTAGTCTACCATGGTCAATTACTAATCTACAATGGCGATATTACAAAGTGTTCTTATACGCTTTTGCAAACTTTGGCCGATCAATAAAATTGATATTATGTGATGTATTATAAACGTTTTAAGTTTACAGCACTAGACGGCCGTTTCTGAATACAATTCCTGATCGATTTCGAAGAATATTGATCAAAAGTCTTTATTTATTCACCCAAAACATTGCTTTTCATATCATTTTATCGACTATATTGTTTTATTTTATTTACCGTTAATTTATTCCAGATACTCCTAAAAAGTGCAGATTTTACAGATAATTTTGGTGACGATATAATTGAAGGGTGTACACTATATATAAGTAAATGTATAGATGTATGCTGGATGATAGCAGTCCATGAACAGACACCTTGCATTCAGTGGAATGTCGATGGCGAAAGTCCGATCAATGATTCCATTCATCGACGGTTCAATTCTGAGAGGTCCGGGTCAACAATAGACTATTTGGTATGGCCAGCAATCTTTGTGTACCCTGACGGACCCGTCCTTTGCAAAGGTGCTGTGGAGGTCATTCACGAATAATTCGTCTTTTGAATACAGACTTATAAAAGTAATGTGTGTGATTCGTGTTGTGGACATTTTGATTGCATTGATTTACTGTAGTTGTTGCTCAATAGCTCAATGATTCTTTTATTCTAATTTTTGGCGGGTGTACTAGCTTAACAGGAGGTGCTTATCCTTCCGCAGCGCCCGGCCTCACTTCCCTGGTGTCTATCCTAATTTGTCAGTTCCAAAAAAAAATCTACTTCAGGATTGTGATTTGGACATGGTATGTTTGTTTCTAATCCGCAATTGTAACTAGCTAAACAGAAGGTACATGTACTTAACCTTTTGGAGCTTCCGGCCACGCTTGCTTCTTCTCTGCTGGAAATGTATGTGCTCAACTTAATTTGGCAGTTTTTAGTGTTTTTACTCTCCTTATGGGATAGATTTGGTCTCAGCCAGCAAAATTTAAATCATATCAAAATCTCACCAGCTATAGACAGAGTGGCAGAAATTTAAAACCTTTTTACTAGGGTCAGGGCAATTTGCTTAGAGGGTTCTCTATATTGCCATGCCTAATGTGACACGGGACATGGGTTTTTAAGGTCTTCTCTGAAGCACCCACGAAATTTTTTTCTGAATGCGGGGTGCTTGACGAAAGAACAGTCACTATCAATTTTTAAGTCTAGGTCAGAAGCCGCCAAGAACCAAAGCTTTCTCGTATACTGACGACCATTCCACCAACTCAGCTACCGTAGCGGGATATAGCGCCGAAGGGAAACCATGGCACACCCAGTCTTAATGTTCGTGAACCCGACACGAGTCTTGCTGTCTAGCTCCTGAATATGTCCGTCTGACTTTTTAAGTCAATAGCCTTTTACATGCTCTCTGTAATACTTCTACATTACATACGGTTGGAAGACCATATTAACATTTTTGAGAAATGTATTTTTTTTCAAAGCAACACGATGCCAAAAGCGTTGCCATGTGCTCATTTTCAATTTTAATGAAATTATATAATTCAAAAATACTGTCATGTGCTACTTTCAAGTTATTTATTTAATAAAAAAAATTCAAAGCTTAGTACAATGAAACTGATTAAAAGTCTGCGTGGCGAGGATACTTGGATGTAAAAGACGAGTTGTGTTTAATAATATTCACATAGGAGTTCTTCCCATGCTGAATACCAACAGTACAGACCTGTCGAAAGTTTAACACTAAAGTAACGAAAAGTATTCAAAGCTCGGCTGCCAAGGGGTCGAGATAGGTATAGGAATTGACAGAAAGCTGTTAAATGATGGATAGCAGCTGCTAAAATGATGTCGAGGTATAGCTAACGAACATGTGTCGCATATTAGACACTAATACGCAAGCTTGGTGTAAAACTTTCGACAGGTCGGTACAATACACAGATGGATACTTTACTTGCTTTTATCTTTAGTACTGGTCCAAAGTCGGGATAATACAAACGCAAAATTGTGTATTGATCTTGTAAATATATACATCGAATTGTTAAAGAAAAATTCAACATTTACATTTATTCGTCGAATAATTCACCTGCCGGATTCATATGCGGAAGAATTTATCACGAGGTGGCTTTGCTAAATCCGTAAACCTGGCAATAACAGACGACACCATTAAGATATAATAAAGCACAACACACAGAAAAAAACATCAGAACAACAGCAAAGCAGTGTGCAAAATATTGAATGTGAATATGTTTAAGTAATGCTGGCAAAATGAGCCTCGTTAGTTTGTAAGCATGATATCGCGGGTTCGATTTGCATCAGAAATACTTATCGACAATATGTTGATAGGCAACACTACACATGATTGACAAGGACGGGTATTGTTTTCATAAATTTGTTTATAAAATTACTCAAAATTGTTTAACATTTATCAATAGTTATCAATATACATATGGTGTGCTGCACCTACGAGTACGTCGGGTACTAAAAATTTTTGTTTACAAGATTTTTGTACGAAATAGCATTCATGCCACAATTCACTTTCAAATCATTATTTGAGACAACGCTCTCTCTCTCTCTCTCTCTCTCTCTCTCTCTCTCTCTCTCTCTCTCTGTACCATTTAGGGGCGTAGCCAGGCGTTCGTTTGTACGCAAAAACGTCCACATCGTTTTCGCAAGAAAAAAAAACAAAAAAAAAAAAAACTAGAGAGAGAGAGAGAGAGAGAGAGAGAGAGAGAGAGAGAGAGAGAGAATATAATATACATGTATTTCTTATACCAAACCGTTGGTCTTTATCGGGAATGTTATATGCGAATTCGGTTTATACCTGACTTCGATAGCCTCTGAGGTGCGGTTCCAGTGTTGTTTGACTTTGCCGGCATGGCAAAACAATTGAAACTATCTGATTTGTTCTCGGCTTTAAAAGCCGATAACTCGAGGGCAGTTAGTCCAGCAGCTCAACAGCAGAATCCAGATACACAAGATAAACCTGAGGGTATAAGTAAACTAACATCATCAACTTCAAATGTCCATAAACCTGGACCAAAGTATCACGATCTTTTCGCTTTGAATGATGATGAGTTGAGATGCACCAATACAAAACTCCAGCTTCTCACAGAAACATGGGAAACCGCCCATAAATATCAATTATTAACGTATTGCACATAATAAAAATGTAGATCTTTATTTCATTTTTTTCAGTTCGTCTGTCCGTCGGCGTGACTGTCGCGAATACATATATACAAAGATGTATTTATTTCAATGAAGTTATGAGATATAAAAGAAAATGTAGGTGTAACATGGACCATGGTCAATGCACACAGCACATTTTTATAAATATCCTGGCAATTAGGAATGAACCAGTCCTCAAAAGAACGACAAAAAATACCACAGCATAGCATAAAATTATAAGAAAAATTCTGATAAATAGCGCCCTGGAGGGCAGAAAATTCGCATCAGGGCGGCCCCCAAACCCCCTGCCCTCTTTAGGCGTCCACATTATAAACATCCCAGCTACGCCCTTGCAATTATTCTTAAATGGTAAATTATAGTAACTAATTAACACTTATAAATTGTGTGTACGGATAATTAGAAAGACTGCAAGAACTTTGTCAAATCTACTTGGTGGTTGGCAAGAACTACAGTATTATCTTGTTGTAAAAGTCGGTCAACTTTGACTTTAGCAATTTGGTAACCGGATTATAATTAAGAGGCGTATGTTAACAAATATTTTTTTTGATCGTTATAGCAGTAAATATTAATTGAATATTAACGATAAATCGTGTAGATTTTTAGAGACATTAGCTTAAAAAGGTTTCAGGAAAACTGGTTGTAATATTAATATACACGTGGTTGGGGTGACTATCTTCGTAAAATCGAAAGAGATTGTGTAAATGACCCGTAACAGAAACTAATAAGCATTTGAAAAACCCTCTCACTCCTGTTTTTGGTATCGTCGCAAAGATTAGGAAAATGGCGCTAAAATAATTTACATAGCGATATCGAAGGCGATATTACAAAGTTTTAATATGAAGTAAAGAGAGTAGATTAGACACCGGTTACAACAGGCCGCATTACGGCATAGACTTGTTTTGACGATGCAAAAAGCTATGATTTTTATTCACACGTTAACCCCATAAAAAGGGACAAAAACCTAAGAGACAAATGGTTGTAAACAGACTTAAACATACTATTATTGTCTACTTTATAAATATCTAAAGTATAGATTAAGTGCTGTAAACTAGTTTTCAATGCGACTATTGTCATAGCCATAACCTCAGTCCATAATTACAAGTTGCTACATTAGACATTGCTATTTTCAACATCAATAATGCAGCCACCTGGAAAGCCTTGAATTGTACCGTTACAAGGATGAAAGCGCAAAACTCAGTAGACGTATGCTCGGTTTATGGTGCTAATTAGTTTGATATCATACTCAGATGTACGTATATACCAAATTCGAAAATACAGCGTGATGAAATAGATTTGTTTACCTTATACAGAAGTCTGTTCATCACAAATATAGGAATTTAATTATTTTTGAGTTTTTCAAAACACATTTTCAAAAATAATATTAATAATAAATAATAACAAGAGGCCCATGGGCCTGATACGCTCACCTGATAACTAATGGCTAGCTGATAGATTTAAAGAAAACATAAATACTAAACCCCAATGACTTTTTTTTATTACATCATGATAACCGTTGTATCAATACCTACAACATTCTAGTATACATGCCTATACAAAAAGTTAATAGTTTTCAAGATAATTAACCATTTCAGTATTGTTTTACATTTGTGACCTTGACCTTTGAACCCATGACCTTTTTCTATACATCAAAATGATCGTTGTATCAATACCTACAACATTCTAATATACATGCCTATACAAAATGTTTATAGTTTTCGAGATAATTAACCATTTCCGTATTGTTTCGCATCTGTGACCTTGACCTTTGAGCCCATGACCTTTTTCTATACATCAAAATGATTGTTGTATCAATACCTACAACGTTCTAATATACATGCCTATACAAAAAGTTTATAGTTTTCGAGATAATTAACCATTTCGGTATTGTTTCGCATCTGTGACCTTGACCTTTGAACCCATGACCTTTTTCTATACATCAAAATGATCGTTGTATCAATACCTACAACATTCTAATATACATGCCTATACAAAAAGTTTATAGTTTTCGAGATAATTAACCATTTCGGTATTGTTTCACATCTGTGACCTTGACCTTTGAACCCATGACCTTTTTCTATACATCAAAATGATTGTTGTATCAATACCTACAACATTTTAATATACATGCCTATACAAAAAGTTTATAGTTTTCGAGATAATTGACCATTTCGGTATCGTTTCGCATCTGTGACCTTGACCTTTGAACCCATGACCTTTTTCTATACATCAAAATGATCGTTGTATCAATACCTACAACATTCTAATATACATGCCTATACAAAAAGTTTATAGTTTTCGAGATAATTAACCATTTCAGTATTGTTTCACATCTGTGACCTTGACCTTTGAACCCATGACCTTTTTCTATACATCAAAATGATCGCTGTATCAATACCTACAACATTTTAATATACATGCCTATACAAAAAGTTTATAGTTTTCGAGATAATTAACCATTTCGGTATTGTTTCAAATCTGTGACCTTGACCTTTGAACCCATGACCTTTTTCTATACATCAAAATGACCGTTGTATCAATACCTACAACATTCTAATATACATGCCTATACAAAATGTTTAAAGTTTTCGAGATAATTAACCATTTTGGTATTGTTTCGCATCTGTGACCTTGACCTTTAAGCCCATGACCTTTTTCTATACATCAAAATGATTGTTGTATCAATACCTACAACATTCTAATATACATGTCTATACAAAAAGTTTATAGTTTTCGAGATAATTAACCATTTCGGTATTGTTTCGCATCTGTGACCTTGACCTTTGAACCCATGACCTTTTTCTATACATCAAAATGATCGTTGTATAAATACCTACAACATTCTAATATACATGCCTATACAAAAAGTTTATAGTTTTCGAGATAATTAACCATTTCGGTATTGTTTCACATCTGTGACCTTGACCTTTGAACCCATGACCTTTTTCTATACATCAAAATGATTGTTGTATCAATACCTACAACATTTTAATATACATGCCTATACAAAAAGTTTATAGTTTTCGAGATAATTAACCATTTCAGTATCGTTTCAAATCTGTGACCTTGACCTTTGAACCATGACCTTTTTCTATACATCAAAATGATCGTTGTATCAATACCTACAACATTCTAATATACATGCCTATACAAAATGTTTATAGTTTTCGAGATAATTTACCATTTCGGTATTGTTTCGCATCTGTGACCTTGACCTTTGAACCCATGACCTTTTTCTATACATCAAAATGATCATTGTATCAATACCTACAACATTCTAATATACATGCCTATACAAAAAGTTTATAGTTTTCGAGATAATTAACCATTTCAGTATTGTTTCACATCTATGACCTTGACCTTTGAACCCATGACCTTTTTCTATACATCAAAATGATCATTGTATCAATACCTACAACATTCTAATATACATGCCTACACAAAATGTTTATAGTTTTCGAGATAATTAACCATTTCGGTATTGTTTCGCATCTGTGACCTTGACCTTTGAATCCATGACCTTTTTCTATATATCAAAATGACCGTTGTATCAATACCTACAACATTCTAATATACATGCCTATACAAAATGTTTAAAGTTTTCGAGATAATAACTATAATCAGAGGTAAAATAAAATTAGGTCACGACCTTCACAATTGACCTTGACCTCATTTTGAAGATACTAACAAGAAGATGTCAAAACTGAAAACCCCATGTCATTATCTGGTCAAATAGTGAAGTTATAACAATTTGAAGCTATTTTACGATTTTTTCAAAATAAACGCAAAAACGCGTTACCTATTTTTTATCCAAATTTTACAAAATGAACAAACTGTAGGCTTAAGACCCTAGAGAAGTCAAATATCACATCAGATTTTTTCTCCAATCAGTACTTTCGGAGAAGAAGATTTTTTAAGATTTTTGCACCCCTAGGTCACCTTGACCTAGTTATGGTAGCCATGGCAACGCCACGAACAAATCTGAATTGCACCGGCCCATATATACTTCTGACAAAGTTTCATTAAAAACTGTCCAGTAGTTTTAGAGGAGAAGTCGAAAATAGGTGTTAACGACGCACGCACGCACGCACACACGCACGCACACACGCACACACGCACATACACACGCTGCGCTATGCCATAAGCTCACATGACCTTCGGTCAGGTGAGCTAAAAAAAAAAACCTGAAGGGGTCACGAATGGAGACACATATATATTCTATGCATATAGACCTAGATTTACTGCACGTTTTACCATTATATCAATTTTGGGCCATCGTCGGGTCGCTTATTTAAATAGCAAATATAACAACTGGCTGTTACATAATCTATGTTATCGTTTAAAATAACTATTGATTGAATGATTGATTGATTGATTGATTGAATGGGTTAAACATACCAGTCAAGAATAATTCACTTGTATCGAGATGTTATCAGCTGAAGTTGAAGATGCAAAAATTTTTGCAGTACACTCAGGCTAGGGCAATGTGCATGGAGGGTCCTTAAACGTAACATGCCATTCGAGGACCCTGTGACTTCCATTTCTAATTGCAAAGTGCTTGACGAAAGAACAGCCACTAAGTATTTTTAACTCCTAGTCGGACCCTGTCAGGGTTTGAACCCACGTCATTTCATATACGAAGCGAGCACCGTATTGATCGCATAAATATGAAATTTACAGTCAAATATAAATATCTATGTTAAAATATGGCGAAGTTCAACAGATTTCAATCTCCTACATCTAACTCAACAAAGGTCACTATATTCCTTCTCTTTTGTCTTGCAAATTATGGGTACTCGTAATGAATTTATAACCAGCATACTTTTTACTGAATTTAGTTGCTATAGCAGATAGCGTTCAGCAGTTTAAGACTCGTCTTTTGATATGCATATTATTTATTTGAACTTAAATTAGTCTTAAATTATACCTACTCATATTACCATATTGATGACATTCGATAGGAATTAGAGTATATTAATGTTGAATAAATCCCTTAAATAATGCCCACCAAAAGTCACTAAACGACCAGTTTAACATCGGAACACACACACACACACATTATTGATCTGGCTGATTTATCTCTTATGAACTTGTATATGTACTGTATACATTGATCCATCTAGGGTAGTTTGGAATTCGCAGTTAATCCATAATCAATTCATGTTTCTCGTAATGCAGATTAGATAGGCACCTCTTGTCCCGATATAATTTCAATTTATACATAAATTAAAGGTCAAGCGGACAGGTCAATGTAGTTTGCCTTTACCTTTAATTTGTACCGTAGTCTTCAACTATGACGTGTTTTAAAGATCTACACAATTCGCTTATCTATAACCTACATTTACAAGTTGAGTACACCTGAGAAAAACCATATTATACTTGGAAAAGTCATCGAGGAAGAATAAAACAGTTTCATTTTGTTTATCGTTACTAAGCGACTATCTGCCACGAAACAAACAACACCATTCAATCAGTGAAAGTCTAAGTAAAGGTAAGTAACAGAAACTCCTAATTTGAAGCTAAATTTGATAAATATGAAAGTAGACGTTTAAAACATAAAAAATTAACGTTGATAAGATAAGTTATCTGCACATTATATAAAATATAAATGCACTAATCGGTCCCCATGTAACGTTCTAGTTAGCTCACTTGGCTATATAGTGTACGAGGAACCAGGTTTCGATTCCAGCCCCAACCATGCACTTTTCTCTTTCCTGTCACAGGTTAAATTCGGCCCAGTGTGGGGGATATATACATGTCTGGGTAGCTCAGTTGGATGAACACACCTCTATACATGTAGTTCGGGAGGTCCCAGGTTCAATCCTTGGTTCGACCCTGCTTTTGTTTTTCTTCATCAAATCAAGTTCATATGACTGACTTAGCTACTCGAGAATGTTGGATTTAGGTCCGACCTACGGGGTTTATTTGTAATCTGGGTCGTACTGCGAGTTTGATTTGACAAAAATGTTGATTAACGATAGATTTTTTTATTCTGATGACCGCATGATAACCTATTTAAAGGCGTATACGTGAATAACCGAATAAAATGTGTATATCATGCATTTTATGCCTGTTAGACATACCAATCTTAAGAATGGATCAATTTATATCAGATCAATAGACAGTTTTCTGGTCACATTTTGCATGGTTATGTTAACAAAATACATTCCCCGTAATCTATGAGGCCAGTTCCTTGTCTGTATGATATGTATATGGCAAAATAGAATATACAAGCCTATGGACAAAACGGACCAATTTTAATTAGATTAAAATAGTATGCATGATTTACAGTTTTTTATCAAATTTTGCATAATTAAATTGTCAATCTATTTCACGTACCATTTGTTTATTTATTTATTTATTTATTGATTTATTGATTTTTATTTATTTATTTATTTATTTATTTATTTATTTATTTATTTTATTTATTTATTTATTTATTTATTTATTTATTTATTTATTTATTGATTTATTGATTTATTTATTGATTTTAATGTTTTATTTTGCACATTTATTGAGTATTTTTCATTTATTTATGTACTTATTTATTAATTTTTTTAAATGTTTTAATTCAGTGTACTTTAAGTTCTATTATTACCGCATGATATTTTATTATTATTATTATTATATATTATTATTATTATTATTTTTATACAATTCATCTCATTTATATCAGTTGCTCGACCACTCGCTAGCTAATGGTCGGAACACGGCCACTGAGAGGCCGAATGAGCTGCTGAGCTGTTGACAATTCAAAGTGCCGAGGGGCCGAATGAGCTACCGAGCTGTGGACAATTTAAAGTGCCGAATGAGCTGTCGAGCACTGGACAACTCAAAGTGTCGTGGGGCCGAATAAAATGTCGAGCTGTGGACAATTCAAAGTGCCGAGGGGCCGAATGAGCTGCCGAGCTGTGGACAATTCAAAGTGCCGAGGGGCCAAATGAGCTGCTGAGCTGTAGACAATTCATAGTGCCGAGGGGCCGAATGAGCTGCCGAGCTGTGGACAATTCAAAGTGCCGAGGGGCCAAATGAGCTGCTGAGCTGTAGACAATTCATAGTGCCGAGAGGCCGAATGAGCTGCCGAGACTCGGTTGTCAAGGAACTGAGTTGTGAGGTGCCGAGGGATCAAGAGATGAACACTTTTTTGGCTACTAGTTGTCCACAGCTCGGCGACCGAGCCTCGGCCTTTTATTTATCAGCTCATTGTTAAACTTTCGACATGACTGTATTATAGATTAAAATATTTCATCCACATAATAATTAAATACGCCATTTCCATGTATGTCATTGTATATCAAACACAAACATACAAGTCCAGGTCCAAATCACAATCCCAAATGGAAGTGAAAACATTGACAAATTACATTTGTAAATTAAACATGACTTACTTATCTTCTGGAAAATGCTTTATGCTGGTTAGTAATATTTCAGGACATTAATGATCGTTTTATAACATAAATCAATGATACACTTTATCACTATTTTTTGTAATATAGTGGTAAAATTACAGTATTTAGTAAGATTATTTTTCTGTAATATTACAGTTTCTAGTAATTCCCTAGACTGATTATTACAGTTCTAGTGCAAAGCAAATAAACAGTACAGTAGATATTATCATTGAATCATTTTACCACCAAAGAACAATCAGCCAGAATAATAATGAAGACCATTGACTTCAACGAGCGCGTGTGTGTCTGTAACACAGTGTCAGAAGAACATGTATCTTATATTGGTGATAATTGGCGCATCGCCGGCCACGCCCACAATGTTCCGACACTGGCCGCCATCACCGTACCAAAGCAGCGTCACGACAACTAATGACTTACTAGTGTCAGTGACGTCATTAAATGGCGCTATTCAGAGCGAGTTTTCATTCTTTTTGCGTGTAAATCAAGCATCCGGTCATTTGACGGAACATTGTGGGCGTGGCCGGCGATACGTCAATTATATGTTGGCTGGATGTTGTTTATCTTCTTTGTACAAATAAACCACCTTATCCACTCGATGGACGCGGCTCTACTTAAGTTGGGATCAAAGTGAGCTAGAATTTTAAACATAAATGTGCAACTAGGGATAGGTTATTTTACTTGCCACGCCTGTCGTGACACGGGACATCTGTTTTCAAGGTCTCTTACGATACTCGTACTCAGTTCTTGGCATGACAAATTTTCAAGTATTGGTCAAATCTCCCACATACGGAGCAAGCACTCCTCCAGCTAAGTCACTGTAGTGGTTAAGTGTAGTTTTTAGGTGTAGTCATAGGACGGCATTTGGATTTAAAAATAAACTAGGTAAAGATTTTTATCATACTATGAGGTGCTTACAAACATTATTGTCCAATTTCACATTATTTTAAAAATAACTAAAAGCAATATGGTCCAAAAATGCTAAAATAATATACATCCAAACCTGTCTTAAAAGTCACCTGTATATAAGAACTACCCGCCTTGAAAGCCCAGTGACATTTGCTCGCAATGGCTCTTTATTTATGTTATTTGAACCGATATATAAGGCCACATGTCCGAAAAGGCCACTTTTGATAGCTGTTATAGACAGGTTTGACTTATAGTTATTTTTCAAAAACACCCCCTACTTCATGATTATTTACAGAAAGCTTTTTAATTTTTTTCTATTGTAGATTGTCCTTTCTATCTTGATGGAGCACAGGTGAATAGAAAATTCGTGCAGGACCTTATCAAGACTGTCAAAATCTTTTCTTTCTTCGTTTCGTCCTTTGTCAATTCTGATTACACACGTGACGGTTGTAGCTAGATAAACAGGAGATGGTTACCCTTCAGGAGCACCCGACCTCACTTTCCTTGTTGAAGTTCACGTGTTTAACCTAATTTGCCAGGTTCAAGAATGTAAGATGCTTTTGAATTGGATTAGACACGGATTGGAATGTTTGTTTTTTTTTTTTTATTTTAAAGTTAAAGTCTATGTAAAGAATTTTCCCTTTCTTTTTTTTTTCTTTGGTAGGCCATAACACCCGAGCCCATTTTAAACGGAATATTTGATTCAATCCATTAATATTTGACAAAACAGACAAAACATTAGAAAAAGATACAGGCTTACTATATACAAATTACCTAAAACTTTTTGTTTAAGTTGAAATTCCACTGTACCGTATTTTTTTCATTCTTAGTTTTGGCAACTAGCTTAACTTACCCGGAACTTAATTAAAACAATTTGTAAGTTTTCAAAGTTTTAAATTTGCTTTTAGATTGTGATTTTTACATTGCTTGGTATGTTTGTTTTTTATTAATGCAATCGAAACTGTGCTGGATTTTTAACAACTTTTTTAAATTTTAGCACCAATGGAAACATCACGTCAGTCTAATGGCAATGTTGAAAAATGTAGTGGAGCTAGCACAGAAACGTCTTCACAGTCAACGAATTTGTGTCAGCTAGAAAATACGACCGAGTCAGACGAAAACAAAATTACAAATGAACTGAACCCGGATAAATGTGTGTTGTATTGCACAAAATGTCATTTACAATTGTCTGGAACAAACAGAGAACAACATAAACTACATGATGTTAAAACTTTAAAGAAAGCAGCTGATGATGCAAGGAAACGATTGGAAGACCTGAATAAAAGTGTACAGCTGGAAAGTAAAGCTTGCTTAGACAAGATAAAAGAATATGAGGATAAAAGACTAACCACAGAAGACTTACACAGAGTCGTTAATAGCGAATTTGATCGGATTAGTAAAGCCTTGAAAAAATCACTCGAATCTGTAAAAGAACAGAGAGAATCGCAGTATAGAAATTATTTACCAGATTTAAAGAAAACTAAGTCAAGCTTAG
This sequence comes from Anadara kagoshimensis, assembly GCA_021292105.1. Taxonomy (NCBI): domain Eukaryota; kingdom Metazoa; phylum Mollusca; class Bivalvia; order Arcoida; family Arcidae; genus Anadara; species Anadara kagoshimensis. The sequence continues at coordinate 33,713,480 of CM037873.1, read as the reverse complement.
AACAGAACATAGAAACAATGAAGACAAAACAAAGAGAAACTGAGTATATAGTTGATCTTGACTTGTTATGTAAAGAGGATTCTTTAACGAAAGAATTACAAAATTTTCAAAACAGTATTAATATTCCAACATTCGATGTAGCAGGAGAATTGGTAGAAAATTCCTTAATTCAAGCATTATATTCAGAAAAAGAAAAAGAAAAAATAGAGTAAGTTAAATTTACACAACTCGTCATCAATGTAATTACTTTACGTATCGATTCCGTAGTAATAATTAGAAAATAACGTTTCAATTTATTTCGGTCATTTGGTAATGCTATTCGCGTAGATATGATTTTAATAAGTGATTTAGTTGATTTTTGTCAGTTAGTAACGGATTATCCGTCATCAGTAGTTACAAACAGGCAAACTACTTTGAAAACATTTTCTGAAAACAAACTTATTTTCAAAATGTTTAATTTTTCAGATATATTTGGGATAATAGTGAAAATCTACTGATAAAAAGCTGGCGTGTGGAAAGTAATTACTATCAATGTAAAGAAAATTAATTCAAAGTTTACTATTGCGTATTGCCTATTTCTTTCCATCTGACTTTCTTACTCATTTTGGTAATATTGATAGTGTAATATTTACTTTTAGTACTTTATTTCTTTCAGAAAAAAAGAAAAGGAACATGGGCGATTACGAATAAAGAAAGAATTTTTTGAAAATGCATTTGAGGATGTAATGACTTTACTGAATTCGCTGGTCAAGTACAGAGAGAATAAGAATGAAACCATACATTCTTCTGAACTACCTAAAATTCCCGACCAATTTTTGAGGAAGAAAATGAGAGAAAGACGGAGATCTGCCAACTACGCAGTAAAGGTTTTCAAAAACATTGCAATTGAGTAAGAATTTTATGTTTTTCAAATTCATGGCATCACAGTTGTGACACGAAAAGTATTTTCACTTACCATTCCTTCGCAAAAGCCACTGCATACGAGTGCATGCATAAATAATTGCGTACTTTTGCACTATTTTGTGTACATATTTTACCATGGAATTATTATTGGCTAAACTTTTTGATTGAGGATGACGATACTAGTAGTATCAAAGCCATTTTTTTTAAATTCCGTAAGTTGAAATTGTATTCGTTATATTTTAATGCGACTGACATTAATAGGATGCATGCATCGACATTAAATATGATTTTTAGCGCCATTGTTAGTAGGGAATTTCATCACGACTACCTGGTTCAGACTTCAAAATAGAGTTCGGGTTACTTGTAAAGCACTTATCACTTGAAACACAAGAAGTATATAGACCAATAAAAATAAACTAAATGATAAATATCGTGGTTGTGTCACCTCCATCTCAATTTATATAGTTATGTTATGGGAATTTAATACGTACCACAGGATACCAAGTAACATTTATGGTGAATATAGAATCACAAACGACGTTGTGTTTTAAACCATTCTACATAACACGTGCATTAAATTACAAAACTTGGTAGTAATTTTGTTGACACTTGAAATAAAAAGAAATAGTCAAAATCAGCAGAGATTATCGATGGAATAATCTAACCATAACAGATTTAATCATGTTAATATTTAATCACTGATCAACATTAACTGTGTTGATACTATATTACAGATTGATTGATTTCGAAAGAACAAAAGAAGAAGAAGAAAAAGATCTGGAAAGAAAAAAAGAACAAGAAATTGAGGAGCGAATCACTGAAGATGTCACGTACGCAAATTTAATCTTCTTCTCAGTTTACATATTTATACATTTTATTAGTGGATACATCATGTTTATTTCTTTTTGCATGTTTCTGAATTAAGGAATGGATAATAATATTTTTACTGTTTATATACGTGTATGTTTACCAGACATTATTATTTCTGTACTGTAAATGAATAAAGTTAATCAGTTTAACCCTCTTCCTGCCAAATTATTTTCAGCACAGCGCCAAATTAAAGTTCACAATGCGAAATTATATGACGTCAAAAATAAAATATGACGTCAGACGCGTTTGTAGTCATATGACGTCATTAGTTAATTGTAGATTACAATTTTAATAGTCAACATTTCGCATTTTTTATTTTACAAAAAAATGTTGGAATTTATATCTTCGTTTTTTATCTAAGAGTTGTCAATTCCGTTGAAAGGACATATGTCCGTATGGAAGGCTGTTGGTAAAGGACACATATTCCGTGTGGCAGCAAGATTTTAAGGTAGTTCCATACCATGGTGGCGTCGTCGTTTTGGGCGTACGGTTTTTTCATCTATGACGTCACGAATGTGTGGTCTTCGTCTTCGGCACCTACAGAATTCTATCATTCAGTAGAATAATTTTCTGCATTCACTTAAAAGTAGAATTCACAATATCAATTTTGTGCACTATTTTTAAGAAAATGTATATTGTACATAACGGAAATTAGGTAGAACTACACTGTTGAGAGTACTATTCTAAATAATTGAAGGATTAGAGAACATTGTTTAAATTTTGAAGAAGATATTTTACTGAATGCGGCTTTATGGTTTTTTTCGGTGATTTAAAATACAAATAGAAGGACACAAACACTGTTGAGAGTACTATTCTAAATAATTGAAGGATTAGAGAACATTGTTTAAATTTTGAAGACGATATTTTATTGATTGCCGCTTTATGGTTTTTTTTTCGATGATTTAAAATACAAATAGAAGGACACAAACTGACGATTCTTTATTTAACATACTCTCTGATAATTTTCTCGGTGTCAAATTTAGCAGTTTGACTATGATCTTGTATTTGCGTTTCATTCAGCGGCCTAGAATCAAGAACGCTTCATCAGTGTATACGAGTCCCCTTTCCACTTAAACTGATCTGTGTTTGGTAACGATTGGCATGGGTGTCTATGGGTGACAGACCATATGATGCTTAAATTGGTTTTGTTTTACACAACAAAATAACTCACAATTAGTGTTTTTCTTTATTTGCTAATACCAAACGAAAAACATTGAGTTCATAATAGTATACAAGGTCATTATGGGTAAAGGTCTTACGTAAGAAATGAGGCTTTTTCCTGTTTCAGGATTTTGATGCCCTATTTTTTGTTTCCGAAAATCAAACTTATATATTCATGTACAATATATGTGAAAATCAAGGGTCGTATTCGACTTAATTTTTTTAAAAATCTACAAAATAACGAAAAGGGTTTTACTTGAAGTTTTTCGTAAATTTAATGTTCTCTCTTGATAGGTGGCGCTATAGAAAAATACCACGTGACCGGAAGTAAAATTCCATTGGTCCAAACTATCTTCATGACAAAATGGTTAATTTAAATGCAAGATACTTTTTGTTTCTAAGCATGACAAAAATAAATAAGCTTATTTGCTGGTAACAGTAGTTATTCTTTAATCATTTATGTCGTGAAAATGTCGCTTCAGAACTTCTTAAGCAAGTCGAAACTTAGATTTTGGCATGTTGAATGGTTTATGCCCATGTACAACATATCAACATTTCAATATATGTTTTCAAACAATTTGTAATGTATGATCTACTTTAACCTAAAGTATAATAATAAACTTTTCAGAATCAATTTTTGTGATAGAAAAGCATCGTTGTAGAATTTTATTTTATCTGTTACGTATTCAAATTTATGTACTGTGTTTTCACTGCTTGTAGCTGCAAACCATTGCCGACTCTCAAAATCATATGTTACCTAAACGCTACTGTCTGTGTGTCATTATATTATTCAGATATAAATCGGCAACTGGAGAAATTAAAGAGGTTACTGAAATTGATGAATTCACGAAAGTAAAAGTTCAAAAAGAGCAAATGAAAAATGTTATAAAAACTATCGGCAGATGGATAAATGTTTGTCACAGAAGTGTCGAGCAAGGTGAGATCGACCAGGATGAGCTAACTGTGCCATCTGAACAACTATTTGGTAAAACCGGAATGGAGAAATTAGAATATATCAGACGGAACTTGGAAGATATTCGTCAACAGTATGTTTTTGTTTCAATTTTTATACAGTGATTACGGCAGTAGCGGATCTTAGTCAGTAACGGATCATTTTTTGAAATAAAGTTAATTTTTCCCTATCATTAGGAGAAACCAATACAACTCTGATATATTTCTGTAAAGCGGGTAATTTTACTTCATTCTACGTATAATTTATTTTTATAAACGTCCCAATTCGTCAATTCTCGACTTTTTAATGCGAATGCCATAAGCGTTTCAACGACACGGATGTGTTTTCCAAACACTTACTTTCGATTTGGACAACGTGTTCAATACTTTCAAAGGTAATTTGAAATGATTGCAATAGCCATTTACAAACGTTAATATGTCTTTTTTCACGACATAAACTTTTATTGAGCGTTACAGTTCTTGACAATAAAAAATAAACCAGTGTTCCGAAGGGTGCAAGTACGGCAATAACGGATCAGCTGCTGTATACTTCCAATATGTATCATTGTATGTACATACTGTTCTTGTCAGAATAAAATCTTCATGGACAACAGTATGTCATAATATTTATAACTTATAAGGTACAATTTTACTTTATTTTCTTCACTATTCTTTGCTTTTATATTTCAGTATTCAAAACAATGTTTATTGACTTAATTCATTTTTACATTCATATCAGAAACCTTGTGATGATTTGTTTTTTGTTATTTATTTGTTGATATTACGACTAAAATTCTTTTATGTTGTTTCATGATTTGTAATTGTTGCAATTGAATGATGGAAACTCAAATTAATCATGGTTTTGAGTTGATCCCCTATCGTTTTCTTGACACTAGGTGGCGTGATCCGCTACTCACAAATTGATTCGTTACTGACCTAAATACATGGGTTACAAAACGCGTGGATAGTCCATACTTATAGTCGGGCGATTTTTATTATTTAGTGATAAATTGAAAGAGTGGGGGAATGTCAATTGATAGTACCAAAAAATTACAATCGGCGGTGATTTTTTTTCGGAGAGCAGTGAATATTGCACTAGTGATCCGTTACTGCCGTAATCACTGTATTATTTTGCAAAACTCTTTATCCACATTATAACTAACATGGTTGGCCATTATCCTTTTTTAATAACAATGTTGTGGAAAAATATTTAGGTATTTCAAACACAGTTGATATAAAAAGAGCATCCTTCTGATTTCTCGGTATACGACACATTTCACATAGCAGATGCAGCTAGCTTTCCTAGTTTGACTTGCTGTGCAAGTTTTCATTGGTTGTTTCACTTCCCTTTTGGGATTTTGATGTTGACTATTTTACAGGACCCTGCATAAGTTATGCTTCATGCGAATAAAAAAGAAATCAGCAAACAATGGTGCACAGTATGTGCCTATTGTTATTTATTGGATTTTGTTTCACTAAAACAAAAAAATACGCATTAATCGATATCATCGAGAATTTCACTAATCAAAATCAACACCCTGTTAACAATGCCAATATTATTTATTCATTTTAGACAATTCATTCAGTAAATTCAAAAACGCAAACATCTAATTTAGAATGGATAGAAAATAAATATATATATTCATTAAACTATTGTTCTTTTCATTGAATCGGTAACTAAAATCGAGGAATATATGTACGTTGGTAAACACTAGAAAGAAACAATGACAGAACAAACGTTTGAAGATCCCTTAAATAGGTTTTTGTTAAAACAGCAGTATCTTTTGTTTCAGTAGTTATATTTTTATGTTTTGATTTTTGTAATACATCTACTATACTGAATGCTCTTCAAATGGCATTTTATAAAACACATAAAATTTTAAGCTCATATATACTGCTAGTGGTAAAAATTGAAACGCTGTATACAGAAATAATTTTTTGATATAGATTAATTTTTCAAAGGTTTTACATAACGCTTGAAATTGCGTGCCAATTGAGTTCAGTACCCACATGATTAACAAGCAATGAAAAAGAATTACTTGTATTTTAACAAATACAACCCATTATTGAATGCAAAAAATATACAGCAATAGAATTTCTGAAAGAACATCTAAGCAATTCAAAAAGTGTATTTAATGTTTTCTGCTTATTCTTATTTGTAACTATTAGTGTGAAGAGTAATTTTTTAAAGATTTGCACAGCGATTGGAATTGGTTGTAATTGAGTTCAACATTTACACGATTAACAAACAACGACGAAGAGTTACTTGTATTTTATCAGATACCACTTATTGTTTAATGCAAATGCTAAAATATATAAAAATACCTCAACATTAGAATTTCGGACAAAAACATCTCAACAATGATTGTTGTGTAAAATCAATATCGCAATTCTAGAAAGTATTTTGTGATTTCTGCTTTTTCTTATTAGTATTAAGCAGTTGAAAGAAGAAATTTCTTCAACATCGAAACAATTAGAAGAAACGGAGATAGAAACAAAAGCAGTAAAGTTAGAAAGAGAACAAAGGTACAGTGACAGTTCAAACGTTGTAAACTTTTACATAAGTTTTTAAAACAGCAGCATCTTTTGTTTCCGTAACTTTAGATTCATTTTGTCTAAAAATTGTTTATTTACTTCATAGAATGCTCTTCAAATGACATCTTTTAAAAAAAATCACATACAACTTCAGTTCAAATGTACTGCTAGTGACACAAACTGTAACATAATATACCAAATATTTTTTGATATATAGACTTTTTTAAAGGTTTAATTACCGCTTGGAATAGCGTTTCAATTGACTGACACATCCAGATGATTAACAAGCAATGACAAAGAATTACTTGTATTGTATCAGATACAACACAGTTTATGAAAATACTAAAATATTTAGAAATACTGCAACATTAGATTTTTGGAGAGAACATACAAGGAATTATCTTACATTCAAGGCTGTATTCTGTACCTGCTATGTATCACCTTCATCATAAATATAAAGAGTATGATTTAATTTTGATGTATCGGGAAACATTTGTACAACATTGTACTATGTATACCTGATATTATCATTGTGTATCACGTATTAATCCAAATTTTCAAATGACCAGTACATAGACAACGTGACAGAAGTAAAACTACGCTACGCTTACATTCTCTTTTCACTTATATTGAATTTAAACATATTCAACAGTTATTAAAAAAACAAAAAAATATATTCTACAATAGATACAAATTAACATTTCCATAAGAAGGATCTTGACTAACAAAGAGAACACTACATAAAAGCGAAAACAAGTACTAGTCTTGAAACTGTTCTGAACAAAGCGTATTATAAGGTCAGACGTAAACACTGCAAGATTACACATCTGGTTAATACCATTTTAATTTAAATGAAATATTCAGACGAATTTAAAATTCACGAAATCGAATTAAACATGACAAAAGGATATTTTAATGACCAGGATTTACGCCACGGTTACAATATATGGCATAGACAAACAAATCTGCCTCAATTGCGTTTAACATATCGCCTTGACAAAACTAACAAAATATTGTTGTTTTTCAAGTCTCTTTATGTTATCTTGCTTTACCAACTTGTTAGCGTTAATATTTTCTACTAAAACATTTGATACAAATGTATTGGAAACATAACAATAACGTTTCAACTATATCGGCATGCATACAACTCTATCTTATTTTAGATTGAGTAAAAAAGCCGGTAGTAAATTGACAGATAACAACCCTGGTATAACGGACTTGAGTGATCCAAATAGACTAACAAGGCTTGCTGAGATGTTTGGTGAAATATATGATAATGTTTGGACGGATACTATTGAAGGTCTAATTGAAACAAAGAGAATAAAAACAGAGAAAGAGGCTGTGCTACATATGGCGTCAATTCTTAAAGTAAGTATAACGTTATTAATGCATAAACATAAAAAAATCAAAAAATATTTCTTAGAAGCCTAATAGTCTACTTGTTGCGTTATTTTGATGGTTGCATCTCGCCATGATTGTAAAATACATTTTTCAATTGGAAATTGGTTTCTCATATAAAGAAACAATCCTTTTAATTTTGTACGTAATTCGATGCTTATAGCATAACATACTCTTAGTTGGTTTTTAATATAATTTAAGTTTTTGACTGTATGATATATGAGTCGCCATCTAATGTCCCAGATATATGCTTCGTCCTGTATATTAAATAACTTATATTGTAACTTGTGTCTGGATACAGTGGTTGTTGCATTGTCGTTTGTAATACTAGGTAGAATCTTAACGTATTAAGTTCCATCGGACACGACACAATCCTCAAAATAAGCATATTTTTGTATAGTAATTGCATACGCACAATGTTTACTTGATTGGATGTTTCAAACTTGCTTGTTAAGCCATGGTTTTATTAGATTTAGATATCTTTTTATACCTAAATACTGAGTACATTGAGATTTATTGATGTTTGCTTAAATAACATTTTGTTTTGTTCAGTGTAAAATTAAACCAGAAAATAAAGTATTGTCATTGAAAACCGGAATAAGAAATTTACTGCACAAAAACATACGTCTTCAACACTTAAAGAAACTGTTATTTTTTAAAATCGCTGATAAAAGGATATTTTAATAAAAAAAACATGTACTTGACTATATTTAATGCAAAAAAGCACAAAGCAAAGAGAAAAACGACAAAATAAAACATGCATAAAGACCATAAATTATAAAACTTTATACTGTGGACAACAGTTTACCAATCTCGAAACATCATAGCTAATACGGTGATAATGATACTGTTAATGTTTCTAGTTCAGCTAACAAGCTGGGGTCTCAAAAACACACATTTAAATTTTGAACCAAGTGGTATATACCGATTTTAGAATATGAATTCAACAGCCTGAATTTTAAAGAGATTCATATGATAATTTTTTATATAGACATTTCATACTTCGTTATACTGCCAACTCTGACGATAAACGATATACTGTTGAGTGGTCGATTGAAAAAGTCTTAGTATAATTATACAATACATTCACGCCTTCTCACGTTTTTTATCCAAACATGCTAACATTAAAATCGAATTAGAGTTTCTTTCTGAATTTATTTGGAATCAATTAAAAACAATTGAATGGTGAACAATTTATGCTTTTCTTGTAGTATGATCTTTATTCGAACGAAACCATAATTGTATTGACTACTTGATATAATTAAGCTAATAGGTTCGCCGCTGCAACATGTCATCAATAGCTCTTAACGTTGGTGCGGATCGTGATGGAAACCGTCAACATCACAGATTCCCAGAATTACGTCGTTTTGCGCGGGAAACGTCATTCCATTTTATTGTATACCCATTGGAAGTAAGTGTTCGGCAGAAACTTACATGATATCACGTGGTACATCGGTAACCCCATTGGCTGGTGTAAACCACTATGGATTTGGTTGCGTGTTTGATAACGTATGGGCACAAAATAAACATACGCCAACGGAGCATACAGTGACTTGTTCCGTAATGTTAATGTGTATATTAGTGTCTAGAGGTCCCTAATACTATCATATTCAAATGTTGAGTACTTGGCAAAAAGAGTTATATTTTCTGTTGTTAATTAGTCGTATCAAACAGTGGCTCGAGGCCTTGGCGTTAATATGGATTGCTCGACATTGTGCTTGGGTTTTATACGAGATTGCATGGACAAATCTTAATCATAACATGCAATTGTAATAAAAGTAAAAAGAAAAAAATGAGAAAAAAATTAAATTAGTCAGGTTCTGCAACTTATGAAAAGACAAACAATGTTTGATAGTGTCGACATTTTCTGAAAAATGAATTTTGTTAACTCTGTCTTGTTCTCACTCGGTAGGTTCGCGTTTTTATTTTATCACATTTTAATGCTTTATTTCTTTTATAATGTTTTACTCTACATCGCTTTCCATTTTAACGACGGTGTGACTGTTGTTTGCGTTGTTGCTTTTTGCTTTACATCTGATGGTGCTAACATTGATAATTGGATGACGTATCTAGGATTGTCGGTTCTCTAACTATATTACTTATATCATTAGATGTTGTATTTCATTACAGTTTGCCGATTGTCGTTGCCTTTTGGGTACCTATTTTTTTCAATCTTTTATTTATATCTTTTTTAAATATCATACAAGTTACAGTGGTGAACAACACTAATCTAATTCGTAATATAGCGTGTGCTTTTCTGCCTCAATATCATTCACAACAATTTCAACTGGGAGGGACGACGTTACCATTTCCTTCCTTCCCACGTTAGGCATGGTTTTAGGTGACAAAATATATTCTTACACACAGGATTAGTTTCTAAGAAATTTTCCTACTTTATATATAAATAGATTATCCCTGTAGAATATTCAAGGGGAATTAAAGTGTACAGAATATTAAACGATATCTGACGTCACTTGCGTTTAATAATTAGAAGTGTAATGAAATATACCTCTAGTTAAATTTGTAGAAGAACAATGAGTAATATTCACGCCGTACACTATCTTTAGTATTCGACTTTAATCCATAAACAAAATAAGTTCAATTACATCTTTGGAAATGCCCCCCCCCCCCCACTCAACTGTATACAGTTTACAGTCAACGTTAGCAATATATTGAAGTAGGAAATGTCTATTATACTGCAGATTAATTTGAAAATACAGTTTGGATGTATTCTAAAATGGTTTTGTCAATTTACGAGCTTCATGGAAACGTACTATATACGTAATGCATACAAAATGTCCCAACTTGTATTTTATATGATAAATTAACTTGGTACAATAATCATGATTATTTAGATTATTTATACATGTGGCAGGATGGTATTTGTGACATATTGCAGTTCTAAAACCCGATAGTTTTATCGGAAGACATTTCTAGAGTTATCGGATTGATTTTATAAACCTTATAAACATTACCTTTTCTATTATATAAACCTTATAAACATTAACTTTTCTATTAGAACCAAACATAAACGTATCATGCTCAAATGACTAATCCGTAACCGAGGTTAAATCTTTAAAAACTAGAAGTTCAAGGTAGACAAGTGAACCTCTATGAGGGAAGTATTTAGCTATCGGGGCATATTGCTTTGATGGGGTTATTGGCACCTGTATAACCGATGGTGTATAGCTGGCGGTGCCTCTAACAGCTAACCTCCATTTGACCCTGTTGAACTGTCATTATTTCTTGCCTCCTTACCATCAAACAACATAAAACCTACGTTGTTGTACAATAGTTTAGATGTTATTGTTTAGTCAACCAAAAATATGCCGATATATTTTCAAATGACAATGTAAAAAAGCAAAAAAGTAAAAAAGTAAAAACTGCGATATGAAATTGGAAAATTTAGAACAACAAATAAACTTACGCAAAGGAAGTGCGACTGATTGCTACAAAATGGAAAGCACCTCTTGTTTAGCTACCTACATCCTCCATGTGTGACATGATTGAATGGAAGTAGCATTGAAGTTAGAAACATCCATCAAATATATCCAAAATAATTTTGGATACAGATATAACTTACCATGATGACGACCGGAAACATTTTGCATTCATAATCATCATAGTCTTGTAATAAAGAAACATTAAAGCTATGAATAGCATTTCATGTTTTAGGTTTGTTACATTTACTGTGAAAATAAATTTGAAGAGACACTTGAGCAAATGGAAGGGGTTTTGTTGTTAAAAAGTCAAAAGAAGAGTGGGGTATGTTCCATAAATGTGCATAACTTTGAATATTGCAATAGGCAAAATCAATAACAGTACCAATATTATTAGTGTGACTGACATGTTGAAAATGTCAGTGAAAAAGGTAAAGATTTCACTATTATTTTGTCATTTTGCATATATATGTTTATTGTTCTTGATTGACCAAATACAGATGTTTGAGTTGCCTATTTCTTTGTTCTATGTAACTATATTTCTTAAGAAAAATGTCTTTATTTTCTGAATATTGTGTCTTCCAAGTTGCGTAAAATGTGATTAGAAATAAAAGTATTTTATTCGCCTTTTCAAAAATATGTAATGATTTATGTTTAAGGATGTAGAATTGGATAAGAAAGAACAAAAACAATTGAAAGGAATGTTAAAAACAATGGGAGTGAGAACAAGCAAATGTTTGGATCAGGTAAGTTCATTTCAATAAAGCATGTTTTATATAAGAGGCGTAAATATTTGAACCAGGTATTTTATAAGCATATGCCAACCGGATCAACAGCTGTCAAGGTCAATTGTTGAAAGGTCAATGTTCCGATGCACAAGAATACTAAAATGTTTTAATAGTTCTTATATTTATTTACAACAATTAGTGCAATATTTGTGTTGGGAGACAAAATGATATTTTTGATAAAATACTAACCTGGAAAATAAATAAAAATTAACGTTGCTATATAATAAAAGTTATTGAACTGATATTTGAATATTATACCTTGTTGACTCAACATTTGACGAGCTTGCGAATGCAAATGTCGATTTAACGAGGGACAAGATTTCCAAATTAGTTCAATCACCCTATATTATTATTGGCAACTGTTCCATTAAAATAGCACAGACAGATATAGTTGAACATGATGGATAAGGAAATGATTTGAAATTATATTTTTCTAATCATACATTATCGAATAATGAACGTTTTTATTTTTTCTTTATATAAAGCTTTCCTCATTAGCAACTGATGGCGTTACAGACTGCATACGAAACTTCAAATTGAATCGAAGTTTCTGTTTTACATTACAATATTCATAAGTGTATATAGTAATGAATAAAAAACTATAATTAAAAGGGAATTGCGTCTGGTTATAATTGGTTGCAAAATATCATATTTAAACTTTAAATAATTTTATATCATTCACGATATTTTAGAAAAGTATAAGCAGTACAAAGTATGGAACATCAGCCTTTAATTGAAAGTCGTTAAATTTATTAGAACAAAATATTAGCAGCGTTTTGAAAATCACTGACCAATACATGTATAAATGTCAGGGTTTACAATTATATTTCCAGGATGATTTGATTAAATGTGTGACCGATCGTAATCTTCAGGAAGCTATGCAAAAACAAGCTGTTACGAAAGATTTCACAAAAGAAATGCAAAAACACCAAGCTGTAATAAAAGATTTCACAAAACAATGTTTGGAGATTTGTTGGTTGATGGTAATACAGGACCCTCCGGTTGTCTTGTATTGGGGAGATTCGACAGTAGGTTCACCTATAGATGCTGATCGATTCAAAGCGTTTAACAGATCTGGGGATTCCTTGGAATATATCGTGTGGCCTGCGGTGCTACTACACACAAACGGTCCACTTTTGAACAAAGGTATTGTACAACCTGAAGAATTGGATACCAGACCTTAAGTTGTTAAGCTTATAAGGATTTCACCAATGATGTGGAGTATGTTTTTGCATAATCGATATGTGCACTTAGCTTTTTCCTTGTGATATATTAATCACGTTTTGACTCCTAAATTTGTGAAAGCGAAGCTGCTAAATCATAAACTTATCTACCTGCATAGATGTTTTTTTAGATGATTTTAGATTACAAAAGTCTACAGATGTATGTATTGATTATTTAATAATTTTATCATGTTCTGAGGTGGAATATGAAAGCAATTCTATAGTTCAGTTAATAAATGATAAAATTACAACTACATTTTTGCTAGGATAAAATTTTATTATTTTCCAATAGAAAAAAAAATAATTTAAAACATTTTTGTTTTTTACTGTTTGTAATTTTCTCTTTTCAAGATTTTTCAAGATACTTTGATTAAATATGATACAAATAAATCGTGTTTACTTATACTTGGTTCTTTTTTCCAAGCAGATATTTTCAGCTTGCTTATTCGATGCAGATATAAAAAAACAAACATACAAACACATGTCAAAATTACAATCGAAAAGTAAAAAAACTGAAAACTGGCAAAAACCAAGATTAATTTCGATACAGAGGCATCATACTTATTATTATTATATTGCGATGGTGGTTATAAAACGCCTAACGGACATTCTTATGCTACAAAACTCGTGCGTCACAGTTTTATTTGTAAGCCGCTTGTTTCGTTGTATAAAGTTTCCCGTAGTGGGAACAACCTCTACCTTAGTTAATTCATTGTTAAAGAAATACCCCATAAGCAGGTATAAAAGAGGAAAGATGAAAAAAGAAAAAAAATAATCTACATCGTAAAACAATACTATTTTCTCTACACATCAACTACCACAGTTGGTGATAAATATATAGTACAGATATGACGAAAGGTTACACTGGTCTTACGAAAATGAGTCAAATGGCAAATGACAGATATAGTGACCGAAAAGTTGACACAGGGGAACGATAGCAACTTCCCAAAAGCTGGCGAGATATAGCTAACCTTGATACTTAAGTAGTTGAGAGCAGAGAAATGGTGTTCAACGTTTTAGTCAAGAATATTTTACTTATAACGAGACATATCCAGCTAACGCGACCTCGTTTATTTAAAGTCCCTATCCGAAAGAACCGTGACTTTCATTTTCGAAATGTCGAGTGCTTTGAGAACATTAACTACCCTCTTTCAAGTCTTCGGATCCGATCGGGGTTAGGTTTTACGACCTCCCACTTACGGAGCGAGCAATCCACCAAAAGCGGGAGGTGGTAGGTTCAACTTGAAACATTTATAATAATAATAATAATAATAATAATAATAATAATAATAATAATAATAGTTGTTGTTGTTGTTGTTGAATGAACATCAATTTATCACGTAATATTTGATAATTTTATATCTGATAAAATATCGGAAGATAATTTTATTCATGAAATAAATTTTAAAGGGTTATCAGATAAAACTGATCCACTCCAAAAAAGTAAACAAGAATTTAGTTTGATATTAGAATTTTGATATCCACACAACGCAAAGGTATTGAGTTGTCTCGATTCGATATGTATCTACTAAAAATAAGACCAGGTGTTATTAAAACCCAATTACAAATGTACTTAAATTCATTTTATAACTTTACTGCCCTTGTGTTAACAGTTATTTTAAATATACAAGTTCCTTAAGTGACGCGTGTAAATGCTAGCTACAAAGATTCGCCGTTGTTTTTAGTTAGTACTAGCTGACATATTACACGAGGGGAACAATGCGAAGTCAAACCGATATATCTACTCATGTGTATAAAAGAGCAAACACTTAACATGTCAAAAGGTTAACCATGTAATGATAACAATCTTAAATCTATATGTTTAAAATTTACGATGCACAGTACAGACCTGTCAAAAGTTTAACACTGGGTTGATGAAAAGTAATAGAAGCTCGAATATTGAGCGGCCGAAATATTGGTAGCTTGTGGTAGAAAAACTTGTTAGATATAGAGTACAGGCCTGTCGAAAGTTTAACACTGAGATAACGAGTTAGCGCTAAATCCGCAGCTCATATCTGCCCCTAGTTAGTAAAATATCGCGACTGTTTTGGGCGCGAATTCTCTAAGCAGATTTTGAGTCGCTGTCTAATTGCAGCCGAACTTCGATTCCTTTTTGTTAACTCAATGTTTAATTCGAGAGGTCTGTACTGTAGATGGCCGCTTCCTAAAAGCTGCCGAGATATAGATAACGAGGAATCCATGTGATCATGAGCTTCCGATTCGGTACTAATTAGCTACTGTTAAACTTTCTCTAGGTTTGTGCCGTTTTTTAAAACTATTGATAGTCATGTGTTAGTAATAAAGAGATAAAGAAATAACAATAAAGAATAGAAAGAGGCGTGTGACAGATATATAGCAGCTTCCTAAAAGCTGCCGAAAAGTAAACAAAAAGGTGCTGTGTTGAGCTGCCGATTCGGCACTAATTAGCTACTTTTAAACTTTCTTTAGGTTTGTGTCGTTTTTAAAACTATTGATAGATTCATGTGTTAGTAATAAAGAGATAAATAAATGATAATGAAGAATAAAGAAAGGCGTGTGACAGATAGATAGCAGCTTACTACAAGTTGTCGAAAAGTAAACAAAAAGGCGTTAGTGTTAAACTTTCTTCAGGGTCGTGCTGTCTTTATTGCTATTGATACAGACTGGTTTTAGTTAAATAAAGAGATAAGAAATAATAATAAAGAATAAAGACAGGTATGAGAGAGATAGATACCAGCTTCCTAAAAGTTGTCGAGATATAAGCAACAAGGAGCTGAGTAGAGCTGCCGATTCGGCACCAATCCGTAATCAGTGTAAAACTTTCTTCAGGGCCTGTGCTGTCTTTATTACTATTGATAGAGTCTGGTGTTAGTTAAATAAAGAGAGGTATGCAATTTAGTTTTTTAAATAGCTACACAAGTAATTTTAAGCAGGACAATTGTCTTTCAATATTTTAAAGATAACCCCGGTTATCGTTCAATGATTACATCAAATAGTTGTGCCAGGTGGTTTACCTATACCTGTTGGCTTTAATACTGCGTTTTGTACAAAAAATTGTGTTTTATTTCTAATAGACCAGACGCTTCTTTAATTTAAAATGGCGGATAAAAGTCAGTGGCAAACTTGTGATTTGTGTGATAAGAAACGGAATGTTAACTGGAAATGTTTGGAGTGTCGGGATATTTTATGTGATATATGTAAACAAAGGCATATGAAAGGAAGATTAACAAGTAAACATAAAATGATAAATAAGAATGAAAAGAAAGAAGAAGAAAATATCCGTGCTCAGTTTGAATGTGATCTCCATTTTTCCGAGCAGATCCATATGTACTGCGTTAGATGTGACGTCCTGTGTGTCGACTCTGTATGGAAGTGAAGCATAAACGACACGAGGTTACAAGGATTGCGTATGGAGCAACTTTAATACGAGACAAATTGGCAAAAGCAATATCTGAAACAGAAAAGACCTACTTCCCCCAAATTCAATCCCTTTTGTCAAAATTCTACGCATTGAAATTCCAGTTTGAAAGCGAAAACTTGAAAGTGAACAGAAGTGTTGAGGGCAGACTTCGGTTGTTCAACGCCGCAAGTAACAACAAAGCCGATAAATTGAAGAAAGAAAACATGGGCCGAGATGGAGAGCATGGTATGTTGTACGTCAACAAAATAAAGCTTTGCATGCAGACTTCAAACCAAACGTGAACGTATTAATGAATGTAGGGAGAATTTGCTAAGTTTAAACGACCATGTATTGGTGAAGAAAGGGATGTTTTGTTGACTGATTTAAATACTAGATTCTTGGAAATATATCAGAACCACTCCAGATGTGCCATCGTCAAACATCACTACAGATGATATTGATGAGCAACTTCTCCGTGCTATATATGAGAAAACCGGATCAACTTACGAGTAAGTAAAGTAATGTTTGTCTTTATTAGTCTTAGTTTCGTTTACCATTAATTATTATTATTTTATTATTATTTTCTTTATTGTTATTATTATTATTATATTTTATTATTATTATTATTATTATTATTATTATACTTAATTACATGAAAATGGCATATAACATTAGTATTAAAAAAAGGAAATAAAATTTTAGATTTTCTAATTGGTCTGTATGTACAAGATTTGAACAAAGTTAAAATATAAGCAGCGTTGATATTCTTTATCTTAATTACCGGTATTACAAAGAAACGTTTATTTATCTATTGATTTATTGATTTATTTATTTATTTATTTATTTATTTATTTATTTATTTATTTATTTCTCATCTTAAATGGTTTCTGTCTTGCCAGCGATTAATTCCACAGTATTGTTCAGAAAAAATACCTATAAACTAAACAAATATTACATGCACCGCTAAAACATCAGCGCTAGAGGGTGTTTAGTCGCGTGTGCTCGATGTAACAATTGAACACTCCATTATGACTCACTAGATGAACATCTCCAATCAGACCGGTGATAAAGGTTTAAATCAAGTATTTTGTAGCACGTCATGCTAGACTCATTTTCAAAGCAAACTATTTTTCTCTTTGTGAACACACGGTCTCACTTACCCGGTGAATGTTCATGTTTTAACGTAATCTGTCGGTTTCTAAGTTATTACTTTGCTTTAGGATTGTGATTTAGAATTTGTATGTATGTTTGATTTTAATTATCTAATTCAGAAGAAGTTTCGTTTCACGGCCTACACAGACAGAGGAAGCGTTGACAATCATAGTGACAGATGGTGACGATATTGATCCGACATGGGCTAACATTAAACAACAGTACAATGAAATATTTGAAGTTGAGTGGAAAATGGCATATGACGCTGTTCAAAGTAAACGGAACCTTCCGCAGGCAGAAATTGTTGCGTTACTACTAGAACTGCTAAAGGTTTTTATTGAATATTTACGACTTGGGTGGTTTCCCTTTGTTTTAGCAATAACATGTATTTAGTAGTGTATGCATCACGTGTTCTGATTTCTGGGATAATGAAATATCTATAACTAAGAAATATTCAATATCATAACTTTTGGTATTGTCCCAACCATCGATCATGAATTCTACATACAGATATGTATATGTGTTTGAAAATTGGTCTTTTCCATGAAGGAGACCAAAATAAACACTGACGTGTTGACCTATACATCAATGTACTGGTTCATGATAAATATTTAAACAAAAGGAATCTTATATTAATTTTTATAATCCAAAATAGACAATGTATACCAATTACATATTACATAGACGACCGATTCGAAATAAAATTCTTGGCTTGGACCAACATTGTTTTTTTAAAAAGTGAAAAGATACAAAAGTATCAAAAAATATTTTACTAAATTTAGGTACGGAAATACTTTGCGTGAGAGAATAAACCTTAATTTTAGATTTAATTCAATAACTTGTTTTGATTTGTGCTTTGTTGTATTTTCTTCTTCTTCTTTTTGGTTTCCTTTTTCAGCGGTGTTTTGAACACTGCAAGAACATGGCATCAGAACAGTGGAATGGGATTGTCCGTGAAATCTCAATGCAGGACGAAGACATAGAGAAAAACAAGGTATTTAACATTTTTATGAATGAGAACACTAACTTACATACTTAATACCTATGTGGGAGAGTCAAATTATTTTTGTTCGAAACTGGATAAAAATGCTAAACAGTAGTAGGCTTTAATTCGTATGTTGTTTTCATGTCGTAATGTCAGACCTGTTGCTGTTAACGGTGTTGAGGGGTCTCCAAACTTCCGGTCATCGCGTTTCTCATTGCCTAGGTTCAAATACCACCTGAGACAGATCCTAGTGCATGTAGTTTGTCAATTTCATATTTTTACGGGTACTCCGGTTTCCTCCGCCATCCATGTACTGAACATCTTGTTAAAAGCGAAATAATATTGACCGGTGCGAGAATCCGGATTTAGTAAATTAGATGTGCTTATGTCATTTTTGGCTTGATCATGCATATGGTTGAATGATATTTTGGGGTTCGTTTGAGGACACTTTCACTTTTGAAAATGACAGTTTTATTTGTTTCTATTGTATTTTACATTGCTTATGAGTTGCCAATATCAATATGTCTGACAGTAACACACACTTTATACACACTGGTAATACACAAAAAACTTATGTTAGTTGTCGATTTAGATTTCAGAAGTATTTGGTAGTAATGGATTCAATCGTCACATCAGTGATTTAAAAGAAATAAGAAAAGCTGCAGCGCCCTTACCACAAGGAAAATTGAACAGGTATAAATTTATCATTACTATACAGTCAAACCTGTCTATAAAGATCACCAGGGGAACAAGTAAAAGTGGCCTTATGGGCAGGTGGGCTTCATATACAGGTTCAAATAATATGAACAAAGAACAATCGGTATAATTTTACTGGCTTTTTGTACAGGTGGCCCTTATATAGATGTGACCTTTAAACAGGTTGGACTGTACATATATCATAATAATATAATAATACATACTTTAGCTCATGTCAATCTAACACAAACATACCAGTCCATGTCCAAATTACAATCCCAAATAGTAAATGAAAACTTGAAAACTAGAAAAATAAGTTAAATGTAAGTGAACTTCAAAAGTAAAATGAAACCTTGCGCTTGGATGGCTGAACACTTCCTGTCAGCTTGCTTTACTCACCATGCGTGAAATCAAAATTAAGTATTGAACTTCGGATGTCAAATATACCCACGGTAATTTTGGGTACACAAACAACATACATATCAACGATATTGTGAACGTACCAATCCATGTCCGAACCACACATCCCAAAGCAAAGTAAAACTTTGAAGATGGCAAATTAGCTTAAACACTTAAACTTCCACCAGGGAATTGAGGTCGGGTGCTCCAGAAGGGTAAACACTGGCTTATCTGATATTGGCTACTAAAAGTATACGATGTACAATTTTAATTGATATCCTGATATGTCAAATTACTAGTCTACCATGGTCAATTACTAATCTACAATGGCGATATTACAAAGTGTTCTCTATACGCTTTTGCAAACTTTGGCCGATCAATAAAATTGATATTATATCATGTATTATAAACGTTTTAAGTTTACAGCACTAGACGGCCGTTTCTGAATACAATTCCTGATCGATTGATCAAAAGTCTTTATTTATTCACCCAAAACATTGCTTTTCATATCATTTTATCGACTATATTGTTTTATTTTATTTACCGTTAATTTATTCCAGATACTCCTAAAAAGCAGATTTTACAGATAATTTTGGTGACGATATAATTGAAGGGTGTACCCTATATATAAGTAAATGTATAGATGTATGCTGGATGATAGCAGTCCATGAACAGACACCTTGCATTCAGTGGAATGTCGATGGCGAAAGTCCGATCAATGATTCCATTCATCGACGGTTCAATTCTGAGAGGTCCGGGTCAACAATAGACTATTTGGTATGGCCAGCCATCTTTGTGTACCCTGACGGACCCGTCCTTTGCAAAGGTGCTGTGAGGTCATTCACGAATAATTCGTCTTTTGAATACAGACTTATAAAAGTAATGTGTGTGATTCGTGTTGTGGACATTTTGATTGCATTGATTTACTGTAGTTGTTGGTTGTTTGTTTAATGATGTTGTTGATGAGTATTATGTCTATGTATTCAATATACTATCATGTTAATATTTGACGTTCGTAGCTCAATGATTCTTTTATTCTAATTTTTGGCGGGTGTACTAGCTTAACAGGAGGTGCTTATCCTTCCGCAGCGCCCGGCCTCACTTCCCTGGTGTCTATCCTAATTTGTCAGTTTTCTACTTCTCGATTGTGATTTGGACATGGTATGTTTGTTTCTAATCCGCAATTGTAACTAGCTAAACAGAAGGTACATGTACTTAACCTTTTGGAGCTTCCGGCCACGCTTGCTTCTTCTCTGCTGGAAATGTATGTGCTCAATTTAATTTGACAGTTATTAGTGTTTTTACTTTCCTTATGGGATTTGATTTGGTCTCAAAATTTAAATCATATCAAAATCTCACCAGCTATAGACAGAGTGGCAGAAATTTAAAACCTTTTTACTAGGGTCAGGGCAATTTGCATAGAGGGTTCTCTATATTGCCATGCCTAATGTGACACGGGACATGGGTTTTTAAGGTCTTCTCTGAAGCACCCACGAAATTTTTTTCTGAATGCGGGGTGCTTGACGAAAGAACAGTCACGATCAATTTTTAAGTCTAGGTCAGAAGCCGCCAAGAACCAAAGCTTTCTCATATACTGACGACCACTCCACCAATTCAGCTACCGTAGCGGGATATAGCGCCGAAGGGAAACCATGGCACACCTAGTCTTAATGTTCGTGAACCCGACACGAGTCTTGCTGTCTAGCTCCTGAATATGTCCGTCTGACTTTTTAAGTCAATAGCCTTTTACATGTTCTCTGTAATACTTCTACATTACATATGTTTGGAAGACCATATTAACATTTTTGAGAAATGTATTTTTTTTCAAAGCAACACGATGCCAAAAGCGTTGCCATGTGCTCATTTTCAATTTTAATAAAATTATATAATTCAAAAATACTGTCATGTACTACTTTGAAGTTATTTATTTAATAAAAAAAATTCAAAGCTTAGTAAAATGAAACTGATTAAAAGTCTGCGTGGCGAGGATACTTGGATGTAAAAGATGAGTTGTGTTTAATAATATTAACATAGGAGTTCTTCCCATGCTGAATACCAACAGTACAGACCTGTCGAAAGTTTAACACTAAAGTAACGAAAAGTATTCAAAGCTCGGCTGCCAAGGGGTCGAGATAGGTATAGGAATTGACAGAAAGCTGTTAAATGATGGATAGCAGCTGCTAAAATAATGTCGAGGTATAGCTTACGAACATGTGCCGCATATTAGACACTAATACGCAAGCTTGGTGTAAAAGTTTCGACAGGTCGGTACAATACACAGATGGATACTTTACTTGCCATTATCTTTAATACTGGTCCAAAGTCGGGATAATACAAACGCAAAATTGTGTATTGATCTTGTAAATATATACATCTAATTGTTAAAGAAAAATTCAACATTTACATTTATTCGTCAAATAATTCACCTGCTGGATTCATATGCGGAAGAATTTATCACGAGGTGGCTTTGCTAAATCCGTAAACCTGGCAATAACAGACGACACCATTAAGATATAATAAAGCACAACACACAGAAAAAAACATCAGAACAACAGCAAAGCAGTGTGCAAAATATTGAATGTGAATATGTTTAAGTAATGCTGGCAAAATGAGCCTCGTCAGTTTGTAAGCATGATATCGCGGGTTCGATTTCATACCGGGCCATACATCAGACTTAAAAAATGAGATACTGAATCTTTATCTTGCAAACAGTGAAAAATAATATCGACTGGTAAACAAGACAAGATAATTATGTGACTGGATGATTGGTATACCCGTCGGGGGCATACTGACACTATTTTCTAGAACAGAACATTTAAGTCTTTCTGATCGCGCGCTAGTACAAGACAGACCACAAAACACATTTGCACATCACAGCCATACACGGACTTGTTCGTTGATTACGCCATACATTGATTATTTGATTGATTGATTGATTGATTGATTGAATAGAGTTTTACGTCCCATAATTTAACTGATATCAAGACGTTACCAGCAATATGTGAAGTAGCAGAAATGTTCACCTTTGTAGTGAGCTGAGGGCAATGTACAGGAAGGGTTTTAAACGTGTCACGCCTGGTGTGACACGGGGCATTGGTTTTTAAAATCTCTGCCGAAGGGCCCTATGCCTTCCATTTATAAATGTCAAGTGCTTAGCGAAAGAACAATCACTACCTTTTTCAAGTTTTGGTCGGACGTGGCCGAGGTTCGAACCCACGATCTCCATCATACGTAGCAAGAACTCTACTACTGAGCTACTGTAGTAGTTGATCATTTCCGATACGACATTAACAACATAACAACAATAATAACAACAACAGCTTGTTAGTTTAAAATGTACTCATAGCATTTATAGTCCAACTCCTTAGGTCTAAGATCTACATGGCATACCGGTCGAAAGTTTAACATCGATCCAAGAAAAAGGGAGCCCCACTCGCTGTCAAGTGGATGCCGAAACATGGATAGCTAGTGACTAAAAGAGCTGCAGAGAAACAAAAGCAGCTGTCGAGACTACACCTAACGAGGGGCCGAGTTGAGCTGCTGATTCGGATCTTATTCTTTATCTAAGTGTTAAACGTTCAATTTGTCTGCACTGTACATATATAACGTTTACGTAAATGCGGTTATGAATGAAAGATATTGGTGATAACCTGTTATATACTTCATAACACCGTTTTACATGAAATTTCCCTACAGAAAAGTGATACTCCGGTTGCCAAGTGGTCTGATCATGATACTTACGACTACGGATCATAGCGCCTCTCGCTACCTAGGTTCGAATCCAGTTTGGATATTTCCTAGTGTGAGATGTTTATCAATTCGCTTGGCGACAGTAGGTTTTTCGTGGTACTCCGGTTTTCTCATCCATCGCAGAATAAACCTTCTCGATATATATCTATTTTTGAAAGAATCCGGATTTAGGCGTAAAACTCATTACATCAACACCATCATTTACCCTGCGGACGAGTTACGCCTGGGGCTTAGGTGATTAAAAAAAACAAAAACAAAAACAAAAAACGAATGATGTCCCATTTACAAAAATACTAAAATACTATTATTATCTTCTATATAAATATATGAGGCCCAGAATATAGTGTTGTTAGTTAGTTTTCAAAGCGACTATGGTTATTGGCGTAACCTAGGCCCATAATAACAAAATGCTACATTGAACGTTGCTATTTTCAACAACCATGAACTACCTTGAATTGTACAGCTTGATGAATTCGCAAAAACAAGGAACTATAACCCTATAGACGCATGGTCGTTTTGTTGTATGTGTATCAAATTCGAAAATGACGCGTGGTGAAATTGATTTGTTTGTTCAAACAACACAATGGTAGGAATTTATTTTTTTATTTTTTTATTTATTTATATTTTTTTTTTTAGTTTTTCAAGACACAATAAAAATTACTGAAGTGCTAACGAATGGAGACACGTTCCATGCATATACACCTATTTTGTAAGATTTAAATTTACTGCATGTTTTAACTATCACTTTGTTATATATCAATTTCAGACTATTATTACCGTGTCAAGTCGCTACCAGCAAATATAACAAATGGCTGTTATATCAAAAACAAACATACTAATCCATATCCGAATCACAATCTAGAGGCAAATTAAATACTTTGGAACTGACCACTTAGGTTATACACGTGAACTTCCACCAGGGAAGTGAGGCTTGGTGCTCTGGGAGGGTAAGTACCTCTTGTTTAGCTAGCTACACCCGCCACGTGTGAAATCAAAATTGTGTGAAAGGAACATGGAACTATGAGACGTGAAAAATATCCAGGGCAATTTATTTATTTATTTATTTATTTATTTATTTATTTATTGAATAGGGTTTAACAGATTTTACTTATATCGAGCTATCAGCTATCGTTGAAGTTAAATGCAGTGCGCTCAGGGCATTGTGTAGGAAGAGTCCTTTAACGTACCACGTCTATCGTGATATGCGGCATTGGTCTCATTCGAAGGATCCCGTGACTTTCATTTCTAAATGCAAAGTGTTTTGCTACGGAAGCGTATTAGGGCCACGACAATTTTTTTAATTTTGATATGTCGACTTAGTTTCTCGATTAATCGACTTAACTATGTCGATAAAGCGACTTATTATTTCAATAAATAGACATAGCAGTTCGATAAATCGACTTAGTACAAATTATTAAATCAAATCAGGGACCATTGTCATATGATCTTAACAATGAGACGCTGTGCCACCCTTGGCAAGATATTCATATCACAGGAAACCAAACTTGTCATTAGACAGGCCTACAAGCATGCTCCAATTAAGTAGTGTACAATCATGAAAGATTTTCCTGGCCAGCTATTTAAGACTTTCTTATTTTTTCATTACTTTTTCACACTTTTTCTCTGGCTGGGGGTGATTAAGGTATCTGTATATGTATAACTAATACGGTAATATTATTAGTTACACAGTCTGTTGGTGACCTAATATGGGCGAAGCCCGAGCCCAGATATGGAATTTACTGACCCTGTATAAACCATATTAGGTCACCAACAGACTGTGTAACGATTATATCCTACCGATCACCCTGACGACCCACGGTGGATACCTTTAAACAAATATACAGTACACGGATACGGAGACCGGAGAGAAGTTCAGGATGAGACACTGCTGTATGTTTTAGTAACCTATAGCTCTAAACAAACCCTTTATATATCATATTTTGCCACTAAAACACCATGCAACTATTATATCATACCCATCATATCAATAAGTCATTTACAAAACCAATTTGAATGTATCCACACAGCGACATGTGACTCTGAATGGTGACTGAGTTAGAAATAGACCTATCGCCGACTCAAGCGGCCATATTGGGTCAAAGGTCAATCGGAGTAAAAACCGGGTATATTTAAATGGCGGGAGTAACCTGACAATAGTTTCATTGTGTCAATGTTTACATGCCGTGTTCATTGTGATGTGTAAATCGAGCTTTATTATGCATAATCTGTAAGTTGACCCTAAATTAAAACGAAATGCTATATAAAAACGACTAGTTCCATTCATTTTAAAAGAATTATTGTGAAAAAACGACGACTTGCAATGACACGGTTGCTGGGTTTGAGCGGCACCATTACCTGTAATTATCCCTTTCCTTCAGCAATTCATAGTAGAAAATTAGAAATTTTTGCTTGCCCTATATTTGGTATACCCATGGATCGTATATGTACATAAATATTTCTTATTTATTGTTTATGTTATCTGACAGGTAGGAAATTTTATCAGAAATAACAGGAAATTCAGAAATGGAGACAACCTCTGTGTATAAATAAAACAACCAGGGGCGTAGCTGGGGTGTTTATGAAGTGGACGCCTAAAGAGGGCAGGGGTTTGGGGGCCACCCTGATGCGAATTTTCGGCCCTCCAGGGCGCTATTTATCAGAATTTTTCTTATAATTTTATGCTATGCTGTGGTAGTTTTTGTCGTTCTTTTGAGGACTGGTTCATTCTTAAACCTGAAGACGAGGTACAAGGGGATCTGATGTTGTATGGCATAAGCACTACGAAAACAACATTCAATAATTGAGAAAGTCAAGTTAAAATGGGAGTTCAATTAATGTTGTGGTAATGTTAAACGGAGGAGAGGAAATATATTTGTAAACGAAACGATGTGGACGTTTTTGCGTACAAACGTACGCCTGGCTACGCCCCTGACAACCAATATAGGACTTTTTGCCCCTATTTCTGTTATTATTATTATTATTTCTGTTAAAATTTCCAACTCCTGTGATAGTGTCACTTTTATTTTTATTATTGTTACTGCAACCAGATAATTATCATTATTACAATAATAATTAATAACACCGATATGTTGGGTTCAATCCCACACCCTGCTCAGTGTTGATCATATGCTGACTCTCTGAGTTGTTTCAGTTATTTGATTTATTAAATCAGGATTTTGCGTCCAAGTCAAGAATATTTCACTCATTTATATTGAGATATCGCCAGCTTAAGAAGAAATGGGAGAATTTTTTTTTACTTTTGCAGGGCAATGTGTGGGGAGTATTCTTTCTTTCATACGTGCTGTGACAGGGGGCACCAGTTTTTATAAGGTTTCTTCTAAGGGACCCCCATGGCTTCCTTTTCAAAATGTAAAGTGCTCGACAAAAGAACAGTCACTACTTATTTTCACATCTTGGTCAGACTCAGCCAGGGTTCAAACCCACCAATTCCCACATACAAAGTGAATACTCTACAAACTGAGCTACTTTTTTGTTCATCTAAGTGAAGCTGTGATTTAAGAAGTAAAACAATACAACATCAAATGCAAACTGTAATTTATTATACTGGTGCAACATCAAACATAGAATTGTCTCACATAATTATAAAGTTAAATTTCAACAATCAGCTAATTCACATATAAGACACTTACTTATTTGACTATCCAAAATCTGTTTAAGGTTAATTTTATAACAAGTGTTATTTTTTAATTTATTTTGCCATCCAATCCCATTGAAAAAATACAAAGAAAAACAGTAACATTTATATTTTAAATTATAAATTTCAGAATATTTTTCCTGATGATAGGTAATATATTATTGCATGAGAATTAGTTTCAGTTGAAAATGTTCATTTGTTGAATTTTGTGTTGGATTTTATGTTGCAATATGTCAAAAAGATACTGTTGTGTTAACGAGTGTTCCAGTAGTGGTTATCATTTAAAGAAATGGAAGTCTAATTTTTGCACAAAACATGATTGTAATTTTGGAACAAGCCGGTGCATATGTGAACCCCCTTTCAAATTGATACCTTTTCCATGTGAAGCTAAGGATAACTTTGCAAGATCAGTTTGGATTAAAAATGTATACCGTTTAAATCCAGATGGAACAAACTGGAAACTTAATGAAGATTCTCGCATCTGCTCAAAACATTTCGTAAACGGACTTCCTACCAGTGACAATCCTTACCCAACATTGTTCATGGGCCATGCTTATCCTCTGTTTTCCACAGCTCGACCTCCTCCTAAAGAACGAACACTTTTAACGCCCAGTAAAAAACGTAAATCAAATATCAATACTCAGGATGAAAATGCCTCATTTGAAATAAATCATGATCACTGTCTGACTGACCATAATTATGAAGTAAAATGCAATGCATGCAAGTACAAAGATGACGAGATAAAAAGGCTAAAGGCACATATAAGAATGTTGAACAATTATATTGAAAAAAATAAAACTGATCTGGGAGTAAAATCAGAAAGCACTACTATATGTTCAAATGTCCTTCAAAGTGATAGAAAAGTTAAATTCTACACAGGTATTCCAACTGTCGACTCATTCAATAAAATATATAAAATAATTGAGCCTCACATCAGAAAGTTAGATATTGGAAGGGTCCAAAATATCACTGTAATATACTGAAACAAAAATGTTGCAAGAAGAATCGCAAACTTACTGCCAAACAGGAAATGATAATGACATTAATGAAACTAAGGCTAGGATTATTAAATGAAGATTTAGCCGACAGATTTAGAATTTCCACAACACTTGTTTCAAGAATCCTAACAACATGGTTAAACATATTAGCAGATTACATTGGTGCTATTGTTTACAACCCAACCAAGGAAAAAGTAAGAGAAAGTTTGCCTCTTAAATTTTGCAATCCCAAATATGCAAATGTTCGTCATATAATCGACTGCACAGAGATCTTTATTGAAACACCTCAAAGTATGAATGTACAATCAAAAACTTGGTCAGACTATAAGCAGCATCATACAGCAAAGCTTCTAGTAAGCATCAACCCAACTGGAATGTTTAATTTTGTCTCTGACTGCTGGGGTGGAAGGTCCAGTGATAAACACATCACAAATTACTCAGGATTTTTGGATATAATTGAACCGTACGACATCATTCTGGCAAATAGAGGCTTCCAAATCCAAGACGAAGTTACTCTTTGAAATGCCACCTTAATAGTTCCACCGGCTCGTAAAGGAATGTCCAGATGAGTAAAAATGATGTGCTAAAAACTAAAGAAATAGCAAACCACAGGATCTATATAGAACAAGCCATTAGAAGAATGAAATACTTTAGAATTTTGAAATTTGAAGTACCTTTGACACTTTTTCAGCATTTGGACAATATTGTGAAGATTGTTTGTGGGATATGCAATTTATATCCATGCCTTCCAAAATATTAAGATTTACCCTTACATATTACCGTATATGTGGTCCATCAATACTTCTCACTTCACTTTAAAAAAAATTTTAAAAATAACAATATTTGATAACATATGGAATTACAATGTCTTGGTAACATTTTACATTTCATAAAGGATTGTACACAGGTGAGCTAAAACAATTACATTGTATGTATCAATGGTTTCAATACAATAATATTTGGGGTATCAATGATATATTATTCTCTTGAACCAATCAATATATCAAGCATCTAAGAACATTTTGGACATGTCCAAGAATGAATTTGCTGTGTTTTAGCTTTTGTCATTTTAACACAGGTAAAGTGATACCAAAGGTCACACTTGTCACAAGCTATACTCTGGTCTCTATGTGTATATCCAGCCGTTTCAATTTCTTTAATTTTCTTACTGCACATAGGACAGAAGAAGACCAAACCCTTACTTTGCTGGACTGGAACATCTACTTCCATTGGTTCTACTTGTAACTCTCTTTCAAGGTGTCGAGACATTATTTCTGGAACTACAAATCTTTTAAAAAATAATATAAATGTTCAAATATTTCAAGAATATATTCCCTATCCAAAATTAATCTCTGCATAAAATAACCATTACATGTATGGATATACAAATCACACCAAGATCTACCTGTTATATACAGCTGACCTTATACCTGTGCATAATATGCATGGGTCTTTTTTAACAAAAGTTTCCCATCAACAAAACTTAAACAATTTGGCAGCTGACAATTGCAAAACCCTGAACACTTTTCACACTTTGGAATTAAACAACATTTGACTTCTAGCAAGCCACTACCACAGCATGCACAAGAAACAAGTAAGTCTGGGCTTGTCGCAATAAATGAATAATTAAGATCAATAAAAATACCACACTACCAAGAATACTGAACGTCAGAATGTTTCTCAGAAATTATTTTCAAATAATCTTTCTTAGCTAATGGTTCTGTCTCTCTCCCATATTTTAAAGATTTAATATTAGGATTAGGTTTAACATATCCCATAACACTAGCCAATAAGGATTTAACACTAACATTTTGATCAGTTTTACATGATTTAACTTTTGTATAAATTGCATAAAAATTTGATGATGTCATTCTTCCATCTCTAAGTTTGATCCAATTTTCATTGTTAAACTGTCCACTGGTTAAACGGTTCAAGCTAGAAGCATCATCTGTACTTAATTTAGGGAAATTTTCTACTATGACATCAGACTCTGAACTACCAGTATCTGCTACTGTTTGTTGAACTAGAGCTGATATACAATACTGGTCAACATTTAATTCCTTTGGTGGCTCCGTCTCTGTTGCAGACTGATTACTTTTATCATTGTTTCTTTTCGTAGAAATATTCGGAATACCTGTAATAGTGAAAGTAAAGGCATGAAATCATGAAAGTTGGTTGGTTGGTTGAATGTTGCTTAACGTCGCATCAGCAATTTTTCATCTATTCGCGACGAGAACTATTTAATTAATCTCTATGGATTAATCTATGAACAATTTTGTGTATGCATGTGAAGTGCGAGTGTATTGTATGGTCTGCCTTGTACTAGCGCGCACTCAGGGCGACTTTACCGTGCTAGCTCACACAGTCAGTACGCCGCAGACAAGCGTACCACTCCCCCAGTCCATTATACTGATACCAGGTGAATCAGTAAAGGCCAACGGTAAGGAAAATTCACTTTCCCACATGTGGTCCGAGCGGGACTCGAACTCACAGCGGTGAGAGACCCTGGATTTGAAGACTGACGTCTTATCCATTAGGCCACCGCGCCCTCTGAAATCATGAAAGGAGTCCCTTTTTTCAAAAAGTTTTGTCACGTCTTGCATCACGTTTTAAACCTAAATAATATTAAAAATGGAAAAGTTATTAAAAGGTAATGTTGTGATATAAAAAATAATGTGAATTTTAATGTTTGCTTGCATATTGTTTAACATTAATGGGTTATCAATAAATTTCCAGTCATTTGTGACAAGATAAGTTTGTAAGTCTCGTCTACAAACAAGTTCATGTTGCGTTTGTGCAAGCGTTTGGATCTGTCTTTTATTTAACATAAGACAGTTTTTCTGTCTGATTTGACGAAATACAAGTTTTATCGAAAACGCATGATAGAGAATGTTGTATTGCCATGCAAGTGTGTCTTGTAGTGATACACCTACTACAAACGGCTCGACTTGATACAGAGGGTTGTACATAAACAAAGCCAAATAGTAAGGATCAACATTGAAATATCTGTTTCCGACCTTAAAATTAAACCCTCTGTATCCCTTTGACAACCTTTGGTTTGTAGATCATCTTATCACATACCAATTGTTTTTCATAAACTGTTCCAATTTTCAAAATATAGATCTGGCGGCGGTGATATGTAAAAATTGTAATGAATCCAAAATCAAGAGTAGTTTACCTTTATCAGGCAGTAATTTTGAATTTGAAATTGGGAGAAAACCACAATGCAATAAATAACAATAAATCTGAAGATACCAATTTATAAAACTTTGCAACTATAAAACAGATTGATTAAGAGTATTGTTTGATAAAACATCAAAATTATGTTCAATATATAATTATTTCAATTACAAAATGTAAACACTTCAATGGGTCAAATACAAACTTAATGACCAAAGATATGGTTCATGTAAAATATGTTTAAACATAGTTTTAATATTTAAATAATGATATCAAATAAATTCATTTAAATTTATGCTTCAGTTATTTTATACCTTTTAAAAAACAAGCATTTGGTAAACTGTCTTTGAGTTCAGCTGCAAATAACATCAATATCTCAGAGGAGGTGGACTGATTATTCACTGGTTGAAATTCTCTTTTCTTAGGTGCCACTAGAGGTCTTGATTTGACTATAAATAAAAACAAAATGATCAGTTACATATATTTTAAGTAGTTATCTCCCTTTCTCCACACTTAAATTCAACGTGAACTTGTCTTGATTAATATTTGCATCAAAATGACATTAAAAATGTTATTCTTATATGATGGTAAATAAGCCATATTCAGGAAAACTGGACATTATTTGTCTACTGCAACAATGTCATAATATAAAACACTTTTAATATTTAATATTACTCAAACTATAACTCTAGTAACAAGTGTTTACCCCAGTATTTTTATTAAATAGCTTAGTCTGATTTTATTTTATTTGGCTTTCGGACAAGAAAACAAATTAAATACCGGTAAATTGAATTGTATAAAATTTTACCAGTACACCTATGGCTAGCTATAGTTACCTGGACGATTATGTCTTGATTTCGTAACAACCAAGTTTTTAATTTCAGTTGGCTCTGGAATGGTTTTATCCTTGGGTATGTTCCAGGAACATGGCATTGATGTACATGATGTTACCCCCATCTTATGTGCTGCTTCAATCCTATACAATAGTCCAGCAACATGGTTGCAAGTTTGCCCAAGCCTGAAAAAGATTAATTTTAAAATTTAATACAACTTACAACTTTTTGTATTAATTAGCTTTTTTACTCTAAATTTTTGAGTATCTCAAAATCTATTGAAAATATAATTTTTTATACAACAGCAAAATTATGAACAGGATATTTGTAACACTGTTTAAATGTTACTCAGAACTTACAAATTTCAGTGAGGTTTTTTTTGTGCCAGTGACTACAGTGAAATGGAAGTTTGTAACATCAAATTTGAAAAAAAAATTATTTATATTACAAAGTGATCAATAAAGAAGCAGTCACTACCCTGGCAGGGATTCAAACCATGTAGCACTGAAATTGTCATTAAAGCAGTTTGCTGTACGGCTGAAAGTTTCTGCAATTTGTCTGTATCTAGAAATAACAATTAAAGTAAAATAAAGAACATACACTGCAACATAGACTCTGTATATTTTCTTTAACTGTATTAATTTTTATTTTGAATGGTGTTCAGTGCCCCAGTCAAGATTTTTTTCACTTATATCGAGGTGGTTAGTTCAGAATGGTGGAGGAAACTGCACAGATTAGACCCCCTATCTTAGGTCAGACAAACTTTCTCACACTGGTCATGTCAGTGATGGTCACAAATCATTTAGAAAATATTAGAGTACCTGTGCAATACTATATCTGCCATACAGCATGGGACTCATACTCTAAATATTAGACATAAAGAGCCGCACACACACACACACACACATATATATATATATATATATATATATATATATATATATATATATATATATATATATATATATAATATATATTAAACATACCCTGCAGTACAAGTACAATAAGCAGACTTTATTTCCCCTGTTTCTTTGGGCACATATCCAGGCAACATGGTCCTCATTCCGAAGTCTCTGCGATGGTGTGCACCGGGCTCTTAAAAAACAATAAGCTGAACTGGGTTCAATATCATGATAAAACACCTCCTTCAACCAGCTACTACTGAAATATTCATATGCTTTTCCAATCTTGTACTCATTCAAACGCCGTTTAACTTCCCCTCTGGCTCATGGCTCAACAAAAATGATGTAATATCGGTAATAAAAATGGGAGGTCATTTACCTATACCCGTCTTCTCATCAAACCAGCCTGAGTACAATAATAATGGATCAGGAAGAGTGATGGATTGGAGTTTAAGAAGGGTCTGATACTGTTGTTGATTAATGTTCTTTAGTTCCGTTTCCGTTGGTAAAATAGGCATCTTCATTCTGGTTGCTGCAAAGCAAAGCGCCGCTAATTCCTGTTTAGTACCATCTTGCGAAAGACCACGTTTACTCAGAAAACTTTTCAGAGAATCAACATTCCAGTGTAAAAAGTCATCTAAAGTCATGATTTGATCGCCAGTATCCATATTGTATAAATTATTGTATAAAACGGTATAATGTGTAAAAAATGTTGTACAAATGTTAAATGATAGCAAAATATACACACAATAACACAATTTCCAATCACAAAGGTCACAGAAGTAGATCTATATACACACCGCTGTACAAAAAATTCTCGATTAAAAACAACCACTGCGGTAGCTCAGTTGGTAGAGTGCTCGCTCCGTAAGTGGGAGGTCGTGGGTTCAAACCCCGGCCGGGTCTGACCCAAGACTTGAAAGTGGGTAGTGACTGTTCTTTCGCAAAGCACTCGGCATTACGAAATGAAAGTCACGGTTCTTTCGGATGGGAACTTAAAATAAACGAGGTCCCGTGTCACGGTGGGCTTGGCACGCTAAAGAACCCTGCTGTATAATGCCATAAGCGCAACGCACAGGCAAAATTTCTGCACTTTCGCCTATAGCTGGCGACGTCTCGATATAAGTGAAATATTCTTGACTGGGACGTTAAACACCATTACTCACTCACTCGATTAAAAACAAGCGGGAATTCAATGATGTTTACACAATCACTATGGTTTACTCCGATTGACCTTTGACATGCATACGTAATGAGGCATTTCAAGATGGCGACCGTTAATCGGCGATAGGTCTATACCATCGTTTGACATTCTGTCTGACAAAATATTGAAAATAATAATGAATTCGACTTACTAGCAACTTCCGTCAAAGAAATCAATTGCACTTTTATCCTTGGAAATCAAATATTTAGTTTCAATATCACAACATCTTTACTACTGTCCGTATTTGCCGTAAATATTTGTGATAAATATGACGTGTTTACCACGAGGCGGGCGCCATTGACGTTGATCAGGGGAAGTAACTCTCATACTGACTAGATATGGAACAGACCTGTCCGATATGGATTATATCAGGTCACCACGTGACCGATATTGTCGAATGAAATTCACAGAAACTAGTGAAAGGTAGGATATACAAATATACATAACTCATATTATACACAGACGTCATACCGATCACCCATGACCATTTCCAATACTTTAATAATAGCTTGATGTTCTAGCAAAGAGAACAAACGGATAGGCCTACTTAGCTACTGTCAAACATACGTTGGTACATCTAAGTGAGTGGAAAAAGTAAAACTGACAGACCCAGGCTAGGCTAACGCTAGAGGGCGCTTGTGGTTAAGTGCACATCAGTGCCTCTTTGAAGACTTTTCCATGACTGACTAGATGAAAATCTCCAATAGAACCGGAGAAGGTAAGGTTTGGCACACACTTAGTGATTGGTCTGACAAGTCTATTTTCAGATCATTTACTTTTACTGAAATTTGCAATACCGATGAAAAGGTATACCCGATTGATGAACTGTTAAGGTAACTCTACTATATAAAACACGCTGGTAGTTGATTGACACAGTGACAGGCAGAAATATACTCTCAAGAAAACGTCATAAGCCGTACGTGGTCTTGGTGACGGTTACACACTGGTATTCCGAAGGTCCTATAGCCCGAAGGCCCTATAGTCCGAAGGTCATATAGCCCGAAGGCTCGATAGTCCGAAGGCCCAATAGTCCGAATATGTATGTATGTTTTCGGGGGAGCATGCCTCGGACCCCCTAGCATGCCTTCGATCTTCCTTAAATATGTGCCTGCGCGTGATCTTTTTTAAATATGTTTTCTGCGCACCCTCTAAACTTCAATCCTGGATTCGCCCCTTGACTGAAGCACATCCTTCCCGAGGCGCGAATCGCCGAGGGGGTATATAAAGGCCATCCCCCATAAAGTCCACTTATTATGTGTCCCTTTGAAGTCCTTTATAAATTTATAGACTGGTTTTACTGTATACTCAAATATTAATCGGAGGAAGCATTATAAACATAATACATAATTAGATATGTTTATTAGCGGTAATTTAACGTTTGCTTCCATTCGTCTGTAGCGGTTGGATAGCTCGGTGGTAGAGCATCCGCCTGCAGTACCAGAAATATCGGGTTCGATCCCCGGTCCGACCCTCGCTGTTCTTCCTCCTGTTACAAGTCTATTGTTTAATATCACTTTTCAGTGATAAAATTTAATGTAAAAAACTAATAAAATTCAAAAACTTTACTTACATGTACATGTATATTAAATCGAATGTCATAACAAGAGGAATGACAATTTTGCTAGATCGGTGGGGAAGGGGGGACTCGCAAGCAATGGGTTGTTAGTGTGTGGATAAGCAAAAGTCGGCAATCGACTTTGCTCCGGGTTATTCTATTACTCTTATTTCAATCTAATGATTTTTATAAAATGATGTACTAAGTCATTAGGCCTCAACTTTTTTATTCGTTGTTTGTATTTTGCTTTGTTTGTTGGTAGTTTGTGTCTTATACATGTATTATTAATTGAGTTGAGTTGCGTATTGGTGTTTAACGTCCCAGTCAAGAATATTTCACTTATATCGAGACGTCGCCAGCTATAGGCGAAGGTGCAGAAATTTTGCCTGTGCGTTGCGCTGATGGCATTATACAGCAGGGTTCTTTATCGTGCCAAGCCTACCAAGACACGGGACATTGTTTATTTATGGTTCCCATCCGAAAGGACCGTGACTTTTTATTTCATAATGCCGAGTGCTTGGCGAAAGAACAGTCACTACCCACTTTTAAGTCTTGGGTCAGACCGGGCCGGGGTTCAAACCAACGACCTATTATGAAGTGCAATTAAAAAGGTTAAAAAATGAGGTTAAAAGAGTCGAAATATTTTCTTTTTGTTACATACTCTTAACATACTTCTGTAGTATGTAGATTGCTTTACATCATTACACTTTGATTGAAGTCTCATTAACCTTGATGGGAAGTCGATTTATCGAGATACTTTGACGATTACTTTTTCGATTTAACGAGATAGTTAAGTCGATTTATTGACATACTAAGTTGATTTATCGAGAAACTAAGTCGACATATAAAATTTGAAAACAAATTATCGTAGCCCTAATACGCTTCCGTAGATTTGCAAAAAAAACCAGTCACTATTTATTTTTATGTTCTGGTCAGACCCTGTCAGGGTTCGAACCCACGGCATTTCATATACGAAGCGAGCACCGTAGTGGTCGGGGGGATATGAAATAAAAAATCCTTGTTATTTAGGATAAATATAAATATTGAAATATGGCGAAAGACATAAAATTTCAAAGAGCAACAATCTCCTACATTTAACTCAACAAAGGTCACTATATTCCTTCTTATTTGCCTTACAATGCATGGGTGCTCCTAATGTATTTCTTTTAACTGAATTTGATTTCTATAACGGATAGCGTTCAGCAGTTTAAGACTCGTGTTTTGATATGCATATTATTTATTTAAACTTTGACTTAATGTTATATCAATTCATAAATAACACATTAATGACATTCGATAGTATATTATTGTTACATAAATCTATTAAAATATTGCCCACCAAAAGTCATGGGACGACCAGTTTAACACACACACACACACACACACACACACACGCACCTTTAGTCAAACAACATTGACCTGTCAGATTTATCTCCTATAATGTATATATGTGTGTGTAAACATTGGTCCACCCAGGGTAGTGTTAGAACATTTGTAACAGGAAAGAGAAAAAATGCAGGGTCAGACCGGGGATTGAACCCGGGACCTCCAGCACTATAGACGAGTGCTCTACCGACGAGCAACCCAGAACGCTACATTCCTCCTTTCCTTTTTTTGATTAAACACCCTTGAATTGAAATCACCGGGTTACACCTTGGGACCAACTTGTTGGTCGGCCACTTCCCAAGGTCGGACGAGCCCCCAAATGTAACAGGAAAGAGAAAAAATGCAGGGTCGGACCGGGGATCGAATCCGGGACCTCCCGCACTATAGACGAGTGCTCTACCGACGAGCTACCCAGAACGCTACATTCCTCCTTTCCTTTTTTTTCGATTAAACACCCTTGAATTGAAATCACCGGGTTACACCTTGGGACCAACTTGTTGGTCGGCCACTTCCCAAGGTCGGACGAGCCTCCAAATATAACAGGAAAAAGAAAAATGCAGGGTCGGACCGGGGATTGAATCCGGGACCTCCCGCACTATAGGCGAGTGCTCTACCACTGCTACCCAGACCGCTGCACATAATCCATTCATGTTTCCCATAATGCAGACCACATACACCTGTGTTCCCTATGTATTTCAAAGTAAACATACTATTAATCATTAAAGGTCAAGCGGACAGGTCAATGTAGTTTGCCTTTACCTTTAATTTGTACCGTAGTCTTCAACTATGACGTGTTTTAAAGATCTACACAATTCGCTTATCTATGACCTACATTAACAGGTCGAGTATACATGGGAAAAACCACCTAATACTTGGAAAAAGTCAAAGAGGAAGTATAAAACAGTTTCAACTAAGCGACTATCTGCCATGAAACAAACAACACCATTCAACCAGTGAAAGCCGAAGTAACAGGTAAGTAACAGAAACTTTTAATTTGAAGCTGAAAATGATAAATATAAAAAATAGACTTTTAAAACATAACAAATTAACGTTTATAGGATGAGTTATCTGCCCATTATATAAAATATAAATGTCCCAGTGCAAGTTCACAAATCGGTCCCCATGTTGCGTTTTAGGTAGTTCACTTAGATATAGTGTAAGAAGAACCAGGTTTCGATTCCAGCCCCAAAAATGCAACGTACCATGTACTTTTTTTTCTTTCCTGTCACAGGTTGGGCCCAGTGTTGGGGATATACAGGTTTGGGTAGCTCAGTTTGATGAACGCACCTCTATAGTTCCTGAAGTCCCAGGTTCAATCCTTTGTCCGACCCTGCATTTGTTTATCTTCATGTAGCATCAAATCAAGTTCAGATGACTTACACAGCTACTTGAGAAAGCTGGATTAAGGTCCGATCTGTGGGGGTTTTAATGTAATCAGAGTCCTACTCCGACCTGACAAAAATGTTGATTAATGATAGATATTTTTTTCAATTCTGATGTCTGCATGATACCCTATGTAAAGGCTTATTCACGAAAAACCGAGAAAAATGTGCATATCATGCATTTTATGTCTGTTGAAATATTTAAAAAAATAAATATAAATACTCCAGGGGCGCAGCTGGGTCCAAGATATCGTGTAGGCAAAGACGCATGATGCGCAAAGCGCCGATGGGGAGAGTGCGGGGGCGGTTTTTAGGGGGATATTTGGAGGTTCTCCCCCGGAAATTTTGAAATATTAAAAAACCTACACAATTCGGAGTGTTTCAATGTCTATATTACACATTGTATGCTGCAAAAACTTTAAACTGAAATAATAAATTCAAGAGAAATTTTGACTGATTTTCAGTTGATTGCTGTCAAATGAGATTTTCATAGCAGCAATTAGAAATGAAAGTCACGGAAATAATTCTTAATACATTATATTATTATCAAAATAAGATGTAGCACGTGCCTTTTTGCCTTAAGGCGGTTACGCCCCTGTACTCACTCAGATATCTGAAGAATAGATCAATTTATATCAGATCAATTGACAGTTTTTTTGGTCAATTTTTGCATGGTTATAGTAACAAAATACATTCCCCATAATCCACGATGCCATTTCCATGTCTGTCTGATATGTATATACCAAAATAAAATATCATGACCAGCGCATGTCCAAATACATTTAGACCAATTTCTACTAAAGTCCATTTACGATCCTTTAGTCTCCTGGTTTTTCGTAAAATTCTCTAAAACAAAACTTTTTATTGCAAAAGTAAAATCGTACATTTATTATACAATTCATGCCGTAATTAATTTTTAATATTTCTATCCTTAAACTTTTCTTAGTTTTGCCCCATACTCCGTAAATTTTGGTCAATTTTGAGCAACGGCTATTTTGTCTAAGTCCTCATTTCGGTCGAAACCATTTCGGACAGGGAAATACTGAGCTAATTTGCATAAGAAATACTTATCGACAATATGTTGATACGCAACACTACATATGATTGACAAGGACGGATATTGTTTTCATAAATTTGTTTATAAAATTACTTAAAATTGTTTAAATTTTTCAATAGTATGGTCTTACGAGT
The DNA here is from genome assembly GCA_021292105.1 of Anadara kagoshimensis. Taxonomy (NCBI): domain Eukaryota; kingdom Metazoa; phylum Mollusca; class Bivalvia; order Arcoida; family Arcidae; genus Anadara; species Anadara kagoshimensis. Next base: position 33,673,564 of record CM037873.1, on the reverse strand, counting down.
ACGTCATGTATCAAAAACTTGTTTTGTTTACAAGATTTTTGTACGAAATAGCATTCTTGCCACAATTTACGTGCAAATTATTATTTAAGACAACGCTCTCTCTCTCTCTCTCTCTCTCTCTCTCTCTCTCTCTCTTTCTATCTCGTTGTATCATTATTCTTAAACTGTAAATTATGGTAACTAATTAAACTTATAAATCGTGTGTACGGATTATTAGAAAGACTGAAAGAACTTGTCAAATCTACTTGGTGGTTGGCAAGAACTACCGTATTCATGATCAGGTGTACACGTGTTGTAAAAGTCGGTCAACTTTGACTTTAGCAATTTGGTAACCGGATTATAATTAGAGGCGTATGTTGACAAATATTTCTAATCGTTGTAACAGAAAATATGAATTAAATAATAACGATAAATCAACAACTGTGTAGATTTTTAGAGACATTAACTTAAAAACAGTTTCAGGAAAACTGATTGTGATATTAATATACACGTGGTTGGGGGTGACTATCTTCGTAGAATCAAAGACGATTGTGTAAATGACCCGTAACAAAAACTGATTAGCATATGAAAAACCCTCTCACTCCTGTTTTTGGTATCGCCGCAAAGGTTAAGAAAATGGCGCTAAAATAATTTACATAGCGATATCGAAGGTGATATTAAAAAGTTTTAATATGAAGTAAAGAGAGTAGATTAGACACCGGTTACAACAGGCCACATTACGGCATGGGTTTGTTTTTACGATGCAAAAAGCTATGATTTTTATTCACACGCTAACCCCATGAAAAGGAACAAAAACCAAGAGACTAATTGGTTGTAAACAGACTTTAGATTAAAATTTAAGCATGATTTACAGTTTTCTGATTAAATTTTGCATAATTAAATTGTCCATCTATTCCACGTACCATTTATTTATTTATTTATTTATTTATTTATTTATTTATTTATTTATTTATTTATTTATTTTAATGTTTTAGTTTGCACATTTATTTAATATTTTTTATTTATTTATATATTTAATTATTAATTTATTCAAATGTTTTAACTCAGTGCACTTAAAGTCTTATAATTACCGCATGATATTTTATTATTAAACAGGGTTCGACATTAGCCCACGTCCGACAGACAATGTCTAGTAAAATCTTGGTCCGGGCGTGTGAAAATTTTGCTGACTAGCCCGACTGGTCGTGTGTTAGTCTGGGGATGAATTAATTTCACATCTATTCTTTTCATTTCTCAACAAAAACTGTGTCGTCTTTACCTTAATAAAACAGCCGTAAAACAGGAAGTTGAAAACAAAAACTACCGGTAATCAGATCAAGATTTTGGCGCTTTACTCAAATAGAGGAGTTTAACATTGTTTATTACGCATGCGCAAGGCCGTGACCTTACGAGATTGGACGCGATTGAACGTGATTTTCAATCGAGGGGGCAGTCGTAATAAAGGTCTAAGGCTGGTTATGTTTTAAATGGTTAAACATTGCCGTAAATGGGATATATTTACATTCATTCATGAATAAATATATATTTTATGTGACAAAACTTTTTCTTACTAATAAATTTATATTTTCTTTAAGTCAAATAGGTTAATTATTTAATATTTTAGAAATTAAAACTATCAAGAATTAAAAGAACAGTTAAAATAAAAAGATGATTAAAATGAATAAACCAAATGAAAGAAGTATAATTAATATATTTTGTTTAGCATTTTAAACTTTAAAAATAAAATACAATGGTTATGTTTGCTATAAAAACAAAGATATGATACTTATAATAGGCAGCCTATAGCCTGATAGCTAGAAAAATAGACAAGTTTGTGGAAGAACTTTACCAGTTGTTCTTTTCTTGAAATAGTATAAAAACTTACAAAGTTTACACCGATGTGGGAGAAAATTGAATCGATACATTCTGTATACATGTACATAATTGCCTTTGACAGAATTACATTTAACTAATATTAATTAATTAAACGAACCCACAATTATGATGTACTTATGGCGATTGCATTTTATTCTTTCCCTTACCCAATATTTGCTCCAAGAAGTATGATGCTCCTCATATCTCATGTTACATTGCTGTTTAATAAAAAGTTTCTCATTGATGAGTTGTTTATCCCGTAATGTATTACCGAGATTATGGTGTTGAAGTCTTAATCTGTTAATTAGTATTCGTAATTCACATACCTCCGCACACCTGTCAACGGTTTAGTCTCACTTAGCATACATTTTAAAAAACCATAGTCTCACTTAGCATACATTTTAAAATTACCCAATTTTACCTGAGACATGTACACCTGGATATAGTCCATTTCCTAAATATGTATAATTATCGTCATAGTCAAATTTTAGGGTTTTTTTAAAAGCAACAAAAAATAACAACTAAATAATATCAATAAAAAATAATAATCAGTTAATTAATGATAAATAAAAAAATAAATAAATTCAAAGGTAAAAAATAAAAAAAATAAAAAAATAGGAAAAGAATGAGTGAAATTTTAAAAAATAAATACTAGTATATCATTAAATTGATCATGTATTCAGTGAAGAAAAAACGTTTTGATTTGGTGGTGTGATTCAAATTAGATATCTTACTTCAATAGACTTGAAAGTTTACTTTTTTCATAAGAAGCAGAATATATTTTTTCATGTTTTCAATATTTAAAAAAAATATTCTCAGCTTTTTCAATAAAGAAATTCATTCATTCATTCATTCATTCATTCATTCATTCATTCATAATAAATAAAAACCAGTAAAAGAATAAATAAATAAGAAATATTAATAATTTAATCAGTTCATTAATAAAAACTAGTGAATAAAATAAATAAAAACTTGTAAATAAATAAATAAAATCAAGTAAAGGAATAAATAGATAAAAAAAGATTAATAAATTTGTTTTATGAACGGAAATTATATAAGTTTTAGAAAACTAAATTTTAATAAACTACACCAGGATTTCTAGCAATTTCTAGGAGAACTATAATAACTATAACGATATCAACTTTTGTTTTTTATTGATAAAAAATCTTTTAGTTTTGCTTTTCTGCCATTAAAATTTCCCTTATGTAGTGAGATTTATGGATTTTGTGAAAAATTGTTATTATTGTCTGTTTAAAGTATTCCGTACTTTTTTATTTATTGGTAAATGAATTTAGCTCTTTTTAATTAATAACCTGCTAATTATAGTGAAAATTCTGTCTTTTTTCACACTTTGAAAATGTAAATATTAAAAAAATAATTTTGATGATATTATTATTATAAAATTTCTGAACAGATATTGGCTAACATTTTCAACAGTTTTCAGTATTCAGATTAAAATAGAATTGAACACATTTAATTCTTGTTGAATTGGTTGTATGGTTCTTGTATGATTTGCATTAATGCCATTTTATTTTGAAACAGACCTTAGTTTACCTGTAATTAATTTCTATTGTTCTCTCCATGGTCCACAACCATGTTCCAGCATACATAAAAATCCTACCTTTTTACCTTGAAATTCAAAATGTATGCTAAGTGAGACTACAGGCTGTCAACATTACCTGATGACTCAATACATGACACGTACCGACAAACGACAAATGAACCCCTTTTATGGTCAGCATCCGTCGATAATTAACATTAAGAATTTACAAGTATCGTTTTTATCAATTACAAACTTATAAACTGATGAATGAAAAGTATTTAGAATATGAATAATAAAAAGTAAAATAAACCTTAACATTAAATATCTGTATGGTTTCAATAATTTTATCCGTTTTTAATTATAAAATACATCTGTATTTTATGATTTCATAAAAAATGACATATGAAATGGTAAACGATTCATTACTTTTTAGAAAAAAATCCCTATTTATTTCAACATTTTAACTAAAGTAACCAACGATTCCCTTATAAGTTACTTTCCAATATAGAATTTAAAATAAATAAATAGATAAATAAATAAATAAATAAATAAATAAATAAATAAATAAATAAATAAATAAATAAATTTAAATGATAGACATGACATGAATTTTTATTCACTGTGTGTCAATGAAAAAAAGATAAAAAAAATAAAAACAAGAATAAATAAAAATAAAAAATAACATAAAGATTTAAAAATTTTTAAGTGTATATTGATGCGGCATTCAAGGTCATGTTTCAAAATTTATTTATTTATTTATTTATTTATTTATTTATTTATTTATTTATTTATTTTCAGACGAAACACTTTAAGAAAATAAAATATAATGTAGATACATTTATAGATACATTTATATGTATTCAGGTATTACATATACTAAGTTTCATACTAGCAGGTAATAGGGAAATGCCCCCTGGCTTGCAGACGGTACACTTTCTTACCTCTAACCATAGAGAGTGATCAAGGGAGATAAAATTGTTAAACTCCCGTATTCATTATCTACTTAAGCGCCGACATAATAAAGATCCAAGCACATATTTTCCGGTATTTATATTAGCAACATAGTCAATGGTGATTTTACAATTTTGAAAATAAAGGATATCCTGCATACAAGTAGAACACCCCTATGTGGACTATTATGAGAAAACAGCATTGATATAACAGTAGCTTTTCTTTTGAATTTTGTTAACTTCTTTCTTAAAGACATTACTGTATTTTTTAAAAAAACATATACCTCATTATAAAAAAGTGAGGTTTTACTAATTTTCAGTTTTGTTTTGAACATAATGCAAAAATAAATTAAAAAGAAAAAGCAGTGGTGACAGTGTTGTTACTAGTCCATCATTTACATAAACTTAATTACTAGTAATGCAATGCACGATAAAATATGTGTGTTTGAAATTTATCATTTTAAGCTTGAAAAGGGGCTCTATGCAGGTTTCATTATATAGAAGAGAGCCCTTTATCAATGACGACTCTCTTCAATTTTGGTTTTACCGGTCAGGCAAAGAAAAACTGTAAGTGAAGGGTAGGGAAGAAACTAAAAGAAGTATGGCAATGAAAAGAGACAGAAAATTGTTTAAATGGGTTAAAGATAACATCGACAGGATGAAAAAATTATGAGATAAAACACATTTATCATCATGACTATTTTGGGGCTAGTAGAATTTAGTTCAGGGCTAGTAAAAATTCTCAGAACTAGCCCGACTGGTCTAGTCTTTAAAACCATTGTTTGAACCCTGTACTAAGATTCCCCACCACCATAGGTGGGGAATCATATTATTTTCGTTCTGTTTCTTCTTATTATTATTCTTATTATTATTATTCCCCGGGGAAACCAATTCTTAATGGACATAAGTTGGTTACGTCACTTTAATAATGCCAAGCCAATGCCTTCACCTATAAGTTAATCCGATTAGTAACCTTGTAACCGTCACACAAGCCCACTGAAATCGTGTAAATGAACAATTTAATGGGACAAATCTGAGTGATACAGGTCAGCCGGCAATGTCTGGTTAAAAGACCCTAGGGTATTATTTCTTTTGCATCAAAAACACCTGAACAATCTATAGAGCAATGAAGATCTGTGTCTTTTAGATGCTGGAAATAACAATTGTAGCAATATACATGAGATTTAATTTATTCCGTATAATACACCTAAACTAATGTGGTCCTCAACGTGTTGAAAAGTACGTTTTTTTTTAAATAAAGAGGGTCTTTTAAATCGGACTATATTTACATCGCCGATCTATTTCAACACACTATACACATACATGTATATTCACTATACACATAACCTGGTCAACAGACACGCTTCATATAAAAATGTCCGTTTTTTTTTCTTTAACCGGACTTTATATAGTGTGTTGAAATAGATTGGGAAATTGACGCTATAGTGATGCCCTTATTGCTTTTCCATGATGAGAATTATATTAAAATTTGAAATGCAATTTAGAACATTTTTTTAAAAAACTATTCTGTTCCCTTAGTCGTGATCACGATCTATAAGGCACCACTATTTATTTTCCCGAAATCATATGAGATGGATATGAGGTCACAAATGTTGCGCGTTGCGCCAATCTATAAATAGCAATGATATAACAGTTACTAGGATCACGAGGTATGACGTCACGAGGAGAGGGGAAAGTCCCGGATGTAGGGAAATTGAAAGGCAATTCTTAGGTTTAATAATAGGTGGGGAAAACCGGATCGAAGTAGAGTGTTTGAAGTCTCAGTTGACCCATTTATGATGGGAGAGGATTAAAACCGTGCTGGGTTTCGATCTATAAACCGAAAGGGGTCATGTGATATACCGTCGTGTCCGTCTCGAGGAGAAACATCGAATGGATAGGGTGGTGAGGTGCTCGATCGCAAAAGAAAAGAGTTATCGCCCGTTAAGTGAAATTACCGGATTCGGACCCACCATTCGAACCACTTAACCACCTGAAAGATAGGTGGTATAAAACGATAGAGAATGACGTCTGAACACGGAGATAGTCCATGTATAGGGATCGGGCCAAGAATAAGGCTCGAACCCGATAATAATAGTCTCCCATAGACTTAACTCGGGTAACTGTAGAAGTGTCTAGAACGCGAACCACTCGTTCACAGATTCGGTGTGCGGTATCACGACAAAGGACTCGTTCGTACAAATACAAAGATACCTCGATTATAAAGATTGAACTAGAAATAAGAGAGTTATGAAGAAACGAATTTCTCTACGGGAAACGCTATGTTCAAATTTCCCTAAAGTCTTATATAGAGAAATGGACCTAGGGCCTGAGCGCACCAACCAATACACCCATATAGATGTGTGTAGTACCGATAGATTCGTCTCGTTGAGACGAACATTTTGGTGCAAAATTAATTAAAATCCATAGAGAAATAAGAAAGTTATGGTTAAAAGTAATTTATTGCTTCGTCTTGGTCAATGTAACTTACGTGATGATGGGTTACTTGTACTTCCCTCCTATTCTGGGAGCACCTAGACTATAGGATGGATCACACCAATGGTTCAAACTTTATTAGTATGGCACCTAGAGGGACGAGGGAGGTGCCGTTAGATTCGAGCCCCATACGTTGATGATAAAAGTGGGATTCGAAAAACGGACCGGATAGTAAAAAAAATCCCGTAGCCGCCGCCGCCCCGCCCCCTACCCCCTTTCCCCTTGCAGCGGGAGGGAGGGAGGAAGGAATGAAAATGATACTAGATAGGTTATTTTGTAAGTTTTATTGACATTTAGTAACAACATTCTGCAAATCCCCTATCATCGAGTGTCTCATCCAATGTTTTTTCATTATAGTCTATTATATATCTTCTTTGTAAGGTAGTATGTCATCCATTTAATGCATTCTCAACTCTGCTGCTTTCTTCCAAGTCTCTACTTCCCCCATTTAATACTTTAGAGATAATCGTCGAGCTGTGTCTATGATGAGACGATAAACCGAATCTTTTTCCAAAGCATTTCTATTTAACATGTATTCAACAAATTGCTGCATCATTATTTTTCGCTTATCTGGAAGGTTATCGTTAAAGGCTAGGACGTTTGCTCGATCTTCAGTTTCTCCCCTATCCACGTATTTTTCTATTCTCTTCTCCATTTTTGGCTTGATGTTTTTGATGACCTCAGGTAAGAATAATTTCTTCTTATATATATTGTGGTCGGTGGTTTCCTCTTCGAAGCGAGATCGCTTTCGTCCTCTACCTTCTTGATTTTTGAACCTCTCCCTTTGTTGATATCATGGTGGGGAAAACTGCGTGTAGTATTGAGGTCCGCTTCCCCTTTGACCGTTTTCGGGCATATCTGTATCACTTGATTATTCTGTCACTTCAATCTCCTCGGATTCGCCACCTGAAAGATAGGTTGTATAAAACGATAGAGAATGACGTCTTAACACGGAGAAAGGCCATGTGTAGGGATCGGATCAAGCATAAGGCTCGAACCCGATAATAATAGTCTCCCATAGACTTAACTCGGGTAACTGTAGAAGTGTCTAGAACGCGAACCACTCGTTCACAGATTCGGTGTGCGGTATCACGACAAAGGACCTGTTCGTACAAATACATAGATACCTCGATTATAAAGATTGGACTAGAAATAAGAGAGTTATGAAGAAACGAATTTCTCTATGGGAAACGCTATGTTAAAATTTTCCCTATAGTCTTATATAGAGAAATGGACCTAGGGCCTTAGCGCACCAACCAATGCACCCATATAGATGTATGTAGTACCGATGGATTTGTCTCGTTGAGACAAACATTTTGGTGCAAAATTAATTAAAATCCATAGAGAAATAAGAAAGTTATGGTTAAAAGTAATTTATTGCTTCGTCTTGTGCAATAGTACGTGATGATGGGTTACTTGTACTTCCCTCCTATTCTGGGAGCACCTAGACTGTAGGATGGATCACACCAATGGTTCAAACTTTGTTAGCCTATAGCACTTAGAGGGACGAGGGAGGTGTCGTTAGATTCGAGCCCTATACGTTGATGATAAAAGTGGGATCCAGAAAACGGACCGGATAGTAAAAAAAAATCCGGAATAGGTTGCCGCCGCCGCCCCGCCCCTGCCCCATTCCCCTTGCGGCGGGAGGGATAGGAGGGAGGGAGGGAGAGGAGAGATGGGACAGATCCCTTGGTTACCCCACAGTTACCCCGTCGTTACCCCACGGTTACCCCACAGTTACCCCGTCGTTACCCCACAGTTACCCCGTCGTTACCCTATAGTTACCCCGTATTTTTATATTTGATATGTGTATTAACAATATGATGTTGTCAATAAAACAATTTGTAGATATTCAGTGTGTAGCATTTTGTTTTTTGGTGGTCAGTCTATACATAGAAAAGGGAGATGCCTATCTTTCCAGTGCACTTTCCCTCACTTCCTAGGTCCTCGTGTTCAACCTAATGTGCCAACTTTGTTTAGAGATTAAATTTTGAATATAGATTGATATGTATTGATATATATAAACAATAAAAGAACGGTAACTTATTCATTTTGAATTTAACACTCGTAGCGAGCAGTAGCACTCAGACCCAATAATGGTTGGATCGATGTATGCGTCAGATCCAGAAGTGTGGAGCAGATTTTTCACAGACCTAATGGATGGAAAAATCGATCATAGAAGATATCGAGGAAGAAATTCAGGTGGTTCAGGTATAGCGGGAATGTATGCTAAAAAGTCGTACATGATACCGGTGCCTCCATACTGTAGAGAAAAAATCGTAGTCGGTGAGCAAGTGACGCCCGTGGAAGGAGCATTGGAGCGAGCCAAATCGGTATTCAAAAGAAAAGTAGAAAATGGAGATCTCGTGGTGCCTCTACATCAGACAGGTAGTGGTGATCATCCGACCGCTGCAAAAGTCCGGAAAAAACAGGTGGACGACGCTGTTTTAGTCCACTTAGTACATCTGAAAATCACCTGGAGGAGGAGGAGGAGGAGGAGGAAAGAGGAGGAGGAGGAAGAAAGAGGAGAAGGAGGAGGAAAAACAATATATAAACTAAGTCCGGAACACACGACATCATTTCAAGTTTGAAAGTTGAAGGGTCAACATGTATCCATGCCCCGTATGTAGTAAATAATTTTCCAGAAAAGATAACATGCTGAGGCACGTACTTCAACAACATGGTGGGGAACTCCAAACACCTGTGTCACCGTACTTTCAATTTCGACATCCGTTCACCATGCAGATAACGGCACCCTCCATGGGAGGTAAAACCACCTGGCTGGTTGTTGACGCTCATGAACGATCACGTGAGCCCCGTTCCACAACGTGTCGTCTATTGTTATTCACAGAAGCAACCAGCTTACGAAAAGATCAAAACGATGCTACCCGACACTGTAAAGTTTGTCAAGGGCATTCCAGACGATATAGAAGAAGAGTATTATTTCGATCCAAGGATAAACAACATGGTCATTTTGGACGACGTCATGACCGAAGCAAAGAACGATAATAGAATTGCCAATTTGTTTACTAAGGGAAGCCATCATCGACATTTTAGCGTGGTCTAACTCACTCAGAATTTGTTTGCGCAAGGAAAAGCCTCCAGAGAAATTGCCTTAAACTGTCACTATCTTTTGTTGTTTAACAATCCCGTTGATCGCCAACAGATCCACTTGTTGGCTAGAAGAATACAACTCACAAATCCCGAAAGGGTGATGAAAGTATACGAAGCGGCAGTGTCTCGACCCTATGGGAACTTGCTGATCGATTTGAAAGCCAATACATCGGAAAAAGATCGCCTCGTGCCGAATATTTTAAAACAAGAAGAGGATGGAATTAAAGCTGAAAGCACAGACGAGGAGATTGAAGTGACAGAATAATCAAGTGATACAGATATGCCCGAAAACGGTCAAAGGGGAAGCGGACCTCAATACTACACGCAGTTTTCCCCACCATGATATCAACAAAGGGAGAGGTTCAAAAATCAAGAAGGTAGAGGACGAAAGCGATCTCGCTTCGAAGAGGAAACCACCGACCACAATATATATAAGAAGAAATTATTCTTACCTGAGGTCATCAAAAACATCAAGCCAAAAATGGAGAAGAGAATAGAAAAATACGTGGATAGGGGAGAAACTGAAGATCGAGCAAAACGTCCTAGCCTTTAACGATAACCTTCCAGATAAGCGAAAAATAATGATGCAGCAATTTGTTGAATACATGTTAAATAGAAATGCTTTGGAAAAAGATTCGGTTTATCGTCTCATCATAGACACAGCTCGACGATTATCTCTAAAGTATTAAATGGGGGAAGAAGAGACTTGGAAGAAAGCAGCAGAGTTGAGAATACATTAAATGGATGACATACTACCTTACAAAGAAGATATATAATAGACTATAATGAAAAAACATTGGATGAGACACTCGATGATAGGGGATTTGCAGAATGTTGTTACTAAATGTCAATAAAACTTACAAAATAACCTATCTAGTATCATTTTCATTCCTTCCTCCCTCCCTCCCGCTGCAAGGGGAAAGGGGGTAGGGGCGGGGCGGCGGCGGCTACGGGATTTTTTTTACTATCCGGTCCGTTTTTCGAATCCCACTTTTATCATCAACGTATGGGGCTCGAATCTAACGGCACCTCCCTCGTCCCTCTAGGTGCCATACTAATAAAGTTTGAACCATTGGTGTGATCCATCCTATAGTCTAGGTGCTCCCAGAATAGGAGGGAAGTACAAGTAACCCATCATCACGTAAGTTACATTGACCAAGACGAAGCAATAAATTACTTTTAACCATAACTTTCTTATTTCTCTATGGATTTTAATTAATTTTGCACCAAAATGTTCGTCTCAACGAGACGAATCTATCGGTACTACACACATCTATATGGGTGTATTGGTTGGTGCGCTCAGGCCCTAGGTCCGTTTCTCTATATAAGACTTTAGGGAAATTTGAACATAGCGTTTCCCGTAGAGAAATTCGTTTCTTCATAACTCTCTTATTTCTAGTTCAATCTTTATAATCGAGGTATCTTTGTATTTGTACGAACGAGTCCTTTGTCGTGATACCGCACACCGAATCTGTGAACGAGTGGTTCGCGTTCTAGACACTTCTACAGTTACCCGAGTTAAGTCTATGGGAGACTATTATTATCGGGTTCGAGCCTTATTCTTGGCCCGATCCCTATACATGGACTATCTCCGTGTTCAGACGTCATTCTCTATCGTTTTATACCACCTATCTTTCAGGTGGTTACGTGGTTCGAATGGTGGGTCCGAATCCGGTAATTTCACTTAACGGGCGATAACTCTACCGCGATCGAGCACCTCACCACCCCACCCATTCGATGCTTCTCGCGACAGACACGACGGTATATCACACGACCCCTTTCGGTTTATAGATCAGACCCAGCGCGGTTTTAACCCTCTCCCATCATTAAGGGGTCACCTGAGGCTTCAAACACTCTACTTCGACCCGGTTTTCCCCACTTATTATTAGATCTAAAGAATTCCTTTTGATTTTCCTACATCCGGGACTTTCCCCTCTCCATGTGACGTCATACCTCGTGATCCTAAGACCTCTTATGTCATCATTATTTATAGATTGGCGCAACGCGCAACATTTGTGACCTCATATCCATCTCATATCACTACTCTCGTATGAAAAAATGAGGAATATTCTTGACCGAGACGAAATATTCTTAACTAGGGTTACACAAATTCATATAATTTGACTGAGTAGATGTATTGTTATGATCATGAACCTCAAACATATAGGAATAACAGATATACACATGAAAGTCGCATAATTGAAATACAAACAGATGGCCTCCTACGATGCGTATTGCGCATTGAATCACAATTATTAATCAATAAACTTTTTTAAAAAAATTAAATAAACATCACAAAGGGATTTTACAATAATTTCGAGTCCATCGGTGTTGATACTGTCTGACGACATCGGGAGGACACCTGGGTATATCCTCGGGTAGTGTCTACACGCTCCAATATTACCTGAATCTACCTGCCCATAATTAGAAGGTCTTACATTCACACCTACGACAACGATCTTAAGGGTCATTTAAGTAGGAAAATTCAAGTGAAAGCCATTTGGTTGAAAAGCGTGAAAGAGGGGTATAATTATGAAATTACCTACACAAGTGTGAAGATAAAGTAGGAATTGATAATTTAAGAGATTTTAAAATATTTGTTGCATTTTTAAAGGAAATAATGAAAAAAATACACGTGTTGGGGAAAATAGTTTACGCCTTGTATAACGAATTAATTTAGAAAAATGAAAAGATATTAATATAGTCAACGTCATAGGGCAGTGCAAAGGAGGCAGAGTTTGTTAAAGAACTACGAGGTTTTTGAAAACTCGACAATTTACGGTTGAGGTTTTATATGATTTGTTTTCCTTTTACAAATGCGTGTACCAGGCGTGATAGTTCATATTCTAAGGCTACCAACGATCCAAGGGAAGATTATAAAAGCTAAGTTTGTATATTACTTGATTATTGTTGAGGCTTTATATAGTTCAACATTGTTGAAACAAAACTATATTCACCTTAATTCAAATAGAACAGTATTGTGTGACTGTGCACTTTTAGTGACTTGTTGTAGTTTGGATTATTAGTGGCCTTAGAATATAAATATCACGCCTGGAACACACATTTTTAAAAGGAAAATAAATCGTAGATAACATCAACCGTAAATTGTCGAGTTTTCAAAAACCTCGTATTTCTTTAACAAACTCTGGCTCCTTTGCACTGCTCTATGATGTTGACTATCCTAATATATTTTCATTTTTTAAAATTAATTCGTTATACAAGGTGTAAACCATTTTCCCCAACACGTGTATTTTTGCTCTATTTTCATTAAAACATGCAACAAATATTTTAAAATTTCTTAAATTATCAATTCCTGCTGTATTTTTTTTTATAAATCTCCACGCTTGTGTAAGTAATTTTATAATTATACCCCCTTTAAAGCTTTTCAGCCAAATGGTTTTCACTTGAATTTTTCTACTTAGATGACCCTTAATCAACTCAGTCTTTAAGACCAGTCGTTAATTACTGTATTTATTCAGTGACACTCGCCGATCCGTCACTGGCTTTAATGTGTTATCACAGGTGACCAAGATACCGGTGAACTTTAAAAACTTGTCGCCAGAAAAATCGCCAAGCGCCGTTTTTTTTTGTCGCCAGTTAAGAAAAAAATCGTAATTGGCGACATTGGCTATGCCCAGCGCGAACCCTCCCATTGTTCATTCATTGTAACACGCAGCGACGCCGAATCAGAGGCCTGAGAGGGGTTGTACGAGTTGTCTTATTCAATGAAATTCATTGTAAACGTCACTTCCTATGCCGAGAAGGCCTTCCATTGTACGATTTTTCTCAAGCGAAAACTTTTCATTTCTCTTTTATAAATTATAACCTACACACTTTATTTATTTATTTTTTATTTATTTATTTATTTACTTACTTACTTACTTACTTACTTACTTACTTACTTACTTACTTACTTACTTACTTACTTACTTACTTATTTATTTATTTATAAACCACCCATTATTTATTTATTAAAGTAATTAAGTTATCCAATTGTTTACTAATTCATCTATTTAGTTATAAAAATATATATGGTTTTTTTTCTGTGACATGCAAAATATTGTAATATCATAATTGTCTAGGGAACCGGTTTATATAAGAGTTTACTCTTGTTCCGTGATCCTCTTTATATTATTTATTTGTAAATTGTATTTAAAACATAAATAAAATATTGTTTAAACTAAACTAAGCGAAAACTTTAATTCAAATCTACTTTAACTTTCAAAGAAATTTAAAAAAAGTAATAAAGGTATGATTTTTATTTTAGTTTACCAGGTCGGCGCGGTACAAATGAACTTCATACAATGTAACCGTTCATCACGGCAATATACACAACATTAAAAACGCACGTGATTAATAACTAAACAGCAACATCTCTTGTTCATTTATTGCTTTATTTAATCTTGTAATTCATATATGAAGGGCCGTAACTTTGATGTAAGACTACGTGCACATGCTGGTACCCGACTGGACTAGTGTATTACGTCAAATATTGTATGTTTTAAAAAGTACCCTTTTTGGTGACACAGTAATGAAATTGGCGACAAAATTTTACAACTGGCGATTTCCTTGTTGACAGACTTTTTCAACCCAGCGCTATTCCTTCTAGGGTCTTTTCACCATATACGTGCCATATATTATTAATAGATGGTGGGGAATCATACGTAACTGGTATACCTGTTACAATCTCTAGTTATTATTATTATTATTATTATTATTATTATTATAATTATTATTATTATTATGATACCCCACCACCGAAGGTGGGGAATCATATTGTTTTCGTTCTGATTCTTCTTCTTCTTATTATTATTATTATATTATTTCGTCAGGACTATTTGCTGAAGCATATCTCGGGAACGGCTTGATGGATTTAGATGAAATTTTGTACCAATAATCTGTTGTCTGTGTAGATAATCACGACGTGTTCGTTTTCGTTATCTTGAAGGTGGGTGGTTGTAAATTTCTTAATTGAATACGTAGCTAAATACCCGGGGAAACTAATTCTGAATGGACGTAAGCTGGTTACGACACTTTAATCATACCAAGCAAATGCTTTTACCTATGCGTTAATCCGATTAGTGACCATTAATAACTTCGCGATTTTTAAAACCACAGTTTGTCACGTCACACGCCTGTTATTAAAACCTTACACAATGAGCTGAATGGTGTATACAATTTGCCTTGATAGATCGAAGAAGGTTAAGCGTGTCAAAATGGCTTCGGGGTATTCTGTTAATCACTGACTGCGGATGTGGAAGACTGCCCACTTTTTAAGTTAACACCAATGAAATTTCTCCTTTTACGGACTGACACTTTCCTAATGACCGGTATGTCGTTTTTTTCTTTAACCGGACTTTAATTTATATAGTGTGTTGAAATATATTGGACAATTGACGCTATGGTGATGAATAAGATGAGAATTATATTAAAATTTAAAATGAAATTTAGAACATTTTTTTATATACGCAAAATGAGGAATATTCTTGACCGAGACGAAATATTCATAACTAGGGCTACAAAAAATCATATATTTTGACTGAGTAGATATATCGTTATGATCATGAACCTCAAACATATAGGAATAACCGATATAAGTCGCAAAATTAAAATTCGATGTGTATTGCGCATTGAATCACAATTATTAATCAAAAAACTTTTAAAAAAGTATCAAATAAACATCACAAAGGGTTACTTTTATTATATTTTATTTTGGATTTTACAATAATTCTGAGTCCATCGGTGTGTATACTGTCTGACGACATCGGGAGGGCACCTGGGTATATTATCATGCAATGTCGACACGCTCCTATATTACCTGGATCTACCTGCCCATAATTAGAAGGTCTTACATTCATACCTAAGACAACGATCTTAATCAACTCATTCTTTAAGACCAGTCGTTAATTACTGTGTTTATTCAGTGAGACTCGCCGATCCGTCACTGGCTTTAATATGTTATCACCTGTTAATTACTGGTGACCAAGATACCGGTGAACGTTGAAAACTTGTGGCCAGAAAAATCGCAAATGGCCGTTTTTTTGTCGCCAGTGAAAGAAAAAAAATTGCAATTGGCGACTGTTGGCGATGCCCAGCGCAAACCCTCCCATACGTGTTCATTCATTGTAACACGCGGCGACGCCGAATCAGAGGCCTGAGAGGGGTTCTACGAGTTTTCTTATTCAATGAAATTCATTGAAAACGTCAATTCCTATGCCGAGAAGGCCTTCCAATGTACGGTTTTTCTCAACTGAAAACTTTTATTTAAATCTACTTAACTTTCAAAGAAATCTAAAAAAGTAATCAAGGTATGATTTTTTTTAGTTTACCAGGTCGGCGCTGTACAAATGTACTTCAAACACAACTGCCTTTAGAATGTAATCGTTCATCAAGGCAATATATACACAACATTAAAAACGAATGTGACGCGAAAATCACAAAATTTACCTGTTGATTAATAACTAAACAACAACATCTCTTGTTCATTTATTGTTTTATTCAATCTTGTAATTCATATATGAAGGGCCGTAACTTTGATGTAAGACTACCAGCACATGCAGGTACCCGACTCGACTAGTGTATTACGTCAAATGTTGTATGTGTCCAAAAGTATCCTTTTTGGCGACACGGTAATGAAATTGGCGACAAAATTTTACAACTGGCGATTTGCTTGGCGACAGACTTTTCCAAGCCAGCGCTAACCCTGCTAGGGTCATTTCACCAAACATATGCCATAAATTACTTATAAATGGTGGGGAATCATACGTAACTGGTATCCCAGTTATAATCTCTAGTTATTATTATTATTATTATTGTTGTTATTATTATACAATTCATCTCATTCATGTCAATTGCTCGACCACTGGTTAGACATGGCCACCGAGAGGCCGAATGAGCTGCCGAGCTGATAACAATTCTAAGTGCCGAGGGACCGAATAAGCTGCCGAGTTGTGGACAATTCAAAGTGCCGAGAGGCCGAATGAGCTGCCGAGCTGTGGACAATTCAAAGTGCCGAGGGGCCGAATGAGCTGCCGAGCTGTTGACAATTCAAAGTGCCGAGGGACCGAATGAGCTGCCGAGCTGTGAACAATTTAAAGTGTCGAGGGACCGAACGAGCTGCCGAGCTGTGGACAATTCAAAGTGCCGAGGGGCCGAATGAGCTGCCGAGATGTGGACAATTCAATGTACCGAGGGGCCGAATGAGCTGCCGAGCTGTAAACAATTCAAAGTGCTGAGGACCGAATGAGCTGCCGAGCTGTGGACAATTCAAAGTGCCGAAGGCCGAATAAGCTGCTGAGCTGTGGACAATTCAAAGTGCCGAGGGGCCGAATGAGCTGCCGAGCTGTGGACAATTCAAAGTGCCGAGGGGCTGAATGAGCTGCCGCTTTGGACAATTCAAAGTGCCGAAGGACCGAATGAGCTGTCGAGTTGTGGACAATTCAAAGTGCCGAGGGACCGAATGATCCGCCGAGCTGTGGACAATTCAAAGTGTCGAGGGGCCGAATAAGCTGTCGAGTTGTGGACAATTTAAAGTGCCGAGGGACCGAATTTGTTGTCGAGACTCAGTTGTCGAGGAAGCGAGTTGTGAGGTGCCGAGGGGTCGAGAGATGGACAACTCTTCGACCAATAGTTGTCCACAGCTCGACAGCCGAGCCTCGGCCTTTTATTCGTCAGCTCAATATTAACCTTTGGACGGGCCGGTACTGTATATTAAAACACTACATCCATATGATAAATAAGACGCCATTTTGTGTATGTAAATGCATATCAAACACAACCATGTTAGTCCTGCCCGAATCCAAATCACAAAGCAAATTGAAAACTGTCAATTACATTAAACACGTAAACTTCCGTTCAAGTCTTCTCGCAAATGCATTATGATGTTTAATAATATTTTATGGCATAAGAATTGTGCAAAGAGAGGTCGTTCGCGCGCGTGTGTGTGTATGTATGTGCTTAATGGCAATACATTGTCAGAACATGTATTGTATATCGATGATAATTATATGTTGACTAGATGTTGTAACAGTTTTATTTTATTTGTGCCAATCTAACACCTTATCCACTCTGTTGATGCGGCTCCCCATTAAGTTGGGATCAAAGTGAGCTAGGATTTTAATAAGTGTGCAACTGGTCATCGGTTATTTTACGTGCCACGATAGGCGTGGCACCCTGTCGTGGCACGGAGCATTTGTTTTGAATATCTCTTTCGATCCGTACGCAGTTCTTCGCGTGACCTATTTTCAAGTCTTGGTTAGATCTCTCGCATACGGAGCAGACACTCCTCTAGCTGAGCCACAGTAGTGGTTAAGTGAAGTTTGGAGGTGTAGGCATAGGACAGCATAATATCAGCATTTCGATTAAAAATAAACTTAAAATAAGTTAAAGATTTTTATCATATGAGGGGCTTACAAACATTTTGGTCTAATTTTATATTATTTCAAAGATACCAAAAAGCATTATGGTCCAGAATATACTGAAATAATAAACATTCAAACCTGTCTTAAAAGCCACCTCTATATAAGGGCTGTCTGCCTCTTGAAAGGTCAATTATATTTATTCCCAATGGCTATGTTATTTGAACCTTTATATAAGTCTACCAGTCCATAAAGGTCAGCATTATTGTCAGAATATACTGAAATAATAAACATTTAAACCAGTCGTAAAAGCTACCTGTATATAAGGACTGTCCCAATGTCTCTTTTTTATGTTATTTGAACCTGTATATAAGGTCACCTGTCAATAAGGCCATTTTATGGGATCCCTTAGGGTGGTCTTTATAGACAGGTTTGACTTTGGTTTTTTCAAAAACACCCCTCACTTTATGATTACTTACAGAAAGCTTTTTAAGTTTTTTTTTCTATTGTAGAATGTCCTTTTTACCTTGAGGGAGTACAGATTACAGATGAATGGGAAATTCGTGCGGTCATAACATTTATTCGATGTTCAATGGTATTTATTAAGGCCTTTATCAAGACCCTCAGAATATTTTATGGTCAGCATCATAATATTGTTGATAGGTATGATATCTCTGTGTCCAACATTATCTTGGATATATTTGACGTCCCGAAGTTCCACGTACCTTTCATTGTCAATTTTGATTAGGTGGTTGTAGCTAGATAAACAGGAGGTTATTACCCTCCAGGAGCACCTGTCCTCACTTTCCTGGTGGCAGTTTACTTGTTTAACCTAATTTGCCAGGTTCAAACATTTAACATGCTTTTGAATTTTGGTGTAGACACGGGTTGGAATGTTTGGTTTTTTAGTTTAAAAGTTAAAGTCTATATAAAGGATGTTTTCCTTACTTTTTCATTTTTTGGTTTAGATATTGCTTGCTAGTTACTCAATGTAAATTTTGTTTCTTTTACATGTGCTATTTCTAGGCGTCTTTCTCTGATATTAAATACGCTATGTTTATTTACGCTTTTTTGGTAGGACATAACACCCATTTCAAACGAAATGTTTTATTCAATCGATAAATCTGTGACAAAACGTATTGGATTAAGACATAGGCTGATGCTGTAGTACTAATATCATGCACAAAAATAAAATAACATTTCCAAAAGAAATATTAAAAATTTTGCATATGGCAGTTTGAATACAAATTTGAAATTCTGCAAATGACACTGACCATCGATGAACTAAAACATGTTAATGTAATAATAAACAAATATACTAATCTATGTCCGAATCACAATTCTCAAAGGAAGTAAAGCCAGGTGTTCCGGAAAGGTAAACATTTTCTGTTTAGCTAGGTACACACGCCATCAAATCTTTTGCAGAAAACAAATCATTTTTATTAAGCTTAATATGATCTAATTATTTCTTATATATATTTGTCAATGTTTATGGTATTTTCTGCTCTGCTGCGAGTCTGCGTTTGAAGCCAGACTTAACAGTGACCATCTGGTACGAAGAAATCATGGATATAGAACTGATTTGTGTATTTACACCAGACTTAAGCAATTCTGGTCAGAATCAAAAACAAATAATTATGGTAATCCATGTCCGAATCGCAATCCAGAAGCAATGTATAAAACTTTGGAACTGACAAGTTAGGTTAGACACGCGAACTTCCACCAGAGAACTGAGGCTGGGTGTTCCAGAAGGGTAAGAACATCTTGTCTAGCTAGCTACACAAGCCACTTGTGTAATCAAAATTGTTTGAAATGAAAATGGAACTATGTGACATGAATTATTTCCAAGGCAATCCTGGACACAGAGGCATTAAACAATACTGTGATGACGGCCATAAAACATCTTTATTGTTATGCATCCTCATTTCAAAGCTTTTTAAAACCATGAATATTAAAATAGTTTTAATTTCGAAGAATCAATACATTATTTATGCAATGCAGTTTAAACACAAATTTACAATTTCGGCAAAAAATTACGATTGCAACCATGCAGTACTGGTAAAATATTATTTCTAAATAGGCCATTGTCATAGAATTAGGTGATCGACAAACCCCAAATGACATGAAATTGTTGTCGCTGTTTGAGTTCAGAGATGTTCCACTTTTTCTTTGACAAACAAAATCAAAGTATGATCAGGTACATTTTTCAAAAATTGTGGAAATTTGTCTGCTCATAGCAGATGTCAATAGTAACATCCAAAGTGTGGTTCTAGCATAGTAAGTGCTTAATGCGGTTCAAATCCTTATGTCAGAAATATAGTGTAATGGTAAAAGTTTGTTCAAAACTCAGAAGTTCGCACTGCAAAGAACTAGTATCTATCTAACACAATCACATGAGCAGGATGGAAGAAAAAACCCTTAATTTGATGCTCTTTTTTGACTGTCCGCACGTGACCTTATTACGGCTGAAGTTACCTATGATGGACACTTTCCAACTGTAAAAATGGGCTGAAAATTTCCACTGAATTATGCTGAATATTTTTCCCGTCCCTTGATTCCATTTAATTTTAATTTTGGTAACTTAGCCTTTAAAAAACCTAACCCAATGCCTTGGTGGAAATCTACGTGTTTAACTTAATTTAACATAAATTTTTTAAGTTTTTACTTTACTTTTACTGTTGAAGAATTGTATTCCGAAGCTGTTGTTAAGTGCTGTAAAATTACCACTGGTTAAATATGTATTTTAAACCACTGTGCCAGTATTTCGGCTAATGGATGTTTTCCGAAAAAGTATATCAAACTCATTAGAGAGTATCACAACCTCACTAGGTAATACTTTTCTGCTGCGAGAAATATACTATTTTTTTTTAATTTCGTGCTAGTTGTAATCTGAAGACTCCATTAACTAAGGTATATGTGTAGTATTTTCTTAGTTACACTTGGTTCAATCTATTTTAATCATAATGCATAATATTTTTAAACCCCTTAAAATTTTATTTCGTCCAAACACTGCTGATGAGGAATTGTATTTTAAAAAGGTTGTCTAGAGGTTGGAAATTAACACTGGTACTATATCTAATTGAACATGGAATAGCATGGTGTTTTCACATTACAAGGGAAACTATGCTGTATATGCAACATGTTTTACCATTTCCTTTTTTTTATTTTAGCACCAATGGCAACACCACATCAGTCTAATGACGATGTTGAGGATTTTAATGGAGTTAACACAGAATCGTCTTCACAATCATCGTTGTGTAAGGTCAAAAATACGTCGGAGTTTAATGAAAACAAAATCACAAATGAACGGAAACGACTAAAACCGGATACATGTGTGCAGTATTGCAAAACATGTCTTTCCCAGTTGTCAGGAGCAGACAATGAAAAACATAAACTTCATGATATTGTAATTCCAGGGGAAGCAGCTGATAAAGCAAGAAAATTGTTGAAGGTAATGAATAAAAAGACTAGGCAGAAAATTGTACAGCTTCTTCAATCTTGCTCTGACATTATAAAACAAAGTGAAGATAAAAGACAGACTCCAGAAGAATTACATAAAGTCGTTGATACTGAGTTTCACCGGATTGGTAAAGTCTTGAAGGAATCACTTATGTCTGTTAAAAGAAAAAGAGAAGAGCAGTATGAAGAGTATTTACAAGATTTACAGAACACTCGGCTGAGTTTAGAAGAAATTATCAAAAAACTTGATACAATATTAAAAGAAATGGAGTCTTGTTCTGATATTGACTTGTTATGCAAAGAGGATATTTTTACGAAAGAAATACAAACTTTCCAAAATGATCTACATATACACTCATTTAATGAGGTAGGAGAATCAGTAGAAGATTATTTACTACAAAGAGTTTATTCAGAAAAAAAAGAGGAAAAGTTGAAGTAAGTTAAATTAACACTACTCGTTACTACTGTAATACTATGTGCATTGGGGTATTTTGACAATAGCTTAAAATTAACTGTTCATTTTTCATAATGCTTTTCTCGTGTTAGTGATATTAAAAAGAAACCTGGTAGACTTTTGTCAGTTAGCAACGGATTATTGAAATCAGTATGCACCAGTTACAAACAGACAAAACAATTTGAAACAAACTTCTCAAAACATAAAGTCGATTTCATTTTTAAAGATTTAGAAAGTTCCAGAAAAAAATAAGGATGATAGTGAAAAGGTATTGGTGAAAAGGTGGCGTGTGAATATAATGTTAAGGTGTAAAACTGATCTAAAGTTTCTGACTTTACTATTATTCTTGGTAATATAACTGATAGTGCGTTATTTATTTTTATTACTTTATTGATTTTAGGCAAAAAGAAAAAGAGCATGAACAGTTACAAAATCAAAAAGAATATTTTAAAGATGCATTTGAGACTGTTATGACGTTACTGAAATCGCTGGTCAATTACAGAGGAAATAAGGAGGATATAAATGTAATCATGAAAGCTCAATTGCCTAAACTTTCCGAAAAATTGGAAAAATCTTTACCGAAGGAAATAAAAAAAAGACGAACAACTGCGAAAGATGACCTACGGCGTTTCAAAAATATTGCGATTGAGTAAGAATTACATTTATTTAATAAAAACATTATGGCATCACGGATGTGACACGAACAATATTTTTACTTTCTGTGCCATTGCAAAGGCTACGTCGTTCGTGTGCATAGAAAAAAAATTGCGTACTTTTGCAGTAACTATTTTGTCTGCATGTTTTGCTGTTTTACCATGGGAATATTATTGGCTGAACTATTTGATTGAGGATGAAAATACTAGAAATATAAATAACTCACATAAGCTGCGATGGTTCACAGTCCCTCGTCTGTCGTGCGCCATGCGTTAACATTTCAAATTTTCATGATGTCCTCAAAAACTATTGGACCAAATTCGTTGAAACTTACTGGCGGTCGTTCCTATGTGAAAAGATTTTAATTTGCACAAATTAGGTTTTTTATACGCATGGGGGTCAAAAAGGGGAGGAAATAATGCAATCTTTTAAAGTCTTCTCTAAACATAAAAGTTATATAGCTTAAATATTTCAGTTGTAGCATACTTTGAACTAGTTTCAAATTTGCACAAATCGTGGCTGTAGAGCCCAAAATGGGTAATGGACTGGGTACCTAAAGGGGTTTCTAATATTACTTTATTTGTCAATACATCTGGAAAACAATAAATTTTTAATATATTTATTCACATAAACATTTTGATATATAGATAAAAGTTATGTGGGCAAAAGTTGAGTTTACAAATGCATTAAAATACAGAAATGGTTAAACTTTTTGCATAGGCAGGTATATATGAATATTACAGGTATAAAATACAATGATTATTTTGATATATAGATGAAGGTCATGGGTTCAAATGTCAGAAACAGATGCAACAAGTAATGGAATTTGTAATAAGCTGAAAAACTGTAATTTATTTAGATAGACATGTAGGTATTTGCCCAACGATCATTTTTATATCCAAATGAAGGTCATTGGTTAAAAGAAAAAAGTCACATATGCAAACGAATACTTTTCGCAGTCACTATTGATTTGTTCTTTTGAAATGGCTATCAAGCGTGGTAAAATACAAGGGTAAACCTCTTTTTATGTCTTAGATAGCTATCATTGACTTTTAATAACAGATAGAAAAATATCGATGTCTTATTAATTCATTACAATGCAACAAATAGAGATGACCGAACAGCATTGGTGTTGAATGTAATGTATTTGACGGTTTAAGAAATACTCGACTTTGTCACTATGTGACAAAACATTTATTAAATAAGATGACAACATGTGAGTATCACATGTACCGACAACAGCATGATAAAAAATAGGTAAAGTGACAATGTAAGCGATAGAAATACAAGTACATTCAGTATCACACCATTATAGGACAAGACATTAGTAGTAATTTTGTTTATATTTTTTGCATAGGAGCTAATGAAATAATTAGAAAGAGATAACCAAAGTACTTATGCAACATTAACATCACAGTGTGAAATGTTTATTGATATATCAATATAAAAGATTTTATAACATAAGGTTATATTATATTACATTACAGATTGATTGATTTCGAAAGACAAAACAAACCTAATGAAGGTGAATCAAGTGAAAAGCGAAGCGATAAAGAAACCACGTAAGCTATTTGATCCCATTTTCACCATAATTATTACAAATGTATCATGTATTTTAACACAGAGTAAATATTAATTGCTTATATTAATTTTGTAGATGCATGCTTTTTTTGTTTCATGTTCAGGACGTTTATGTTTATTAGACAATTAGTAAATATGTGTGAATAAACTGTGAATAAATACATTTAATCTGTTCATATTTTACCCCAAAATTATATTTATGTAAAAATCGCATGAGCTTGTCTCATGAATCATCTTATTTACCGTTTTATTATTTCATTTGGCGGTATATTTAAAAAAGTCTTCCGCATCTTCGCAAAAATCAATAAGTAACTACACAGCTAAAATTGCTGCAACAGTCAGTTTTAGTCTAGACAATCTACAGTTTTACCTCAAACTAATTGCAACAGAATGTATTTGTTTCTAATATGCTCTCAAATACATGAATAATTATAGTAAAATGTCTACCAAAAACTATTAAGGGAAAAGAATTTTTTGAGGAGTTCTAGATTCTAATATGTGCGTTTATATACAACGGAGATCACTCTAACTTGTAAAACAGGTAAAGTTTCAGTCCCATTATCATATGCCCTTTGCTATTTGAAAAAAATGTAAAGCAAAGACCCTGGAAATAATCAATTATAATTGTTTCCCACACACACACACACACACACACACATATATATATATATATAAAGAAAAAGAAAAGTTCTTGGTACAGTTTAAATATTTGAAAGTTTTAAATCATAGCGGCTCTTCAGATAGAATAATAGTGTGACGTCACACTATTATTATATCTGAAGAGCCGCTATGGCTGAAAGCGCTAATAGAATACAAATTAATTTTACATAGAAAATGTGTCATTTTGATTTAAAACTTTAAAATTATATATATATATTATATATATATATATATATATATATATATATATATATTACATTTCTGAGGTTATTTAAAGTTTAATCATCATTATTTTAGTTCAGTTGCATTTAGTCTTTCACAATCTCATGTTTTTAGTTATGAGGAATTAATGACATAATACTCAGAGTAATGAGGTAAAGGTATAGAAAAGATATCTTTATCTATCATTTTTGTGAGTAATAGAATATATATGAGGTCAGTAAATCTTTTTTAATCTCTTCAACATGCCTTTATTCAGCGTTTTGCATAAAGTCTTTCAACAAAATAATTTAATTTTTTACGTTCCATTTTCATATTACATTCTAAATTGTGTTAAATGATTTGTTTTAAGTATATGTATGAATTCCCATTTGATTTATAAGATAGGCTAATCTTCAAATTGTAGCAGTGAATATTTGAAGATTTTGAAAATTTCTGAGTAAAATTGAGGATCAAATACATAGTTATCTCCCTTTTCTATTGAAAATGCTATTCTATTTGTAACCTTAATTGGTAAAATACCCAAATTCCACTGGATTGAAATGAGTAGATTTTTATGGTGAATAAAAACACCTTTCCTGACAACAGTCACATAAACATATTTTCTGTTGCAATTACTTTGAAGTTTAACCCTATTTTTCAAAAATTGACTATTTTTGAAATGTTTTCAGAATTAATTTCTGTGATATAGTAACATCATTGTAGAATCTTATTTTTTCTGTTACGTAATCTACATGCTGTTCTATCGATGCATGTAGCCGCATATCTCACTACTCTTGAAAAACCTACTGTTTGCAACGTTATGCATAACCATGTATCCAGTCTACTGTCTATCTCTGTATTATTCAGATATGAAACTAATGAGTTAATGATAGAATTAAAAAAAGTAGAAGCACAGAAAGAACAATTGAAAAATACTGTAAAAACTATAGGCAAATGGATAGATATTAGTCACGAAAGTGTCAAGCAAGGAGAGATCGACCAGGATGAAGAGCTTACCTTACCATCTGAAGCATTTAGAGAAAATGAAATACAAATGGATGTGTTACAATATAGCAGAAAGCAATTAGAAGATATTCGTCAACAGTATGTTTTTGTTTGCATTTTAATTTCATTTTGTAAAATTCGCGATCTACATTATTATTTATACAGTTGTTCACGTGACTTACCAAAAATAGTATTTTTATTATGTAGAAATATAATCAAAACACCTAGATAACTATTTGAATTTTCAAAATTTATTAGACTGAATTATAGATACATACGTTATTCTTTTAGATTCCAGTTTCGGAGAAAGTCTAAAAAGTGAAATATGTCAGATTGATTCATTGAATTAGGTTTTACGTCCGGGTCAAGAATATTTCATTTATGTTTAGACGTTACTAACTATAAGTGGAGTGGCAAACATTTTGACCTTTGGTCGAGGCAATGTGCAGGGAGGCTCAATTTACTAACCATTGCAACTATTAATTCAACTACATATTTTTGTACACGACAAAGATAAATTAAAGTTCGGATGGTCTGTATTTGGTTGCATTACATTACATATTTTAATTGTTTTATATTGTAATTAGTATTAAGAAGTTGGAGAGAGAAAACTCTTTAATTTCAAAAGAATTAGATGAAAAGAAGAAAAGGGAAGAGGTAGCAGTTTTGGAAAGGTAAACAGCACCATGAAGGTACAATGTCAAGCCCACAGTTTTGAATCTTCTTCTTTTACTTTTGTAAAGTTTGTTATTTCTGCTCTGTATCGCCTATATTTCATTTTTTAACAATAGTTCTACAATTTATAAGCATGTGTCAGACAACATATTTAAGTTTTGTAGATTACACCACAGATGAACGACATACTTCTTTGTATTACGTTTACCACAAATAATCTTAGTTTATTATTGTAATAAAGTTGCATTTGTTTTTGTTATGGAAGTACGAGTATGAAAGAATTGGATATTTTACACACTGAATAATTCGCATAGCGAAATATGTTGCGTATGCAATGTCAATTTCTATCATACTTCCATAACTAAAGGAAAATTCTAATGCAAAGATTTTGTAAACAGGATTTTGATTGGACCCCGACCGCAGTAAAATCTACGTTTTACGGTCGGAGTTATGACGTCGCGTGCTGTCTAGACTACGATTACGTCATGTATTCCTACCCGCCGGCACACGTGCTTTTGTTTACAAAACGTAATGACATAATTCATCGTTGTAAACAAGATTTTGTTATATTTAAATACCGATATTTATTCGGCAACTGTATTTCGAACAATAAAATTATATTACCTATGGATATCGGTGCTTTAGTGATAGAACTATATTTGTGTTGTGGCTCAACGATACAGGTCTGTACTTAACAATGTCTAACTGTAGCATCGGAAATCTTCATTTATTCAATTAATTTGAGCATTATTTTTTTGATTTGCATTAGAATGGAGATAACTATGTTACATTGGAATAGTTTTGACCGTAAAACGTTGATTTTACTGTCGCAAATACCGTTTACCTGGCTCCGCAAGCGTCGCCAGGTAGAACTCATTTTGCGACAGTAAAATCCACGTTTTACGGTCGGAACTAAATGTAACATAGTTATCTCCTAAATTAACTTCACTTCTTATAATCTAATTTAAATAAAAGTTTTCAAGAACAAATCAATATTTTAAAATTGAAACATTTCCGCTATGACGTTGACATTTAAATGCCTCTGTGTGTCATCAATAATAGGATGACGTCATCGAGAGCCAATTTATTCCTGCAAACATGAAAGAAAAATATGACCAATAAAAATTCTTGAAACAAAGGAAAATTAAAATATCATCAAATATGTATAGATGTTCATCTTATTAGTATATGAATAAAAGCAAGCAGTGTTAACATTCCTATATATTAAAATCCAATCGATACCGTTTACTTGGGAATTCAAGAACAAATCTGCTATTGAAAATGAAAAGCAATAAAAACAAAATGAATGGTTAAATGTTTTATACAAAAACAGGTAATTTATGAGCGATAGAATTTTGGCTTTCTGCTTTTTTAGAATAAAGGAGTTAGAAAATAAAGTTACTTCTACATCAAAACAATTAGAAGAAAAAGAGAATGAAGCAAAGACAGCAACTTCAGAAAGAGAAAAAGCACTTGAAAGGTACATTGACAGTTCAAACGTTTGGAGATCCTTAAACATTTATTTTAAAACAATAAGAGTTTTAATGTAAAATTAAAGTTCAAATGTACATTTAGTGGTAGAAATTAAAACATAATGTACCCCTTTTTCTAAATATGTAGAGAAATTTTCCGAAGATTTACATAGCGCTTTTAATTACGTTCTAATTGAGTTCCACATGCACATCATAACAAGCAGTGACGAAGAGTTATTTGTATTTTATCAGATACAAAGCTAAGATATATAACAATACTACATCAGAATTTCTGATAGAACATCTAAACAATGATTGTAGTTAAAAGTCAATATCGCAATATTCCAAAAGTGTTTTTTGTGTTTTCTGGCTTTTCTAATGATTATAAGAATAAAGCAGTTGAAAAAAGAAATTTCTTCAACTTTCACCTTCGGAACATTAGATGAAACGGAGAAAGAAACAAAGGCAGTAAAGTAAGAAAGAGAAAGGTACAGTGACAGTTCAAACGTTTTTAGACTTTTCAATATATTTTAAAAGATCACCAACGTTTGTTTCAGTAACTATAGTTTTATATTTTCCAAAAATTTTTTATTAACTTTACAGAATGCTCTTCAAATGCCATGTTTTAAAAAACATTTAATTTCAGTTTAAACGACTGCTAGTGGCACAAATTGTAACATAAAATACAAAATATGTTTTGGTATATAGACCTTTTTCAAAGGTTATCGCTTGGTCTTGCGTTTCAATTGACTTCACATAGATGATTAACAAGCAATGACATAGAATAACTTTTATTGTATCGTATTCAATCCATTTGATGAAAATACTAAAATATTTAGAAATACTGCAACATTAGATTTTCGGAGAGAACATTGAGGGAATTGTTATAGTGTAACATAATATCGAACTTCCAAAACTGTATTTCGTGTTTGCTATATATCGCCTTCATCCTAGGAAGAAAGAGTATAATTTTATATGTATAAGAAAACAATTAATTATATACTAATAGAATCTGTCACCTGTTTGTGACCGATACTGTATGACCTCAGTCGAGGGTGATGTGATGTAACATATATCCCAATCGAGACTGGGATCACCCGTATCGGTCACAAACAGGTGATAGATTCTTTTTCTCGTACCATTAAACTGTTTATAACTGTGATACGTCCAAAACAAAACACGTACCCTCATGGGGCCTCCAGCATCCCTTTGGTTACCTAATGCATTATACAAATCCGCCTTTTGAAAATAATCCCATCAAACTCTTCAAACTTTTGAAATATCAACGATTTCTAATGAATGTAAATACAAAACAACTCTGACAACAAAATATTTTGAATAACAGCTAAAATAAAACACATATCTGAAATAAATTAAGAAACGCTTTGTTTTGATGACGCCAAGCACAATGATCGCATACGTCATCCTGATTGTTCAATTGTCACGTGAGGCAGTACCAGACAAACCGGACAAGACAGAAAAATCTTGCACTAGTGTGCGGGTAAGATTTTTCTGTTCGAGGTACGAGAAATCATTATCTGTACAACAATGTAGTTTTTATACCTGATATTATCATTGTGTATTACTTATTAATTCAAATTATCAACTGAGCAGTACATCGATATTATAACAGATAATTCGCACAACTAATTACGTTGCGTTTGCAATGACCATTTCTTTCATACTTCAATAACCAAATGTAAAATTAAATTTTTTCTGCAAACGTAACAGAAAAATATGACCAATAAAAATTCTTGAAACAAAAGAAAAATTAAAATATCATCAAATATGTATAGATGTGCATCTAACCGATATATGAACAAAAGCAAGCAGTGTTAACATATACTAAAATCGGAACAAAACCGTTTACATGGGAATTGAAGAACAAATCTGCTATTGAAAATGAAAAGCAATAAAAACAAAATGAATGGTTAAATGTTTTATACAAAACAGGTTATTTATGAGCGATAGAATTTTGGCTTTCTGCTTTTTTAGAATAAAGGAGTTGGAAAATGAAGTTTCTTCTACATCAAAACAGTTAGAAGAAAAAGAGAATGAAGCAAAGACAGCAACTTTAGAAAGAGAAAAAGCACTAGAAAGGTACATTGACAGTTCAAACGTTTGGAGATCCTTAAACATTTATTTTAAAACAATAATAATTTTAATGTAAAATTTTAATTCAAATGTACTGTTAGTGGTAGAAATTAAAACATAATGTACCATTTGTTTAAATATATAGACTAATTTTCCAAAGATTGACATAGCGCTTTGAATAACGTTCTAATTGAGTTCCACATGTGCATCATAACAAGCAGTGACGAAGAGTTATTTGTATTTTGTCAGATACAGCTCATTTTTTAAAGGGATACTGAGGTCTACCCAATTTGACTAAAATATGATCATTAATGGTAAATTATTACAATATTGGAAATTTCAAAATTTTATTCGCCGAAATAAAAAAGATATAGAAGTTTAAAAAGATCAAAACTCGTAACCATGGGCCATTTTGGAACTCTTCAATCGGGAGTTACGAAAACAGGTTGTGACGTTATATGTGAACAAACAAACTTCATAACTACTGTTTATATATACGGAAATGTCGCATTATATACCATGTTCTTACGAGTTACCTATAATTAAGCCCTTAATTGACTGACTAGTTATATATCTGATTGTACTTAATCCACTTATTAATTAACTAACGAGATATGTACAGATATTTACCAATCCTATAACTGTTTCAGTGGTTGTGTATTTTAAACACAACTCGTTTTAAGATGCTGATAGTCTCATAATTTATAAAATATTTATATTTTTTAGAGAATTTTCAAAAACACACAATAATTACTTCAGACTTTCACCTATATTTATTTATAATAAATAAATAAATAATAAATAAATAGGTCCTTCTAAAAAATTATGTTGAAATGCATTAAAATAATAATAATAATAATAATAATAATAATTGTATGAAAAATAATAACAAGCATTTATAAATCGGAAGAGAGGATAGGTACTTTTTATATACTAACAGGAAAGGGTAAATGCAGCTACTAAACCGGGACTCGAACCCGAGAGCTTCCTAATACTAACGTGACGCTCAATGTAACAGATTGAGGTACCCGGTTTAGCCACATTCCTCCCATCCTCTTTAGTTTATTCATCTCCCTTGAATCGAAACAACCAGGTGCCACCCCTAGTACCAACTTGTCGGTCAGCCGATGCCCAGGGTCGGATGATCCCCAAATGTAACAGGAAAGAGGAAAATGCAGCCAAAAATATAATTTCATTTTTTGATTTTTAATTTCAATGCGTTTCGTCGTCAGATCATGATCATCTACTGGTTACACAATAAACAGACGATCTAGAGCCATTCCATTCTGTGTATAGTTTGGAAAATAAAAGACGTGCTTCTTTCAGAAGACCGGAGCTATGTTGGGTTTTAAGGATAACAGCCATAGTTGTAATCACAAATTGTGCAGAAACAAGCAAAATGAGAAATTTTAAATTTAATTAAATTTGTTTCTCTATTTCTTTATATGCACCAATGAAAGGAAATAAGGTGTATTTTAAATCTTCAAATGTCACAATAATTTCACTTACTAGAATATCAAAACGTCATCGTTCATGTCCATAATTATTACTTGGATTGTATTATACACATCAAGATTATTTAATTTATATCAAGATGACACCAGCTATAATAATTGCTCCGTGAATGTATAATCCATGTCTTTGATATTTTTTTATTTATATGAAGATATATAACTTGTGAAACAAAATCGTAGTCAAGGCAACTTCATTTATATCAAGATGTCAAACAGACGAATTAGCAGAGTTTATACTTTGTTTTAGTTTTTAAAGCGATTTTCATGAAATTTGTAGTCAAGTCTAATTGAAAACGTTATCATAGGGATGAAATGATGTAAAATTAATTTAAAAGTATTTATACAAATCTTACAATTAATACGTTCGAAAATAAATCTTTAGAATCATTTTAACACATCTCTCCAAAATTCCAAATTAAGGACACTTGCATTTAATATGGGATATCGCGAAGACTTTAGATCACTTAATTTATTATCACCTATCAATCTTCAGATCTATGTTGTATATTGTAAGATAGATCTACCTCTTGATTACCGCCGATGGAATGTCTAATAAACATGATTTAAAGGTACTGTAGGCTACTGATAATCTCTTAATTACCTGTATCCTAGAAAGGGATGTAAATTCTACTTTTAATAAATCAAGGTCTAATCGATTTATCGTGAAAAAAATCTTTTTTATTATTTTAGGTCAGTCGATGCAAAGATCCCTGTGTAATTTTTGCCGATATTGGCCATAATTCAATTTGAAATAGTTCTATTTTTTTAATTATTTTTACAACCAACGGTCACACACATAACCATACTTAAACAATAATAATAGTTCAAACATGATGTCTCACCTTGTTCTTCTCTCCTTTAACATAAAAGAGCTGTAGCGATGATTTTCGGCAATCTTCAAATAGCAAAATATATATCTTAATGAAATATTTTTTTTTATTTTTTTGAATTTTATTATTAATATTGTACTGATACCTATTGATTTTGGTCATAATCCGCCAGACTTCAGTATCCGTTTAATGTAACTAAAATAAATAAAAAAGCAACATAAGAATTTTTGAAAGAACATCTAAACAAAAATTGTTGTGTCAAATCAATATCGAATGCCAAAAGTGTATTTTGTGCTTTCTGCTATTTCTTGTGATTATTAGTATAAAGCAGTTGAAAAAAGAAATTTCTTCAACATCGAAACAATTAGAAGAAACGGAGAGAGAAACAAATGCAGTAAAGTTAGAAAGAGAAAAAACACAAGAAAGGTACAGTGACAGTTCAAACGTTTGTAGACTTTTAAATAAGTTTTTAAAAAGTAGTATCTTTTGTTTCAGTGATTATATTTTCATGTTTGATATTTCCCAAAAAAATGTTTATTTACCTTACAGAATGCTCTTCTAATGACGTTGCGTTTTATTGAGTTCCACTTCCACATGATTAACAAGCAATGACATATCAGATATAGCCAAATTTAAAAAAAAACTAAAAGTTTTAGAAATACTGCAATATTAGATATTTGGAGAGAACATATAATGAATTGTAGTATAACATAAATATCCTACTTCTAAAACTGTATTCCGTGTCTGCTATGTATCGCCTCCATCTTAAGTACAAAGAGTATAATGTTATATTGATGTATCGGGAAACAATTTATTCTATACATGTTTATTTGTACAACAATGTACTATGTATACCTGATATTATCATTGTGCGTCACTTATTAATCTAAATCATGCGACAACATGATAGCAGTTTAACTACACTGTGCTTACATTCTCTTTTGGCTTATATTGTATCTAAACATATTCAACAGTAATTTAAAAAAACAAAAAATATATTCTACAATAGATAGAAATAAAACATTTGATATAGGTTTTTTAAATTTTGATTATTACAATTAAGTCGCTAATTGCAGTTAAACAATATATGAATGAAGCTAATTTTATTCTTTTTAAGGTATACTTAGGTATACTCCCTCATGCAAAGTATTTGGTCTTTTTGATATCTTCTCAACATCTTTAAAACAATTTTGGTGTCAAAATTTGGTCCAAGCGATACTTAGGAGAAGTTGTATTCAGAAACGACCGTCTAGTGATGTAAAATTAAAACTGGTAAATTATGTCATTTTATTAGACGTATGGAACAATTGGAAAGAGAAATGTCTTCAATTTCCACACAATTAGAAGGAAAAAGCAAAGAAGCAGAGGTAGCAAATTTAGAAAGGGATAGAGCATTAACAAGGTACATTTTTAATCCAAAAATTCTGTAAAACAGCATTTTTAGCATTTTATACTTAATGATTTTTCCGTTATACGATTGTTCTATTTGATGTTTAAAATTCACTTCAAGTGACATAATATTTCTAGTTCAGTCTACGTCTCAGTTTCTGAAAACATTCATTGCCTGAGGACAACAATTTTAAGAATGTTTTAAAAGGAAATAATTGTGTTTGCGTAATTCGTTTGTATGTTAGTATAAATTAAAACAATGTAAATACCTTGAAATCTGTTATTATTGACAACACTTTTGTCCAGATTTAGGATGTTTATTGATCGCGTGGAGTTTTGGGTTGGGCTTAATAAAAGGACGCATGTATATAATAGCATTTGTAGTTCATATATCGAGGTCTTTGCGTATCAGCGTCTTCTCTGCGCATAGGAATCTATATTTCCTGGATAAGTATAATAAAAACCAGTGACTTTTTATCTTCCATTATTTGAATAGCCCAAATGTATTGCTTGTTCCCTGATGTGAATATTATGCGAAATCACTCACATTTGCGTACTTCGATAGCAAACTCAATTGCTAGTTACTACTTTATTACTGTTTATTTAACCTATTATTGAGAAAGCGCAATCGCAAAATATTCTATAAATTTCAATATGACGGGTAAAAATTAATGATTTTTGTACAGCGCTCACGATAGTGAACGCGTGTACATTGCGATCGCTTTCTTCCAAGATATCGAGCTTCTTTGCTATGAAATTATAAGATATGAGTACACCTGGAAATAGTGCGCCTGGTAAATGAGCGTGAAAGAAGTATATCTGTTTTATCGTGAGATATGTATTCTGAGACGGGTAATGCATTTGGTTACATATGCACATTTGGAATAAATTTTCGGAATACATTTCGGAATATAGTGAAATATTGCGACGGGATGCATCTAATAATTTCTGCAATTTGGCGAACTGATCTCATGTTTACAATAAAAAGTAGTTCGAGAAGTTGGCGTCCTACGATGTAAAATCATAACTTTTTATGAAATGAACAGCAACGGCAGGTTGTTTAATTCATTCTTCGTGAAATCTATTTAAATTTATTTTGAAGGTTATGATAACGTATTTTGATGTTGAGGCAATTGTGTCATATTTTAAAACTGTTTATCGATTAGATTTTACTTTCGTGGAAGGGAGATAATTCGTACAGTTGTTGTGTGCAAATTTTAAATACAGTCTTTTTACCAGTTCCGAACAGGGTTTCATATAAGCGCTGCTGCAGACGTCATCCACAAGCAGAGAAAATAAAATTTATGTGTTGTAATAATACAAATGTTTACTGATTCCAAAATATCGACACCTGTCCTTAAAAACACGTGGTAGTATGTTTTCTTGAAAAAAGCATTTCCGTGGTCACGATTTGTTTACATCGTTAAACTAGGTCACCAACAATTTGTCGACCTGTCGTGCACATACATTTACGAAACGGTTGAAGTTTATATTATTTAAACAATTAATGCCAATACATATTGAGAAAGTTATTTTGCGATTCCTTTAATTGAACGGGATTGAAATTTTTGATTATTCGGTAGTAAAAATTCGGAACTGGTAATTCAACTGTACTTTACCATTAACATGAAACGGGAATATTGTGAGTGATAATCAGCAGTTAATTAAAACCCAGATTAACAGCAAATGATCCAGTTACACATACAACCGCTAGAATGTACCCCCTTATAGCGACGGTAGGATCTGCAAAACTCTACTTTCTCTCTATCCGAAATGACAAAACGATCGGGTACAACTTTTTTAAATTTTAATTACCGATTGTCTTTTTCAAATATTTATGAAGTTATTATTTTCTACCATTTAATTCAGCAATACATGGTTTGGTACATTGTTTCCTTTTCCAAAAAAAAACAACATCCGTCGGACTATACATTAAATCGAACCCCCCCCCCCCCCCCCCGCATTTTTGGTTATATTCTGTCTTGCCACAACACAATTTTCCCAACTACGCTGTACAACAGCACGGCAGTGCTATGTGTTTACTTACATGGGCCGAGTCGTTACTAAACATTCCTGTTTCGGCTTCTTTCTTACTTAATGTATCGTTTCTGCGACAAAATGTTATCTGGTGGGTGTTATTAATGGTAATCTTTTTACGAACTTGCGGGTTTCTTTATGTTACGTAGTCATAACGAAAGAGTCGAGTAGGTTAGTGCAGCTAAGGAACAGATAATTTTTTGCGTAACTGAGATGACTAAAATTGATTTAATAAAGTAATAAAGTGAACTACCTTTCTGCAGTTTTACACTTTTGACAAAATGACGTTATTTCAAATTTTAAAACTCAACCCGACCTTTAAGCTACCCCTCATTGTACGCCTTGCGAACCTACGTCATCATTTCGTCACACGATACACACCGCCATTTTGTCAAATTTTTTACCATTGTAAACACGCATCCAAAATACGTTTTGGTGTATTAAGGAGTTGTAATGCATGAATTATGTCGAAATTTGGATTATTAGCAACAACTCGGCTCATGTAAGTGAATGATTAATTCATTTTTACCGTACCATTCAAATCTTCGAAATATGAACGTTGTTCCCCTCTCTGCTGCAGAGTAAACAGATAATATTCATATCCTTAAATCCTGTGTAAGCCACTATTGCGTCTTTTGTTTATGTCTTTATTAAACAAGTTCCGTGTATAGTTTGTTTTTTAATTGTCAAATAGAAAAACATATTATTTTGTTTGTGACAAAACTTTATATGCTTTAAATAAAAAAAATATTTAATAAAAAATAAACCAAGTCGATCGTCCGAAGTTACAGCTTTTATTCCGACTAATACCGGTATAAGTAGTGTTGCCCTTTATTGGGCTAATGGTTGCATGTACATACGTCATTTCAACCCATCACTCATATTCCAAATTAAATCATTAATAAATTAGCTAACCTGAAAACAATTTTTATGTGTTTA
Source organism: Anadara kagoshimensis (assembly GCA_021292105.1). Taxonomy (NCBI): domain Eukaryota; kingdom Metazoa; phylum Mollusca; class Bivalvia; order Arcoida; family Arcidae; genus Anadara; species Anadara kagoshimensis. The sequence continues at coordinate 33,636,286 of CM037873.1, read as the reverse complement.
TGTATTGACATTTTACTTTTTGTGCAGTTAGGGATTATGTGTTCACCATGCATGTAACAATATTTTCATTTCCAACAGATTAAGCGAAGTTGCGGGATCACGATTACGAGAAAATAATCCAATGATAGCTGACCTCAGTGACGATTACAGACCAACAAAACTAGGGGAAAAATTTGGAGAGGTTTATGATAATGAATGGACTGACGCATACCAAAGCATTACAAAAAAGTTGAACTTGACCGAAAAAGAGGCCATAAGGCTTTTGTTGGAGTTTGTTAAGGTTTTGTTCATATTGAATACACATTGTTTTTTATTTCATTATTCCAGAATTTTCCGTATTTATTGGAAAAGTCCACGTTAAAAATGTTTTTCATTGTTAAATTATTTTTATAAGGGGATCTAAAACAATATAAACTATATAAATATGAATTTACTAGAACACATATTCAATTCAGAATTTTCACTAGTCTTTTAAAATATTATTAAAATAGTGAATGTTTCAAACTATTAAATCATATGCTTTATAGAATTAAGTAATACCTGTGTAACTTTTAATTTCAGAATGAAAAATAAAATAAATCGTCATATTATACATTAATTTTGACGCCAATGAAAGGCTACATTTAGAACCTTATAACAAGCGTGATGACTTCAAATTTTATATTTATACTTTTCTTTTCTCAGCAGCAATTTATCTGTATGTCCTGTCTGTTGTGTATTTATTTCACAATTTATACGCTATATTATTAGATATTGAAAGCCTATACTTCACATGTACTTTAAAACGTTGCATAGTCGTCTTCAAAAATATGTATGATAGCTCCATGTTCCTCTATTCTTTTAACAATTTTGATAACACACATGGCAAGTATAGCTAGCTAAATAGGACGTGCCTACACTTCTGTTCCATCCTACTTGTCTGGTGGATGTTCTCATTTTCTTTGCCAATGTCATTTTTTCATTGCTTTAGGACCGTGATTTGAACATGGACAAGTGTGTTTGTTTTTCATATATAGTTACGGCAATTTAACAATTTAAATAGATACAACATGAACGCAAACTGATTGCCGCAAAATACATTTATGTCGATGTTCCTAGAAGGCATATCTTTATTCACTATTCAAATATACTTATTTTAAACAAGAGAAAAAAGAGAAAAGATTATGTCTTCGATAAAATATTATTTTATAAATCAATGTTAGAAGGGCCATAACTCAAGTAAGTTACATATTCAATTTTACATTGAATGTTGAGAAAAAACACATACGGTTTTGTAAAAGATGGCCATAAAAACGTTTTTAATATTTTCTTTGAAGACAATGTATAAAATATGTTAATTGTAAATACATCCATCTAAAATGTTAAAGGAAAATAAAAAATACCTAATACCTATCTTTTAAGTATTTTACCTTGTGTCATCTTCCAGAATGATGACAGATTCAACTGAGCATTAGACGATTTTGAAGGAGCTATATCGCTGTTGAAATAGAAACTCCCGAATAAAGTGTTTCCACTTAGAAGATATGGCTAATAGGGAAACATAATGATAATTATTTTGTAGTGGAGCTAATATGAGGAAAATTCTATTTTGATTCAACGATTTATTTATATTTGATTGATAAAATAGCAGCTATTTTTCATAATTTTTAATAATCGATGATCAACTTTGATTACATTTATAATTTTAGGTAATTTATGAGACGTGTACAGAAATGGCACAAATGCAATTGAACGACATATTTCGTTCAATAAAAGTGAAACAATCTGAGAAAGAAACTAAGGTAAAGATGTTACACTTTACAGCCCATTAAAAAACTAAACAAGTTCAATGATTTAGGGATGTTCTCGTCGTGCTAACAACTTTCACTCACGTTATGAGACAAATGTAAAAAATTCCACTTACGTTTACATTGAAATAACTGTTATCAAATATATCAAAATGTATTCATTTTATAAGTAAAAATATTAATAGGATAAGCGATTTTGAAATAAAAATAAGTTTTTGTTACACTGGATGTCATCCCAAGCACATTCGCAATAGCGTTTTGGATTTAAAAATTGAATCATTGTGCATTAGAATGAATATAACGTCTGTCTTATATATGTAGGTGGGTTATACAAATAATATTAAAACAAGAATTACATTCAATGCTGTTTACAGTACAGGCACCGGGTTTACAGTTAATGTTTGAAAATAAAACACTCAAGTCCGGATATTGCATGAGAATTTTAATTCTTATAATTTTATGATATTTACATAAACTACAACAATACCAGTCAATGTCCAAATCAATACCACAAAAAAAAGTAAAAACTATGAAAACTGACAAATTAAGTTACACACGTAAACTTTCATCGGGGAAGTAATGCCGAGTGCTCCGGGAGGTAACCATATTCTGATAGGCTATACCCACTACAAGTAATCAAACCTGAGAATGATAGGAATATGGGATTAATGACTTCAAAGATAAACAAAAACCACACCAATCCATAGCCAAACTAAAATCCTAAATGAAAGTAAAAACTTTGAAGTTGCCTAGTTAGGTTAAACTCGTGAATTTTCACCAGGATAATTTTTTAAACGGACATTGTTTATTGGAACATAACTAAATATTACTATACCCGTTTTAATTATGCAACACTAAACGGTTGTTTTGGAACAAAATTCTTAATTTGCAGTGTTCTTACAAAAATTGTGGAAATCTAAATGTCGAAATGTGAAAAACATAAGAAATGAGAATAAATATAATTCAAAAGTACTGTATTTCAAATTTTTAAAATATGTATATTCTCGTACCATAGTTTTGTATTAGAATTTTTCAAAATATTTTAGAATAAAAATAAATCATTGATTTACGAATTGATTAACTTTTCTCTTTATATAAGTAATTGCATTACTAAACTTATTAAGAGTGTATTAAGTTGTCCATTTTGGAATTGTAATAATGATTGCCAGCCACCAATTATAGGGAATCATATTGTTTTCGTTCCGTTTCTTCTTATTCTTATTATTTCTATTCTAATTTTTATTATTATTATTATTATTATTATTATTATTCTCTCAAGACCTACTATCATAGTTTGCTGATGTAGATCTCGGATATGGCTTGATGGATGTAAATGAAATTTCGTACCAATAATCTGTTATCTGTGTAGATATGCAAGATATGATCAATTTCTTTTATCTCAAAGTTGGGTGGGTGTAAATTGCGTAATTAAATACGTAGTTGAATATATTAGGAAACCAATTCTGAATGGACATAAGCTGGTTATGACACTTTATATACCATGCCAATGCTTTCACCTATGAGTTACTTCAATTAGTGACCGTCAAAAAAGTCCCCTTGAGCATAAAATCTTGTAAATGTACAATTTAATTAGACAAATCCAACTAATAGATCTGTACAATACCGAGTCAGCCAATATAAAAGTTAAAGTCAAATGTACTTAAAAAACCCAGGCATATCAGATGTATATTTTAGATAATATATAATTTAGGTATGGTGGGTAATCATACGTAACTGGTATCCCAGTTACAATCTTAAATTTTAATTAAAATTGTAATTTTTCAAAGGTACCGGGTTTCCTGAAGAAGATTAAAGATTTCCAAAAACAAATTACACCAGAGATGATTGCCGTTGTGGCGAAGGTATAATTATGTTTCATTAATAATTGCGTTTTTCATTTCATTGGTTCAAACATTTTTGAAATACGTAAAAAAATTATTTTTTCTTGAAAATTAATTCTTAGTTAAAATGCTCTCGGTTCCAATGTTTGACTCTTTCTTTCATTAACGTTTATTCATTTGTATCCTTAGTCATATTGATCGTTACCTAGTAAAACCTGTAACATTGAGTAGAAGATGTCTTTTTTCTTTTACAAATTCAGTAGTGTAACCATCTGTTCTCTGATTTTTGTAAGAACACAATAGACTGACTGCTGTTTTGCGCCAAACAAAATAATATTCAACACTAAAACAAATTGATAAACCCTTCAGACAAACTGTTAGTTTATATATTTATGAAAAGCAGAACTTTATTTTCTGTGCGTTAGACAATTCTATGTATTTATATTCATGCTGCGCTAAAGTTATCCTTTCTTTATATCACCAATAGCGGAGATTGTGTTTCAGTAACATGAAATGTAGTGAGAATGTCCATCCAAACTATCAGATTTCCTTTATTGGAGTGTTTCAAAAACTAATATGTTCATGTGTTTTTCTACCAGGCAATCAAGAAAAAGAAATTCAAAAACGTTAAACTCGAAGAAGGATTTAAACCATGTCGAAACTATATCCAATCCTGCATACAGCTTTGTTGGATGATGAATGTTCAAGATCCACCAGTGGTACTAGTCTTTGATGAAGATATTGGAGCTGATATTAAAACTGGTTTGTTTAGATATTATACAAAAAGCGGTCGATCTTTGGACTATATGGTTTGGCCTGCGATGTTATTGCATGAAGGAGGAGCATTGCTTCAGAAAGGAGTTGCACAGCCACAGTGATTGATTATTTGTAGACACATTATCCAGAATTACAAGGAATAGTACACGTGCCTATGTTATCTTTTGTAATGCACATAATGCTTGTAAACATTTTAGATGAAGCCTGTTGTATGTAAATTCTAAATTAACTAAAATATCTGTATGAAAAGTCCTTTTGTATCTGTTTCATTCCATTTGATGGTAAACTGTCTTAGATTCGAATTCCTTATCATTTTTTTGTAGTTTAATAGAGAGCTGGCCCCGGTTTCACAATCATTCCTTAGCTTAAATTTTCCTAAGCTTAAATCAATCAAAATTTCAAAACTTCAAAATTTTGTAAATTTTCAAGATTTGCAGGAAAATAAGGTGCATTTCTATTTTAAAAACATCTGCATTTGATGCGTACAAAAATATTCATCAGTATTGCCAAAATGTGATTACCAAATTGGCTAAATTTAAGTTAAGGAAAATCTTAACTAACGAATGATTCTGACACTGGGGCCTGGCATATTAGTAATTAGCTCATCAGCAACATATAGTTATATTGTTAAAATTGAAAGTTAAAATAATGATGAATATTATGCTTAACGACTTAGTTGTAACATTTCAACAAAGAACATTATTTGGGCTGAATATGTTCTGATTATTTCAATATGTGTGTTTTTGTAACTAATTCCAAACCATTTTAGAATTAATTTAAGACAATTACTATGCATCACTGATTTATATTGTCACTGTAGAGAAGTAAGAGAACTATTTTACAAGTGCTTTAAAATAGTTTGTAAAAGATAGTAGGAATCCCAGACATTTCGATTTTGTAAAATGTTATAAGTGAAACACTTGTCTTGTGAGCTATTAATTTAGAGGTCGAACCAGCTATTCAGACGTCTTTGATATATTGAGTGGATTTATATTAATTTGTACAGATCTTTAGCTTTTTCAAATAAATTATTTAATGTATGGCAAAATGTGTTTCATTTCAAGACTTGAAAGTGGGTAGTGACTGTTCTGTCTGAATCTGAAGTGAGACCTGGTGCTCCAGAAGGATAAGCACTTCCCTAGGATACCTAGCACAACCTCAAAGTGTGTAATACTAACATGAAACTATGGGACGTCAAATATATCCTAGGTAAATCTTGACACAGAGACATCAAACTTAATACCAATACTGTGATGGTGATCATAAAACTTTTAGAGGGCCCTGAAAAGCCTAGGATTGCAATATTCCTAGGTCAACATTTCATTTGTAAATAATTCATATTGGATTATGTTAAGAATCAATTTATATATTTAAATACGTTGTCGTTCTGTTATTCTCGTAACATGATAAGAGTGGGTGATTCACAACACGTGAAGTACATGTAACCTTAAGAATTAACCACTATCACTTTATACGAAGTGTAGTATTTTATTTCCTTTTAAATGAATTTAATACTAGTTATCAGATTAAAAACTAACCAACAAGCCGAAATGCTTAAGTTGCACCAGCTACTAGTTAAGTCAAATGTTGCGCATATATACGTGGTTTATTTTTTTTCGGGGGGGGGGGGTATTATTATTTTCATTATTTATTTATGTATTTATTTTTTCTTCGTTATTTTCGCACTTAAATCAAAACAAGCCGAGTTAACCTCTGCAACATTTAGGGATGAAAGTCGCAGTTTATCGGTATCGATGCACCGTGCCATGTTGGGAATGACACGTTGCGTATCTCCAAATTGTATTACAAAAGTAATGAATTCAGTTATTTCACTTATACATTTACCTTATGTCCCATATACATGAAAACATATAACCCAATTCATTTATTCATTCATTCATTCTTATGATTCATTTTTGAATATAAGTGTCGAGAGCTGCATACGTTATGCAAAACGGAAGTACACGGGGATTTCCCAACGCAGTGCATTATCGGAATGAATATACGCAGTTAACACGGTAAAAAGAATCAGAGGTGGTGAGTTCATATTAAAATACTGATTGATGATATTTTTCTAATGCTTAACAGGATATATATTTAACTCTTTTATCCTGTTTAAATTAGAGAATTTCGTCCACAAAGAATTATAACATGTGTGAAATCAAGGAGTTCCGATAAATATTGATGCTAGTATTTCTATAGGGCCGGAAATAATGGACGACCCAAATTGCTTTTTCCTTCCCATATTGACAGCTAATATTGCATATCTCATGATATAATGGCTATAATTATATTGTGTATTTTTGCATATATTTTTTTATTATTACACATTAAGATCATTCGATCACTTTCGTCATTTTTTTGTAAAGAATAATCGATTATGCATTACAAAACTATTTTATACAGTACATTACAGACCTGACAAAAATTTAACACCAAGTAGCGAATATGTACCGAACCGTCGGCATATCTCGGCCCCTCATTATCTATATCGGCAGATGAAATCCCTGTCATAATTTTTGGTCACTAGCTTTATACATATATATCTCGACTATTCGACAACGAGCTTCGACTCCATTTCTTTTACTCAGTGTTAAATTTTCGACAGGTCGGTATTGCCTACTCAAATATCACTCTAATCTTCTTGTCATATGTATGTTGATATGTAAATCTACTTTAATATAACACACTATCTCACATACATTGTACATTGATTACTAGTATGCATAAATTGATTAACAAGGTAAATAATTCAATAAAATATATAATGATGTATTCGTCATTTCTTCCGGGTTGGTTCCTGGAAAACTATAAAATCGTTTGATTTTTTTCTCAGTAGATCTGGACTGTATAGCTGCTAATTAACATTTTATTTCAAAAGTATGAGGTCCACATTCTACCAGCGACATATCATTGTGAATCCCATGTTTTATTCGGCCCATCGGGTTCGGTATGTACATTTCACTATGCGACCACTTCTCTTAAAGTGTTTCTGCATTACCTACGCTTTATACATAGGTGTTCAGAGAAAATAATTTTGTTTTACTCTTAAGAATTTCTCATATTGCAATGCTAGGAGGCACCTAGCGGATTGATACTGAACGAACTTAGGTATAGACCACTGTGGTAGTTTAGTTGGTAAATTGCTCGCACAGTAAGTGAATGGTCGCGAATTCGAAGCCCCACCAGGTCTGAACCAAGGCTTGAAAGTGGGTAGTTGCTCTTTTTTTTGCCAAGCACTTGCCTCGAAATGAAAGTCACGGTTCTTATCGGCGGGAACTTAAAAAATGCGAGGTCGTCTCGGAGTACAGTAACCACGTCACGAAAAATAATGCCATCAACGCAACACACAGGCAAAATTTCTGCACCTTCGCCAATAGCCAAACACCATAACTCATAACTTTTTTTGTTTTTCAAAAGTTTTTTTTTTTTTTTAAATTATCCTTGCTTAATCCTTTGTTTCTTATGATTTGGTATATAATTTTACCTATTCACTGATGGATTTCTTGACAAATTACATTTGCAAAGGGAAAACGGAAATGTGTTATCTTTTAACCACAAAACATTTTTAAGTTAGTATATTTAGTATATTTTTGTATTTAAATGATGCATTTTTATAATATTGTAAATGTAATGTACTTATGATTGAGTTTTGTTAATCAAACACCTAAAGAAATCAAAAACAAACATACTAATCCATTTCAGAACAATCCAGAAGCAAAGTAAAAACTTTGGAACTGACAAATTAGGTTTGACACGTAAACTTCCATCAGGGAAGTGAGGCCGGGTGCTCCGGAAGGGTAAGCACCTTCTGTTTAGCTAGCTACACCCGCCACGTGTGTAATCAAAATTGTGTGAAAGGAACATGGAACTATGAGACGTCAAATATATCCAAGGCAGTCCTGGACACAGAGACATCAAACAGTACTGTGATGACGGCCATAAAACTTTTTGAGGGCCTTGATAAGCCTAGGCTTCCAATATCCCTGGGTCAACAATTTATTTACAACCAGGCTTCTTCGTTGTACAAAGTCCCTGTAGTGGGAACAAGCTCTACCATAGCGATTTAATTGGGAAACAAATACATTATAAACAGGAGAAGCAGGAATTGATGATATATTACGGTTAATCATTGTTAGGTTATCATAAAAATGGAGGTTATCGGAGATGATGAAGTGGTCAGTGAATGTCTATAAAATTCATGCAGGATTCATTTGTTTCAGTAAAATTCAAGAGTTGTAAAAAGTAATATGGACTGGTTTCTTTGTCATAAATTATATAGAAATGTAAGGTAGAAAACTCTTCAAACATACTCCTTAAGGCAATGAAGACAAAGTCTAAGAAAACCAAGAAAAGAAAATTCGGAAGTGAACTTGATCTCTGCGAATCATATATTGTTTCGTGCATTGAGCTCTGTTGGATGATGAATGTTCAAGATCCACCAGTGGTTCTTGTCTTTAAAGAAAAGAACGGAGAAAAATTTAACCCTAGTCTATTCAGACCTTTCACAAGAAGCGGTAAATATACCGACTGCATGGTTTGGCCTGCGATGTTATTGCATGAAGAAGAAATCAAAGAAATTAAACCTTAAGAAATCAAAAACAAACATACTAATCCATTTCCGAATCACAATCCAGAAGCAAAGTAAAAACTTTGGAACTGACAAGTTAGGTTAGACACGTGAACTTCCACCAGGGAAGTGAAGCCGGGTGCTCCGGAAGGGTAAGCACCTCCTGTTTAGCTAGCTACACCCGCCACGTGTGTAATCAAAATTGTGTGAAAGGAACATGGAACTATGAGACGTCAAATATATCCAAGGCAATCCTGGACACAGAGACATCAAACTAATCAACAATACTGTGATGACGGCCATAAAACTTTTTGAGGGCCTTGATAAGCCTAGGCTTGCAGTATCCCTGAGTCAACAATTTATTTGCAAGCAGCCTACTTCGTTGTACAAAGTCCCCGTAGTGGGAACAAGCTCTACCACAGCGTATTAATTGGGAAACAAATACACCATAAGCAGGAGAAGCAGGAATCGAAGATATATTACGGTTAATCATCGTTAGGTTATCATAAAAATGGAGGTTATCGGAGATGATGACGTGGTCAGTGAATGTCTATAAAATTCATACAGGATTCATTTGTTTCAGTAAAATTCAAGAGTTGTAAAAGTAATATGGACTGGTTTCTTTGTCATAAATTGTATAGAAATGTAAGGCACAAAACTCTTCAAACATACTCCTTAAGGCAATGAAGACAAAGTCTAAGAAAACCAAGCAAAGAAAATTCGGAAGTGAACTTGATCTCTGCGAATCATATATTGTTTCGTGCATTGAGCTCTGTTGGATGATGAATGTTCAATATCCACCAGTGGTTCTTGTCTTTGAAGAAAAGAACGGAGAAAAATTTAACCCTAGTCTATTCAGACCTTTCACAAGAAGCGGTAGATATACCGACTACATGGTTTGGCCTGCGATGTTATTGCATGAAGAAGAAATCAAAGAAATCAAACCTAAAGAAATCAAAAACAAACATACTAATCCATTTCCGAATCACAATCCAGAAGCAAAGTAAAAACTTTGGAACTGACAAGTTAGGTTAGACACGTGAACTTCCAACAGAGAAGTGAAGCCGGGTGCTCCGGAAGGGTAAGCACCTCCTGTTTAGCTATCTACACCCGCCACGTGTGTAATCAAAATTGTGTGAAAGGAACATGGAACTATGAGACGTTAAATATATCCAAGGCAATCCTGGACACAGAGACATCAAACTAATCAACGATACTGTGATGACGGCCATAAAACTTTTTGAGGGCCTTGATAAGCCTAGGCTTGCAGTATCCCTGAGTCAACAATTTATTTGCAAGCAGCTTACTTCGTTGTACAAAGTCCCCGTAGTGGGAACAAGCTCTACCACAGCGTATTAATTGGGAAACAAATACACCATAAAAAGAAGAAGCAGGAATTGAAGATATATTACGGTTAATCATCGTTAGGTTATCATAAAAATGGAGGTTATCGGAGATGATGACGTGGTCAGTGAATGTCTATAAAATTCATGCAGGATTCATTTGTTTCAGTATAATTCAATAGTTGTAAAAGTAATATGGACTGGTTTCTTTGTCATAAATTGTATAGAAATGTAAGGTACAAAACTCTTCAAACATACTCCTTAAGGCAATGAAAACCAAGCAAAGAAAATTCGGAAGTGAACTTGATTTCTTCGAATCATATATTGTTTCGTGCATTTAGCTCTGTTGGATGATGAATGTTCAATATCCACCAGTGGTTCTTGTCTTTAAAAAAAAGAACGGAGAAAAAATTAACCCTAGTTTATTCAGACCTTACACAAGAAGCGGTAAATATACCGACTACATGGTTTGGCCTGCGATGTTATTGCATGAAGAAGGACCATTGCTTCAAAAAGGAGTTGTACAGCCAAAGTAATTATTTCAACATGTACAATTTTCATCCGTTCAATGTATCTGAAAACGAAGTAGATTACAATGTGAATTTATACACATTTTAATAACTGATAACAATGTGCTAGTTAAAACATCTATAACTGACGTTGTTCTGAAATTTTATTGATACTCAATCCTCTGTATTTTCTACATTCCATTAATTAAACTTCACCTATTTCTACACTAAATCTAGTAAATCAATTGGCGATATACTGACAAACTGACAAAATCTGCACAAACATATTACCTTTAGTATGTGCGGTGTGTACAGAATTCTTTAACATTTAATGATGTATAAAGCTAGAATTTGGTATAATTGATTAACTTTCTTAAAGAAATACTTATGATATGGTAATGATAGCTTTGCAATTTTAGAGTATTCAATATTTGTTGATGATTTCTGGGCAGAATTAGCGTTATTAATAATTTATCAATGAATCCTTTGTAACGTTAGCCTCATCAAACATTTATTAATGATACCCTTTTGTACATTGAAATGTATGACGACCATCTGCTCCGATAAACCGAAGACAAAAATCGTGTTCATTAGTAGTAATGAAAATCATTAGCTAAAAAAATATCTAAAGGACCAAAATATATCAACCAAATTCAGCTTAGGAAACATTTTGCATGAGGGAGTATAAATTAGTTTTTGAGGGTTTTCAGATTTTAACTAGCACTACAATAACACTAGTAAATGTTTGGCAAAACAAAAGTTTTCCTAGTGATTTCATGATACCTTCAAGGATGGTCAGTCCACTAGAAGAGATACCGAACCAGATGTTTAAATCATATACAATACCAATGTAATTGTACAGCACTAAATGAAATGAAATTCCTTATCAGTAGTGCTTGGAATAAAATGTGTGAAACCAAAAGATACATTTATCAGTCATTTGAATGTTGTGAAGTGTAGTAATTTATAAAATGGAAATTATGATAAATATTTAGCTAACAAATACATTTTAAATTGTTTAGTATACTATAAAAAATTTTATTCGTGTGCGATTAACTTTCCCGTATTTCGCGAGGACAAAATAATCGCAAAAGTTAAACGCCGCGAACTTGTTTCCGAAAATGCTTATAATGATACCAAATATTCAGCTAGAGTCCATATCGCGAAAACTTACAGTCGCAAATTGGTTTTGGTAAGAGAATCGCGAAAGTTAAAATCTGCAAATAAAAGTTGGTTTACTGAATGCTTTTCGTAACAAGAAAAGAAGTTCGGATTGTACATGCTGATTTTATTGGTAATATTAAAATGAATTGTCTTGTAATTTACAAAATGCATGTTGGTTTATCCTGAAGACAATAGATAGGTCATCAAAATAGCCAACTGTTTTGCATGCTGCCAAAATGTCTTGATATAGGAATTGCAGAAGACAGATATTTGTGTTATGAGGAAATATACTAGCTGTTTATTTAAATCTGATCAATTGATGCTGTAGGAAGACCTCATTATGATCTGTTATTTTAGAAGTAGAAACAATCTTTCGACACGTTTGGTATATGTGATGGATTTATTGAAATTAGTCAGTATTTAGCTTTATCAAATAAATTTATTTATTCATAGCAAAATGTGTTTTATTTCTTGTATATAGCACAATCTTGTTTAAAGAAAATATAATATCAGTTTTAATATTACAGTACTAGACTACCGTCTCTTCATACAAGTGTTCATCAGTAGTGTTTGTACAAAAATTGTGAAACCTTTTTCTCAAGATGTTTAAAAGATATCCAAAGAAACAAAATATATTTTACCAAATTAAACTAGGGTGAAAACTGATTACAACAAAACATCTTGTGATACAGGTAGCTTATAATTCTGTAATGCACAACATGAATGTCAATTTACATGTAGTCGGTGATAATCGAAGCAACTAAAAATGCCTAATAACCAATAGATGAAAAAGGAAAACAAGACCAGAAAGGTTCCTGTTGAGCTCACCAATTAGATAATTGTGTTAAAACTAATAAAAGTAGCGGTTATCTTGCGAAACAGGCAATTAATAACCAAACACAAACTTACCGGTCCCTGTTCATAGAACTATTTCAAAAGCATAGTAAAACGACATTGAAAACTGGCAAATAACGTAAAACACCAGGGGCCAGTTGCACAAAGCGTTATTAGTTTAATTATTTGATTAGTCAAAATTTGAATTTCGAATAATTTCAGATCTGTTGTGAGTTTAATGTTGAAAATGTTGAAAGTAAATAGAATTCCATCAAACTTAACCATATCATTATAAAACTATCAATTTTATAATGTTATTTTGATTTTCATTGTCTTTTTAAATTTTTGTTAATCATTGATTACACTAATCAGGCTTCAAACAACTGGGTACTGAACTTCCACCAGACATGTGATGACTGAAGCTCCGGAAGGGTAAGAACCCCTCGTCCAACTAGATACACCTGTCACATATAAAATAAAAAATGTGATTACAGGAACATGACATAAAATAATTATTTGATTTATAATTTGTTAAACTGCCTGAATGAAATACAAAACGTCCCGAATCGTGGGACGAGATTTATGCGAAACATTTTTTCGAAATACAAATAAAGCGAATTACGTTTCAAATATATGGTGTAAAAAGTGAAAACTTTTAATTTCTACTAAGACTAAAATAGTACACGTCCGTGCATCATCTCGGAGAGATTTAACATCGACATCGCATCGACAAACTTTTAAAATAAGTAAAGATATTCTGTGGTATATGGCAATGTTCTACACGACTAGAGTCTAAATAGTGGAAGTAAGGGAATGTTAAAATATATTCGGACATACAAACAAACAGACCGGCGGACAGAAAGATTCCCATACATCCCTAATTGTCGATAACGGGTTTTGTATTTAAAAATCTGCTACAATAGTTATATTAATATACGTTCTAATGTTTAAAGTATAAAGAACTTATGTAGCTTGAACTGAAACTAAAAACACAAAACAGTTGATTGTGTACACTATGAGATTGATTGATTGATTCATTCATTGATTCATTGATTGATTGATCATTCGATCGATCGATTGATTGATTGATTGATTCCGTCCCACAATACTAGTATTTCACTTAGATCGAGAGGTCACAAGCTATAGACGGAAGGTGCAGAAATTTTTACCTTAAAAATATGGGCAAATTCGAAAATATGAAACTTTAATACTGTAGCAAATAAATATGTTTCCCTACCCCACAAATATGAAAAAGTGAAATAATAAGTATTTAGGGCGAAACTTGCCCGTAAGGGTGATAAACAGAACACAATTTATTGTTACATCTTTCGTCTGTTCGCATTTTATTTATAAAATCATAATATATTGAGTTTATGGTGATTTTATTGAAACATTGCATTTAAAAGTAGTTTGGGAATGCGTTTTCATGAAATATCATATATTTTACTTCTTGTAATTTTGTTATATAGGTATAAAATATCATTTATTATATGTTGCTGTAATTCCATCACACTTACAAATCTAAAAACATAAAAAACTATCAGAAATACCGCAGTGTATGGATGAAATGAATACATTTTTTTCCCTACCCCAAAATTGAAAAACAACATGTAAATTCTTTATATGCCATACATCCCAATTTATGTTTCTAATGAAAGCTTCAAAGGTAAATGTACCCACAACAATGGTAAAACAAGCTTCAAGAATTAAAAATAATAGCAAAATGCGTTAATATCAGGACAGATAGGTCTATTTTACATGATAAACTTGCGTATTTATTACATTTTATATTTAAATTGCTATACAAAAATTAGCTTCGCCCCTTGCATGTTTGGTATTTAGGTCTAGAATCGCGAGCATCATCTATTGACGTAATTCCCTAATGTTAGTCAGTCTAGCAATAGTAACATCTTTCTGAGAAGCCAAACCTTATATGTACCAGTCCGGCCAAGACATTCTGTAGGGATGGTCTTTAACGCACAACGCCTTTCGTAACATTGAGCATTGGTCTCTTTCGAAGGATCTCGTGACTAACATTTCTTAATAGAAACTGCTTTGCGAAAGAACAGTCACTACCTATTTTATATACTTCTCAGACCCTATCAGAGTTCGAACCCACGACCTTTCATATTCAAAGCCAACACTGTAGTAGTAGACCCTGGCATATGAAGTTAACATTTATGTCATTTAGGATAAATATAAATATTCAAATATGGTGAAAGACATAAAGTTTCAAAGAGCAGACCATGTCCTACATTTAACTCAACAAAGGTAATTATATACTAACCAAAAAGGCCTTTTTTGTCGTTTACATTTTATTTAGACAACATCTGTTTACAATGCATGAGTGCTACTAATGTATTTGTAACCAGCATACTTTTAACTGAATTCGAATCCTAT
The DNA here is from genome assembly GCA_021292105.1 of Anadara kagoshimensis. Lineage (NCBI taxonomy): Eukaryota > Metazoa > Mollusca > Bivalvia > Arcoida > Arcidae > Anadara > Anadara kagoshimensis. The sequence goes on along the minus strand of CM037873.1, from coordinate 33,621,061 downwards.
AGCGGATAGCGTTCATCATTTTAAGACCCGTGTTTTGATATGCATATCATTTATTTAAACTTAGTCTTTAAAATTAAATTGGTTCATATTACCATAACAATACAACATTCGATAAGAATTAAATAATATTCATGTTTAATAAAATAATTAAATATTGTCCATATAAGTCATGCGGCGACAAATTTAACACACACACACACACACACACACACACACACACACACACACCTGTAGTCAAACAACATTGACCAATTCGATTGATCTTTTTAGGGGTATTAATATAATTTTGTACATGTATATGTACTGTATACATTAATTCATCCAGGGTAGTGTTAGGATTTTTAGTTAATACGTAATCAATTCATGTTTCCCATCGTGTAGATAAAATAAGCACCTGTGCCCCCTATACATAAATTGTTTGATAGTAAATTATTTAAATAAAATTTTAAGTGCACAGATCAATGTAGTTTGTCTATACTTTTATTCATATATGGCACGTTTCAAAGATCCGTACAATTCGCTTATCTATTACCTATATTAACAAGCTGTACACACCTGGGAAAAAACTACCTAATACTTGGAAACTTCAACGAGGAAGTATAAAACAGTTTCATTTTTTATCGTTACTAAGCGACTATCTGCCATGAAACAATCAACACAATTCAACCAGTGAAAGCCTGAGTAACACGTAAGTAACAGAAACTTCTAATTTGAAGCTGAAACTATTAATATAAAAGTAGACTGTTAAAACGTAACAAATTAACATACAGGGATGAGTTATCTCAGTAGATAAAATATACCGTTCATGCAAAGGAATCCGTCATTCGGTGTTTGTTGTTGGTTTTGTTTTAATTTTGGGGGTTCAACATGTAGAATCAACGCATCGGCAATGTTTTAAAATATGTAAAGATATTTTGTGGTAATCGCTGATGCGCATAGCGATGCCTTACACAACTAGAGTCTATGCTGTAGTTAGTGGAAGTAATGGAATCTCAAATATATTCGGACGGACAAACAACCGCACCGGTAGACAGAGCAATCATCATAAATCTCTAATTTTCGATGGCGGATTTTTTTAAAAAAATATAATTATAACTAAATCCAGTGTTGTATTTTAATATCTGTTCTCCTGTGTAAAGTATTTTAAAGAGCTTAATGTAGCTTGAACTAAAACTTAAAAACACATAACAGTCAAATGTGTACACTATAAGATTGATTGATTGATTGATTGATTGATTGATTGATTGATTGATTGATTGATTGATTGATTGATTGATTGATTGATTCCGCCCCATAATATTTTACTTAGATCGAGAGGTCACAATGTATACACGAATGAGCAGAATTTTTTACCTTTTAAATATGGGCAAATTCGGAAATATGAAACCTTAATACTGTAGGAATACATCCCAAAAATATGAAAAAGTAAAAATAATCAGTTTTTCGGGAGATGTTTGCCGTGAGGATGTTAAAAAGAAAACCATTGATTGTAAAATATTTTGTCTGTTCTCACATTTTATTTATTAAACCATACTTTGTAAAGTTTTCAGTGATTTAATGTGAAAAAATCCCATGATGTAGATTAAATAAGCACCTGTGCTCTCTATACATAAATTCACTCTTTCATAGTAAATTATTTTAATAAAATTTCAAGCGTACAGATCAATACAGTTTGCCTATATCTTTTATTCATATATGACGCGTTTGAAGATCTACACGAGTCCCTACCTTTGGCCTACATTAACAAATCGGTACAAAGAGATTTAAATACCAAGGAAAATTCACCTCATACTTTAAAAATTCAACGAGGAGGTATAAAATAGTGTAATTTTGTTTATCGTTACTTAGCGACTATCTGCCATAAAACAAACAACACCGTTCAATCAGCGAAAACCTGAGTAACAGGTCATTTCAGAAACTTCTAGTTAATAGCTGAAATTATTAATATGAAAGTAGACTTTTAAAACATAACAAATAAACATAGAGGGATTAGTTATCTGTCCAGTATATAAAATATAAATGTACCGGTACTAGTTCATAAATCGGTCCACATGTAAAGTTTTTGGTTTTCATACTTAGTAAGAGCACTCAACTGTAGTGCGAGAAGAGGAGTTTAGATTCTTTTTCCTGTCATAGGTTGGACAGTATGGGGTATACAGGCCACTAGTTGTCAAAAGCTCTGCAGCCGAGCCTCGACTTTTTATTCGTCAGTTCATTATTAAACTTTCTGTATGTGTGTACTGTAGATTAAAACATTTTACCCACATGATAATTAAAGATGTCATTTTCATGTATTTAAATGTATATCAAACACAAACACACAAGTCCAGAGAGAAAGGGACTTCCAAAGGGAAGTGAATACATTGACAAATTACATTATAACATTAAACCAAGCATATACTAGAACTAATTTAACCAAAGATGAAGTTCTTTCCAACCATAGGGGAGTTCTCTAGTCTTTTGGTATCAATCTTAAAGAGGAAGATTTTAATTTTCCTTACTTGTATTGGATTCCCAAATTGGATTTATAGCAGGCTCGTCTACGTAATACGAAATCGTTATCGGTAACTCTAACACAAATTTTGTCAATCGTCAAAGATGGTCTTTAGTTTTATTCAGAAAACTATAGTATACATCTGGAATGAACCAAATGTGGATTCTTAAAAATTCTAAAGAATTACTTGAACATCTTGCTTCTAATACTTTATCTCGTGTAAAAAGTATAAAAACATTTGATTTTTCTACACTATTCACCACTATTCTTCATTCTAAATGGAAAGAACGTCTAAAAATATTCATTTTTACAAAAACGGTAAGCCAAGATACAAATATCTGGTGCTGAAAAGGGATTCTCGTTATTTTGTCAAGCATCATACGGATTCCAAACAATAATTTACTGAATATACCATCAACAAAATATTGAAGATTTTGACAGATAACATATTTGTTGTGTTTGGTAATATGGTTTTTTCAGCAAACAATCGGTATATCAATGGGTACAAACTGTGCACCATTGCTTGCGGATTTGTTTCTGTATTCTTATGAAGCAAAACTTATACAAAATCTTGTTAAATCTGGAAAGAACATTGTCGCCAACTCATTCAACTCAACATACAGATATATAGACGACGTTCTGTCTCTTAACAATCCTAAATTTGTGAATGTCATCTATCCTATTGAGCTTGAAATAAAATACGCGACTGATTCCTCAAGTTATGCTTCATATTTAGACGAATACCTGAATTATGACGCACACGAAAGGCTAAATTTGAAACTTTATGACAAACGTGATTACAATTTTGCTAATGTCAACTTTCCTTTTTTATGCAGCAATATACCTGGTTCTCCTGCTGATGGTGTAATTATTTCCCAATTAATACGCTACGGCAGAGCTTGTTCCCACTACGGGACTTTGTACAACGAAGAAGGCAGCTTGCTAATAAGCTGTTGACTCAGGGATATTGCAAATTGCAAGCCTAGGCTTATCAAGGCCCTCAAAAAAGTTTTATGGCCGTCATCACAGTATTGTTGATTAGTTCGACGTCTTTGTGTCTAGGATTGCCCTGGATATATTTGACGTTCCATAGTTCCATGTTCCTTTTAAACAATTTTCATTACACACGTGGCGGCTGTAGCTAGCTAACCAGGAGGTACTTACCCTCCCAGAGCACCCGGCCTCACTTCCCTGGTGGAAGTTCACGTGTCTACCTGCTTCTGGATTGTGATTTGGACATGGATTAGTATGTTTGTTTTTGATTATGACATTTTAAGTGATCGTGCGCGCGTGTGTATGTTATGGTAATACAGTGTCAGAGGAACATGTATAGCATATCAATAAAAAGTTATATGTTGGCTGGATGCTGTATTATCTTGTTTGTACCAATGTAACACCTTATCCACTAGGTAAATGCGGCTCTCTACTTATTTTGGAACCACCGTGAGCTGGGTTTTAAACATAGATGTGCAACAGGGCATTAGTTTCTTTTACGTGCCACGCCTGTTTTCAAGGTTTGTACTCAGTTCTTCGCGTGACCTATTTTAAAGTCTTGGTTAGATCTCTCTCATACGGAGCAATCATTCCTTTAGCCTAGTTACCGTAGTGGTAAAGAGTAGTTTTGAAGTGTAGTCATAGGACAGAATTTGGATTAAATATAAAAATACACTTAGTTAAAGATTTTGTATCGTAAGGGGCTCACAAACATTATGGTCTAATTTAACATTATTTTAAAGATACTCATTATGGTCAATAATATACTAAAATAATTTGACTCAAACCTGCCTTAAAAGCCACATCTATTTAAGGACTGTCTGCCGTGAAAGACCAGTGACATGTTATCCCAATGTCTCTTTATTCATATTATTTGAACCTATATAACGTCACCTATCCATAAGGCCACTTTTGTGGGTTCCCTAGGGTGGCCTTCATGAACAAGTTTGATTTATTGTTTTTAAACCCTTCACTTCATGATTACTAACAGAAAGCTTTTTAATTTTTTTTTCTATTGTAGATTCTTATTTCTACCTTTTATGGAGCACAGATGGATATGAAATTTATGAAGTCATAACAGATAACCGAAGGTCAATGGTATTTACTTAGGCCCCTATCAAGGCCCTCAAAAAGTTTTATGGATGACAATATTGTTGATAGGTATGAGGTCCCCGTATCCAGCATTAACCTATATTTGACGTCCCGAAGTTCCACGTTCCTTTCATTGTCAATTTTGATTACACACGTGGCGGTTGTAACTAGATTAACAGGAAGTGATTACCCTTCAGGGGCACCCGACCTCACTTTCCCGATAGAAGTTCACGTGTTTTAACTAATTTGCCAGCTTCAAAATTTTCACATGCTTTCGGATTATGAATTTTAGACACGGGTTCGAATGTTTATTTTTTTATTTAAAAGTTAAAGTCGATGTAGAGGATTTTTTCCTATTTTTTTTATATTTTTGGTGACGATATTGTAAATTAGTTACTCTATGTTAAATGTGTTGCCTTAAGATGTGGTATTTGTAAAGTAGGAGTCTTTCTCTTATATTAGATACGCAATGATTATGTAGTTGATCGTTTTTTTGGTAGAATGAACACTCATTTAAAATGAAATATTTTATTCATTCGATCGATATTTTAACAAAACATATTAGAAGAATATACCGGCTGATATTTTAGTACTAATATCATACCCCAAAATAAAAATAAAAATAAGAAATATTAAACATTTTGCACATGGCAGTTTGAATACAAATTCGAAATTCTGCACATGACACTGACCATAAATGAACCCAAACTTGTCAATGTTAATCAAACACAAACATATTAATCCATGCCAAAATCACAAACCAGAAGCAAAGTAAAAACTTTGAAACCGATAAGTTAGGTTAAACACGTGACCTTCCACGAGGGAAGTGAAGCCGGATGCTCAAGCAGATTAAGCAATTTCTCTTTAGCTAGATACGCCCGCCAGGTGTAATATTATAAAATCCTTTGCAGAAAACAAATCATTTTTATTAAGCTTTATCTGATCTAATTATTTTCTGATACATATTTGTCTATTTTTATAGTATTGTCTGTTCTGCGAGTCTGCGTTTGAAGTCAGACTAAACAGTAACCATCTGGTACAAAAAAATCAGAAATACAGAACTCATTTGTAAATTAACACCCAACTTAGAATTTTGGTCACACTTAAAAACGAACATACTAATCAATTTTCAAATCTCAATCTAGAAGCAAAGTAAAAACTTTGGAGCTGACAAGTCAGTTAGACACATGAACTTTTACCAGGGAAGTGAGGCCGGTTGTTCCGGAAGTGTAACCAACTCTTGTCTAATTAGCTACACCCGCCGCGTGTGTAATCAAAATTGTGTGGAATGAACATGGAACTATGTGACGGGCATTATATCCAGGGCAATCCTGGACACAGAGACATCAAGCTTATCAACAATACTGTTATGACGGCCATAAAACATCTATATTGTTATGCATTAACATTTCAAAGCTTTCTAAAACATAAATATTGAAACAGTTTCAATTTAGAAGAATCAAAATATTATTTATGCACTGCATTTTACATTTGAAATGTAAATTTTTACAATTTCTGCAAATATTTTTTTCATTATAGCAACCATACAATACTGGTTAAATATTATTTTAAAATAGGCAATTTTCATAAAATTAGGACATCAACAAACCCCAAACTACACGAAATTGAAGACGCTTTTGAATTAAGAAATGTTCAATTTTTTTCTTTGACAAACAAAATCAAAGTATGATTATGTTCATTTTTCAAAAATTTTAGAAATTTGTCTGCTCATAGCAGATGAATGTTAACATCCAATATCTGGTTCTAGCATAGGAAGTACAAATTGCGGTCAAAATTCTTATGCCAGAGATATAGCGCAATGCTAAACCATTTCAGGTTAATTTTTTGTTCAAACCTCGTAAGCTCTCATTGTAAAGACCAATTTACCTAAAATCGAAATGAGCAGGATCAGGGAAGACACTCCGGATTTTTATATGCACTACCATTGACTGTTCCACATGTGGCCTTATCACGACTAAGGTCTGCTACCCATAATTGATACTTTCCCACTATATTTAAAATACTTTAATTTTTTTATTGAACTCTAAACTCCACAATACCGTATTTATTTTATTCTCCGTTTTAGCAACAAGCTAAGCTCACCCTCCCGGAGCTTAATTGAATTAATTTGTCAGTTTTCACTTTGTGATTTTAACATGGCTTGGAATTTTTGTTTTGTATTAATGCAAGCGAAACTGTGCTGCATATCTAACAACTTTTTAAACTTTTAGCACCAATGGAAACACCACGTCAGTCAAATGACAAAAAGTGTAGAGGAGTGAGAACAGAAACATCTTCACAATCAACGAATTTGTGTCAGCTCGAAAATAACACCCAGTCAGACCCGGATAAATGTGTGTGGTATTGTAAAACATGCCATTTACCATTGTCTAGAACAAACAGAGAACAACATAAACTACATGAGGTTGAAACTTTAAAGAAAGCAGCTGATGATGCAAGGAAACGATTGGAAGACTTTAATGAAAGAGTACAGCTGATAACTGAACAGTTTCGCAAATCTTGCTTAACCAATATAAAACAATATGAAGATAAGGGACTTACTACAGAAGACTTACACAGAGTCGTTGATAGCGAATTTGATCGGATTAGTAAAGCCTTGAAAGATTCACCCGAATCTGTTAAAGAAGAAAGAGAATTGCAGTATAAAAACTATTTACAAGATTTAAAGAAAACTAAGTCAAGCTTAGAGAAGAACATCGAAACATTGAAGACAAAACAAAGAGAAATTGAATATTTGTCTGATATTGACTTGTTATGTACAGAGGATACTTTAACGAAAGAATTACAAAGTTTTCAAAATAATATTAATGTGCCGACATTTGATCAAGAAGGAGAATTGGTAGAAAATTCTTTAATTCAAACACTTTATTCACAAAAAGAAAAGGGGAAGATACAGTAAGTTCAATGTACATCATTGTAATAATATGCACATAAGGGTTCCGTATATCTGATCTGATATTGGTGTTTTTAACAGACGGGCTAAAATCATTTGCCGATTTTGGACTATCTTCAGCTACTTTACTTTTTAAGGGAGTCACAATTTTTTTTTTCAATTTGAGTCATATCGTCAGAAATCCAGGACAAGTCTAGGATGCAAATTGTTATTGTTTCAAGAAACTGCTTCCAAGATTTAGATGTATGAGCAGAAGCAATGTCTCCTCTAAAAGATGAATTATTTTTCAAGACAAACTAAACATTCACAATGAGTTTGTAGATCATTTATTTTATGTTTGGTAGCATTGGCTATTTATGGTATCAGTAACCTACTTTAATTAACCTCTACGCTATCATATGACATAATTCCCGAAATTTGAATTTGACAAGGTTTTTTCAATGTGAATTGCGTACAAGAGACAATGAAATTTCTCTGACTGACTCAGAAATTATGCTTATATGAGTTCAATTGAAAATGTTTGGGACTCCTTCGAATAGAGAGAAGCCGACGATAGTAAAGAATCGTCAACAGAGCTTTGTTAAAACGCAATGGTATTAGATCAGATCAAGAAATCAGAAAGTAAAAATTGTAATCACACACTTCCTCACCGTGATATTCAAGAAAATGGTGTTTTTACAAAATATTAGCTTAAATTAACGTGTTTTAATACCAAGCAAGGCCATTTACTCTAAGTTAATAACTTCTAAATGAAATCCATTTTTATTTTGTTCTCATTATGCCTGTACTAGGGGTTGTGTATATTATAAATTAATGTTTAGAAATGATTATAAAGTTTTCTCTTGCTTGTCGGCAAGTGATTTCAGTCTGACTTTACTACTATTTTTGGTTATATATTTGATAATGTGTTATTTACTTTTAGTATTTTATTGTTTTCAGACAAAAAGAAAAGGAACATGAGCAATTACGAATGGAAAGAGAATATTTTGAAAATGCTTTTGAGACTGTAATGGCTTTAGTGAAATCGCTGGTCAGTTACAGAGTAAAAAAAGAGGAAATGAAAGAAAACATAAGATTTCATCTGCCTAAAGTTCCCCAAGAAATTGGAAGGTTTTTACAAAGGAAAATGAAAATGAAACGTTCAACTGCCAATGATGAGTTGACGCGTTTTAAAAATATTGTGATTGAGTAAGAATTATATCATTATATTATTACAAATTCATGGCATTACCGATACGACCAAAAAAATTAGTTTTATATAACGTTCGTACGTGTGGATGTCTTTTTGCGGATATTTTGTGCAGCTAATTTACCATGAAGGAGTTATTGGCTAAACTTTTGTATTTAGGATTAACATAAAGATAATATATAACCGGTTTCAGGCCGAGATAAGAAAATTCCAATCTCGTGGTCATTTTCATCTTAAATTATGGAGCTTCATTTAAGATGAAAATATATGGTATTTCCTTTTCTTCTATATCTGCCAATTTAAGAGTACGTTTTAAATCTTAATTCTTCGAATTAAGAATCAATAGTTTTCTAATTCATACATTTTGTATATACTTATATGATGTACATTGTTTCCGATGGTCATATTTATCTAACAATGTTAGATTTTACAAACATGGCGTCTATGTCTAGGTTAATCGTATTTCAAGCCAAATGTTTGCATACAAATGGAAGAAAAAGAATACATTATACGTTAATTCATGTACGATAGGGAAAGCCTAATATCTGATTGAAATGTCCAATATCTCGGATGGGATTTCCATATCCTACATGGATACTCATAGTGGATTCTTATAAACTCGGTCTGAAACGAATAATTGCACTTTTTCTCGCAAATAGATTCTAATTGTAGCCTATAGGCACAAAAAAAACCAAACAAATAAACAATTATGCTATCGAAGAAATACCCTTCTTCAGGTTAAGCAGAAGTGCAAATATCTTGCAGTTAGTCAACCAGACGCGAACAAATCAATAAATCATTTAATCACATAAGTCAAGTTGTTGATAAAAAATTGTTATTCAATTCATGCATTATATATCCTTTAATGTATCACAATCGTTTTGGTTGAGTCTTTACAATGGTTATACTTCAACAAAAGGACCGTTACTTTCGTCTGACTTAATTATTACCGAATAATGTACTATTTACGTAGAAGCATAAGGGGTATAATGAAGGGTAGATCGAATAACGGTTCGAGTTAAAAAATTGATTCATGTCATTTTTTTGAAGTTTGATAATGTCGGCCAAATTTTCGCTTTATCTGTTTATTTAATCAATTAAGACCATTTCAGTTACGCCAAACTGAGTGGGATATTTAGGGATAATCATATGTTTACTAATGATATTATCATAATTGTATATGTGATAACTCTAAAAATTACACAAGTTGATATCAGCGCAAGTGATGTCACATTCCAAAAGTGATTTCACACCCCCTCTCAAATCCCTGGAAAAAGACGGATTTTTCCCGCTTCAACGTATTACTGCATGCTTCTAATATAATACAGAAATTATAAATATTTAAATAATCATCTTGTTCTCCAATTGAATTTCACAACATTGTTGGCATTGCCGAATTGAATTCACCGTAATGCTGACAGTCCAAAATTCAAGTTCACAAAATGATATGAAAAAGCATAATCGCAAAATATTTTGTAATTTTTTTAATGGGACTGGTATCATTCTATAATTCATTTACTTACATTGACCGAATCGTTGATACAAATCATGGTTTCAAGCAAATCTATGCATCGTGTCTCCTTCATTTTAATGCATAAAATTGTATTCAGTGTTGGTGTTTACAATGGACAAAACTTTTGACAAAATGGCGGTGACTTTATGATGATGAAACTATTTACTTTAATATTGTTGTGTATGAAGTGCAATCAAGGATGAGAGGTCAGGCTGTATTGAAAACTTTTAATTTACGTGATTTTTTTTAAAAGCTCGGTAATATCATACGGGATTTTAATCAATTTAGACGATTCCAACAAATTCAAAACCAATTCGTTCTTAAACTGCATTAAGGAAAAAACATATGATAAAAAGTCAATGATATGACCATTTTGATATCACGCCTGTAATCAACCCTCATGTTTCGATATCAGCCAGAGGAGTGGTAGCAAAATGGTCATATGATAATTAGATATTATATAATATTATTTTGATATCACACCTTTTAATGACCGAGCGTCCTGATATCAACCAGAGGGACGGCTGAAAGGAGGTGTGATATCAAAATAGATATATAATTAACTTTTTATCATATGTTTTCGTAGTGGACCCCTAGAATCCCAATTCTTGAACTCATTTTACCCTTTGTTTAAAACTTTTAAACTAAGCCCAACTTTGAGCCACCCTTCACTGTACCCTTACACACCTATGTACAAAAGTATTTTTTATTACGTCACGCGAAAAGCACCCTCATTTTGTCATTTTAACCATTGTTAACAACCACCAGTATAGAAATAACAACTGTATTTTTACAAAAAATAGAAATCCTTCCTTTCCCAAACAGCAGTGTTTTGTTATAATGACCCAAAAGCAATTGAACAATATACATAATGTAAAAAATATATTTCATTTGGAATACCGAGCATAAACAGCATTATAAAAAACATAATGATTCTGGCAACAAACTAGATGGAACTTTGGTTTGGAAGTGTTAAGCTTCATTGTGAGATCTCCAAAAGACTTTAATAACTGATCAACCTGTCTACCAGGTGACAAAAATTCTATCAAAAGACAGCAAATAAATTAAAAGCGAAAATATATTAAGAGCGCATAACATTTGCATTCTATGACAAGACAAAAGGAGTAATTGTGTTTACACTTGATGCATCGGAGCAAATGAAATAATTAGAAACAGTCAAAATTGGCAGAAATGGCAAGCTTATGTAAAACTATCTTAATCATGTAAAATGCTTAATATTCTGTAAATATTAACGATGTTTATATTCTTGGGTCATGCTAAATTAAATTTCAGAATGATTGATATTGAAAGACAAAAAGAACAAGATGAAATTAAATCAAGTGAAAAAAGAAACAATAAAGATACCACGTAAGCAATTTACTCTTCTTTTCAGGGACATTGCAAGCACGTTACGAGGCGTATCGAGGCCATCAAAAAATTTTATGACCATCTTTACAATATTGTTGATAAGTATTCCTTCTATTCTCAATTTTATTTGTACATGTGGTGTGTAAAACTAGCAGAACAAGAGGTGTTTACCCTTCCGAAGAACCCGGCCTCACTTCAATGTTGGAGGTGCACGTATTTAAGATAATTTGCTAGTTTTTAATTTTTTATTTGGCTTTGAAATTATGCTACGGACATGGATTTGTATGTTTGTTTTTTTATTCTAATTAATCGATTCTGACCATAATTACGATGATAACAATAATAAAGTTATTACCTTAGCTGATTTTTTGTATGTTTAGCACTAGGGAAATATAGAAATGTATGTTTAACGGAAGATTTTGATTTGCTGTAAATGAATAAATTTACGCCGGTAGGTCAAAAAGGTCATAGAACGGGGTATATATTGCTGTACCAAACCCTACATTTTATTTTTTTTTCAATATAGTCCCTATTTACCCCAATGCACTAAGCCCACTTTTCTTTCAGACTGTCTATACCTATGAAATAGAAGTCTTCGGTTTGGTCCTGAAACCATGCCTCTGTGGCAGCCTTAAGTCAATTATCATCAGGAAATCTGATTCCCCGTAAATGGGATTTCAAATTTCTTAATAGGAAATAATCACTGGGTGCCAAATCAGGACTGTAGGGTGGGTGATTAAGTTGTTTGAACTTGCACGAATCGCTGCTCGTGCAATCCTTGACTTGTGCACAGGAGCATGGTCGTGAAGAAGCAATACCCTTCGGCTCAACTTTCCCTTCCTTTTTAATTTAATAGCAGCTATCAGTTGCTTCATTAGATTAACATAGTAAGCCCCAGTGATATAGATTCCAGTAGGTTTATTATTTATTAACAGAACACCCTTAGAATCTCTTAACACAGTGACCATGACTTTGCCAGCTGACGGTTGAGTTTTGAATTTCTTTGCTTGGGGTAAGCCAGAAAGCTTCCATTGCATGAACTCTTTTTTGGTTTCTGGGTCCCAATGATGAATCCTTGTTCCATCACCAGTTAAAAAACGAAAATGAAAGCTCTCCAGGTTATCATTATAAATGCCAAGAAGCTCCCGACTTGACTAGAGTCTTTGGAAGCAATCCTGCACATAAGGTTTCTGGGGACCCATCTTGCGGATACTTTTGACATCCCAAGATGCTCGTGAATAACCGTGTATACACTTCCATGTGAAATATCACACTCCCTAGCTATGTCATCAATCCTTATTCGACGATCATTTATGATGAGGGTCTCCACAGACGTGACGATTTCCTATGTGATGGCATCAGCTGGCCGACCTGACCGTGGGTCATCCTTCAGTGAGGTACGTCCACGTTTAAATTCAGCTGATCGTTTTGCCACTGTGGAATAGGCAGGACCACTGTCACTATACATATCATGAATTTCTTTGGCATTCGATCCCTCTACTGTGAGGAACTTTATTACTGCCCTAAACTCAACATTTTGATTTTCCATCATTGTTTGATTATCACCAACTTTGAATGCTTTTGAGAATTACACAAATATGTTGTGACAAATAAGCCTGCAATGTTTAAAATGGCATATTGTTGTGTTGTCTAAATAAGTAAAGAAAATGTGTGTTACGCTTGGCTGAATACGCTGTTCTATGAATTTTCTGACGTCCCCTCAAAAGATGTACAAATTTTAGCTCAAATTAAAATTTGTTCAAATTTCCTGAATTTTATTAGCATTTAATCTCATGGGTTACCCTATACACTGTTGTTGCATTTAACTTAGCGCTACTGTATCCTTGCGTAAACCGCTAAAGTAATAACAGAACTACGATTACTGATATAGTACTATTTGAAAGGTGTCTATTGTGTTATTTCAGACATGAATCGACAACAACAGGAAGTGAAAGTCAGCTTGAAGAGACAAAGGAGACCATCCAGAGAGTAAAAGATCAAAATGAGCGAATGAGAAATGTTATAAAAACTATCGACAAATGGATAAATATTTGTCACATAATTGTTAAGGAGAGTGAGGTCGACAAGATTGATCTAACTTTACCATCTGAGGACATGATGAGTGAAAAGGGAAAACAGACTCTTGAAACTAACAGAAAGAAATTAGAAGATATTTGTCAAATGTATGTTTTTGTTTCATTTTAATCCTATTTTGCATAATTCATAACTAATACATTTTTCTCATAACTTTCCAAACAACAGTACTAATATTTTGTAGAGTAGTTATATCATTAAAAACACAATGTAAATGTGTAAACACTACTAGACTAAATTATTAATGGATGCGATATTTTTTAAGATTCCTGTTTCTAAAAAAACAAATCTTTTTAAATAAAGTTTCAAATAATATAAGAAACACCTGTTGCTTACGTCACATACAAGATTTAATGTGGCAGTTGAGGAATTTGTAAGAAGCATCAACAAACCTATCCATGTCCAAATCACAATCCAAAGGTAAACAAAAACTTTGAAACTAGAAAAGAAGATTAAATCACAAGGGAACTGATGCTGCAAATAACTTCTTGTATTTGCGTAGACTCTAGAAATATATATGTGAAAGAATATAACTTTTGTAAAAGTTAGATTATGACCAGATGAAGCATCTGGTATCGAATAACGGCGCAATTTGTATCGATTTACTTTTGCAATATTTATGTTCTTTTGATAGAATAATCTAGCCCCATTCACTTTTATTCTCAATTGTCTTGTACACGTGACATAACTGAACAGGGTGTACCTATACTTCTGGAACATCATGTTTGATTTTCCTGGTGAATGCTTACGTGTTTCACCAGTTGTCAATTTTTTTACTTTGTGTTTTATTGAACCTAAACAGTGAAAGAAATGTTGTTTGTGTTTTTATTTTGTTTAAAACAGTTATATAGAACGGTTATAGCATATGTTGCAATTGTGTTTGTGTTTTTACATAACCATTATTCATTAAATAGTACAAGTTGTGTTTCGAATTTTGCACAGGAAAATAGTCAAAGAGTGTAGACAACTGAGACGAATTGAGCTAGAAAAGACATTTTACGAAACATCTCTGAAAGAAACCTTTAAAACACTTACAGCAATTCTCCAACCAAGGCACCGGATTGAAATAAAGTTACCTAAAGTACCAGAGTTGGAAGATGAAACAGCATACCAAGAAATGAAAGGAGAAGGGAATGATGCGAAGAAAGTGTTAAAGGATTTGTAAGGAATATTTTAAATATAACCAACAGCATTTATTATACTCCGACCAGGCACAATGGCACAAAACATTAATTGTCATTAGACTAAATACTAGAGTGTAATTATTGCTAAACTTGTTTTAATTTTGTAGCATCAAGCGACCCTTTTGAAATAAAATACTTCATCAGTAGTTCTTTAAAAATTTAGTAGTTCGGACCTAAGGTTTACCTCAATAGTGCAACCAAAAGTGTATTATTAGTCACTAGTATTTGTCTACCTTATATAGAAAATTTACTGTTTTAAAAGCTTAATAAATGTAAAATGTCATTACATAAAAGTGCGGGTTACAACACACAGATTTTGTTTGTAGTGGAGTTATAACTCTAGTAGAATTATCAAATACATTTCCCCTGTCATTTGGACATGGGACCGTCATGTTTGTGTTTGATAGTAATAAACTTAAAAATACTTACTATATGTAATACTAGTTTTTAATTTTACAGCACTAGACGGTCGTTTCGAAAAACAATTCCTCGTTAATAGTGCTTAGGCCAAAACTTTGAAATCAAGATATTTTTAAGATGTTGAAAAGACACCTAAAGGACTAAACTATATTTTACCAAATTTAGCGAAGAAATATCCTAGTTTTTTAGGAATTTTAGATTTTAAGTAGCAGTTAATCGAT
Source organism: Anadara kagoshimensis (assembly GCA_021292105.1). Taxonomy (NCBI): domain Eukaryota; kingdom Metazoa; phylum Mollusca; class Bivalvia; order Arcoida; family Arcidae; genus Anadara; species Anadara kagoshimensis. Next base: position 33,605,579 of record CM037873.1, on the reverse strand, counting down.
AGAATAGTATATTTCTGACACTAATTCACAACTATTGCTGACTGATAATGTAATGTCCTCCGAACAAGATACCGGTTCAGCGGTTTAAATAACATATTATACAAGTTTTAGTTTAACAACGCTAGACGGCGGTTTCGGAATATAATTCCTCATCAGTAGTGCCTAGACAAAAATAGTGAAACCAAATTATTTTTAATATGTTAGTTAGGTACCCAATTAAGTTTAGATTTGATAAGTTATGGATTTATATGGTTTTTATTATTATTGTGTTATTTTCGTTGTTCATATCTTTAATGTTAGCGTAATTCTCTTTAAGAAAAAATAAAAAAGAATTGGAAAGACTCAAGAACAAGCTGCAAGAAGCAGATAGAGCCGTTATTGAAAGGGATAGCTATTTAAAGAGGCAAGTACATGTATAAATGCCACGTGTCAAATCACAGCCTTTCTCATCATAGCCATTCACAGATAAAACAATAAAGAACTATACACTATATAATTATCTACGTTAAACACATATTTAGAACTCAAGAAATATAATCAAAGTAAAATGTCTTTCAGTGTATTTCCGTATCATGTTTTCATCCTCCTTATGACGACCAGACTTAGAAAACACATCGGAGAAACTATAATGATTATACTTTCGAGTGTGTTGATCTTATTTACTTAAAAATCAGGTATTTTAAAATGCAATGGATTATGAAGCAGATTTAATGCGATATAGCATTGTAGGCTCCTCGTGTAAATATCTAAATAAAGTATTAGCTAAACGCTAAACTTTGCACCATTGCCTAATGATTTGTTTTCGTATAGAATTTTAACATCTAGAAATACCATAATGAATAATAAATAATATACATGTATATTAGTATATCGTGGCATACATTCTATGATTCTAGACGAAAAAAGCCCTTATGCATTTAACTGCAAATCACGGTAATTCATTAAAGATTTTAATATGACCAGTGATTACAATTTTGCAATAATTGAAATTAAAATAATAATCATGTTATTATATCAGAGGGGCATTTTTCATTAACATATTATAAGTATTTTATATTATATACACCGTTTGTATGTACAACCCTCCGTATCGTCCTTTTTAGTAGTCGTATCACTACGAGTTTTCGGTATTTTCAACAAGGTTATTTAAAACTTTATGTGAAAAAATTATTTTACCACAGAAAACACTGTTATGTCATATTTTCTGTAGTAATGACGTCATTATTTACATTTGACAAATGGGAGATTCACCAATGATGTCACAATGAGAAATCTGACTAGAAGTGCACATACACTTTACCGCTAATGTTGTATCACCACACTGTTGTATCACCACAGTGTGATACAAGATACTGTATCATACGTGTATAATATAAAGCGTGTATTTCGTCAAATCAGATAGAGAAACTACTTTAATGTTAGATAATAATATATCATTACATACATTCTAGGCTTCTTGGCGAAAATAATGCCCTTATGCATGTGACTGCAAATCAAAAGATGGACATAGAGGAGAAAGACCGACTGGTTTTGGAACTTGAGTACAAATTGAAAATCGTAACGGATGAAAAGGAAAATGCCAGTTTAAGGTATGAACATTTATATGGCTATGTTTAACAGTAAGCAAGAGCATTATTTTGAGTGAAAAATATCCCCATCTCGTCCCAAAGTTGTCGACTTCTGTGTCAAAGATATGATATTGTGAGTTTAACCTTTTACCTATACATTTAAATTTGGTAAACAATACATGGTCTCATAGTGGTTTACATTTGTTCTAAATTTGACAAAAATCCATCCACAGGCCATATGGGGGACATGGACGAGACAATATATTGGGACGAACAGTTCCAAGACAGGGTAATTCATTATACATCTAAACGTCGTTTGTTGTATACTAAGAATTTAGATAGGGTAAGTAGCAATATCACACTATTATAGGCATTAAAATTGTCTTTCATAACTGTTACATTTATGTTTGAGGTATAATGACATTTACATAAACAAGCATATTTGACATTCCACAAGTGAAAGAGTTCATCGAAATTACTATATTCTGTTATGAAACAAGACATATTCTTCTTTTACAATATATCACTGCGGTAGCTCAGTCGCCAATCACTCGGCATTACGAAATGAAAGTCACGGTACTTAAAATAAACGAGGTCCCGTGTCACGGTAGGTTTGGCACGATATTGAACCCTGGTTTATAATGCCCAGGCAAAATTCCTACACCTTCGCGTATAGCTGGCGACGTCTCAATATAAGTGAAGTATTTTTGACTGGGACGCTAAACATCATTACTCAACTCTTTTACTATTTCTCCATAACTTAAACCCAATGTTAGTGCTTCAACATATACCTAAAAGTGAGAAAGAAGATTATTTTTTTCCCAACGACCCATTTTGCAATGTATGTTGATTTTTATTTAAAGAATAAGCAAATTACCTGGAGCCAAACTGACCGAGGATAACCCGGGTATATCAGACTTAAGTGATGGTTATCGCCCCTGGAAACTTGCCGGGATGTTTAATGAACTGTATGACAATGAATGGGCTGATGCGTTAAGTGCACTGATGTCAGAGATGAAGAAATCAGAAGAATACGGTGTTCACAGCCTTCTTGAAATTTTACATGTAATGGCTTAAAGCATTAAAGTGCTTGTTCAATAATTGATAAACTCTCGCGTTAAATATTACTTGTAGGGATATACATGCAATGACATTAGAAATCACTCCTTTAGTACTACATGGTTGTATTAATAGTATAAAATAAATGTACAGGATTCGTGATCACAAGACGTTACCCAATGTTTTAGTAATATAACGTTCTGCTATTGTCAAATTAGTGTTTTCATAGTAGAATTACTATAGGAAACCCCCATTTATCAGTCAAATGAACAGTTAGTTTTATAATTATCTTAAAGTAGAGAAAACCAGATACAGAAAAATAACAAGAACAGAAAAATCGTGATACCGTTTCTGAACAATTGTGATGTATATGAACAAAACATGAACACTTGTCTCTTATTAGCAATTAGTACGACAAAGAAACAAAAAATATATCGGACAAGTGCTTGTATAATTTGCTCATTAACATTTCCGTAAATGTATTCTATATTTGTATTGTTTGAAGACACTCGACAGTTAAGAATGAAAGTCACGGGGTCCTTTTGAGACCTTAAAACTGATACCCACAGTCACGGCAGGTGTAGTATGTTAAAGAATCCTCCCTGCACATTGTCCTGAACATACTGCAAAGGTCAAAATATCTACAATTTCACTTATAGCTGGTGACATCTCAAATATGTATTATATTTTAAACTGGTACGTAAACTCAAATGCAATCACAAAATCAATTAATACACGTATAACTGTTTATTCTGTGCATCTTGGCTGTATTTTTATAGGAAATTAATGTCCTGTGTCAGTCTGGTGTAGTTCAGCAACAGTCAAACGTGTATAATGCTTTAATCTTGAAAAATGACGGTAAAACCCCGGAAATGACTACAAAGGTATGAGACTGGTTATAAAAACATTAAATATACCAATTAAAAACAAATACATATATACCGATCCATGTCCAAATCAACATTCCAAAGTAAAAAAAAAAACTTTAAAAACTGGTGACGTAAGTTAACTATGTCAATTTCTACCAGAGAATTGAGGCCATCTGCTGCGGAAGAGAAAGCATCTTTAATACTTCAAATGCTTCAGAAAGGGGATCATGAAAAAATGGTTCCATACGAGAAGCATCTATAATGCTCCATATGCTTCAGTAAGGGGATTGTGAAAAAATGGTTCCATATTGCAAATGCAGAAAGGGTGTATTGATTAAATAATTATATTGATATTTCGAATTTGGGGATATGTAAAAACAGATTCTTTTTTGATACTGTAATATGTTAGTTCTTGAACACCTTTTGATGTATGACGTGTATAATTTTAAAAAATGGTTCGAAATATTCAACATCATAAGTTCACTCTGTAGTTTTGTATGTAGAAATTGTTATTACAGAAGAACAGATCTATATCGTCTAAATTTTGATATCAATACTGCATTATTTATCTAATTAAAATGTTACCGAAAATTTTAATTTGTTTTGTCTTTTGTAAGCCGATTATACTATGTGTTGGCATACTTTATATTTACAGAAACCTTCAAAACATGAACTAAGAACAGTAAAAGATTTCCAAAAGAAAATGGCTGCATCCTTCCTTCCACAGTTAGAACAGGTAGAAAGTTTACTAAGATATTTAAAAAAAGTTTATTCAATAACCGAACACTTTAATATTTTGTGGATATTTGTAGTTTTAGAATAATTGGGGTCGTCCACGGCGGTCAAATAATATTACTTTAACCATAGAACTTGACACTAACTTTAATGTCCCGTCAATGAATCAGTGGCTCCATATCCGACATATTTTGTATTGTTTGGCTAATAACTTTCAATAAATTGTGATCTATGTTGAGTTGGCTAAATTACTTTCTTCCAGTTTATATCTCTTTAGTAAGTCTTTCAAAATGGTACCCTGTGTTAAAGAAGTCGAAAACATTTAACCTAGTCTCGACGAGATCAAAATATTAGAAGCATATAAATCCTTATTTATACCCTCCGAGCAATATATGCTTTGCTTGACCAATCGGACTTGTCATGAGTGAAGTACCATAATATGTTTCCTTCTATAAAACAACGGATTTAAATATTGCAACATTTTTTGGTGTTTGAGATAGAATTGTTTTTATAATTTCTTTAAAAATGGTCCAGGTTCATGGCTTTCGTACAGGTTTTATGTTCATTGAATAATATACTTTAGTATCCAATAGTATGTTTTACATGTTTCGCACGTTTTAATTCTTTTTGAAATTCAATATTATTCAAATCATAACCATGAATCTATGCCTTATATGTTAATTATACTTGTGATATTTGCTAGAGGTAACAATTAAGTAAGCAAATGTCATTTCTAACTACTGCGAAAAAGTGCATTTTGAAGCTGTTACAAAACTATGCTTATATATTGCCATCCATAAATAACTTGACAAATTTATATTTGCCATAGGTTTATAATCATCATATTAAATTTTCTTTATACAATTGAAATAATGTCTTTTTTTTAAATAAATTTTCTTGGAATTTTCTGAAATTTTATGGGAAAATTTTATTTTGCAAGATAAAACAAATATTGTATCTGAAAAACATACTTGATGCATATATTTAATTTTGTGAATATGTTTAGTCTGCAATAAAAAAGAAACATACTAAATGATGGGATCGGTTTTGACCATGTATAATAATTTATGGAGAGCAATGTACATGTTTTAAATGATTTAGACTATTGTGTGACCACGAAAGCCTCTTTATGTTTCTATTTCATTCACAGCATTTAAAATTTTATATTGCAGAGTATTCTTGAAAATGAAACGTTTCGAGGTCCATTCCGAAAAGAAGCACGTCTTTGTCAACCATACATTAGGAAATGTATCCAGCTCTGTTGGATGATGAACGTACGTGACCCAGCCATGGAACTGGTCTTTGAGTTTTATCCCGGACAAAATATTGATGAAAAACTAATAAAACCGTACAGGAAAAGAGGATCAAAGATCAATTATTTAGTGTGGCCAGTGTTGTTGCTTCATCATGACGGCCCTGTGGCACAGAAAGGGATTGCGCAGCCAATTTAATTTCACACGAGTTGTGTTTTAAACTGTCAAAGTATTTGTTTTGATTTTACCATTTCCACAAGTTGTGGTTTAAAACTACTAAAGCATATGCTTTGGTTTTACAATTAATAAACAATATTAATTTTGAACAATATTTCATTTGATAAATAATTCGGTAGTGTGTCAATTATCCTGTGCTTTCTAGTACATTTTTTCATTTTTATTGCTGTAATGTGCATTTGTTGACTCTTATTGTTGGCAAGTACAAAGTATACATATTTTGTACAGTATAAGCCTGTCGAAAGTTTTGATGTCTTAAAAGCAATTCTAGAAATACAGTTGTTGTGAAAATTCGTTATTTACTACCCAGATTTACAACGATCATGTGCATTTCGTGATCAACTTGTTAGTAAAAATTCGTGACAGTAATAAGCAGAATTCTGTCATAAATGTGGTTACAGGTACAATGGTGTGATGACACACATACTTGTTTTGTTTCTACATACAGAACAGTTAAGGAATGAGTTCTGGTGCTTCATTATTGATAAATTTGAACTCGGAGTTAGTGTACACCTCCACTTTTTCTCTCAATTATGAGGCAATAATGAATATAGTATTAGCTCGGCCTTTGAGTGACCGGAATACATAGAGAAAGGTAAATGTAGAAAAGCTGTCAACAGATAGATAGCAGCTATAGACAGCTAACACGCGACGGAATTGAGCTGCCCAGTCGGGACCAGTCTGTTACAGTACAGACCTGTCCAAATATTAACTCCTTAGCTAACACAAAGAAGTGAGAACTCGGCAACACAATTGTTAGTTAGTGACCGAAAAACGTTTAAGATATAGATAACAGCTGCCAAAAAGCTGTGGAAATTTAGCTAACGAGGGGCCAAGATAAACAGCAGTAAGTTACCTTCATGTTAAACTTTCCACAGCTATGTACTGTAGCTTAGTTTTAAACTTATCACGGGCCTTTACTGTAACAGTAATTTATTTAGATAAAGACAAAGATAGACAACCTATTATTTGGTGCATTTTGGTTAACACAACTTTTCTTTCTTAGCAAATGCTAAATATTTGAATTTAGGTTTGTTGTTTTACGTCACAGTCAAGATGTTTCACTTACGTCGAGGATGTCAATAATGGGTAAGTGGAGAACCCCGGAATGCCCTGAAAAAACCACATCCATTCAACAAGTGAACAAAAAACTTTTCTCACGCAAGGATTGACACTGAAATGCTAATGTTAGACAATTAAGATGAAATGGATAACGTTTTGGCTATTTTAATTATTTTTTGTGGAAAAAAACTTCGAATTAATACCAAAGAGGGTATCGGTTGTGAAAAAAAAACTTTTACTTGTTTTTCATTTTAATTTTTATAGGATCTTTATGTTCGGTTGTTTAATTTTTATAAAGCTGTAATAATTGCCATATTTATAGTCATATTGTATTATATTTTAAATGTTGTGTCACGATTACACTAAACTTGTCGTGTGTTTTGATATATTATCAATAAATTCTGGTGTTTGTTGTTTTCTGAAGCATTAATTTTGGTTATTCATCCATTTAAAATATGAATGGTCTGCTCTGTTTTGTAACAACCTATCTTGCTCAGTTTTTTCAATTGCTTTTAGTTGTAAGCGTCATCTGTAGCGACCACAGATGACCTACTCTATTTTAAATTCTACAGTGGTGTCTTTTGCATGCACTGAGACATGAGACTCAGTTTTGTTTCTTATCCGAAAGACATCTCTAGTAATAAGCTTTTTACAACTCTAATATGGACCAGAGTTAAAAATCATCTCAGAAAATTTCCGCGTCCCGAATGAAGTTCGAACCAACAACCCTTAAATTTGAAAGCCAGTGACAGTGCAACTGGATCATGTCCGGCTATGCGTGGCTCTTACAAACATGGTTGCTTCGCAGTAGAATCTATTGTATTATCACAATATATCGCCTTACTTCTTCAGATCATATTATGTTTATACTTTTCGATTTGCTTCTTTTTTCAACGCCAAAAGATTGCTGTAGGGTATGAACATGTGCGTGTTGTTGTTATATTTCTTTATTTTATTATGTTTTTCTAGTGTATTGTATGTGATTTGTCCTATACTTTGTGTTATATTCAGGCAAATTAGGCAGTGTGTACAGCCTCTATTCATAAGAATTCTGAATGAAACGAACCAAAAAAAGAATCAATGATTTTTCAAATTTCCAGAATAATGAGGACATTTTATTACAGTATTCATGAATCTTTATTTAATTAAGAAAAGGTTAAATGACGAACAAGAATCTATTAGTCTATGATGAACACCGACAATACGCAGTTCTTTGTTACGTCGTCAATTTAAATTCGTTTTAATCAACATTTATATGAAAGTGTTTTCTTATTCCATCCAATGAATGAATTGTTAATTGATTATTTGATGCTATCATTGATATAGATCAATAAAGTGTTAACTTGGTTTTTAAGTTTTTTTTCTTATTATGATTTTACATGTGACAATATAGACCTGTCGAAAGTTGAACACTTAGCTAAGGAAAACGAACCACAGCTTGACAGCCAAGTGTCAGACGCATTTATAGCTTATGTGCGAAATACTGCTGATATAAAAGCTGCATAAAAGCTGCGGAGATATAGCTAACAATGGGTAGCGACGAACTATCTATTAGGCTAGTTTACAACTTTTGACTGTTCTGGTTCTGGTCCCTCTTTCACAATCATGCCTTGCCTAAAATTTTCTTTGATTTAAATTTTGTAAACTCTGAAAATCTCTTTTGAAAGAACCGATGAATAGTTTAGTCTACACTAAATGCAAATGCTTAAATCAAGAAGCGATATTAAATTAAGAACTGACACGTTAAATCACAATATCTTAACAGTTAACAAAATCATAAAAATTTGAAATTTGCCAAATTTAAGTTAAGAAAAAACTTAGTTGGGGAATGATTGTAAAACCGGGGTCTGTTCATATAACTTCGCGTAGCTAGCTTCTAGAATACAGACAAAATACGTAGAAATAACGGAATAATGTGACAATGGAACCAGTACTTATTCCCTATATGCATGACGATGCACATGTTTACATACAGTCAGACTTGAACACACGTGTTTTCTGTCAGGTAACATTTCTCAGGTGTACGAATCTAATACTACCATTTTGTCTGACTCATAGAACCTGGTTATACAGTCAAACCTTTCTTTAAAGACTACCTCTATATTATGAGAGATTCAGCCTTGTAAGAACTAGTAACATTTTATCCAATTGATCTGTTCTTCTGTTATTTGAACCTGTATATAAGTGTGCCTGCCTATAAAGGCAACTTTTACTGGTTTCACTGGGTAGCCTTTGATGGACTGTATGACTGTGTTTTACTGCATGTGATTGTTTCAATTCTACTTAAGATTTTGTAATAATTTTATCAAAGACAATTTTGTCAGCACGTAACTGACGATAGCAAGACCTCCTTAAAGTAAATTTTAACAGAATCAATAATTAAATATTTATCACACAGCATGTAAACAAATATCTCAGTGTGTCTTTTGTTTCTTTTGTGTCACTAACATATAAAACATGTAACCATTTATCAATAGTCTAAACCCAGTTGTAAATAAAACTGGCATATCTATTCCTCAAAAATCTTGAATTGCTCTCTCTCTCTCTCTCTCTCTCTCTCTCTCTCTCTCTCTCTCTCCGCAAATATATCGTCTCGGCGAAAATTATTTATTTCTTTTGGCTCAATTTTGCTACAGTCACAACCGTGAAGTTTCTTCCAATGAAATAGGTTAGAAGGTCAAAACCGCGAAAGTTCAATACCGCCAATATTTTTTCTTATATACGAAGGGAAGTCAGATAGTTCATAGAACAGCGTATTCAGCCAAGCGTAACACACATTTTCTTTACTTGTTTAGACAGCACAACATTCCGCCATTTTAAACATATCAAGTTTATATGCCACACCATAATTGTGTAATTTTCAAAAACATTCAAAGTTGGTGTCCATCGAGCAATGATGGAAAATCAAAGTGTTGAGTTTAGGGCAGGAATAAAGTTCCTCACAGTAGAGGACAATTCACCGGCGAAAGGCGGTGACAGTGGTCCTGCCTTTTCCACAGTGACAAAATAGTCAGCTGAATTTATACGTGGGCGCACCTCACTGAAGGATGACCCAAGGCCAGGTTGGCCAGCTGATGCCATTACAAAGGAAATTGTCACGTCTGTGGAGACCCTCATCATGAATGATCGTCGAATTAGGATTAATGACATAGCTAGGGAGTTTGACATTTCACATGGAAGTGTATACACGGTTATCCGCCAGCATCTTGGGATGTCAAAATTATCCGCAAGATGGGTCCCAAGAAACCTTAATGTGCAGGATCGCTTCCAAAGACTTAAGTCAAGTCGGGAGCTTCTTGGCATTTATAATGATAACCCGGAGAGGTTCCATTTACGTTTAGTAACTGGTGATGAAACAAGTATTCATCATTGGGACCCAAAAACCAAACAAAGAGTCCATGCAATGGAAGCACCCTGGCTCACCCCCACCAAAGAAATTTAAAACCTAACTCTCAGCTGGCAAAGTCATGGCCGCTGTGTTTTCGGATTCTAGGGGTGATCTGTTAATCAATTATAAACCTGCTGGAATATCTATCACTGGGCTTACTATGCGGATCTAATGAAGCAGCTGAAAGCTGCAATTAAATTAAAAAGGACGGGAAAGGTGAGTCGAGGTGTATTGCTTCTTCACGACAATGCTCCTGTGCACAAGTCAATGATTGCACAAGCAGCGATTCGTAAATGCAAGTTCAAACAACTTAATCACCCACCCTACAGTCTTGAATTGGCACCCAGTGGTTATTTCCTATTTTAAATTTTAAATCCCATTTACGGGGAATCAGATTTCCTGATGATGATGGACTTAAGGCTGCCACAGCGGCATGGTTTCAGGACCAAACCGAAGACTTCTATTACAAAGGTATATACAGTCTAAAAGAAAATTGGTCTAAGTGCATTAGGGTAAATGGGGACTATATTGAAAAAAATGAAAAATGTATGGTTTGTTGCGGCAATATATACCCCGTTCTATGATCTTTTTGACCTCCCCTCGTACAGTAATCGAGATTGAGTTTAGTTAGTAATCGCTGGTGCGCATAGCGATGTCCTGTACGAGTAGATTCTAGTTAGTGGAAGTTATAGAATGCACACAATGTCGAACTCAAAGTGACATTTACGGGGTACTAAAAAATCTATTATAATAAGTATAATTTTTATCAACTGTAATATTTTTTAAATACCATTCTCCTGTGTGTTAAGTATAAAAAACAATATTTAAACGACTAACCTTGAACTGAAAATGAAAGACACAGAACGGTCGATTGTGTACACATGGTTAGACGTAGGGTGGGTTCTTTAACGTTGCACGCCGCTGCCGTGACAAAGGGCAACGCTTCTTGAGGTCTCTTCCGAAGGACCCCGTGACTTTTATTTCTTAATTCCAAGTGCTTAACCTAAGAACAACCACTAGTCTTGTTCAGACCCTGGCCGGAGTTCGAACCACGACCTCCCAGTACATTATAAGAGAGAACAAGTCTATATGTCATATTATAATTTTTTTAATATTTTATTCAGAAAATTCAAAAAATTATAATATGATATTTATACTGTAAAATGACTCACTTTACCTGTTTGTGCGATCTAGCCATAGTAAATAAACACAACACTTTAACCAAAAAAAAAACACCTTACCGTAAGTCCGGATAGAAACATAATGTTAGCCTAAAAATAACGTTTCTAAATTTTTTTTAAATATACGTTTGTGATGAGCACGATAATTGTAATTACCTATCTTTCTTACTTTTCTCTGTTGAGAACCGTCAGACACACCTTGCCATCCGTCATCTTTAGAATGTACGATAAACCTTCCAATGACTATGTGGTCAATGAATATAGCACTTATTAGATGGATATGGTACATTTAAGTGTGTTAGAATTAAAAGGGAAAATACTAAATGCAATAAATAAATACTTTCTACTTTAAAATCACTCTAAGCAATTGAGTATTTAAAACATATAAACGGTTTACGCATGAGAAGAAAAAACAAATATACTTATGCATGTCCAAAATCCAATAGCAAAGTAAAAACTTTGAAACTGACAAATTAGGTTGAACACACGTGAACTTCCTCCATGAAGTGAGGTCAGGTGCTCCAGAAGGGTAAGCACCTGCTTTTAAGCTAGCTACACCCACCACGTGTGTAATCAAAATTGAGTAAAACTAAAATGGAACTATGGGACGTCAAATATCTCCAGTGCAATCCTGGACACGGAGATATCATACTTATCAAGAATATTGTGATGACGGCCATAAAACCTTTTGAGGGCCCTGAAAAGCATAGGCTTGCAATATTCCTGGGTCAACATGTTGTCTGTAAAATAACTTTATATTGGATTATTTTAAGAATCAATTTTAATATATAAATACGTTGTCCTTCTGCAATTCCCATAACAGGATAAGGGTGGGTGATTCACAACACGTGCTGTTTATCAAAGAATTAACCACTATCACCTAATACTAAGTAGTAGAATAAAGTCTATAGCTAATAATCTCCAGCATACAATTTATTTCCTTTTTAAAAATGAATTTATACTTAATGAGATACTGGTTATCAGTTTACAAACTAACCAAGCAGCCGAAAAGCGGAAATTTTACCAGCTACTATTTAAATCAATTCAGTATATATAAATAATGCACATACGTGGTTTTTTTCACAACATTCATATATTCATTCAATAATTCCAATGATTCATTTATTCAATATTAGTGTCGACAGCTGCATACATGTAGTATGCAATGTTATGCAAAACGAAAGTACACGGGGATTTCCCAACGCAGTGCATTATCGTTATTGGAATGAATATACGCAGTTAACACAGTAAAAAGAATCAAGAGGTGGTGAGTTTATATTTAAATACTGATTCATGATGTTTTTCTAATGCTTAACAGGATATATATTTAACTATTTTATCCTGTTTAAATCAGAGAATTTCGTCCACAAAGAATTATAACATGTGTGAAATCAAGGAGTTCCAATAAATGTTGATGCTAGTATTGCTACAGAGCCGGAAGTAATAGACGACCCAAAATTGCTTTTTCCTTCCCATATTGACAGCTAATATTGCATATTTCATGATACAATGTCTATAATTATATTGTGCATTTCTGCATTACTCTTTTTTAATATTACACATTAAGACCATTCGATCACCTCGTCATTTTTGATACAGAATAATCGATAATGCAGTACAGATTTAAAGTACCCGTATATACAGTACAGTACAGTCCTGTTGAAAATTTAACACAAAGTAGCTAATAATTGCCTAACCGTCGGCTTATCTTGGCCCCTCTTATCTATATCGGCAGATGAAATCCCTAGAGTTATACCTGTCACATATAATATCTCGACTATTCGGCAGTTGAGCTTTGACTCATTTTCTTTAGCTTAATGTTAAATTTTCGACAGGTCGGTATTGTTTACTTCTATGTCATTCTAATCTCCTTGTCATATGTATTTTGATATGTAAATCTACTTTAATATAACACACTATCTCACATACATTGTACATTGATTACTAGTATGTATAAATATGTGTACAAAATTTGATCAACAAGGTAAATAATTTAATAAAATATATAATGATGTATTCGTCATTTCTTCCGGGTTGGTTCCTGGAAAACTATAAAATAGTTTGACTTTTTTCTCGAGTAGATCTGGACTGTGTACTGCTAATTAACATTTTATTTCAAAAGTATGAGGTCCACATTCTACCAGCGAATTATCATTGTGAATCTCAAGTTTTATTCGGCCCATTGGGTTCGGTATGCGACCAATTTTATTGAAGTGTTTCTATATCAACTACACTTTATACAGAGGTGTTCAGAGAAAATAATTTTTGTTTTAATTTTAAGGATTTTCTCATATTGCAATGCTAGGAGGCACCTAGCGGGTTGATACTGAACGAACTTAGGTATAGACCACTGTGGTAGCTTAGTTGGTAAAGTGCTCGCACAGTAAGTGAAAGGTCGCGGGTTCGATGCCCCACCGGGTCAAGGTTTGAAAGTGGGTAGTTACTGTTCTTTTTCCAAACACTTGACTCGAAATAAAAGTCACGGTTCTTACGGGTGGGAACTTAAAATAAACGAGGTCTCGTATTATAGTAGGCACGTCACGAAAAATTAATGCCATCATCGCAACACACAGGCACCTTCGCCTATAGTTGGCGACGTCTCGATATTAGTAAAATATTTTTGACTTTGACGTTAAACACCATTACTAAATTCAACTCGCTGAAGTATAGATGGAGAGTAGATCCATTCTAGTCAACCAAGGCGAAGTAAACATTAATTTTACTTTTTTTTCTTTTCAATTTTTTTCCTAAACATTCTTGCTTAATCCTTTGCCTCTATTAATTTGGTAGAGACGTTAATTGCATTCCATGTTCAATGAACATGTTTTAAAAACCGCCCGTTTGATTTTTTTTATTCTAAAATTTCCACTACAGTACAGTCCTGACAAAAGTTGAACACTTGGCAAACGAATTGGTGCCAAATCGACAGATCACCTCGGCCCTTCGTTACCAATATCTCGATATAGTTTCTGTTGTAGCTGCTATCTATCCCACTGTAGTAGCTTTTCGCTGTACTTACTATCACTCGGCAGGCAAACGTCATCATATTTTCGTTAGCTCAGTGTTAAATATTCGTCAGGCCTGTACCATTAGCTCAATGTTAAATATTCGTCAGGCCTGTACCGTTAGCTCAGTGTTAAATATTCGTCAGGCCTGTACCGTTAGCTCAGTGTTAAATATTCGTCAGGACTGTACCGTTAGCTCAGTGTTAAATATTCGTCAGGCCTGTACCGTTAGCTCAATGTTAAATATTTGTCAGGACTGTGTCGTTAGCTCAGTGTTAAATATTTGTCAGGACTGTGTCGTTAGCTCAGTGTTAAATATTCGTCAGACCTGTTCCGTTAGCTCAGTGTTAAATATTTGTCAGGACTGTGTCGTTAGCTCAGTGTTAAATATTCGTCAGGACTGTGTCGTTAGCTCAGTGTTAAATATTCGTCAGGCCTGTACCGTTAGCTCAGTGTTAAATATTTGTCAGGACTGTGTCGTTAGCTCAGTGTTAAATATTTGTCAGGACTGTGTCGTTAGCTCAGTGTTAAATATTCGTCAGGACTGTGTCGTTAGCTCAGTGTTAAATATTCGTCAGACCTGTTCCGTAAGCTCAGTGTTTAATATTCGTCAGACCTGTTCCGTAAGCTCAGTGTTTAATATTCGTCAGACCTGTTCCGTTAACTCAGTGTTAAATATTCGTCAGGCCCTTACCGTTAGCTCAGTGTTTAACATTCGACAGACATGTACAAGTATTAAACTTAAGACAATTTAATCAATATAAATTCAAACTTTATCGATCGCGTTATTAAACATGTTAAAGGCATGATTGTAGTATTTTTAGTTACGGATGCGTGGAAGGGCCAAATGCAAAAAAAAATCGATTTACCAATTCCTCGATTTTTTAATTTGGTCCTTCCACGCCGTCGTAGTTGGTCTTTAATTATTTGAAGGGCATAATGGCTAAATAGCTTAACATTGTTTGTTTAGCTATATGTGTTTTAGATATTTAGTGGATAATAGTGTTAACCATGAAATACATTCTACATTTACACTTGCCAAGGGTTGTTATTTCAGATACTCCGGTAGGCTCCATTGTACCAGCACTGGCAGCTCAAAAATAAATATGGGCATAAAACAATCTCAGCTTCTATTTAAATTGAGATCAATCTATATTACTATTTCTCATTTATTGATGTTTTCATTTTACCTTTATTTTGATGTTTTTATTACTAGTAGTTTTTTAATTTTATTTTTCATTTCAGATAAAAAAATAAAAACACATCTATTATGGAGACTAAGACAGAGGATCGACTCAGTAGCCCATTACAAGAGGATGGTGCCAATGAGAATGTCGCCAATGGCAAGGAGAATGTCGTTATTGGCAAAGAGAACGTTGCCAATGGCAATGGAAATGCCGCCAATGAGAGATCATTATCCCTTGGAGAGGATTACGAAATCATATCCGATGATGAGGATAACACAAGTAAAGATAGTTTGAACAAGTTGAAAAATGACATAGGTGCACTTGTAGAAGATAAACTGAAAGTAACACAGGAAAAAGAAGAACTTGCACAGTAAGCTCTCTCTCTCTCTCTCTCTCTCTCTCTCTCTCTCTCTCTCTCTCTCTCTCTCTGTGTGTGTGTGTGTGTGCGTGTGTGTGTGTGTGTGCACGTATGTGTGATGGATGTATATAGTGCTTTTTCTTTAATTGCTATGCACATAGTATTTTTGCCAGTGTTCCAATATTTCTTTTCAGAACACTTCACATCAGAGAAAAGAACGTATTAGAGTTACAACAACAAGTGGATTGGTTTGTGGAACTAAACACTTCCTTTATTAACAAAAAGGATGTCTTGCCTGCTGTTCCTACCGATTTTACAGAAGAGGCACAAAAACGTTTCATTTCCATCTTCGAAGGCATGGAACACACACTGAAAGGGTTCGTTTTTATATCCATAGTGAAACAATTTTGACCTGTCCGCTTGTGCTTGATCTTGCATTAGCAATATTCATCATATATTTGGATATTTGATAGATACAACATAGACAAACATCATTGACCTGTCCACTTGACCTTTCACATAGGAGGGTTCATACAATACCTGGGTAGTGTCAGTTAACTTTTGAGTTAACATTTTCTGTACCATCTTAAAACCTCGATAATTAATTCTACATACAGATATGTGTTTCCTATATTGAAGACAATAACCTGTGTTCCCAATGCACCAATGCTCATGAATAATATTTAAATTAAAGGTCAAGCAGAGTACATTTTAACATATTACAATTGCTGTTGTTTTATTGGGAAATACCATTAAATGTTTTAATTTTAGAATGTCAATTTATTATTTGAGTAAATTCACGAGCATTGATTTAAATTAGCTTACCTGGTTATAGACAAAAAGTTTGTCAGTAGGCTTTACGAAAGTATGTGTTTTTCCGTGCACCCCGGTTTCCTCAACCATCCCAGCATGGACCGCTCCGATATAAGTGAAAGAATCTTAACTTAGGCGTAAAATCCAATGCCAAGTACTCCACCAAACTCCACTTATTTATGTACTTTTTCTCATTTTCAGTTTGAAATTATCAGAAGAAAAGGACACCACTGCCGTATCTGGTGATTTAGACGATGATGTAGAAGTAATACAGATGCCGTCTGTCGACGAGGACAGACAAGAATTAACAGCGGAGTTGGAATTCTACAGGGTCATAAATAAAATGTTAACATCGGAATTAGAAGAGCAGGAGACACACGCTTTAGAATTCCCCGAGATCCCGTCTACTGTACCGGAACATGTTCAGAATGATCTCCAAAGGCACAAAACCGCGATAAAGAGCATCCTTCAGAAGCAAAATACAACAGCCAAAGTCGTGGAGGAACCTTTATATGTCGGGTAGATTACTATTATTATTTTTGTTCTAGATTTGTCTCGTTATGTATGTTTGTAAGTTAGGATTACATCAGGTGTACTAATTAAAATTAATTAAGTAATCTTCTGGAGCAACCGGCCTTGCTACTATGGTGCAAGTTCATGTGTTTAACCTAATTTGCGAGTTTTCAAAGTTTTAAGGTCATTTTATAATTGTGATTTGGACGTGGACGATATGTTTGTGTTTGACTCAATAACTATTATCTTTATTTGTAGAGATTCTATCACCACCAGTTTTACTAAAGTAGAAATTAAGACTGGTGAAAAACTAGACGAACAAAACCAACCTACAACGACTAATGGAAAGGGAAAACCAGAGTTACAAAGCCAGGTTACACAAACTAAAGAGAAAGTAGAAACGGAGTTACAAAGCAAGTGTACACAGACTGATGTCAGCTTTACAGAACTAGAAAAGTATGTTTTTTTTCAAACTAGAAAATACAAAAAAATTAATTAATTAAGAAAAAAGCATTTACATTATATTTCAATTTTAATTCTTTATACATAATGTCAAAAGACCATTAACTTCTGATAATATTTTACCATTCGATCCATATACAATATGGACAATTACTAAGTATACATTACAATAATAACGTATCTAAGAGGAAGTAACTCCACTGAATGATAAGCAGAACAGATATACATATAATTAGGGCCAGTTCCTGCTAACAAGTCTGTGCAATGCCCATCATTCTAAAAATGTTATTTACCATGATTTGAATATTGGAGATTTATGAAAAGGCATAGAAATTATTCGGGTCTCTGCTAAAAATATTTTTAATGCTCAGAATTTTAACAGATTACATAACCATACATTCCAATATTCAAGATTAAGATTTCTTAAAGGTAATTTTGAATGCAGTACGGTATCATTTTACAGAACTTATATGTTTAAGATTTATGAACGAAAGTGTAAAAACACCAAAGTTTAAGACTACTTATTTTTAATAACTCAACTTGAATAATGTCCTTGCTGCAATACTATATGGAATTTTAATCTCTACTTTGTTTATGACAGTGAAATACTCTTTATATCCATAGAAAAATCAAATAAAGATTAATATTTTTCACTTACTTTTGTACCTTGTCGTAACAGGAAATCTATGCGCATCCACGATTGTTATAAATTATGTCTGTAGAAAGGAAAATATTGGCGTTATAGGAATTTTACATGGCGAAATGACGATGTTTACACCGGAAGTGATGTCCTTGGTGACGTTTTACGTCATATGCGCAACAGAATCCGACATTTGCCTGGTTTTTCAACATGTTAATTTCCCATAGCACCAACGTTTTACCCTGTGCAGTTATAGTCTGGGCTAGTTGCGGATGCGCATACAGATTTTCTGTTACGACTATGAAAAAACATTATGAACAATAAATAATATATATTAGTACATTGTGCCATACATTCTAAGATTCTAGACGAAAAAATTCCTTGTGCATTTTACCGCAAAAAACGGCAATTCATCAAGACATTTTTATATGACCAATGATTACAAGTTTGCAGTAATTGAACTTAAGACAATGATCATGTTACTAGATATCAGAGTGGCATTTTATCACTAAAAATAATATAAGTAATATATTAATATACCATTTGTATACACCCTAGGCTTTTTGACGAAAATAAAGCCCTCATGCATGTGACCTCAGATCAAAAGAATGTCATAGAGGAGAAAGACCAAATGGTTTCGAAACTTGAGAACAGATTGAAAATCGTAACGGCTGAAAAGGAAAATGCCCTTTTGAGGTATGAACACTTATATGGCTATGTTTTACAGTAAACAAGAGCAGTATTTTGAGCAAAATATATCCTTATCTCTTCCCAAAGTTGCCGACTTGTGTTTCTAAGATATGATTTTGTGAGTTTAACCTTTTACCTAAACACCTAAATTTGGTAAACAATACATGGTCTCATAATGGTTTACATTTGTTCCAAACTTGACGAAAATCCATTCATAGACATGAGAGATATGGACCAGGCAAGTAGCAATATCATACTTTTACAAGGGCATTAAAATTGTTTTTCATAGCTTTCATCTTTGAAATGAAATGAAATTAACATTCTTCTTTTAAAAATTTTCCATAACTATATCCCAATGTTGGTACTTCAAAAATATACCAAAAAATGGAGATAGAAAAAAAACTTAACTTTTTTACCTCGAACCCTTTTTGCAAATGTATGTTCATTTTTTATTTAAAGAATAAGCAAATTAGCTGGAGCCAAACTGACCGAGGATAACCCGGGTATATCAGACTTAAGTGATGATTTTCGCCCCTTGAAAATTGCTGAGATGTTTAGTGAACTCTATGACAATGAATGGACTGATGCATTAAATGCGCTGATGTCAGAGATGAAGAAATCAGAAGACGACGGTGTTCAAAACCTTTTTGAAATTTTACAGGTATTAGCTTAAAGCATTAGAGTGCTTGTTCAATAATTAATCAGCTCTTGTGTTAAATATGACTTGTAAGGATATACATGCAATGACACTTAAAAAATTATCTTTTATTATTACATGGTTGCATTATTAGTATTATGTAAGATGAATGTATCAGATTAGTGATCACAAGAAATTATCCAATGTTGTAGTAACGTTTTGCTATTGTCAAAGTAGTGTTTATAATATAGTAGAATTACTTTAGGCATATAGAACGCCCCCAGTTATTACCTAACAGTTAGTTTTAGAATGATCATTCTTTCGAAGAAAACCAGAAACAGAAAATACCAAGAACAGAAAAATTGTGATGAAATTTCCTTACCGTTTCTGAACAATTGTGATATATATTAACTCCAAAACATAAAAACTTGTCTCTTATTGGATCTTTTTTAACTGTCAGTAAGACGAAGAAACAGAATGATATAGAACGAGTGTTCATATTTCCCAGTGCTTGAATCATTTACTTAATAACATTTCAGTAAATGTATTCTGTATTTGTATTGTTTAAATAGGTTTAATAATATTGTAATAGCTCGACCCAGTTTAGTGTAAATGCTAGGTGTTGAATAGCTCGGCCCAGTTGGATGTAAATGCTAGTTGTTGAATAATTTGACCCAGTAGGGTGTAAATGGTAGGTGTTCAATAGCTCGACCCAGTTGGGTGTAAATGCTAGGTGTTGAGTAGTTTGACCCAGTTGGGTGTAAATGCTAGGTGTTGAAAAGCTCGTCCCATTTTAGTGTAAATGCTAGGTGTTGAATAGCTCGATCCAGTTGGGTGTAAATGCTAGGTGTTGAATAGCTTGGCCCAGTTGGATGTAAATGCTAGTTGTTGAATAATTTGACCCAGTAGGGTGTAAATGGTAGGTGTTCAATAGCTCGACCCAGTTGGGTGTAAATGCTAGGTGTTGAGTAGTTTGACCCAGTTGGGTGTAAATGCTAGGTGTTGAAAAGCTCGTCCCAGTTTAGTGTAAATGCTAGGTGTTGAATAGCTCGATCCAGTTGGGTGTAAATGCTAGGTGTTGAATAGCTTGACACAGTTGGGTGTAAATGCTAGGTGTTGAATAGCTCGACCCAGTTGGGTGTAAATGCTAGGTGTTGAATAGCTCGCCCCAGCTAGGTGTAACTGCTAGGTGTTGAATGGCTCGACCAAGTAGGGTGTAAATGCTAGGTGTTGAATGGCTCGACCCAGTTGGGTGTAAATGCTAGGCGTTGAATTGGTGTTTCTTATGCCTGATTTATGAGGTATTTCTATTCACTTTAGCTATTGTCAGGTATAGACAGACAACATTGACCTGTCCGCTTGACCTCTTATTAGTAATATTTCAATGGCGATCTACACAATACATGGGTCGTTTTAGGATTCGCAGTTAACACACTGACATACAACATAATCTTTACTCTTCAAATAATAAGAATGTTTCCCATATGCATTAAGTACCTCTGTTACCTATATATAAATGTACATAGTAAACATTTAAATATTTAATATAAAGGTCGAGCGGACAAGTCAATGTTGTTTGCCTCTAACTACGGTAGCTAATTGGTACAGTTCTCGCTCTGTATGTGGGAAGTTGTGGATTCGAACCTCGGCGGGGTCTGCACCAGAACTTGAAAATAGGTAGTGATTTCTTTCGCCAAGCACTCCGCATTTAGAAATGAAAGTCACCGAGTCCTTCGGAAGAGACCTTAAAACTGATGTCCACTGTCACGGCAGGTGTGGCACGTTTAAGAATTCCCCTGCACATTTCCATGAGCTCACTGCAAAAGGCAAAAGTCCTTGCAATTTCACCTATATCTGGTGACGTCTCAAATATGTGTTTTGTTCTTAACTGGGACGTAAAACCACATGCAATCATAATATCAATTATTACATGTATAACTGTTTTTATTGTGTAAATTGCCATATTTTATTGTTATTATATAGCAAATTAGTGCCATGTGTCAGTTTAGTGTAGTTCAGCAACAGATAAACGTGTTTAATGCTTTAATCTTGAAAAATGACAGTAAAACCCCGGAAATGACTACACAGGTATGAATCTTATTTTAAAAACATTTGATATATCAATTATGTCCCGATCCATGTTCAAATCACAATCACAAAGAAAAGAAAAAACATTGAAAGCTGGTCAGGTAAGTTAACCATGTTAATTTCCAACAGGGATTTGAGATCAGGTGCTTCGGAAGTGTAAGCAGTTATAATGCGCCATATGATCATGAAAAATGGTTCCATATTGCAAGTGCAGAAAGAGTGTATTGATTAAATAATAATTAATTTATGAATTTATATTGATATTTCGAATTTGAAAATATGTAAAAACATATTCTTTTTTTTTTCTGTACTGTTATATGTTTCATTCGCGGCATTAATTATTCAACACCTTTTGATGTATAACGTGTATATTTAGAAAACATGCTTTAAAATATTCATTATCATGTATTCATTCTGTATTTTTTAAAGAAAGTGTAATTACAGTACAGGCTTGTCACTAAGCTACCGAAAAGGTTTCGAAAGCTTGGCTACCGAGAGAGAGGTCGATATACAAATAGCCAGTGGACGAGACATAGATAGTAGATGTCTACTCGTTATAGCTATAAGTGAAAAAAAACTTGACTTGGCATTAGCACTATTAATCAACTCTAAGGCCGACTTCGATTTGTCCAAATCGTGTATCTCGGGTATAACTCGGGTAATGCAATGAGCATGCGCAAAACTCGATCTAAATCGAACAGAAAATGAGTTAGATGTGTTAAATTTAACATGGAGGTCAAGATTGCAAAATTTATATTTGATGATGACGTTCGGAACACGATCTCTATTTAGTTGAAGACATCGGTATTTTTTGGCCGTTAGCAACATTTCCCCTAGATAATTCGTTTCAAGAGTAAAACATTTTGTTGAACATACGATCCCTACATATTCAGCTGATAATTTAATGCACCATTTCAGGCTTCACTATTGCATTTTCGAAATGGTATTGGATCCGTCGTAGAAAAGAATACCAGTATATAGCCGTTATACTTCTACAATACTGGAAAAAATACCTATCAATAGGCTATTTCGATACAGTCATTTTTGTGCTCGTTCAAGTACATGGTTGTGAATATAATTGTTATTAAAACAATATTAATCAAATGTTTAATTAACAATTCTTTAAGTTCCCTTCTGTGGCCGCCATGCTGTTCTCGAGTTAAACTCGACAAAACTAGCCCAGGGGTTACTATTAATCGGGTTAACACGAGAAACGCCTACCCTTGATTTACCCTACTTTTGAACTCCCTTAACACGATTAACACAACTTGGACAAATCGAAGTCGGCTTTAAATGTTAAACTACAACGAGTCGAGTTGAACAGTCGATTCGGCACCAATTCGTGAGCTTAGTGTTAAACTTTCGACAGTTCTGTACTTAATGGACGACCCTATCTATACTGTCTATTTTTAATATCAATATTGTATCATTTGTATTCTTCAATATTGTATCATTTGTATTCATTTGTATTCGTCAATATTGTATCATTTGTATTCGTCAATGTAATCGGAAGTTGAACTCTTCTTTTGTATGTGTTTGTATACTTTATATTAACAGGAACCTTCCAAACAGGAACGAAGAAAGGTAAAAGAATTCCAAAAGAAAATGGCTGCATCCTTCTTTCCACAGTTAGAACAGGTAGAAGGTTTACAAAAACATTTAAATAAGATTTTATTCAATAGTGGTACACTTTGTTACGATAATGTATTTATTGTTTTCAGGGGGAAAAGAAGAATACATGTAATTGGGATGGTTGATGGCCATGAAATATTACTAAAATCATACCACTTGACACTAACCCCAATACCCCTTCCTGTCAGGAATCAGTGGCTCCAATAACATATCTTGTACTGTTTGGCTGTTAGCTTGTTGTCTTGGTTGAGTTAGCCATTACTGTTTTCTATAGGTTTATATCTCCTCAGCAGGTCCATCAGAGTGGTACCGGTGATGGAGAAATCGAGGGCATTAAACCCGGTCTAAATGAGACAAAAAGATTGCATATGAATCCTTATTTATAAGCATACGTGGTTTCTAACTACTGCAAACAAATGCGATTTGAAGCCGTTACAAAATGCTCTTGTACATGTTTTAAATGATTCAGACTATTAATGATGAAAAATTACCCCTTTTTGGATCTATTTTCGTTATGGCATTTATCATTATTTATTATATAATCTTCTCAATATTCGAAACAATAACCCCAGGTAATTAATAATCATATTACACAATGTAATATTATTTCCTGACCTTGGTGACCAGCGGGCGACATTCCAATGTGCGCGCGGAATGATATCTACTGTCTGTTTTAGACACACTTCATTTAATTATATTTTAAATAAACATGTACAGCGCCCAACGAGTACTGCTAATTTTTTAAAGGTATGCCCTGGCACAATTTAGGTGTGGAATAACACCACTTCGTATTGAGACAGGAAGATATGAAGGTATCCCATTAGAAAACCATACTTGTTTTAACTGTGTAAATTGTGTGGAATCGGAATCCCATGTTATTTTACATTGTGTTTTATATGACGATTTAAGAGATGTTTTATTTGGGAAAGCGAGAAGTGTTGGTTTTAATTATGGTTTTAGTTTTGACCTTTTAAGCGATTCCGACAAATTATGTATGATTTTAGCCCACAGAGATATGTATTTAAGTGCTGACAAGTTCTGCAGAAGTGTTTTATTACGTCGCAATCATTTTGTATATTCATAAGCAGTTGTTTTACTATGTACATGTATATGACATGTTTTTAATTAGGATATTTTGTTCTATAATTTTTTATAATTTTAAAGTCTCTTATAACTCTTTTAAGAGTGGCATATTTATATATTTTATTTTTGCTAATAATGTTTTATATGTTGTATATATTATGATGAGACTATAATAAAATTTATTATTATTATTATTATTATTATTATTATTATATAATTATGACAAAAATAAGAATAAATATAAAAAACAAGACTCGTTGCATAAAAAATATTCAACTTGTTAAGTAAATCCAATATTATAGGGAACACTCATGTAAGGTCCTCTTTATATTTCAGAGCATTCTTGAAAATGAAGCCTTTAAAGGTCCATTCCGGAAAGAAGCACACCTTTGTCAGCCATACATCAGGAAATGTATCCAGCTCTGTTGGATGATGAACGTACATGACCCAGCCATGGAACTGGTCTTTGAGTTTTATCCGGGACAAAATATTGATGAAAAACTAATAAAACCGTACAGGAAAAAAGGATCAAAGATCAACTATTTAGTGTGGCCAGTGTTGTTGCTTCATCATGACGGCCCTGTGGCACAGAAAGGGATTGCGCAGCCAATTTAATTTCACACGAGTTGTGTTTTAAACTGTCAAAGTATTTGTTTTGATTTTACCATTTCCACAAGTTGTGGTTTAAAACTACTAAAACATATGCTTTGGATTTACAATTAAATTAACAATATTAATTTTGAACAATTTTTCATTTGATAAAAATTTTTGGTAGGGTAGTGCTCACAATTATCATGTGCTTTCTAGTATGTTTGTCATCTTATT
This sequence comes from Anadara kagoshimensis, assembly GCA_021292105.1. Taxonomy (NCBI): domain Eukaryota; kingdom Metazoa; phylum Mollusca; class Bivalvia; order Arcoida; family Arcidae; genus Anadara; species Anadara kagoshimensis. The sequence continues at coordinate 33,580,294 of CM037873.1, read as the reverse complement.
GCTGTAGTATGTCCTTGGTTGTTGGCAAGTAAACATTTTATACTGTATAGGCCAGTCAAAAATTAAACATTTAGATAACGAAAAAGGCAGTCGTAGCTCGGCTTTCGAGTGGCCGGGATACAATAAGATGTAGGTGGTGGCAGAAAAAATGCAAAAAGGTAGATAGCAGCTGTCGATATCAATAGCTAACGTGCGACGGAGATGCGCTGAAGATTCGGCACAAGTTTGTTAGCTTAGTGTTAAACTTTTGACGGGCCTGTACTGTAATTGATTTAGATTAAAAAATAGTAGTCTGCTATCTGTTGCATTTTAGTTATAATTAGAACATTGCTTTTCTTTCCCAATTCATTGAATTGAGTTCAGTAATGTTAATTTTCGCTAAAATCAAGATTCTTCAACTTATATCGAAGCGTTTGGTACAGGGATAGTGGAGGAAAACCGGAATTCCCGTAGGAAACCACCTACTTCCGTCAAGCGAATTGAAAAAAAAAATTGTGAATCAGGGAATGCTAATGACATGGGAACATTGTTGGCTTTTTAATTATATTTTATGGAAGCACGTTAGAAAGAAATGTAAAAAAGGTATTGGTTGTGATTTTTTTTAATTTGTTTTTAATTTTAATCTAAAATTGTTTTTTATCTTTGCTTTTTTTGTTTTTGTTTTGTTTTTAAACAGCTGTGATAATTTTTGTGATTAAACCTCCGTATTATTATTGTATTTTAAATGGGTTATGTACAAATGTAGCATAATACCATTAAGTCGGTTGCCGTCTGCCTCGATATAATTATCAATAAAAGCGCTGTTTTTAACTGAAGTTTTTTTATGCATTTCAATCATAAATTATCGCAAATCTTTTATAAATTAACTTATGTTACTCTGTCTGTTTCCATCCATGTGGTCTGCTCTTTTCTGAACTCTACAGAGGTATGAAAAGTATGCACCTCGATTTTGAGTCTCGTACTGAAACTCTAGTTATGTTCTTTAACAGGTCTAGTATGGGTAGGTGATGAAATCATCTCAGTTCCATGTCCCGAACCCACAACCCTTGACTTCGGATCGGAGGCCAGTGATAGCATATTATTCAGACATGTCCGCCATAACCGTTGTTCATATATATACACAAGCATGCTGCCTTGGTATAATTATAACATGGATATCGCCTTTCTTTTTCAGTTCACCATCCTTACGTTTAAACTGTGCGATTTGTTTCTTTATCCCTATGCCAATAGATTATTATAGATTATAAACATGTGCTTGCTTTTGTGGGTTGTTTCATATGTTTTCCTAGTGTATTTGTGTGTGATTTGTCCTTTACTTTGAGTTACATTTAAGCGAATAAGCCAAACTGTGTACAGCGTCCATTCATGATCATATTAATTCTGAATGAAACGAACCAAAAAAAGATAATTTCCAGAATAATAACATTTAATTACTGTATTCATAAAATATTATTATTATTATTATCATTATTATTATTTGTCAAGAAAAAGGTTAAATTTCGAGTAAGAAATTTTTAGTCTTTGACGAAGGCCAACAATACGCAGTTCTTTGTAACGTCACCAATTGTTCGTTTCAATCAACAGTTATATGAAAGCAATCCAGTGAAATTGCTAGAATTTTATTATTTAATTAATTGATGTTATCAGTAATATAGATCAATAAAGTGTTAACTTGGTTTTTAGTCTTTTTCTTATTATGATTTTACATGTACATGTGTCAGTATAGACCTGTCGAAAGTTGAACACTGAACTAAGGAAAACGAACCGAAGCTTGAAACCCAATTGACCGAGGCATGGATTGCTTATGTCCGAAATCCTGCTGAATGGTGTGTGTGTGTGTGTGTGTGTGTGTGTGTGTGTGTTTTCAAATTAATATGGTATATGACATATGTATGTATATAGCAGCTGATTTAAGCTGCGGAGATATAGCTAACAAGAGGTCGAGACGAACTACCTATTCGTTCAGCTAGTTTACAACATTTAAGAGTTCTGGTCCCGGTTTCACAATCATTCTTTAGCTAAAATTTTCTTTCAATTAAATTTAGCAAATTTTGGTAATCTCTTTTTTGATGAAGAGTATAGTCCAAAATATTGCAAATTTTTTAATATAGAAGCGATCTTAAAAAATTACACCTTAATTTCGTTAATTTGTCAAATCACAGTTAAGGAAAAACCTAGTTAAGGAATGATTGTGAAACCGCGCAAAACCTGTACTGTAACTCCACGTATCCGAGTTTTGATCGTTCTAGCTTCTACGTTACAGACAAATACGCCAAAATTACGCAAAAAATGTGACAATAGAACCAGTACGGATTACCTATATGCATAACAATGCACATGTGATACATAAAAACATACATGTTTTCTGTCAGGTAAAATTTCTCATGTTTACGAATCAAATATTTTGTCCGACTCATAGAACCTGGTTATACAGTCAAACCTTCCTTAGCGTCTTTATATAAGTGTTTCACTGTATGTGATTGTTTCAATTCTAGTTAAGATTTTGCCACACTTTTCATCAAAGACAATTTTGTCAGCACGTAACTGACGATAACAAGACCTCCTTAAAGTAAATTTTAACAGAATCAATAATTAAATATTTATCACACAGCATGTAAACAAATATCTCGATGCGTCTTTTCTTTCTGTCAAAGACATATACAACATGTAGTCATTTATCAACAGTCTAAACCCAGTGGTAAATAAAAACTGACATATCTATTTTTCCAAATAGCATGACACGCGTCTCTCTCTCTCTCTCTCTCTCTCTCTCTCTCTCTCTCTCTCTCATATCTTTGGAATCCCGGTGGTCGAGTGGTATAAAGCACACGCTTATGGATCACAACACCTCTCACCATACACCTAGCTATAGGTTCGAATCACACTCTGGACAGATTATTCTACGAAGAGAAAATTTAGCAGTTCGCTTAAGCTTGCTTAAGATCGGCGGTTTTCTCCGCATAGGACCTAACTTGGCCGCCTCGAAATAAGAGTCTTGACCGGATAGTAGAATCTCTCTCTCTCTCTCTCTCTCTCTCTCTCTCTCTCTCTCTCAACAGAATTTGGCCTTTCAATTATCAATATTTTCGACAGTGATAGGACTCTACAGTACTACATTTCGTCAATTAAAGTTTAGGTTCACGGACAATTAAATCATTTCAACTTCTAAATAATGTCATTTAAGTACACAATAACTGAATATTTTATAATTTTCGCTTATACCACAGCGTACCTGGCCATAGTCTACACCTGAACTAACACCTGTATGTTAATTGAAAGTACAATAGCCATTCGTCATTTGTTTGAGATTTAAATTAATTTTCCTATTATTAGCTTTTAAAAATAAATTAAACATAAAGATATTATGGTTACCTGTGAAAATAATTTCTATTTATTTTTATTTATTTATTTGTATTGAAATCATAAGATTTATGTCTTTAAACGATACGGGTAACTGCAATCTTTACTCTCCGAGCAACACGATCAAAGTAGTTGGGTACATAAATAATTAACTCAATGTAAAATGTCAGATACCAAAGTTTGCATTCACAGGTTGAAATCAAAAGTTTGAATGGGTAAATACGACCGATATACATATTTATAAAATTCGATTCAAACTTTATCAAGTTTGAATTAAAACGCATAAAACAAATAAACATATATACATATATAAACTAGTTATACTGAAGTACGTAGGGGAATATATATATTATACGTTTATATATATAGCAATTCAAGTATTGGATATAGATTTAGGATTTCTAAATGTGCATCGGGCAAATTCTATTGTACATTTCAAATATTGGATACTAATTACGATTTTCTAAAATCCAAATCCCAAAAGTGCATTGGATAAATAATGTTTAAGTGCAAAATTAGTATTTCATAATATGCATTACAATTCAATTATTTGATACGGAATTAGACTCTTAAAAAGTGGATAAAGGTGTTTTAAGGTGCAAAATTTGAAAGTTATCAATTATTTTAGCTAGTCAAGTATCGGAAGTCGAATTAGAATTTCAAAAAGTGCATTGGATAAATATTGTTTAAAAAACATCAAATTTTTATTTTATTTTTAATTAGTCAATTATCGGAAACAGAATTGGATTTTGTAACAGTGCATTAAGAAAATGTGCAAAATTAATATTAAATTATCAAAATTGTCTTTACGAAAATATGTATGTACAATTGTCAAACACAAGTGTTCCAAAACAACTGTAATTTGTAAAAAAAAAATTCTAATAGTGCATCGGATGAATAATGATTTGAGAGCAATATTATAATTCTATTTACAAAAACAGTATGTACATTTCTAATAACGGACACAGGGTTAGAATATCTGAAAGTTTATTGGATAATAATAAATGTTTTATTTAACGTGGAAAACAAGACACATCAAAATTCAATTTATGAAAATAAGCGTCTAATAACATCCCTTGGATTACGTACATATTTACACAACTTTATATAATCGACGTTTTATTAAGTGTTCTCAGCTTAAGGAATTATTTGTATTTTACAATTTATTATGTGCATGCAGTTAGTGTTGGTACATATATATTTAAATGCAAACACCATTATACAATTGCGAGTTTAGGGTTTATAAATTATAAGTAATTTTCGTTTGCATGCTACGTAGAATTGTGTCAACTGATCGGAAGAATTTTACGAATTTCGAAAGCTCTTAAATTCTCAAAATTAAAAATAGGGCCCGATTCTGGTCCTTAGAAGTCAAGTCTGAAAATTGGTTGCAAGAATTGAACTTGACTGTGTTCGAAAATTAAACAAAAGGCTTTATTCTTCTCCATAGAATCTGAAAATTGGTTACAAGAATTTTACGGAAGCCAAAAATTCGTATAATTAAAAAAGGCGTATTTCACGTTTATCAAAGATATTCGGAGTATAATTTAAATATGTTGACTCTTGAATTCACAAAATTAAGAAGGTGCATTCGCATACGTGACAGATGACCAGAGCGTAATATGTAGATGTATGGTTGAACTTAACTTGCCACATTTGTGTATGATAAAATAAGGAATATTATTGGCCATTATGCCAGTATCAGAACAGGAGTCAATAGGGAAATGTTCTACCCCGATCCCGGTAATACAGATCCCTCATCTACCGGATCCGGGGAGGGAGTGGGATACTCCCCAGAAAGTAAACCCAGACTTCAGTGTAAGATTGGGAACCTCTCTAGCGAGATGTGAAAACACTTCACCTCGAAGATATTTTACAAGCTCTAGTCGGCGAAGTTCTATAAGCGACATTACGGGATCCTCTGACAGTTTGGATAATAAAAATAAAGTAAAAGATGGAAAAGGAAACGGTAACGGTTCGAAACAACTCCGAGCTGTGTCTAGAGGTCTGGGAAGGGTACAGAGAAAACGTCGAGAGGCGGCATCAAGGTTGTTGACACTTGGAGAAACAACGACGAGTTATATAAAAGAAACTGAGCCGGTACGTTAAAATTATTTGATTAAATATAATAGATCTAGATCTCCGTTTCTTCTTGCAAATACAAATGTACATCTTTTTAAAATTGTTCTAAAGTTCGATAATCCGCGTGAAATGAAATTTATATATATTCTTGTAATGATGTACTGTATGTCTCAAGGCATACGTAATAAATCAAAATTCTCAATACAAGCCGCACCACTGCGGTAGCTCAGTGGTAGAGTGCTCGCTCCGTATATGGGACGTCACGGGTTCGAAACCCGGCAGGGTCTGACCAGGACTTGAAAAAAGGAGTACCAGTTTTCGCAAAGCATTCGACATTTATAAATGAAAGTCACAAAGCCATTCGGAAGACACCCTAAAACCAGAGGAAGGTAGGCGTGGCACGTTGAGGAACCCTGCCTACACATTGCCCTGATCATACTGTAATGGTAATAGAAGTTCACTTCACCGAAAGCTGGTGACGTCTCGATTTAAGTGAAATATTTTTGATTGGGAAGTAAAACACCATTACTACCTTACTCTCAGTACAAGATTACGGCATTGGTACATTTTCTGTTTTACAATGTTTGTGCATTATTCAAGTTTTTAAGTGCTTTTTTTAATAATTTCATTTGATAAAAAAATGAAAATTAGCTAAATTACAGTGACATGAAATAGAGATTTTTAGTCTACTGTGAAAAGAATCAAATTTGAATTTTAACATCATTTATCGGAGGACAAGTCTGTATAATTTTTAATAATCCTTATACCATTTTTTGTAATGTTTCATTTTTAGGCCTTGGAGAGATTTAGAAGAATAGGACGAATAGTTCAATTAATATCAGGAGTATGTGTCATGTTGAAAAGGTAAACCCTCTATGAGATATGCAAATTTCAGTGCGTTTTAATAAATTTTTCTATTTATATTCCTCTTAGTTTTGTACATCTACGGTAGCTCAGTGAGTTCGAAACTTGGTCGGGGCTAACCAAGACTTGAACATAAGAAATAACTCTTCTTTTTTCCAACCACTCGATATTTCGAATTAAAGTCAGAGACCTTCGGAAGATACCTTAAAAGCAACAACCCGTTACATGGTAGGCGTAACATACCAAGGACCCATTCTTGTACTTCGCCCGAGTGCACGGCAACAGAGATAAAAAAAAATCGGAAGTTTTCTAACTTTTACTTTCCTCTTGCGCTTGTGAAAGGAATGCTTGTGGTTGACATATAAGGGATTGTGATTTTGAACAGGGATCGATATGTTTGTGGTTGATATTTTCGAAATTCGATTTGAACATAGATCGATATGTTTGTGTTTGACTTTTACTATTGTGATTGGAACATAGATCGGTATGTTACATTACGGATTGTGATTTGAACATGGATATGTATTTCAAATCACAATTGACAATTGACAATCTCAAAATGTCAATCGTGATTTGAACATGCATGGATTGGTATGTTTGTGATTGACATTTTGAGATTGTCAATGTGATTTTAACATGCATGGATTGACCAGTATGTTTGTGATTGACATTTTGAGATTGTCAATGTGATTTTAACATGCATGGATTGGTATGTTTGTGATTGACATTTTGAGATTGTCAATGTGATTTTAACATGCATGGATTGGTATGTTTGTGATTGACATTTTGAGATTGTCAATGTGATTTTAACATGCATGGATTGACCAGTGTGTTTGTGATTGACATTTTGAGATTGTCAATGTGATTTGAACATGCATGGATTGGTATGTTTGTGATTGACATTTTGAGATTGTCAATGTGATTTGAACATGCATGGATTGGTATGTTTGTGATTGACATTTTGAGATTGTCAATGTGATTTGAACATGCATGGATTGGTATGTTTGTGATTGACATTTTGAGATTGTCAATGTGATTTGAACATGCATGGGTTGGTATGTTTGTGATTGACATTTTGAGATTGTCAATGTGATTTGAACATGCATAGATTGGTATGTTTGTGATTGACATTTTGAGATTGTCAATGTGATTTTAACATGCATGGATCGGTATGTTTGTGTTTGACATTACGGATTGTGATTGGAACATGGATCGATATGTTTGTGTTTGACATTACGGATTGTGATTGAAACATGGATCGGTATGTTTGTGTTTGTCATTACGGATTGTGATTTGAACATGGATCGGTATGTTTTTGTGATTGAAATTTACGACTGTGATTGGAACATGGATCGCTATGTTTGTGATTAACTGTTAGGATTGTGATTGGAACATGGATCGATATGTTTTTGTTTGACTTTTGAGATTGTGATTGGAACAGGGTTTGGTATATTTGTGATTGACAGTTAGGATTGTGATTGGAACATGGATCGATTTATTTGTGACTGATTAAGAAACATGATAAGATATTATTACCCCTTAAGGCATGTTTTATTGTCATGAAGACACCATACTTTATTCATTAAGTAACTCTTTATTAGCAAAATCAACAGCATCCAGGGAAATGTATCATGCATAATATATGACTTTACATATGTTACGTTCGTTTGTAAACGCGCCATGAGTATCTTTTTGATTAGCTTTTTTCTGCGGACACAGGTACTGCTAACTGTTAAACGTAGATAGTCAGTAATTTTATATACGTCTTTTTCTTTGGACATTTGCGTTGGTCAGTATCGTTATGATAAAGCATCGTTTCTTCGGACAAAAGTATATGTATTAACATGTTATATTTACTGGTAAACGTGGCTGGTTATAATTTTTTTATTTATTTATTTATTTATTTATTTATTTATTTATTTATTTATTTATTTATTTATTTATTTATTTATTTATTTATTTATTGGTACATCAAGAAACCAGAAGTAAACACTTGGTCGTTTATTTATTTATTTAATTAATTAATTTTATTTATTTATTTATTTATTTATTTATTTATTTATTTATTTATTTATTTATTTATTTATTTATTGGTACATCAAGAAACCAGAAGTAAACACTTGGTCGTTTGTTTTTTATTTATTTAATTAATTGATTAATTTTATTTATTTGAGTATTTATTTATTTATTTATTTATTTATTTATTTATTTATTTATTTATTTATTTATTTATTTATTTATTGATCTATTGATTTATTTATTTATTTTGGACACAGGTACATCAAGAAACCAGAAGTAAACACTTGGTCATTTATGGAGATGTATCTTAACGTTCAGAACGACTTAAATCAAGTACTTACATTCAACCCAATGAGTTTCGCCAAAGTTGAGCCGGTAAGTTAATTTTCATTACATATGCCTTATTGTTCGTTAAAGTTTGACATGAACATGTATATGTATTTAGTGAAGTGGCATGGCATCTGCGCCTGGTTTCATTATGATTTTCCTTAACTTAAATGTAGCAAATTTTGGAATTTTTAAAACGACTGATGAATTTTTTTTTTGTCAGAATTAAAAGCAGATATTTTAATCAAGAAATTTTCTAAAAAATGACATCTTAAATTCTTGAATATCTTAAAAATTAAAAAAAGAATTATAAAGATTTAAAATATTGCCAGATGTAAATCTTTGCTAGGGATTTGTTTTAAAACTAGAGCTAGACCCCACTTTTACAATCATGCTTTTACTAATATTTTATTTTATCCTTAAATCTTGAATCTAGCAAGTTTGATGTCATAATTATTTAGTGGTTATGTTAAAGATATTAATGTTCAAGTTTGAAGGTGGCATGTTGACTACAACTTCAAACTTATAATATTCGTAATTAGTTTTTTCAAAATATCTCCACTCTTACTTCCAAAAACGATTGCCCAAATTTGCTTAATTTTATTTAAGAAAATTCTTAGTAAAGTAATGATTGTGAGAAACTGAATCCCAAAACACGACAGTAAAACGAGTGGAGTGGACTAATGGTGTTTTACGTCCAGTCACTTATATCGAGAGATGTTGGGGAAACCGGAGTAGAAAATCAATTACTTCCATGTACGTGTATATTTTTTACATGGTAACACAAGGAGTATAACTAGTGTTCAGACCTTTACAAGACCGTAACCATTTGTCACATGTGTTTATTTCGTGTTACGATAGTTTATAATAATAAAAATAACTTTATTTGCATCAAGCTACACAAAACTTATAGCACAAACATAAAATACAATAATAAGGATAGCAGCAGAATAAATAACATATACAGGTACAGATATACAAAAACATTAGAACACATGGCTTGATAGTTTAGCTACTCATGATTATATGCAATTAGTATTCACTGTCCTGTAATTTCTATTATGCCTTTAAAGATATTTATTTATTTATTTATCTATTTAATTTATTTATTATTTATTTATTTATTTATTTATTTATTTATTTATTTATTTATTTATTTATTTATTTATTTATTTCATGTTATTTATTTTATTTTTAATTATTATTTTAGACAAGAATGAAGCTTATGAAATATTTATCAATCCCTAAAGATCAACGAACAAGCGAAGACGTCAAAAATGTATGTATAACCATGTTATTTGATATAATGACATCATATAACTATATACTAGTATATACACGTACAGTATGTTATATTTACGTGCAGTTACGCCGTAATGGTAATGATAGGAAAGGAATTTTGACAAAATGAAGACAGATTTTGAAACAATGATGATAATTATTTCTGAAACCAGGGATATTAAGGTAGTTTTTCACTCTTAAATTCCGTTATGTGATCTGCATATCTGACCTACATTTTGTATCTTGTAAGTTTCTTGTGTTTTCGGAAATACTATATAGTCTGTTTCAATCGTATGTAAATTGTAAGCGTCGTCTGTAGCGACCACGGGTGGCCTACTCTGTTTCGAACTCTACAGAGGTGTCTTTAGCGTGCACTGAGATACGGGACCTTGGTTTTGATTCTGATCCGAAAGACTACTGAGTAACAGCTCTAGTATGGGCAGGAGATGAAAGTCATCTCAGAAAATTTCCAAGTCCCGCGTGATGTTCGAACCCATAACCCTTGACTTAAAAATTTCTTATAATACTCTAAACATTACGTAGAATACAGGCCTGTCGAAAGTTTAACGAAGTGGCGTCAAGTCGGTAGCTCATCTCGGCCTCTCGTTAGCAATATCTCAATGACAGCTGCTATCAATCTATTGGCAGCAATTCGGTCACCAGCTATTCATATCTCGGTCACTCGGTTGATTTTTGTTAGCTAAACTTTAGACCTGTCTGCGCTGTACAGGCCTGTCGAAAGTTTAACACTAAGCCAAAAAACAGTGTCGAATCTACCTTCAAATCGACCCTTCGTTAGCTGTATATCAACAACATTTCAACAGCTATTACCCATCCCTCGTCAAATAGCTATCTTTATCTTTCCCAAACAGCAACAGAGCTTTCGAAGTTTTCTCGTTAGCTTAGTTTTAAATTTTAGACAGGTCTGTACTGTAATGATGTTAATATGTAAAATTACATTTTATTGTCAATCGCACGATTGAATAACTAATTTACAAATAAAATAATATATGAATTAATAAGAATTACATTATTACAGATAATGTCGTGTCTAAGAGATAATGCGGCTTTTCAAGATTATCCTCTTTCAACAAAACAGCAACTAGCAAAATGTATGCAGTACCAAAGGTAATTATATTCCTTGTGAACACAATATCATTTAAATCCGAAAGTATCGCTAGAATAGGCAGCAAGTGCTTTTAAAATAGCACATGATATATCTTTACAGATTACCACAATAATACCATATTTAATTCCAAACAGCAGAGGAACAAATGTTGATAACACCACAGCTCGGAAGTCTACCCTGTAAGTCTGATTGTTCCAAAACCTGTTTTTTAAACGAATATCCTGGTTACTTAGTGGTGCTATTTGAACGAAAGAAAAATCCATTTTAAAATAAGATTTGTCAATCTTTAATTAATAGACAATTTTCTGATGACGTTTGGAAGAACTGACCGTCTCGATATGAGTGAAATAGTCTTAACTTGGAAAGAACACACCATTTCTCGACTCCATCATGTCGAAAATTCCATTCAAGGCGATAACATCCTTTTCAACAGATATTTTATTGTTTCCTGTAATAAATTTTCATTCACACTATAATTATTCATTTTCAGTTATGAAACCAGGCGGGTGATATTAAAACAAGGACATCGCCCTATGGGGTTTTATATCCTACTATCAGGCACAGCAATAGTCAATATCAGAGATACTGACCCGCGAACAGGGAAACATTTTGTACGAACAGTACATCAACTCTCAGCAGGTGCTACATTCGGTGTAAGTGTTTCATTAATGTTTTTAGGTGAAAGTTCACTGATTGATCTTACTTGTCAGTTTCAAACGTTTTACCCAATATTGGTTTTAAGAATTATGCCTTTTTGTCCAGACTTACCCTGGGTATATTTCATGTAGCTATAGATGTATCTAAACAGAAGGTGCTTACCCTTTCCTGGTGGAAGTGGTGTTTCATCTAATATATATGTCGCTTTCAAAGTTTCTTTGTGATTGTAATTTGACAGTGATAAGTATTTTGTTTGGTAAATAAAAGTTAGGAATAAGCAAGCTTCACGGTTGCTCCGGGGTCATGGAATATGTTGCTTTGGAGGATTTATGGTAATTATGAGACTGAGAACTTATTTCTCTGAAGATGTGTTGTTTGTTGCCATGGGGGACTATAAACAAATTTTATGCTCTCACATAAAAAGGTTTCAGCCAAGTTTTTTTTCCATTAACCAATGATTGTTATGCTGCAAGGTTAAAAACTATAATGGATTTCTATTACATGTACTTCAACATCTCCAATTTTGGAAATGGCGTTTTTGTCGATGCTGATTAAATCAAAGACCTAGGTATATATGCCCATGGTTTGATTCATTAATAATAGTGTTATATTCACTCTTAAATTTCAGGAAATAGCTTTAGTTGAAGGTGGTGTTCGAACTGCTAGTATTATATGTAAAACACCATGTGAACTTTTAGTCATTTTCAAAGAGGTAATGCATACACACACATACTCTCTCTCTCTCTCTCTCTCTCTCTCTCTCTCTCTCTAACACACACACACACACACACACACACACACACACACACACACACACCTTTTATTCCAGTTAACAACATATGTTATGTATATTGTAAAATTGATGTGCTTATTTATTCGGTATTTTTAAAATCCATGTAGATAATATTCTTTATTCAATCATTATAGGACTTTGATGTGATAATTAAAGAACCATTACTAAGACAACGGAAGGAACAGATAATTTTTTGCAAGTAAGACTTTATTAATCAGCTAAAAGTAATTTTGTAATAGTTTAGCTTTTGATTTACTACAACAGGCGATTTGTATTTACAAGACTGATATACGTACCACAAATTATTTTTACAACGGTTGCAAATATATCCATGATAATAAATTTCATGCCTTTGTTAATTTTTTTCATTTGTCGTTGATTATCGAGTTCCTTTCTAAGATACTAAATCCGATGGCCTTTGTCTAAGGCAAAATGTTTGAATTCAGGTACAATCTTGTTTTAGTACAATATAAATAAGTGAATATATTTTAATATAATACACATGTATCCAGTTTTGTTACATTTATCTATTTGTTACATTTTATTTAACCTCCAAAATGAAATAACTCTTTCTAATTCTTTGCATACGATAATTACATGTAGATAATTCGACATCCAAACCTTTACAGTCCAACCTGCCTTAAAGACCACCTCTATATAAGGGTCACCTGCTTATAAAGACCAGTTGAATTGTATCTCAATTGTTCTTTATTCATATGATTTGAACCTGCATATAAAGGCCACCTGCCCATAAAGGCCGCTTTTACTGGTTTCCTTAGGTGGCCTTTACATACAGGTTTGACTGTATATGACAATTATTGATCTTTGCTCTGTTTAATATATTTTAGAAGTCTAAAAGTGTTTCACGATTTCCCATGTGAGGTTTTTGCCGATCATCCATCACAGTTTTTCTTTCAATACTTCAGGTATGTAAGACACAGACAATATACTAATGGTATAGTTTTATAAATTAAAAGTAGTATGAACCCTTATTGCTTGGTAGTTGTTTTTGGACCATGTCATCCCAAGTGTATAATTATGTAATAAAAAGACCATGCCATTCCAATTGTATATGTAATAATAAAAAACAAACCTATGTACAGACCATGTCCAAATCACAATCCCAATCCCCAAAATAAAGAAAATATTGAAAACTGATTTACATTTACCATGGCCAGTGGAGCACCTCTAGTTTAGCTAGTAGCTACACCCGCTGTGTGAAATCAAACCTTAGAATAATTAATGTAATTGATTCATTCATTATGTATTGCAGACAAGGAGATGTTGTGGTCAGATGTAGCAGGGATACGCCATATATTGTTGTCGTGAAAACGGTAAATAACCATATAAATAGACAAGCTTTTTGCTTATTGCAGTGATAAATAAATTGCATGTTCGAACCCTTTTTTGTGTAATCAGATGTAGCATGGTTACACCATACAATGTACTTGTTGACAAAACGATAAATAATCCTAATGATTTGTCACAATAAACAGACAGGCTTTGGGTGGGTGTCTTTGCTCGTTCGATTGCATATTAGAACACTTTTCCATGACATTATAATTATATTTTTAAAATAACTACAACAATAAGTTTATAAATAACTCTCTTTATGTCCACATTGTGGATGAATTGCAGTGAAAAAGAAGCAATTGAACTGTTACAAATACTGTTTCACTACAAGGCAATTTTTTATGTACATCGAAAACAACGCGTGACCATAGTCTTATAATGGTTAACATGTCTGCCAAGTTTGACCCAAGTCAGTCCATAGACATAGAGGACATAGAACGGACCCGATATTGGGGCTGACGTTTACGTAAAGGATGATTAATTCCTATATAACTCTGGGTTAAAATTAAAGATAATTAGAAATAAATTGCCATGCGAAAAGATTTATGTGATAACATCAGTTATAATCACGGATAATACCGCGTTGATATTCGTTCATATGTTTTATAATTTGAGATGTGATTTGGTGTTTTGTAGGGGAAATGTAAAGTAGTCAGTGATTTTAAAGAGAAGTCTACAGACAGATTATCCTCGGCCATGTTTAGTAGTGATTTAGAACACGCATTTCCATTGTACACAGAGATGAAGAAAATAGAAGCTAAAAGACCAAGTAAGAAAAACTTGATTGCGTTTTAAATAAACGTTAAACACTGATGATTTTTAGGTATTTAATTTACAGTGATTTTAAATTCTTAAGATGTTCTTTCTCTTATTCTATCAAAAACATAATAGTTGTTGTGTATTCTCTATAAGTGATCAAATATAACCCGCGCAACTAACATAATAGAGAAAACAGATCGCGGTTATAAGAACCGAGACAACAGATTATGAATATTATCCAGTTCTGATGTTAAAGTACGTTTGGCATTTTCTTCTTTAGGATCTCGCGCGCTTATGGTGTATTTGTTAATACACAAATGTACTATTAATACGCTATGGTAGAACTTGTTCCCACTACTTTATAAAACAAAGCAAGCTGTTTATAAATTCACTGTTGACTCGGGGTTATTAAAAAAGTTTTATGACCGTCATCACAATATTGTTATCACAGCATGATATACTCGTATCCAAGTTTATCCTGGATAAATGGCATTGCATATTTCCATGAATCATTCATTCTCAATTTTGATTTTACGTGTGGAGGATTTAGCTACTTAGACAGTGTTTCTTGCCCTTCCAGAAAACCCGGTCTTATCACTTCCCTGGTGAAGTTTGCGTGTTTAACTAAATTTGCTGGTTTCCAAAGATTTTTTTTAAAGTTTTTATTTGTTTGAATGTGATTTGAACATGGACTGGTATGTTTCTTTTTTATAAATAGTCACCCATGAATTTACTTGCTCTTCTTATAAATTTCATAAAAATAGATGCTATTATGTTACATTTTTCGTTTTCAATATTTTCGTATTTTCGTATTTTGTATACTTTCATAGAATCTGATACCGCATTAGATGACAAAAGTAAATTTAAAAGTACAATATGTGCCGGTATGTTAACTGGTACAGTCGATAAATTATCTCTGGTGGAAAATGTTCAAAACGTAAGTTTAAAAAAACGAACAATACAAATATGTACACCACTGCTTAAACTCTGTTCAAATAATCCCAAACTATTTTCTTTTGAATGTTATAAAATCTTGTCAATTAGGTTGCCTTGAAACATTCAAGAAAGTGAATTTGAGACAAAGCGCTTTACGCCTAGTCCATTTTTTTTCATTTTAATATGTAAAGAGGCAGTCAGATTTGGGATGGTTCGGGACCGGGGTGTCTGAAAGAACATGGAGCTTCTGCAAATAACTGAGAACGTGAATTTTGTTACACTAGTATTTGTCTGGATTAAATTCGAACCTATGCAGTAAGACCAGAGTTGCCGTGGTCCGGTAGCTAATTCTTTCGTTCAAATTGGTCAAGGTGACCAAACACCACTACGGTAGCTCAATCGGTAGAGTGCTCCGTATGAGATAGGTCGTGGGCTCGAGCCTAGGCCGTGGCTATCTAAGACTTGAAAATAGGCAGTTACTGTTCTTTCGCTAAACACTCGGCATTTAGAAGTGATGGTCACGAGACCAAAAAACCGATTACCCGTGTCACGACAGTGGTGGCACGTAAAAGAACCTTCTTGCACATTGTACTGATCAATCTTACTACAAAGGTTAAAATTTCTGCCACTTCAAATATAGTTGGTAACGACTCGATATAAGTGAAATGTTATTGACTGGGACGTAAAATGCCATTCAATCAATCATCAACGAAACACCAAACACATTTGTCATAAAGTTGCAATATTTGCAATGCATTTCATTGTATACATGTGATACGTTTAACTGTTATTGCTAACAGAACATATTTATTTTGAATTTACATTTTAACATATAATATATTTCAAAGTTTTATTTCGAAAAAAATAAAAATATTATTGAAATACTATTATATCAGATTGTTACTTATTACACAACTCTTTTAATCGATATGTTAATGATGCAATATTTTCAGGATATTACAACAAAAAGGAAAACGTTTTTAAAGAAAAGCAGTACCTTAAGTAATTTCTTCGACCGCGTGGAGACTGAAAGACGGAGTAATAGTAGTGTAAGTACATACAATCTACTCCATCCATCTCTTAAGTTTACCGAAACAATTCTTAAAACTTATGATATCGGAATAAAATCCATATCCGAAGTACGTTGCTTATTGAATATTGCAGGTTCAACATTAGAAAAGTAACAGTTACTTTGAAACTGTGAAGTAAATAGTGAACACGTAAACTTCGACTTACAAGTGAGGCCGGATGTCCTGTAACGTCACATAGCGGTGTTGTCGTATAAATGTGTTAAAACACGTCTATGCGGGGAATTTCAAAACATAAAGAGGACGCTTTTATGCGGCAAAAAGTCTACCTTCCACCGCATATAGAAAACATTTAAAGCACGATACCATAATATATATCCTTCATTAACATCACCTGCACTTCCATCATCATTACTACCTTCTCTAAAAAAAACAACACCGCCATCACTATCGCCATCCGCCGTCGGCACCGTCGTCGTCGGCGGTAACATCGTCTCCCCCGTCCTCGTTCTCCGCCTCCTCCTTGCAATTGACGTATTGTACGGTACTAAAGCAGCAACAAATGACGCACAAGTGTCAGTGACGTCATAAAAAGCACAATTCAGACCGAGTTTTAATTCTTTTTGTGTGTAATTCAAGCATGCCGGAACTTTGTCGTCGTGGCCGGCGATGCGTCATTTATTATTACCATTATCAACAACAGCATAAATTCTCAATTGTCACCGACATCGTCATCATTATAGTCACCACCACCGTTTTGTCGAGATATAAGCTTTTTCTAAGATTCATACTAAGTCGTGAAAATTACTCTTGGTTATACGTCAAAAAGGCACCCTTGCGCCGCATAGAAGCAACGCCATCATTATGCGTCGAACAGCGCCACATGAACGTGGCCGACCTCTTTATGCCTTGAAATTTCCCGCATAAACGTGTTTGGCGCGTTTATGCGGCAACATCGCTATGTGTCGTTACAATGCCCCCAGAAGAGTAGGCACTTCATCTTTAGCTAGCAACACCTGATATATGTGAAATCGAAATTTAGACTGAAATCAAACTTGAACATGAAACTTTGGGACGTATATATTCAGGGTAATTTATATACGAAATTAACTTTTTCTACTGCATTTGTCTTACAACAGATGTTAAAAGTTATGAACTTAATTGGTATATTTTTAATATTTTTGTGTATTTTTAAAGATATCAGATTCACGTGTAAATGTCGAAGTGAACAACACATTTTGGGATAAAAGATTAAATGGATCTGATGGTACACCATCAGCAGGTGCAAAATTAGGTAGGTACATCATCAGCAGGTGCAAAATTAGGTAGGTACATCATCAGCAGGTGCAAAATTAGGTAGGTACATCATCAACAGGTGCAAAATTAGGTAGGTACATCATCAGCAGGTGCAAAATAGGTAGGTACATCATCTGCAGGTGCAAAATTAGGTAGGTACATCATCAGCAGGTGCAAAATTAGGTAGGCACATCATCAGCAGGTGCAAAATTAGGTAGGTGCATCAACTGCAGGTGCAAAATAGGTAGGTACATTATCTGCAGGTGCAAAATTAGGTAGGTACATCATCAGCAGGTGCAAAATAGGTAGGTACATCATCAGCAGGTGCAAAATTAGGTAGGTACATCATCAGCAGGTGCAAAATTAGGTAGGTACATCATCAGCAGGTGCAAAATTAGGTAGGTACATCATCTGAAGGTGCAAAATAGGTAGGTACATTATCTGCAGGTGCAAAATTAGGTATAAAAGGAATATAATCAGTTGCAAATATTTTGAAAATTGGTAATTAGGGAACTATATTTGTAGTTTAATATTCATGTAAAGTGTGCCAGGTTTGACCTGGCCATTTGACTTTTAATTGAATATTAGCTTGGGCTAATAGACTGTGCTTAAGATAAGACAGCATTTTTCATTACCGTAAACACCCGGTACCCAGTATTACTATCATCTATCCTAATGCACCAACGTTATACAGTCCCTTAATTACACAATAAATATACATGTCTGTTTGAATATTTAAATTAAAGGTCAAACGGTCAGGTCAGACTTGGTCCACTATACTCGTAAATAGTAACAAATATCTATAAACAATACAAGTTAATGATATAGATAGCTAGACATGATAGGACAAATACATTTTCAAACTACTGATTATAAAATCCAGGTGTAAATGTTTTGTGTTGTGGTTATAGTACCATTTTAGCGCCCTAAACCTTCCCAATTGTACAACCAGTGTTGAGTGAAAATTCATATTGCTTTTGAAAGTTTTTAATTTCAACATGGATAGCTATGTTTGCGATTGATTTGTAAATAAATGCTCGAGTTTTATAATATCATTCATCCTACACGTAGGTAATTTAAAGAGCTATTATAATAATGTTTTGGATTGCGTATTGTCCTAAATGTATTTCAGTTTCTTCAATGACGTACTAATTATAAACGAATGTATGCATTTCAGATATACACTGGAAGTCGCCAAAATCAAGTTCCGGATTCAGGTCATTTTATAACAGGTCGGCAAAGGTATGTATTGTACTTGTATGGAATTTGGTTGAACATGGTAAAACGTTATCAATACATATAACTTTATTTAAACCGTAGGCCTTAAATGGACACCCACTTCCTGTTGAAGATATATGAACAACGACAAGCGACAGGCATTGGTTCTTCAGGTCTTTTCCGAAGAGGGTCGCGACTTTCATTTCTGAATACCGAGTGCTCGTCGAAAAAACAGAAACTGCCTAGTTCAAATCTAAAAAAGATTATTTCAAATAATAGACAGCAGTGTTTGACCGGTGCCAATGGATAGCATGTTTTCTATATCTTCATTTAAGTTCGGTAAGATACGATATCGGCAAACTTGATGTTAGCACCGGAACGGAAGGTATCACATGATTTCGTATGTATGTTTGTTTGTTTTTTAAATCTACCATACATCTGAGAGACAGATAAACATTTTGCTCTTTTTACATTAACTTTAATTATTTCGTTTTCTTGATTATTTTGGTTGCGTCTATTGTTACCAAGTTCAAATTGCAAATTCCTTTCTATTTAAAAATAGTAAAACGGTGTGTTCTTTAGTATGAGACAGAAATTAAGGTCGGTCATGTCTTCTTAATATAGGCTTGGATCTTATTTCGTTTTTAGATATTTATTTGATTTTTGGTTTTATATATTCAGCATAGGTATAAGAGATCAGCTAATCGACATAACACAGTCTCATACGCACAGATATCCATTCTGGAATCAGGATCAGTATTTGTAAGTTAATACTATTACATTCATATGTTTTAATGAAATTTTAACTTCATATTTTGAATTTTGTATTTTGTCATCTGTTTAATCATATCATTTTGATCAAAACTGTCACTAGCTCCTTATTGGCACCTTGAATTTTGCAATAAATATGTTGTCTGTATTTAATAAAGAACCAGTCTCGAGCTCTAAGGTTTTTTTTTCAAACGGACAAGTACATCATAGTCACACTTTACTTTTTTTTACAATTAATAGTATTTTATTCTAAACACCATAGTTGGATGTTTGACACGATTTTCATTTAAAAAAATCCGAGGATGCATTAGCAAAATAATTATGCCTCGGTAACGTACGGTAGCTATATAACCATATCTCGGCCGCTCGGCAGCCAAGCTTCAACTTCTCATCTGTAGTTCAGTGGTAACCTTTCGATAGGTTTTATTGTACGTGAAATTGACGTATCGTCGATCATTCCTTTTATGTTCCGACACTGGCCGCCATCACGGTACCCAAGCAGCGTCACGGCAACTAATGACGTACTAGTGTCAGTGAAGTCCTTAAGCGGCACAATTCAGGCCGAGGTTTCATTCTTTTTGTGTGTATTTCAAGTATGCCGGGCCTTTGTCGGATCATTGTGGGCGTGGCCGGCGATCCGTCAATTAATTTGGTATATTGTTCTATGCATATTTTGATTATATTTGTAGGGTCTAGAGTCATTGATATCACGTCCATCCACAACTCTCAGTTTAATCAGCGAAGGTGCAGAGTGTATATTTATATCAAAAAGCTTGTTTCTAAAGGAGGCAAATATAAAAGTATTACGTGTTGTTAGCGACCTGGTAAGTAATTTCCTGTTTTTAGCGATCTGATAAATATAACGGGACTTGGAACACGTTGTTCAAGGCTTCGTTGGCTGAAACATTTGGTTACTGGGGGTTTGTATCTTGTGTAGAAGTTAAAATTGTTTTAATTCTCTTTTCTAAAGTCAATGCATACAACTGATATAATTAAATAGAAACCATTTAATTAAAATGTTTTATGATTCCAACAATTAAATCATTAATGTTGTTGACCAAATATGAATGTTCCTTATTTCAGGTACAAAGTTATCCTTCACATGACATTATCAAGGACCATGTACATGTGTATCGTGATTGGAACAAATACAAGACCAGTCTGGTCAGCGGTATTGTGTCACACAATAAACAAAGACAGAAAATATGGGTGGGCGGAGTTCCATCAAGCGTCAGCCTTGAGTAAACGGAGTTCCAGCCAAGAACTTAAACATTTGGATATTTGTCAAAATTTGTTACGATATTTGTCGGTAAAAGTCTGTCAAATATCAGCCAAAAGATAAATCATTTTCAATATGGGTAGGCGGATTTCTATCTACCTCAAGTGTTCAACCAATTCGAATTTTTAAACCTGTAAGAGACCAAATGTAACAAAATACTTCAGTGTCACCAAATAGATGAAAGGAAGACGAAGTTCTGTCAACCAATTGACAATCAGTGGGCCGAATTGTGTCCAGTATCAACAATATATCGGACATTTAGATATGGCTAGATATCTATTGCAAAAATACATCATGTAGAAGTCATGAAGTACATCATGCGTAACAGACGCATTACTCTGCATTAAGAAATTAACACAAAAACATATATTCATTATTTATTTACATCAATTGACATACAATATAAGAAGATCATCAAGATATTATTAAACAATACAGTCTTAAGGATATTTGTAAGTGTTACTACATTCTTTATATTTATACCCTCTCTGGTAACTTGGCCTGATTTGGTAATACTATCCAGTCAAATATTTAAAAAAAATTAAAACATTCAAAACATTAATTATACATTGTATGTTATGTGTCTTATTCGTGATTTATGCATGGATATTGAATGAAATAAAAAGAGAATTACAAAACAATGAAAATAATGGTCTTGAAATGAATAAGATATAATTGTTATACATTTCCATACATTATTAGGCAAACAACATTGACCTGTCCACTAGACCTTTAACCTTGACTTTAATATATATATTTATCATATACTTTGTAGTAAATACATAGTTTCTGCACGCTAAGATACGGCTAAAATGACGTCATACATATCACCGACCGCACGCAAAAAGCCGTATCATCGGTCTCATATCGATATCAGACTGGCTACTCAGAACAAATAGATCTAATCACTATATCAATTAGAAATTTTTTCGATGGCATCCTAACGCCTTATAAATAATGGTCGCCCGCAAAGAAATATTATGCGAATGGGATTATTTGGAGGAATGGATTTAGTCTAATTGCTGCCAAGTTGAATTTTGTGTTATATTCTTGATAAGTGTCTGTATGTAATGCATGTATTTTTTTAATTGGTAAAAAAATTAAGTTAATGATAAACAAAATAAAACATGGTGAAATCCATATCATATGTCATATCAGACCTCGACCAATATCAAACCTCGGGCAAAAGCTCTCTGTCAGATATGATAAATGATATGGATTTCACCATGTATTATATATATATATGTCATAAACAATTGTATTTATATATAGGGAACTCATGTTAGTGATTATTTCGTCTACATCATGTATAACTAATAGCTTAAGAAAGTAAGAAAAATATTAATCTAAAGTTAGGTGCTATAGGTTTATGTTCGTGTATTATATACACGTGTATTAACTGCAAATCCTGAAAATACCATGTAGTGGGTGGATCCTCCTATATTAATATTCCTGATGAAAGGGCATGCGTACAGTTCAACGTTAATTGCCTATACACAGATAATAATAATAATAATAATATTTCTTGAAGTTTTGATATACAAGTCTTCGCTTTTTCCATGCTATGCATTATTCTTGAAGTCACTTTTTCCTTTTACCAAGGGTTCTGTTTAGAAATTGTTTTATCCCGACCCAATAATTTGATGAGACCTAATTAGTTCACAATTTTCCCTATGTTGATTTGCGATAAGAATACATTTTCTTTTTGGTTGGAGGGCCAATAGCTGTGGAACAACGCCAGGCTTTTTAATCAAATCATATATCTCCTGGTCTTGATCGGTTTTCACGATGGCGATGACATGGGAGGGGTTAACGGCCACGACAATGACTTTCTCCACAAGAATGATCCCATATGGAACATATTTGTACATTAATGGCACTCTGAATAAAACTTCATCAGAATAACTAGAGCAGACGATTTCGCATCGATCCTGGTTACAGGTATACACTTTCTGTTCGCTCTGATCCATGACAAAATACTCTGGCAATTCCTCCACAGATAGGTGTTTGCGAAGAGAACCTATTTCAGTACCCATTTCGTTGAAAATGGAAATGAAAAATGAATTGTTATTCATGAGAACTCCAAAGTGATTGTTTCCATATTGCAGAGCATATCCCTTGTGATTTAAAGGAATCGTTTTAGGTAACTCTGTGATCCTGTTTTTCTCAATGGCATAAAACATCACTTTATGCAAATCTCTGTTTGTCAAAATTATTTCATTCGCGCTGTAATGGGCAATTCTTGCTCCCGGAAAACATGTTGCTGAGAAACACAAGTTGTAATCCTCGTCAAATACTTTGAGTTGATACCACTGGAAATCGGAGATTACAATTCTGTCGTCTGGCAAACATACCATACTTCCGGTTATACATTTACGTGATTCGTCTCCAGTGATCCGGAAGGTGTACCTGTGTGTTGTAGATAGCTGCTTTCTAGTCTCGTCGTCTGTAGTTCTCTCCAATAACCGTTCGGTGTCCACTCCGCTTTTGATATCCCCCGAAGACCCCGTCTCGTCACTAACATCCAACTCCTGGCCAATTTTATCCTTTGGTATTTCAGTCTCCATAGTTGTGAATATCCTTAATACAACTGAAAATAAAAGTAGTTTAATATTTACATTATTTTTTCGGTTAAAAGTTTATTTCATGGGTATATCCACATACATGTACAATAGTACTAAAATATGTATAGCGTGCATTTTTAAATGTCGGTTATTGAATCGAAAACGGTTGAAATCGACATGCAAATGATTGCACTACTGAGGAAGAATTGTATTCCGAAACGACTGTCTAGTGCTGTAGAATTAACACTGGTATACCATGTAATTGGTATGTTTATATCTGACACAGTAACTGTATACCGTAAATTCGGGATGGTAACAAAGTTAAAGAAAAACCTTCACGGATATTTAATTTTACTTAACTAACTAGTATCCGACCACTTCAAACAAACAAGATATAAGCTAATAGCTTGAGTACCCGACCTCACTTCTCTGGTGGAAGTTCAAGTGTCTAACCTGACTTGTCAATTCCAAAGTTTTTACTTTACTTCTGGAGTGTGGTTCGGACATGGATTTGATTGAAATAGCGTTACTTCCGAAAATAAACCCAATTGTCTACCAACTAATACTAACTACTTCAAATATGTATTTGGTTATCTTTACGGGAATAATAATTCAAATTAAAAACTATTTATCGATATGAATGGAGGCTCATTTCTGACATCGACTTAATATCAATCCGCCTAAAATTATCTCGACATGTAGAATTGGTATCTTGACAAGTAAATAGTTGTACTTTGAAATTATAATTGTCATGACTGATGTATTATCTTATGTAAACTTTCCATGATGTTATGGCGATATATACGATTTGATTATGTCTCTTCGACTTGTCGATACAATTTTGATCAAAAAACCTACCAATGCTCGAATCACAATCCCAATAGAACCGAATTAAAACTTTAAATTTAAGTAAAGCGGTGAACTTCAACGTGAGACCTTCAAGTGAGTTCGGGTGCTTCCGGAAGTGTAAGCACTTACTGTTTAGCTAGGTACCCCTGCCTTCTGTAAAATCGAAATTCGGGAATTTAGGAAAATGGAAGTGTGTGACATCAAATTTATATAGGATAATATTGGCTACAGAGACATTAACAAATGTTAAATAGATACTATAAAACACGGATGGCAAATACGTTTGTACTTATATTATAACATATAGGACCTGATTATCCTGCTAACACTAAATATCTTTTCCTTTGTATAGTTGTTTTTCGTCAATTTGTTATGCAGTATAAATAAGATTTTTTTGAAAAAAAAATGAAAAACAAACTCCACAAACCAGCTTTATTCTTGTACTGTTTCATGGCATATCTTTCATACCATATATTAGTATTGCATTTCATTGGGTCTAATTCAACTAGAGGAAGCTCTTTTTAGCACTTTTAAGTGTTTAAACTGGTAGTTTTTGTAGGTATGTTAATTTTCTATATAGAACAACGAATTTGGACGACAAAAAGGATATGAAAAATACTGCAAAGGGGGAAATTTCCGTATGGGTAAAATTTTCGCTTATTTCGCGCTAAAGAAATTACCAAAACTTTTATCCACGCGAAAATGACAACTATATAGGTTTATATATAATAATATACAGAACATACATCCACTTATATCGGTAATGCGGAAATTACACCCATGCGAAATGTCAGATTTCAGAAATCGCGAAATTTTCACCCGCGAAAATAATCAGTATTAAATGCATAATAGTTCACGGTATAAAGGATATTATCCAAGTAAATGTCTATATCATTTAAATACAGAGTGTAGTTAAATATAACACACGTGGAAGAGGTATGCCTTCTGTAGAAAACAAAATGAGCATTGAATGATTTCTTATGTTTTTTATTATTATATCATTTTTATATTTTATTATCTGATTATACATGTATAGTCAAACATGTCATTTCATGCGAGGTGATTTACTTGACCTGTAACTACAGTTACTGTAGAAAATTCTGGGTCAGTAATAATTATTGTTATATTATATTTGTTTTTATTCAAACAGTCATCCATATGTACATAGTGGCTCATTCTGTCCATTTGATCTGGAATGTCTTGAAAAAATCAAAGTAACAGATATTCGTAAAAACATGGCAGTTCACTCTGTCCATTTGATCTGGAATGTTTTGACAACACCACAGTAACAGACATCCGTATAAACATGGCAGTTCACTCTGTCCATTTGACCTGAAAAGACTTGATGACATCACAGTAGTCCGTCTTGTCAGAACCAACAACTACGCATTTTCTCCCATGTTGAAGAGCCATGTAGACAGGCATTCCCGCATTCCCGTCTTTTGAAATGATATCCTCCACCATGTAATGATTTTGTACCGGCGTTAGCCTCCACATGCGGTCGTTATCAATGATGACAATGATGACTTTCTCTAATAGCATGATTCCACCTGGTGTTGAATAATCGACTTTCTGTTTGTATAGCAACTCTCCGGAGTAGGACATTATCAGTATATTGGTATTGATTTGATCTGAAATGTAGAATTTCTTTTCCGTTGGATCCATGGCGTAGTATTTCGATGGCGTTAATGGAGGATGTCCCAGCTTCGTTTCAATTTTACTGATCTCAACACCCTCATCATCAAGGATATGATAGCAAAGCATATTCGAAACCATTAGCAATCCAAAGTGTTTGTTCCCGTATTTGATACCGTAGGTTTTGTGTTTCACATCCATAATTTTCGGTAACTGTACGATTCTGTTCTTCTCTACCGCGTAGAATAATACTTTCCTCAGATCTCTGGACGTTAATGCAATCTCATTACCCGAGTAGTGGGTTATCTCTGCTTTCTGATGACATCTCTCTGTGAAACAAAAATCATAATCCTTGTCAAACACTTTAAGTTGCGACCACTGGAAATCAGATATGACAATTCTGTCATCATCTAAGCAGACGATATTTCCGGTGCAGCATTTCTTCTGCTCTCCATCTGTTGTTCGGAAAGTATAGCGATGTTTTGCCGATAGTTGTTTCCTGGTTTCAAGTTCACTTGTTTCCAAAAAATGCTCCTCTTTTTGCCCTTCATGTTTCGGTTTTTTATACGTATCACTCAGAGTAATATCCAATTGTTTGTCAATTTCGTCCCAAACTACGTCATTATCTGCCATGATGAAATTCCTGAAAATAGTTGAAAAACAAAACAGAAATAGTATTCGCCAGGTTTTATAATTTTCTATTGTTTATGTTTGTAATATTGTACAATTGGTAGTGTTCATGTAAAGTAAGCAAAACGCTAGTAATATAACAGATTTCAGAAGTTAATAAGAGTAATAATGCAAATAACCTTTTCAAGCTTATTTTCATTTCTTAGAATTAAAGTCTACCTATCTTGTTCCCACTACGGGGACTTTGTACAACGAAGCAGACTACTTGCAAATAAACTGTTGACTCAGTGATATTGCAAGCCTAGGCTTATCAAGGCCCTCAAAAAGTTTTATGGCCGTCATCACAATATTGTTTCATGTCTCTATGCCCGGGATTGGCCTGGGTATATTTGACGTCCCATAGTTCCATGTTCCTTTCACTCAATTTTGATTACACACGTGGCGGGTGTAGTTAGATAAACAGGAGGTGCTTACCCTTTTGGAGCACCCGGCTTCACTTCCCTGATGTAAGTTCGCGTTTCTAACCTGACTTGACAGTTAAAAAGTTTTTACTTTGCTTCTGGATTGTGATTCGGACATGGATTACATGTTTGTTTTTGACTCGGTCTAATTGTCCAAACAGTACGAACGTTTTACGCATGTTTCTTTGATCATATTTTCTGCAATGTTTATGCATTATCCACTGTGAAATTAGTGCAACACAATCAACAGCTCTTCCAAAATGGTATAACTTTTGACCGTTTTGTAATTTAACAATGCTTGAGCATGATTGGTCATCTAATCAACTAAATATTGCAGAACGTCCAATCGACGAAACTGTAATAATGACGTCACGCACAGCACCAGCTCCAAGGTGGAGGCCTTTCAAAATTAAAATCCGGACATAACTACTTTTAGTGATTCCAAACTCCATATAACGTTAATTTCAGAGTTTAGACGATAAGAAAGAGGCGTTTTGCGGGAGATTAACATTTTAATAGGTAGTCTAAAGCTGTTTCATCAGCGATGGCAAGGCAACATTATATGATAGGATTAAAAAGGATCCATCGGAACCAAAGCGGTGCCTTTAGGTATTTTCCTCTAGAGCCCGCCCAGTCTTGCAAGTTTCATAATTAGTTGTCCCAATATGTTTTTCTGTTTCTGTTTTTCACTTGAAATACATTGTATTCTTTGTTGTGTTTGTTTCTGCTGTCTGGTACATGTTTTCAGTTACAACTTTTATACTACAGAGTTGTAGATAACCATGTTGTAAAATGAGTATGCTGTTTATGGACCTACAAAAGTAACTGCACCAAATCAAATCAATAAAGTAAAAATTCTGACTCCATTCCTTTATATGATCAAAATCAAACCATTCTAATCCATGTCCGAACACAATCCAGAAGGAAAGTAAAACCTTTGAAAGTAACAAATGAGTTAAAGAAATGAACTTCCAAACAGTGAGGCCGGGTGCTCCGGAAGGCTGTTCTGCTAGCTACATCCGTCACGTATGTAATCAAAATTAAGTGAAATGAATATCTATGGAACTATGGGACGTCAAATATACCTAGGACAATCCTGGACACAGCGCCATCAAACTTATCAACAATACTGTGATGACAATCATAAATGTTTTGTGAATGTGGATGTGATACTTAATGGCTGTAATCAACAGACAAATAATACTTAACCCCTGATAGATTCAAGAATACTAGTAATATCGGTATTAATAACACTTTATAAATGTGCGTGATTTTCTCCATGTTGATAGACAACCGTACGCAATGCAAGCCATTCAACAAAATAAGTAATGTCTGTTTAAATAATAAATTAAAAGGTCAATAACCTTTTTATTTATCTTATTTGGCAAGCCCTCTAGACATATAAGGAATGTTATTTTACAGGCATAAATTTCCGTCTCTATTTATGACTGATGACCCATGTCCGTAATGGCAACTTGATTACATAAAGACGAGAGTAACTCAATACACTAAAGTAATTTAATACTACAAACAACTTATAAATAGAATCATGAAGATAAAACGTAAATGGCATTGACCTTGAAAATTATTTTAAAAACAGGTATGTACCCCCTTGTTTTATCATTCAGGTTGTTATCTAATCTGACTATGAAATATAAATACTGTTTGCTGATATTTAAGTTCTGTTCAAAAATATTAAAATCAGTAACACCAGAAAAAAACGTAATATTTAATACAGTTTATGAAATGGTACATTGAATGACCATCAATCCATTACATAAAGGTGTCAATACATTGATAATTGGGCAGAAAATCATATTTCCAATTGACATATCTGAATCTTTCTTTTCAAAACGATATTTCTTTTTTCGTGTATAAATAAAGAAGCCTTTTGCAATTTTATATATGTTACTTTATTTACATTGGCATGGATTTTATCTAAAACAAAATATAAATTTCCATCTAATATATTAATAATACACGTTGAAATATGTTTGTAATAAAACTCCATTGTAGAAAACGAATCCATATAACTTGATACCTGTGTTTTAAGGGACTCTTTCGTTTACGTGATTTTCTCCATGTAGACAGACCAGAGTTTAACATAAAAACATAGACGATGAATTACATTGGCCTTGAAAAAAATTGAATTTAAAAATGGGTACCACCTTGTGGAAGCGCGTGGCCTAGTGGTCAAGGCGTTGGACTCATGATTCGAAGGTCGTGGGTTCGATCCCTGAACCGGGCGATGTGTTGTGTCCTTGAGCAAGACACTTAATTTCACGTTGTTCCAGTTCACTCAGCTGAAATATAAAAATGAGCACCAGCAAAATGCTGGGGGTTAACCCTGCGATGGACCGGCGTCCCATTCAGGGGGGAGTCTTGTACTCTCAGTCGCTTAACGCCACCGAAACCGGGATAAGCTACGGCCTGATGGGCCTAATGGCTCGGGACAGACTTTAACTTTAACTTTAACCACCTTGTATTGTCATTCTTGTCGTTAAAAATATACGTGATGTATATAATATAGACAAACAATCGATCTACAATTGCAATACATGTATTTGAAATTATGTTTCAAATATACTTGAAAAAACAAAAGTCCTATTTATTCAAAACTAATGTAAACAAAGATATCTTTTAAAATATCATGATATATATTTTGCATTGATATTATACACTTCTTAAAGCATAAATGTTTATCCATTCTCTGAAGAATTGTTCATCTGTTCTAGACAATTTTGTGCCATACGATGGACACGTTAAGTCGTCATATTATTTTATAACTAAAAATAAACTTCGACGTATAATTATAACTATGTAAGTTAATTATGTTGCGATTCCATAACCGGAATACGGGTAGCCAATCATTCAGACCATTTGATCTGAAAAGATTTGATAACATCGCGATAATCCTTTGTAGTTCTTCCAACTGCAATACGACTAGCCAATTATTCAGACCATTTGATCTGAAAAAATTTGATAGCATCACGATAATTCGTTGTAGTACTTCCAACCGAAATACGACTAGCCAATTATTCAGACCATTTGATCTGAAACGATTTGATAACATCGCGATAATCCTTTGTAGTACTTCCAACAAGGATACATCCACGACTGTGTTGGATAGCAAGATGCCTTGGGATTGTGTTGGTTTTGTCTATTGGCAGCAGACTTTGGATCGTATATTTTCCTTCAGACTCCTCATTCAATGCAATGATGTAACCATTGTTTAGACCTACAATAATTGAAGTACCAAATAAACTGATACCAGATGGTGTCGCATGCCCCATAACGATGCTGACGTTAAACAACTCCTCTCCAGAATATGTTGTGCAGACAATTCTCATATAAACGTGATCGGCAAAGTATACTTTCTTTTCAGTTGGATGCATAACAAAATACTTTGATGGCCACACTGGAGTCCCAGTTCCATTTACTGTTGTTATTTTGCCCACTTTTTCCACGTTTTGATTCATTATAGATACATAAGCAATCTGTCCATGTAAAAGAAAGCCGAAATGATCGTTTCCGAAACCCAGACCGTAAATTTTCTGCTTCATATCCAGAACTCTTGGTAATTGACAAATCCTGCTGTCTTCAACAGCATGAAACCATACTTTTGTCTGGTCTTTGGCTGTTAATAAAATTTCGTTTGCTGAATAATGGATTAATTCTGATCTAGGATAACACGGCACTGAGAAACAAAAATTGTAATCTTTGTCAAAAATCTTCAACTGTGACCATTTAAAATCAGAAACAACGATTCTATCATCATCCAATGTTACAATATCTCCGTTTAGGCATTTTTCATCTTCGTTGTTAGTGGTAATGAAAGTGTAAATATGTTTTGTTGTTAATTTATTCTTTCTACTTTCGCTTCCTTCTGAGTCCAGTAGATGTTCAGTTAGATCGCTCACGTCAATTGGTTCATTTTCCACAATGGTTTTATCCATCTTTTGGTCCATTTCGTCCCATATTATGCCTGTATCCGACATTGTTATTGAATGAACTCACGTGTAGGGAACGCTGAACAGGTAAGGAATGCTGAAAAAACCAAAATTTCAGTATGACATTCCACACCTTTTCTATTTAAACAATATGTATACAAATGAGTATTCGACAGTGATGGCAGGGTGTCCATGTATGTGGTGGAATTCCGTAGCAACCAGGATCGTCGGAAATGCTTATTATCAAAGAAAACGATTTGCCACTAAAAACAAGCATGCATTTTGCAAAAGCCGATGCAACAATAATTATTAAAAATTAAACGAAGCTCAGGAACAAGTAAAGAGGAAAAACAGAAATACAAAGTGAGTCAACGG
This sequence comes from Anadara kagoshimensis, assembly GCA_021292105.1. NCBI lineage: Eukaryota > Metazoa > Mollusca > Bivalvia > Arcoida > Arcidae > Anadara > Anadara kagoshimensis. The sequence continues at coordinate 33,548,678 of CM037873.1, read as the reverse complement.
ATGGGCATTGGATTTTTGTCCATATTCAATACATTTCAAACTTATAAGCAACAAGTAAAGCTGTTCATTTATTGTTTATGTCACTGCATATAACTCCTGGTGATAAATGAAAGCGTCAATGTTTACACAATTGCGTTGGGCATCATTATTCAGACACTAAAAACAACTAATTTACCTAATAAATAAATAATCAACAGTAAATAATACACAGACCAACGTACTGTAATCATCAAACACAAACATACTAATCCATGTTCCAGAAAATATTTGCGTCATTCACTTTCTGCGAGAATCCTATTACCCTATTTATGCCTTCGTGGCTATAGAAAAAAGTTAGTTAAAATGCAAGAGAGTTTCATCTAAATAACTATTCGTGAAAGCTTTATTTTGGCATCTTATTGTCGTTCGGAAATAAAATGAATACGACAATGCCACGATTGAAAGTAATTGAAATGATTGTTAGTTTCACACAATGTAACAATTGGTGTTTTTTAAGAATGTATAATTATCGTGCATGTTTGGCCTGACCGTTTGACCTTTAATTTGAATATCCATACAAACATATCCATTGTGTAATTATAAATTATAAGGGCTATATAAAGTTGATATATAAGGATAGATGGTGGTAATACTGGGTGCGGGTGTTTATGGGTAATGAAACATGCTGTCTTACCTAAACTAAGCAGTCTATTACTCCAATTCAAACTTAAGGTCAAATTACCAGTTCAAACTTGACGCACTATACTAGCATCCACACAATAACAGGAAAGTCCTTACCTTGTCAGTTATGTTATAGCTTTTTCAACAAACAACTAACCTGACAAACTGCAGCAAAGAAGTCTTCAACGACAAGTATCACTATAGTAATTTTAGCATAGAAAAGTTGTTTATAAAGGTACTTATATCATTTTACGTGATTCTGTTCGTGTTTTCGTATATACATTGTACTCTGATGCATTCGACCGAAACAAGTGACCGCCTCTTTTTAAAATGTTATTTAAACTTTCAATCAAAATAAACAATATCTATTTTTGGCATATGTTCAAATTGTAAACTTTTTGTACTTTTCTATAACACGAAAACGTGCACGATTATTATTATTATTATTATTATTATTGTTGTTGTCACTATAAGGTATTCTGTTCAAATTTGCATTAGAGTTCGTTCGCGCTTTCGCTCTAAACGTGAAGAAACGAAAACACAATGATGTAGAGGTGAATTTACGATGGTGATGGAGCCAACTTGCGATAACGCGAAATAATGACGATGTGATGGTAAAGAAGCGAAGTTGCAAAGGCTAAGAAGCGATAGTGCCTTCGCCATGGTAATTTTGCTCCGTAGATTCTTCGCGTTCAGGTGGAAAGAGTAAATGAGTCATAATATTAATTTAGCACTAACAGAACATCATATAGCCCAGTTACCATAATGTGTTTACTGTGTGTTTTGTGGTGTTTTATTTTAGCGATCCCTTATTGTTTTAGTTATTGCCAAGGAATGTACTTCAGCTGAAAATTTGTAAAGTTTCATAGTACTTACTGTCTTATCAACTGTATCTAATACGGTCCGGTTTGTGTCCTTAAAGAAGGACAAAGGGATGCCTATTTATATTATGGGATGTGATATACAGGAAAAAACACTTGTCTGATACTTATATCCTTTGAACTTGTTTGTATGATATAATTGTTGTAGTTTTACGTCTACATGTAGCCTTACGGCATATCTACAGGCCGCTGAATTTTCTTTATTAAAATAAAAGTTGTATCAGACGTGGTAACTGAAGCTGAATGCGGAAAGGGAGATGGCAGGCGCCATTTAATGACCGCCATCACAATATTGTTAATAAGTATTATATCTCTGTATCCAAAGTTATCTTGGATATATGACGATTCTTTTCACTCTCAATTGCCATTTCACACCTAAATATTCATCAGAAACAGTTAACCAATTTATTAGTATATTTTGTCAAAACCTCTGCTAAAAGTTTTTTCATCAGAAGTTCATTATCTACGCTTTTCCATTTGTTTCTAGATTATTTGCAACAGTGTCATCCCTTATCATTTTTCAAATTTTGTTTAAGACACAAGACAGTCCCACACTCAAAATAAACAAAGAAAAGAAAAGTTGCCATGTGATATTAAACGTATTGCCTTTTATATTCATTGTAATTTCCATTATTCACATGTACATGTATGTATTTTTCTGTTTTTATTATGCAATTGTATTGTAGCAAAATTATTGGAACACATTTAGACATGTGAAAGCATCCATCTCAGTAGTAAGGCTGTCGGATTCCTGATCAAAAAGTCGTATGCTCGAATCTCGACGTGGGTATCTTGTGACCGTACGCAAGGTACTTTATTTCACATTGCTGTTATATTGCCAAGTGTCAGGATAATGGACCGTTGGTTCATCAACATCCACAATTGCCTCCTCGATAAGTTAGTACCTGAACGTCGTCCTAAATGAGCGCTAGTACAAAAAAGTATACGCACAATACACATTGCCAGTCATTGTCATATCGGGGAAGACTATTATTTTCTAGCCAACATGGTTTCGGTGCAAGCTTAAGGCTTACTAAAGATGTACAATATAGTAAAATAAATTATAACGAAACAAATAGAGCGCTCAGTAAGCGTCTCTGGTTAAAATGTTTTTAAGTGCAAATATGTGTAAATGTATTTAGTGCTAATGTTTGGAACAAAATATAACATTTTGTCTTGAGCAATTCAATATTTTATTTAATTTTTCTTATTTCTTAATACCTTTAGTAGTTACATAAAGAGAATACACAAAAACAGATACTTAAAGCCGTTTATACCAATATATCTTTACATTTTAACCAATGCCACAAATCCTATTTTATGATGAAATGAGTCAATGACTGGTTGCATTGACTCAAATCATGTACATTGCAATAATGTTTAAAACAAAACAAAAGTAGTTTACAATACAATTTGTTTGAAAAGAGTGAATTAATAAGTTGACGGGATATACATTTTAAATCATTTAGTAAAATTGTTCCGATACATTAGCAGCATGCAAGTGGGTTCATCAGCATACTAACATCACTAAGTGTTGATAAAGTGTATTTTCGGTGACTAGCTAGGCTTGTCCAATAATGTTGGTTTTGACAATTTCATTTCCATATGACATAGAACCAGGCAAAATGGTTGCCCTTTTCCCGTAAAACATTTTGCGAGAGAAGTACAAACGTTTTCCAGGGTATTTATCACATGGTGCGCTGGTTAATCCCATTGGTATATCCAGTTCATAAACATTTTATTTGCGTTGAATTTTATAAAATTCGAAATTTTGGGTATATATTCTATGTAGACTTCGTTAAAAATGATACAAATGTACTTTATTATACCTGCTAGTATTATACTGTTACGAATAACAATGAAATTGCCAATAGTGATTTTGCTCCAATTCCCAGCATCCGGATTATTTCTTGTGGATAAAAAACTTTTAAACCTCTATAAAATACACATGTAAAAGCATTACTTGTACATTATTTAAGGCATTAGGACTTATTCTAGGTATATAGGTATTTTATTCTCATGATTGTACAGAAATGCAAGCTTAAGATTTAACCATGGAATGTAAATTGGTCTCCAAGTATCTGGTTCACTTCTTGTACGAATCTTTCTGCAACTCCTCCAGCACAGTGACCAGCTATCTGGAAAACTTCCCTGAAAACTCTGTAAAAATAGAAAAAGCACATGTTATTATTTTGAATTTTCCAAAGATTACTAACAATAATAAGTATACATATTCTAAATAGTCTGTAAATGTGAAAGTGCAGTAACCGATTCTTCAGTGAAGAGTGACGTTGAGTAATGGTGTTTAACGTCCCAGTCAAGAATATTTCACTTATATCAAGACGTCGCCAGCTTAAGGCGAAGGTGCAGAAATTTTGCATGTGCGTTGCGCTGATGGCATAATAAAACAGGGTTCTTTATCGTGCCAAGACACGGGACCTTGTTTGTTTTAAGTTCCCATCCGAAAGAACCGTGACTTTCATTTCGTAATGCCGAGTGCTTGGCGAAAGAACAGTTACTATCCACGTTTAAGTCTTGAGACAGACCCGGGGGTTCGAACCCACAACCTCCCACTTTATAAATGGGCGACATTGTGACGCATATGTCCTATTATTTTCAACATACTTATTACACACCGAGCTAGTTCATTTCAATTACCATAGAAAGGATATTATTTTAATGACAAAATTCAATTTATATATAAATTGAATTCAAACTAGCAAAATTTAACAATTTTTACAGGTGCTATAAAATAAATAAAAATAACATCGCTATGACGTAGGAATGGGAATGTAAATAATTGCGTTCGTTGTCGATTACAGCATGACGTCAGTGCCAGTTTATTCATACAAAAATAACAGAAATGGTCTGACCAATCAAAGTGCGTGAAACAATGAATAATTGAACAATAAAGATGCAATACCATAAGTCCATTTTACATAAGCGTTAATGAACTTTGGTATTATCCAAGGTCATTGAACCAAGTAGTAATGATGAATATTTAAATATCAAGTAGGGAAGTAGAAACTAAGAGACAAGTTATATCCTTAATATGCGTTTTCCTGATATGGCATGATACATTTTGAAGGGTCATATTAATCATTGTGCAACAGCTATAATGCTCCGAGTTTAACTCTTAAGAAACTACATTGTACATATATTTACACTTTTTATTGTCACCATTTTCGTATCACATAAGGCAAACCAATGTATTGGGTCATATAACCATTGGTCTCTATATACATATAGAGACCAATGGTTATATGGCCCAATGTCTGAAGCGGCATAACACTTGGACTCAAGGCTTTTTAAGACACTGACCCCTGTTAGATTGAGGCCTGATGGACTTGTATGCAGTATAAATTACTAGTACATGTGTATATGATATTTTAGTAATTCAAACTACCGTCTTGTTAATGGAAATACAATTGTTTTGAAAAATTCAAATTATTAATAGTTTTTCATAATATGATAGTCTCAATAATTATGAGGTATAATATATATATATTATTAGTTATCTGGTTTTTAGGCAGGTGATATGGAAATTTACAACCTTTCTGAATTTCTTATTTTCTGAGGCGCAGCCGAAGGAAATAAGAAATTCAGAAAGGTTGTAAAATTCCATATCACCTGCCTAAAAACCAGATAACGAATTTATCATTTTATTCAGACTTATTTTTTCAAAATTTTGTAGATGAAAAAAGATTACAATAAAAAGAAACCCGAAAACCGTATATTTGTAAAATAAAGTTTATGTTTTCTTTATCAATGAACATAAAATAACAATTTTAATGAAAAAATTAACAACGAATAATTTAATATATATATATTGTATTATAAAACATTTGGAGCAAGAACATTAGCCGAAACAAATATTTTTGGGGCCAAAAGTTATAAAAATAGCAATTTCCTAAATTGTCGAATGGCAGGCCTAATCCTTTCTTAAAAAAAATAAAAACGTAATTCTCTTACCCCAAAGATTGGACAAAGTTGTCGACGCTGTACACATTTTTAAGAGCACGGGCATTGCCAATCATAATATCACAGAACCCACTCTGGACGTAACAGTCAGATATCACACCTAACATATAGGTCTTTGTTTCTCTGCAACTGAGTTGTGGTCTCTCATAGAGGGTTTTCATTTTCTTGGTCAGACATTTCCCTGTGTTGTTGACCCACAGTTGACCCTTAAAATAAAAAAAATATATGAAGTTTAATGGTTTGTGATTAGACGGATTTATGGAGTCTATCATTCCACGTGGTGCCATATAAGGAAATTTTGAGCAAAAGTTCTTGACAGTATATTTGAGCGAGGTTTGAGATTTCTCTATCTTGCACCACTAGGTAGTAATAGATTCTATTTATTGTTAATATTGTGGTGCGACTCTATTAATTTTCTTTTTGTTCTCCGATGCTCAGTAAACCCCCATACAAGAAATAGCCTGTAGAGGTGGAGCCCATTTTCTATTGTCCTCAATTCCAAAGTGCTTCGCGAACTAGTGAGCCACCTAACAAGTCAATTCCAATACATTAAACACAGCAGAATTACTAGTCCACTAATACTAAGAGCTGTTAAAATTGACATTCGTAAAACAAAAATCGAGGTTCCGTCTTACACAAACACAGAAAGCAGGTCCATGCTCAAATCTCACTTACAAAAAAAAGTGAAAACATTCAAATCTGGCAAAGTATGGTAAACACGCGAACTTTCACCGGAGAAGTGAGGTCGGGTGTTCCGGGAAGATTAGCAGCCCCTGTCAAGCTAACTACACCAGCCAAGTGTGAAATCAAACTTGTGAATGAAAGGAACATGGAACTGTGTGATTTCAATATAATAACTAGGGAATTTAGGTACAAAGACAAAACTTATCAACAATATGTTGATGACAATCATTTTGGGACACTTAAAATTCAGATACTACTGTAATTGGTATCTATTACAAAGAGAGTGGGAAAATGGAGGTTTATAACCAAATCAAGATTATTTCAAGATTATATCGAGGCAGTCAGTTCAGGAATGGCTTATGAAAATGGAGTAATCCGGGAGAAAACCACCGACCTTCGGCAAGCACATTGACAAACTTTCTCACACAAGGATCTGTCCTGAATTGGTTTTTAACCTAGGAGGTGAGAAGCACTTTATTCGTAATCGGGCTTTAGGACACCTTTCGAAGTCTCCTGTAATCAAATCAAAAACAAACATACTAATCCATTTCCGAATCACAATACAGAATCAAAGTAAAAACTTTGGAACTGACAAGTTAGGTTAGACACGTGAACTTCCACCAGGGAAGTGAGGCCGGGTGCTCCGGAAGGGTAAGCACCTCCTGTTTAGCTAGCTACACCCGCCACGTGTGTAATCAAAATTGTGTGAAAGGAACATGGAACTAATATTTAGACATAGTCATACTTACTTGTGCGTTAAAAGTGTTGTAATATGTAGGACTGGTAAACCTCTCACAGTTGTACATAGCGTAGTCTCTGGCAAACCCACATTCACCACACGGATATCGTTCTTCAAAACAGTCATAGAAGCTGCATTCTCCTATTTCTGCTTTTGCCTCACATGCTGGATCCCGTTCTGTAACGCAAAGAATAAGAAAAGCAAGTTACAGCACAGGCCTGTCAAAAGTTTAACACTAAGCTAACGAATAAGTGTTGAATCTGCAGCTCATCTCGAAGCCTCTTTAAATATATCGTGACAGCTTTCTGATAGCTGCTATCTATCTCTAGGCAGTTGGTTTCTTTTGTCACTAGTTATCAAATATCTGACAACATGTCTCCGTAAGCCAGGGTTTCGACGACTTTTCTCTAGCTTACTGTTAATTTTTTCTCAGTTCTGTTCTGTACATGCAATAATAGATGCATCATATCATTAAACACTGGAAACTAGGCGTACTATTTAATCAAGTATTGTTTCTATTGTAAAATCTCATTCTATGAAGAATCCTTCGTAGGAGATCTTAGAAATCATGCCCCGTTGGTGCAATAAAACAAACTCCTTGTACATTGCCCTGAATGCATGGTAAAGGTAAAAATTCTGACTTCCTTCCCCTATAGCTTGTGACGTCTTGGTATGACATAAGTGAAAGCGTGAAGACCTCTTCAAACAGTTTATGAACGACCATTGTGATATTTCTGTATGTCGGCAATATAAAGTCAAAACTTTTTGGAACATCTGGAGATATCTTTGTCGTTATGTATTTTAACTTGGCTGGTTGATCTCATAACAAAACAAAATGGATAGTTTCAGACTCTCTCTCTCTCTCTCTCTCTCTCTCTCTCTCTCTCTCTCTCATTTTACACAATACCTCTAGCAGGTTGGTTTTCCACTTCGTCGTTACGACAAGCACCAAATGTTCTTCTAAACCAGTCTCTTATTGCTTCGGTGGAAGCAAATCCAGCCGCCAACAGCATACAGAATAACAATACTTTCATACTGATGCAGCGGTTCACCCTCGTCAACTGTGGACGACTGGTGTATGTAAATATATACTATAGATCTTACAAACGGATCAACCACTTGATAAATCTTAATTAATTTCCTAATTGTCTTATTTTGTTGACTTTTGACCTATTTCTTAAACAAAAAAATACTTGTATATATATAGGCCAACAACACTGACCTGTCCGCGTGACCTTAAGTTTAAATTTTTATCATGAATACGTACATTTATGTACATAAGAAACACGTGTGTTTATTTTAATTATATCATGGAAACATGCATTGCTTATGTGTAACCCGCGAATCCTAATACCATTAAAGTTTTGGGTAAATCATTAATTATGAATATCCCTAATGAAAGGTCAAGCGGACAGGTCAATGTTGTTTGCCCATATAAGAGGCCGTCTCATCAACAGCAGTTTCATGATCTGACTAACAGTGATGACGTATAATTTTCAAGTTAGGTACTCCAAATGGTGGTCTGACACTTCCCAGATTGAGTACTAAGAACTACCTAACCCGGAATTATCAAGTACCACAATAAGTGTCAGCAACATTTTCAGCGTGATAATAAAAATGATGGACATCTTGAGTCCTATTGTGCTAATTTTATTTCAGTATAATTGTTATGCTGTAAAATAGGATGTTTTTGGTTGAATAATAATAATAATAATAAACAAAACAATTATTCTTAATAAAATACAATTTAAAACATAAATAGGTTAAAATGGATAAGTGAAAAAATAAAGATTGAAGAAAAAGGAATTAGCAAATAAATACATGTATAAAGAAAAGAATATTAAGTTTTTAATTGAAGTTAACCCATAAGTAAACGCAAATATAACAGGATTTTTTGTAGATAAAGTTCTCAAAAAACTGGAAACAAAGAAATGTCATATGTTACAAATGGTGTCGTGGTGGATTCAGTCACGTGACCAAAAGTGAGCTCTTGCAAAATTGTCAGATGCTGGTAACTTTGTGAACGGAACTCCAAAAATAAAGATCAAATAATTTATTAGATTGTTAATTTCATTTTAGTTGAGTTAAAATATATGAATTAAGCAAATTTGATTAAATAATGTTCAAGCTTAAAAGATAAAAAATTTAGGGTTAGGGATAAATAAGTCATCAAAATAAATAATGCATGCGAAATTCCTGAATGGCCAAAAGTTACAAGAATTTTTCACATTTCATGTTTTGTTTTATATTGTAATTTCCATTGCTTTATTTTGACACTTTGTGAACTGAACTCCAAAAATAAAAATCAATATTTTATAAGATTGTTAATTTCATTTTAGAACCCACAGAGAACAGAAAAGAGAAAACACAAAGTCACCCCTCTGGGGATGGGTTTCGAAAGTAGAGGGCGTTCGGAATTATTGGCTGAAACGAAACAAGAGACCCAGATGAAAAATAGAGGTCGAATTACCGTAAAGGTGGCCGGTGGCGGACGGGTACGTGTTAACGGGAGGTCACGAGATCGAACCAAGCAAAAAGAACAATTCCAATCCATAGAAAGGAAGTTTTACCACTTTTAAAGCGAAAAAAAAAACAATTAAAAACCACCGCACATTTGAAAATTAACATAAAATCAATTTAAACTTGCCCAATGTAAAACAGCTTGTACACAGTCCACAGCTATAGGATCCGAGCCTATACATTGGTACCTGTGCCCATATCGTATGTCGTAGCACACCTCCGAACAGCGGCCAACATTCGTATCTCTTTTATCTCTACCTCGCGACATACGGAGCTAGTAGGTGGACGCTGTTTCGGAGCTTGATGCCGTAGATTCCCGGAAAATCAGTCATTCTCTTCAACAGTGCTCAATCTAGGATTTTTCAAAGAGGGCCATTTTCATAAAGTTTTGTCTAAAACGCTGTAGCATTAATATTTTGAGTAAATATAATGTTAAATATAGTCCACAAAAACCTTAACAATAGGGGAAGACATTTGGCAAAATAAGGGTCACTGGTTTCAAACTAAGTGACCAGGTAAATCTTTTGACAGTCAAGGGGAGTTAATAACCCATTTGTGATAATGATTTCCGTCAAGTTGTTTTATTGTCTCGTTCATGTGCTAAAACATGTCAGCTAACATCTTAAAAATACAACCTGAAAAGCAGGCGTGAGTTTTACTAAGCTTCGCAAGTTAAGATTTTTATCGTAAACGTAAGTTAAGAATAAACTCCGTTTTACGAAACGTCGTATCTTAAGTTTGAACTTACGAAATTCGTAAGTCTAAAATTTTTCGTAACTTAAGAATCTTAGTGAAACTCACGCCTGTTTTGTCAGAAAAAACTTGGCCTTGCATGTGTAATAAATCATTGAAATTATACAGTCAAAACTGTATATAAAGGGCATCAAAGCCATTGATGAATTCATTGGTGACCTCAGTCTTGATGGATGATGATACTTGTTACAACATATTGTATGACTAAACACAGACTGGTAATAAGCAAACTTTTATTCATAACATTTAGTCTAGTGTTTTATCATTCAATATTTTTACAAAATGGATAACTTTTGATATTATATATCATATAATGATCACTAAATGAAGTACATTGAAGTTCTGATGAAAGGTCAAAGTCTGAAATGACATTCAGTTGTGACAAGTAGAGAAAATGTAATGGCAATTACAGTTGTCAAAACACGAAGAATACCGAAAAAATGAACGTTTTCGACATTGGCAAATTTTCGTTCGCGCACTTTTGGCTACTGATGAAAAAAATAGTGTAAACCTAGAAAGGGGCCAGTAAAAGTGGTCTTTATGGGCAGGTAATCCTTATATATAGGTTCAAATAACGTGAATAAAGACTTACTTACTTGGTCCTCTTCGTGCCTGGGGCACATAAGGCCTTTACCGAGGACCTCCACCTCTGTCTGTCGGATGCCATTTGCTGTACTAAGCCCCAAGTCCATCCCTGCTCCTTCATCTCTTTCACAACTGATCTCCGCCATGTCTTCTTGTGTCTTTCTCTGTTTCTCTTTCTAGGTGGAGTCCATCTTATGGCTACCCTTGGTATATCTGATATTTCCATTCTAAGGACATGGCCGATCCACCTGCACCGTTTCTCTTTAATCTGTTCGGATATGGCAGTTGTTTGGGTTCTTTCATACAGCTCTTCATTGCTGATCTTATTTTAAATGAATAAAGAGCAATCGGAATAAACTATTATTTTACTGGTCGGCTTTAAAAGCAGGTGATACTTATATAGGGGTGACCTGTAAGGAAGGTTTGACTGACTGTATGTTATAAAATTATATTGTATTCTTTAAAAAATATAATTTTAAATATTTCAAATGGACGTAAATAAAATATAAGCCGCCTGCATGAGTCCATGGACTTTGGATGATGTAGGCCCTATAGATTGTTCTCATGGACCTCTAGCAGACGAATTTTTTTTAGTATAGTGGTCGCCATTTGATAGGCAATCTATATCATTTATCTGTCTATTTTAACCAAATTTGTTAATTTTAAATTATTATTTTTCAAAAAGTAATCGGGATATAAATAAAGTTTTTAAATTTATGAAATCGCCAATGTTTTTACTTTGATTTGATATACTTTATTTATTTTTGTTCTCGTAACAAAAATGTGACAATAAATTTTATACACCCTATTTTAGAAAGAATTAATAAGACTCAATTTCTAATGCCCACCAAAATGGCCACTACTTTACCTGGAAAGTGGACACTGTGACATCACATAGGAACTATCTATTGATATTGAATAGACTCGGAAGGTTAGTCCAGCAATGGAATGAGGGAAAAATAAATGCAAATTGCAAATTTACTGATTTGCCATTGAGTTTAAGAAATCAATATATATATTGTAATTTCGTATTAGAATAACGCAGGTGAGCAACAACGGTCCTAATTTTTTCCATAATTACTTCCCCTTGGTTAAATTGTTCAACGATAGGTGGCCTTTGATTCTTAGTGATATAAATGTTTATTGACGGTGTTGAGTCTATTTATTTTTAAGAAATAAAGTAATGTAGATGCATTTTTTCAAATTATTTTATTTCATTTACAATTATTTGCGAGAATGGGAACTTATTTTACCGACAAAACCACGTAAATATTTAACTAAATGAATGTAAGCGCCCAAGTGATACCCGCATGTCGTCATAAGGGGGCGGCCATCTTTAAAATTTCCGAGTTGCACAATCAAGAATTTGGCCACATTGCCAGATCAAAAGTATCTACGGACGGCTCGAGAAGCCTTCGTAGTGAGAGAAAATAGATTGTAAGTCTGCGTAAATAATCAAACTTGAAAATCTGTGTTGATAGAGGGGTAATCGAAGAAAAATCACTATTTGATTACAGCTGAACTAAAAAGTGAAATGCCGGCATTTTCCATATGGCCGCGAATCGCGGAAAATTTTATGATGAGGATGAGATTGGTTGATTCTTGAATTCATCATTTGTCACTCATTAAGAATAAGGGTGATATAAACTGAAACAAATTGAAATTCAATAAATTAAATGTCTATATACCTGATAAAACTTTGATATCCATGGATTTTGACAAAACATGTTGGGATATCAAATTTTCCAGATCAGACACATGATGCTAATATTTATTGAAAATTCCCTGCAAATGACTTATGAAAAACTTTGTCCCAAGTTGGCAAAGTGATAGTCCGTGTGGCATCAACTACTGATTTTCTGCGTATGAAATCCACCTGCTCTTTGCTACGAAGAAAGTATATATCAAATGTGTGGAATTCTGCCTATGATGGTAGCAATGTTAAAATATATTTTGCCATAATTTGATGGGACAGATAATTTGGCCTAGATTTGGCCCAACTTTCACACATTTTTCAGGACTCTCAACCTTTTGTAAATGGGACCAGGACCTTTCAATTGTGAAAATAAGTAACATAATGGCTGAAATTATGAAAATGGAAACTCCAAAAAAGTCCACAATTGTGAAAATTAAGAAAGTGATTAAGAAAATACATAAGATTTTGAATTGTGAATAGGGAAGAATAGCAGGTCCCCCCCTCCCCCTTCAGATGAAAGTCACCAGCCTTTGGCAAGTGAACTGACACACTCACTTTTCTCTCACCCCGAGATCTTGAGTGAAATTAAACCTAGACAGTGAGACACTGATCTGAAAGCACATGCATCAAACATCTAACTTATCTCTTCTTTGACACGTAATTTTCCTAGGTTTCCATAAATTTAAAATAATTTGTAGCCAAATTTCCAAAATTTGTGAAAATATAGTCCTTTTTAAAGTATTTTTCTACAGATTTGCTAAAATGGGTTATTATTTGAAAGAATTCCTCAGAAATTAGTAGCCAATAGCGATTTTGGCTACCAGGAATGGAAACATAGCCTAGGTTATAGGTATAGAAATATTTTTTTGATTATTAAGTAGAGTTGAAATTTCAGTTTCAATTTGAGAAAATTGCAGGGCAGGTTTTTAAAAAACATAACTGACATTATTTTATTTGTGTTTTCAGGTAAAATTTTGTGACCAAGTCTAATACATCACTATGTCGCAAGCAAAGTTAACCCGTATAGCTATTGTCAGTAATGACAAGTGTAAACCCAAACGTTGTCGTCATGAATGTAAAAAGTCTTGTCCTGTGGTAAGAATGGGTAAGTAGTGTATGGAAGATATAGAGAAGTTGATGTACAAATGGAGTTTTTGATGATTTTATTTAATTAGAATGTTTTGGAAAACTAATGTTTCTCGCATCAGCTTCTTTCATGCAGTGTAATTATCATGTACAATTAAACCTCAATTCATTAACATTATTTTAGTCAAAATTTGGCATTATAAAGCCTAATAAAGGGTTTGATGATAAATTGGGTGATGATTATTATAAGGAAAAACATACATGTAGAACAAATGACTTTTGTTGAGAATATGTGAGGTGCTATAGTGTTACCAAGGGGCATTACAACAAGGTTTTACTGTATTGATATCTTTATTAATGTTCATTTGTGTACAGTACAGTCAAACCTGCCTTCAAGGCCTCCTCAATAATAGGAGCACCTGCATTTAAAGGCCATTAAAATGTTATCGCAATCACTCCTTATTCAGGTTATTTGAACCTGTATGCATGGGCCAGGTTCTCTTGGATGGCCTTTATCAGCAGGTTTTAACTGTACGAGTTTAGCTATGTACATGATTTTGCATCATTGTCTTTTTAGGAAAACTCTGTATAGAAGTTACTCCTGCAGATAAGATTGCATTTATATCAGAAGAATTGTGTATTGGTTGTGGTATATGTGCTAAGGTAAAGAAATTTATGTAGAACCCTGTTTCATAAATATTGAAACCTAAATCAGGCTTTATAACATTTCTACATGGTGTACAAACAATAAAAGAACAAGTTTACTTCATACATGTAGTGTTCAATTCAGAAATAAGGTTCATAAGCAGTGTATGCCAAACTTTCAAAATGATTAATGGACATTGGGTCTGGTAAACCTAAAAACTTTACCAGACCATAAATTTTTTTACTGGACTGAAAATTCTTCAATAAAAAGAAAACAATGTTTCGGTTTTGTAAATATTTATTTTTCCTTTTGTTTAGTCCCTGGCAAAGGAAAACACATTTTCCCAAGCCATTCCCTCGGTTTCACGTTTTTCTTCATAATTTGTGTCTCCCGTAGCTTTCCGTTTCATTGGTTTCCCTGGAATAGCTCCAGGAACGTATTTCAGGTTAAACATTTTTGTAATAATGGAAGTTCAATGGCAATAATAAAATTCAAATCGGATTGGAACTATAAATCCTGATTTTTGGTTTACCGAACATATGGTCCGGGAAAACTCTGATTTTTATCAGACCAGCGGTAATTTTACCAGACTAGTCTGACGGTCCGATGAAGTTTGGCACACACTGGATAAGGTCAGCCTAATCAAGGCCTAAAAAGGTAGGGACCAGGGATTAAGTTTTAAATTATTGATTTCCATATCAAATAGAAAGTATTATTGGGTAAAATGAATGTTCTGCAATTTAGATATATTTCTTTTAATAAAGTGACTATTCTTTCACTAAGCTCTCAGCATTACGAATTTCGAAATGAAAGTCACGGTTCTTTTGGATGGGAACTTGAAATAAACAAGGTCCCTGTCACGGTAGACATGGCGAGATAAAGAACCCCGCTGTATAACACCATCAGCGCAACACACAGTCAAAATTTCTGCACTTTTGCCTATACAAATCTAGCTGGCAATGTCTCGATATAAGTGAAATATTCTTGACTTGTATGTAAAACGCTATTACTCAACTCAACTCTTATAAAGTATATGCTTCACCTTTTGTAAAGATGTTTTGATGTATAAACCTAAACCATCCATACTACATGTACTTTATATGTTTTTATATACTTTCAGAAATGTCCTTTTGAAGCTATAAGTATAATAAACTTACCAAGTAATTTAGAAAAAGATACAACACACAGATACAGTGCTAACTCTTTCAAATTACACAGGTATATATATATATAACATAAGTATTATAAACATACCAAGTAACTTGGAAAAAGATACAACACACAGATACAGTGCTAACTCCTTCAAATTACACAGGTATATATATATAACATAAGTATTATAAACTTACCAAGTAACTTGGAAAAAGATACAACACACAGATACAGTGCTAACTCCTTCAAATTACACAGGTATATATATATATATATAACATAAGTATTATTAACTTACCAAGTAACTTGGAAAAAGATACAACACACAGATACAGTGCTAACTCCTTCAAATTACACAGGTATATATATATATATAACATAAGTATTATTAACTTACCAAGTAACATAGAAAAAGATACAACACACAGATACAGTGCTAACTCCTTCAAATTACACAGGTATATATATATATATATAACATAAGTATTATTAACTTACCAAGTAACATAGAAAAAGATACAACACACAGATACAGTGCTAACTCCTTCAAATTACACAGGTATATATATATATATATAACATAAGTATTATTAACTTACCAAGTAACATAGAAAAAGATACAACACACAGATACAGTGCTAACTCCTTCAAATTACACAGGTATATATATATATATATAACATAAGTATTATTAACTTACCAAGTAACATAGAAAAAGATACAACACACAGATACAGTGCTAACTCCTTCAAATTACACAGGTATATAATATATATAAACATAGGTATTATTAACTTACAAGTAACATAGAAAAAGATACAACACACAGATACAGTGCTAACTCTTTCAAATTACACAGGTATATATAACATAAGTATTATAAACTTACCAAGTAACTTAGAAAAAGATACAACACACAGATACAGTGCTAACTCTTTCAAATTACACAGGTATATATATATATATAACATAAGTATTATAAACTTACCAAGTAACTTAGAAAAAGATACAACACACAGATACAGTGCTAACTCCTTCAAATTACACAGGTATATATATATATATATAACATAAGTATTATTAACTTACCAAGTAACTTAGAAAAAGATACAACACACAGATACAGTGCTAACTCCTTCAAATTACACAGGTATATATATATATATATACATAAGTATTATTAACTTACCAAGTAACTTAGAAAAAGATACAACACACAGATACAGTGCTAACTCCTTCAAATTACACAGGTATATATATATATATTAACATAAGTATTATAAACTTACAAGTAACATAGAAAAAGATACAACACACAGATACAGTGCTAACTCCTTCAAATTACACAGGTATATATATATATATAACATAAGTATTATAAACTTACCAAGTAACATAGAAAAAGATACAACACACAGATACAGTGCTAACTCTTTCAAATTACACAGGTATATATATATATAACATAAGTATTATAAACATACCAAGTAACTTGGAAAAAGATACAACACACAGATACAGTGCTAACTCCTTCAAATTACACAGGTATATATATATATAACATAAGTATTATAAACTTACCAAGTAACTTGGAAAAAGATACAACACACAGATACAGTGCTAACTCCTTCAAATTACACAGATATATATATATATATAACATAAGTATTATTAACTTACCAAGTAACTTGGAAAAAGATACAACACACAGATACAGTGCTAACTCCTTCAAATTACACAGGTATATATATATATATATAACATAAGTATTATTAACTTACCAAGTAACATAGAAAAAGATACAACACACAGATACAGTGCTAACTCCTTCAAATTACACAGGTATATATATATATATAACATAAGTATTATTAACTTACCAAGTAACATAGAAAAAGATACAACACACAGATACAGTGCTAACTCCTTCAAATTACACAGGTATATATATATATATATAACATAAGTATTATTAACTTACCAAGTAACATAGAAAAAGATACAACACACAGATACAGTGCTAACTCCTTCAAATTACACAGGTATATATATATATATATATAACATAAGTATTATTAACTTACCAAGTAACATAGAAAAAGATACAACACACAGATACAGTGCTAACTCCTTCAAATTACACAGGTATATATATATATATATAACATAGGTATTATTAACTTACCAAGTAACATAGAAAAAGATACAACACACAGATACAGTGCTAACTCTTTCAAATTACACAGGTATATATAACATAAGTATTATAAACTTACCAAGTAACTTAGAAAAAGATACAACACACAGATACAGTGCTAACTCTTTCAAATTACACAGGTATATATATATATATAACATAAGTATTATAAACTTACCAAGTAACTTAGAAAAAGATACAACACACAGATACAGTGCTAACTCCTTCAAATTACACAGGTATATATATATATATATAACATAAGTATTATTAACTTACCAAGTAACTTAGAAAAAGATACAACACACAGATACAGTGCTAACTCCTTCAAATTACACAGGTATATATATATATATAACATAAGTATTATTAACTTACCAAGTAACTTAGAAAAAGATACAACACACAGATACAGTGCTAACTCCTTCAAATTACACAGGTATATATATATATATAACATAAGTATTATAAACTTACCAAGTAACATAGAAAAAGATACAACACACAGATACAGTGCTAACTCTTTCAAATTACACAGGTATATATATATATACATAAGTATTATTAACTTACCAAGTAACTTAGAAAAAGATACAACACACAGATACAGTGCTAACTCCTTCAAATTACACAGGTATATATATATATATATAACATAAGTATTATTAACTTACCAAGTAACTTAGAAAAAGATACAACACACAGATACAGTGCTAACTCCTTCAAATTACACAGGTATATATATATATATATAACATAAGTATTATAAACTTACCAAGTAACATAGAAAAAGATACAACACACAGATACAGTGCTAACTCTTTCAAATTACACGGGTATATATATATATATATATATATATAACATAAGTATTATAAACTTACCAAGTAACTTAGAAAAAGATACAACACACAGATACAGTGCTAACTCTTTCAAATTACACGGGTATATATATATATATATATATATATATATATATATATATAACATAAGTATTATTAACTTACCAAGTAACTTAGAAAAAGATACAACACACAGATACAGTGCTAACTCTTTCAAATTATACAGGTATATATATATTACATGTGTTTACTGTTAATAAGTTTGTCATAGAAATCATGAACTGAAGAAATTGGCTTATAGATATTATTTGTGCCTGGCATAGCCAAACAGCTAGGTAGCCATGTCATTCAATTTATTATGGTCTTAAGTTGTCACTACCGGTAGTGTGCATTTTGATTGTTAAGGTGTTTGATGGATTTTATTTCTATGGTCGGTGTAACAGGCTAATCTTACTGCATGTAAACTAGAATCATTATGCATATATAGTGCATAAAATGTCTAATGTGCACTTTATCACAACACCTAATGTAAAATATGTATGGGATTGATCTCTAGAATAATAACCTTGATGGCTAAGTGGTCTACTCTAAAATGTACAATAATGAATCGCTGTGCATCTCTCTGTCTAGGTATTAGAGATGGGATACTGCAGAAAAAATTACCACAGTATTTTACCAAATACCACGGTATACCACACATCCATTAAGATTCAAAATACATGTAGTATATCTATTCCTATCTAAAATAACAGCTAAGGAATTTGGGCATTGGATATTTTGAGAATATCAAGGATGCTAACACACAATAAAATTCACCGAATTTTCTGTATTTCAACCAAGTTGATTCAAAACTTAAAATCTAAATCTCATAAGATTATTGTCAAACAAAGATTTTAACAAAATTCAAATGAACACATCAAAATTCATACTCTTATTGCAACAATTATCAACAATATTGTTTGTTAAAATACCGGTATTCAAAGACTTTACCACGGTATTTCTGGTACCTGGTCAGTACCACGGTATACCGGTAATACCGCACACCACTACTAGGTATGGTTAATCAGAACAAGAAATACAAACACTACAGTACATACATTTGTGATTAGTTACCCAATAAAGACATCATGGCTCATTTTGAGTTTATATAAGAATTCAAATGTAGAAATTTTCAGAGAATTTCAATTGGATTAGCAATTGTTAATCAACCCCACATTGTCATTGAAAAATTCAAATTTCAAATTTTACATCTTATTATAATAAAAGGTGCTATCATAGACCTAATAAAGAAAATATATAGCACCCTTTACCTCTAATCCCTTAAATAGTATATAATATAACATGTACAAATTTCTTTGGTTTCATCAACAGATTACCAATTCCACGACCTGGTGAAGTGTTAGGATTAGTAGGAACTAATGGTATTGGGAAGTCTACAGCGTTAAAAGTACTGGCTGGTAAACAAAAACCAAATCTAGGTAGATTTAATGTAAGTTGATATTGTCACAGATGCAAATCACGATCTGGTGAATTTCTCCAAATATTGTATAACTTAACAAACCAAACTATGGAAAAATGGGAAAATTTGATAGATTAACTAAAATACATGCACAGATATTTCACTTGATAGCCATTTGAATTTGATGGTAAATCTATGTATGGTCAAGTGCAGGTTAATTTACATTGTGCACATATTTACATGTATGATTATCAAATTTATGACACACCTTTCAAAATTATTGATATTTAAGCTAGTATTTTCATATGGACATGTATGGTTTTTATAATGAAGAAAGTAATGAAGAAAAAGGGTGGCTTTATGGATCATGGTGTCATTCACCGCCTAGGTTCAAATCCCAATCTGAACAGATCTTAGTGGTGAAGTTTGTCAGTATGCCTGCCAAAGGACTTTTTCTCAAGGTGCTCTGGTTTCCTCCACCATCCATGAACTGCCAATTAACTGAAAAATTAAGAGAATATTTTGTTGGAATTAGAAAAGACGTGTTTTACTTCTTTGGTGCTTGCATGATTAATATCAATAAAAATAAATTATTTATATCAACAGGACCCACCAGACTGGACAGAAATATTGACATATTTCCGAGGGTCTGAATTACAAAATTACTTTACAAAAATCTTAGAAGATGATCTGAAAGCAATCATTAAACCACAGTATGTGGACCAGATACCCAGAGCAGTTAAGGTACGTAACCATGACAACTAAACAGAAACTTTAAATGATTTAAATTGACAATTAAACCACAATATGTGGACCAGATGCCCAAAGCAGTTAAAGTACGTAACCATGACAACTAAACAGAAACTTTAAATGATTTAAATTGACAATTAAACCACAATATGTGGACCAGATGCCCAAAGCAGTTAAGGTACGTAACCATGACAACTAAACAGAAACTTTAAATGATTTAAAGTAACAATAAAATCACATTTTGTGGACCAGACTAAGAGGTCAATACAATTAAATAAATAACATGGATGTCTGGTACTTCAGATATATAGATAGAAATATCCTGATAACATAGAAAGTTGGAATAGAGTAACAAACTAGCATGTGATATGTGATATGTGATAGTCTTTGAAAGCTTGCATTTAATTTGGTAAACAACATGATGATTAGGGCTGTGGATTGTTGAGCAAGTAGCGATCCGATCCACGATTCAATCCTCATGAATCACAGATCGAACCACGAATCTGCCACACAAGACAAAAAACCATATAATCAATAACGTTTAATACAAATACAAATAGTTTTAGTCGTTTATAGGTACAGTTACCACTGCAACTGTGTTACAGTTGTTTATATTTATTCTGTTTAATAATTTATATGTATTTTAAATATTTTAAAAAGAAAATTAACATATTGGCCGCTTAACGATGTGTGATTTCGAATATAACATGCTGGATGGCACTGTATTGCTCGCTGGTTGTTTTCTTCCAGTTGAATTCATAATGAAACGAAAGTGCAGAAAAATGAGTCTGGTGCATTTTGGAATTATTCGGTCACTTCTATAGCAAAATTACACAGAGTAAATGACTTTCTCAGGGATCGTGATCCACAAATTTCAGGAAAGACGAATATTCATATCAGAGTTTTCTCTGAAATTCAAGAGTACTTGAGTACTCGGATACTCATTGCAGCCCTACTGATGATCAACTTATTGGCTTCTAAACAACATGATATTTATCTTGTCTGTACAGCTCCCACAATGTTTACATCTACATGTAATAACTATGCACGTGTTACAGCATCCAATGTTAAAGTGTTTTAATAGAAGTATTTAGTAACTAGTACTTTATCTAAACTCCATAATATTAGAAATATCTCGATAAAATCAAACTGCTTTGTAGTTAAAAAAAATGAATACACGTAGATTGTCAGTAAACATATACATGTTCATGTATACAGCCTTTGTATGAAGTGTATTACTTTGTAAAATTTTAGGGATCTGTTCAGCAATTACTTGACAAGAAAAATGATTTAGGTGTTCAAGAAGAAGTGTGTGAACAGCTAGGTAAGTTGGCATACAGATTGTTACATTAAGAAATGGAACCCATATGAGCCATGCAGGTGAATGGTCAAAGGGAGATAATTGTCTACAATGACAAGCATATGAAATAGTTGTAAATTCTTGAAAGTGGTATGTGGTTTATCATCAGTTTGCTGTTACATACGTTTAATCCAGAACCAGATACAAATGCTGATGAATAAAGGTCAAGGTCATGTTTGATTTGGGTTAACTTGATGTATACATGATCAACAGCATTCTTTTGACAGTTCTTTGTTCCCAATGACTTTAACTCTTTCACTGCCAACCTCGCCGTTCGGCTATTTTAGGCTGAATGCCAATCTCGCCGATCGGCGATTCAGATACCCCGTATCATACCTCATACATTACTTACAATTTTACGACATACGATTACTTTATGGTATAGCATGTTCATTTATGACACAGCGTTGCGGAAGTGAAAAAAAAACGCACAAAAAAGATAGTTTTTGTTGATTTTGAAGCTAAAAACAGCATATGACAGTTGCAGCGAGATCGGGATAAACAATATGGCTGCGCGTCTATCAAGGGAGGAAGTACTGGAGCTAATCGCTAACGATTCTGACTCTGGATCCGATTCTAGCTGTATTGATCACTTGAAAAATGGTAATAAATATGTTTCTTCTTAAAACTTAATGCTAGTTGTTATTTCAATCAATTTCAGAAGTGAAAACATGTTAAATCTGACAGTTTAGTACAAAATACTCAACTTTGGTGAAAAAATTCCAAATGTAGGTCAATCAAGGTCAAGGTCAAGGTCATATGATATATGTATACTTAATTGGGAGATTGGTTTAAACACAACAAACAATAATCTTCATATACTGAAAGTTTTATTAAGATCTAACAATAAATAAAGATTTTACAAGGATTTTCCTATATACAGTGCATTTCTGCAAATCGTCCAAAATAAATGTGGCACTGAGAAGGCCATTTTATGAGAAATGTGGCAGTGAAAGAGTTAAGGATTTTCAAAGTACTACAGTTTGATAATTAAAATTCAACATTAGAAACCAGTGATGATATGAGGTAATTGCTGTTCACATTCTGAACAAATACTGTAGAGAAAACCCCTTATATACTGAGGTTGACATTTTAAATACATGTTATTTAGCAATCTAAATTTAGAATCTGTAAAAAAAAGGATTGTGATGTATTGGTGGTCCAATATAGACTGATCATATACATTGAACATTTGAATAGTTAAACAAATTAGAATTTGAAGTTAAAAGCATGAAAGCTGTTTTAAATGATTTTAAATAAAACTTACTATGTATGTTATTTTTGTTTCAATTTTCATAATACTGGAAATGTTGAGCAGTTTTAAGTACTATAAACGTTTCTGTTTGGAATGGTCAAATGAGTGAGCTTGTGTATCACATTGCCACTCACTGCCTAGGTTAGAATCACACTCTGGACAATTGGGTTCGCCGCCATACCACGTGATCAATACCTCTTAACGTTTGTGCAGAACATTTTGGAAAACGTCAACATTACAAATTCCTGGAATAACATTGTTTTTACGGGAAAGCGTCATATTGTGCGATTCCATGTCCATTGGAAACAAGCGTTTCACAGACACATTAGAAGGTATCACGTGGTACAGCGGCAAACCCCATACCTATTTTAAGAAAGTTTGTCACTTTACTTGCCAAATTTCAGTGGTTTTCTCTCAAAACTCTTGACTCCCTACGCTATTCCTGAACTGACTACCTCCATATAAGTGAAAGAATTAAAAAATCTTGACTGGGCATAAAACTCTTCTCTCTGCTTATGTCTCTGTCTACATGTTTCAATTATTATTTCAGATTTACGAAATGTGAAGGATAGAAACGTAGAAGATTTATCAGGAGGAGAATTACAAAGATTTGCAATAGCCATTGTGTGTATACAGAAAGCTGATATGTAAGTAAACTTAGCTTCAGAATCTATTTTTCTATCCCTGGTAGTCAAATTCACAATTTGGTACTAATTTCTGAGAAAAACTTTCAAAAAATATTTATGAAATTTGTTTAAAAAAAATTACTTTGGAAAGGAACATATTTTCACAAAATTTGGAAATTTAGTCACTGTTGATTTTAAATTTGTGGAAACCTAGAAAATTTTAGACTTATTAAAAAACACAAAACTAGATTTAAAAAAAAAACAAAATAAATTAAGCTTATGGGGCAACCTCTATGAAACAATGTATCAATACAGGCAAGCTATTGGGTAGTATTGTTCCTGTCCTCCGATTCTTAAAATTTCACTTGCATGAAGGTGATTGTTTCTGGTATGGTTGAGAAAATTAGAATACCAAGAGAAATCGAAATGACGAAGGACAATTTGGGTTTTAACTTAAGCAGTAGCTTATAATTTGATCTGAAAACCACCACATTAGACCACTCACCCATATTTGAAACAAGACCTTTAAAAATTGATAGTGAATTTTATATCATTGTCTACTCATGTAATTCTAATAATGATTAAAAAACAAAAATATTATCAACATGTTTATTCAAATAAAATGATGATGTGAACTTGTATTTTTACAAGAACTCAAAATGTTGATCTTGAATGCCACATGATCTCTCATTAATACAATGGTAAAATATTTATCATTCTTCAAATAAAATAGTAAAACATTGATCATCATTCAAACAAAACTACAATGTAAACTTGCATCTGTTTCAGATTCATGTTTGACGAACCATCTAGTTATTTAGATGTAAAACAGAGATTGAAAGCTGCTTTAGCCATCCGTAACCTCATACATCCAGATAAATACATCATTGTTGTAGAACATGACTTGTCAGTTCTGGACTATTTATCAGACTTTATATGTTGTTTATATGGAGTACCTGGAGCCTACGGTGTAGTCACTATGCCCTTCAGTGTTAGGGAAGGTATGTATTTATCAGACATTTTGTGGAATACCTGGTGCCTATGGTGTAGTCACTAAGCCCTTCAGTGTTAGGGATGTATGGATTTTCTTCAGTTAATACTAAATCTGTATAAATAAATAAATGCTAGTAAATTTGAGAAAGTTGTAAGCCAAAAAAGCCTTTAAAGTAAAATTATGAACATGTATGTTAGATAATATTCCAGGGGTTCAAAATTGCGTTTTGTAATAGAAGGTCTGGGACCTTTTCTCTTTTTTGGCAGGACCCACATTAAGTTATCCATGTCAGTAAACAATAAAATACCAAATCACATAGAAATATAGTGTTAAAACTATACAGAAAAATACTCAGTCATAAAGCCTATGATGAACAAAAGGTAATTGCTGTTCACATTCAGACAGTAACATGGTGATTAAATTCCTAATACACTGAGGCTTTATGTACATATCTGTTTATTACTCTGATTGAGAAACAGCTTGACCAGTATGTTGAATACACAGAAATAGGAGAATTTGGTCTTTCTCTTCTAAATAGTAATGTTTTGTTGCTGTAATGGTTGACTGATCAAGATAATGTGTATACTGCCAGCATAGGGAAGTGGTTAATGAAGAAACCTGGATTTTTTGTCAAAATATACATGTATCATGAGTTGCAAAAAACTGATATAGTACTATGGGTTCAAACATGAATTTTTAGAGCATTTGTAATGTTATGTTCAAGATATACATTTAGAGGGCTTATATCTGAGTTCTGTAGATTGTAGATGTTCTAGACAGGAGGGCAATATACCTGAATTATTTAAAGCTTACACATGGCATTTCAAAGTTGTTTCAGATAGATTTGTATGCATAGATTAGTTGCTAGGGATCAAAATTGGGCTAAAGACCCTAGGACCTGTAATTGCCTTTAGCTGAATATGTGACCAACCTTTGAATTTCTCAGTACACTACTGCATGTCCCATTAAATCAAACAAGGTTTTACTTGTGCATTGTTTTATGAGCAAGAATTTTTGGATATTTATGAAATTAATCAGATTGGGTTCAGATATATAAATGTGAGCATAAATTTACGTTAATTGTTGTTACATCATTTTAGAAATTAGAAATGTCATTTTGACTCAAAGGTAACTGATATCAGAATCCAAAGGATAGTTATTCAGTTTTTTCGAACATGTGTATAATGCACTGGAAATAATACGTGTAACCTTGTGGATACTAACATAAAACAAAAGTATCTTATACTTGCAAATGCCTAACGAAATATTGGTACAGTATTGACAATATTTCACTTCTGTGAGATTTTTGTAGTTCCTGAAAATTCTAAGAAAGCCTATGATAAATAAAAGGTAATTGCTGTTCACATTCAGACAGTAACATGGTGATAAAATTCCTAATACACTGAGGCTTTATAGACATATCTGTTTATTAATCTGATTGAGAAACAGCTTGACCAGCATGTTAATTACACAGAAAAGGAAAATTCAACTTGTCTATGGTCAAACATTTATCAGTCTTTTTCTTCTGACTAGTAATATTTCTCTGCTGTAATTGTTTCGATGACTGATAAGGATAAGGTGTATACAGAGGCGCCAATGTTTGTAGGAATAGTTGAGTTAGTAATGGAATTGCCTGGTTTTGATGGCAAAATGTATGAAAACATGCCACAAAAAAAACAATCATGTACGAGTGTCTCGAATATAAATTTTGAGAGCATGTGTAGTGTGTTTACATGTTTACTGAATATATAACCTATAAAATGTAAATCTGATATAAGAACTTGGTTATTTAAAACATCTCGTTAATTTTGCTCAGAAAAATTGCATTGTTTTTAAAAACTTTTCTCTAATCTTCACTTCTGTCGCTGTGTCAAATCTAATTTGAGCCTTTTTAGTCTATTTTAAAGTGTAAGGGTCTTGTACATGACTTATTTAATACTTCTACTACCTAAGGTTTACGATTTGGCATAATACCTTAAAACCTATAATTGCTTTCAGTTGAACATGTGACCAACCTTTGAACTTAATTGACAATACACTGTACTGTAATGCATGTCTCATTGAAATCAAACCAGCTTTTTCTTATGCATTGTTTTATGGGCAAGAGTTTTCGGATATTTATGAAACTAATAAAATTGGGTTAGGAAATGTAAATAAAGTGACCATATAATTGTTTATACATCATTTGTTAGAAATAAGTTGTCATTTTGACTTGGCGCTAACTGATATTAAATTTTATGGGTCGTTATTCAGTTTTTGCAGACACACAATGTACTTGGGAATAAAAACCTAACTTGAAACATAAGTATCCTAAACTTGCAATTACATGTACATACTGAAATATCATTACAGTATTGACAATATTTCATTTCTGTGAAATTTATAGTGCCAGATATCTGTAAGAAAGCCTATGATGAGTAAAAGGTTATTGCTGTTCACATTCAGACAGTAATGTGGTGATAAAATTCCTAATACACTGAGGCTTTTAATGAATTTGAAATAGTCATTGTTTTATATTTAAACTGAACCTGACAGTTATATAATCTGTACACTGATTTATAAATGTATGTCTATTAAACCAGATTTTAGACAAGAATCTGCAAAATAATATGACAGTTTGAGACGAAAAAAAAAATCCACAAAAAGGATCATTTTTAGATAGAACAAAGTTCAACAAACATCCATTGGCAAGAAACCTTGCACTTTTTCTTTGGTCTGCAAATTGAATACATGTATGTTAAAAGCCTGTGTTTCCATTCCTGATAGCTGAAATCAACTTTGGTTATTAATTTCTGAGAAATTCTTTCAAAAAGTAAGTTATTTTTAGCAAACTTTTAAAGGACTTTATTTTCACAAATTTTGGAAATTCCGTTACTAATTTTTAATAATTTTACAGTATCAAAATGGATTTTAATTTTTCATTACAGGTATCAACATTTTCTTGGACGGTTTTGTACCAACAGAAAACTTGAGGTTTAGGGAAGCATCACTGACGTTCAAGGTTGCAGAGACTGCATTAGAAGAGGAGATTAAGAGGATGTGTAGATATGAATATCCTAATATGAAGAAAAAATTGGGTATGTTTGTCAGGAAATATGATCCATTCCCTCTTTGTTCATTGTCCCCACCTTTCGAAGAAAGAGGGGGATATTAAATTTGAGTGTCCGTCCTTCCGTCGTCCGAAACTCTTGTCTGTGCAAATTCTCCAAAACTATGAAGCACTATTTCGTGAAACTTGGTGCAAAGCATCAACATTGATAGGAGATGTGCATATCGTCATGGAGTCATAGCCCTTTGAACATAAGTGCTAATCACAAAAAAAAGAACCTGGTGACGTTTGATCATAAATCACTTAATTTATTTGCTTAGAAATTTATGACTGACCACTTTTCATTAGCCATTGGATACATTTGTACCTAAAAATATGAGCTGGTAATCCAAATTACATGTCTACATGTTGTATCTGATTGAATGTCATTTGCAGTAGAATGCCGTTGCCCTTCAAAGCTGCACTAATATGACCTTAAGTTTGATTCTGTATTTTCTGTGACTTGTGTACGTTGTCGTCATGTTTGTTTACCTACCTTGACATGGCGGTGTACAAGTGACATTACTTTTAGCTTTAAATGTGATGTGCCTTTATTTACCCAGGTAGTTACAAACATAGCAGTGATTTTGTTTGCCTAAATATACTACTAAATTAAGGTATTTTCCCCTAGGGAAAAATTACTAAGATTTCCCATTTTATCTACAAAAGTTCCCAAAAACAACAGTGATGCACTAACAAATCAAATATAGTTTTCTTTGCAATGAAGATACTTCTTCCTATTGCCAGCATATAATAATGCAGTTTT
Source organism: Anadara kagoshimensis (assembly GCA_021292105.1). Lineage (NCBI taxonomy): Eukaryota > Metazoa > Mollusca > Bivalvia > Arcoida > Arcidae > Anadara > Anadara kagoshimensis. The sequence continues at coordinate 33,519,958 of CM037873.1, read as the reverse complement.
CTAACTCTCAGAACTTCAATTTTCCAAATCTTAAAGACAGAAGGTAGTTATTAAAATGTGTAACAGAATCACTGCATAGCTACATGTACCCTTGGAAGTTAACCATGCACTATACAAGAAATGTGTTTAAATGGCAACCAATAAGTTTGTGCTCGCACTTTGGATTTTACATGTTAACAAGTCATGTTTTAATGAAGGGTTTTTATATGGTATATATAAAGCCTATGATGAATAAAAGGTAATTGCTGTTCACATTCTGATATTAAAATGTTGACAAAATTCCTTAAAATCTGAGGCATGCTGTAGGTAGTTTTAGTAACTCTCCTAAGGTATGTTATGGTTTGTTGATTGGTATCGATTAAACAAAATGTTCCTCTTCTCCAGAGCATGTTTTTGCATTTTTGGCACAATATTTTGATACAGACGCACAGTTTTTAATGGTTTTCGCCGGATGTGAACCACCTGTTGCACGCTAACAATTTAAAATTAAATCTGCTTTTTCTCGCTTATTTTCGAATCTAAACCAACTTTTAGAATGCATAATTGTTTTGAAAGCCTTGCTCTTTGCGATGCTTCAATAGCATTATATAACATTTAAAGCTTGTGATTGGCACTGATTTATAAAAATTGTTTACATTAGATATTAGAATAAATTTAAACATGTAAAAATTTTAATGAAATTTAAGTTTATATATTGATTTGCTTTCAGGAAATTTCTCAATGGAGGTAGGACAGGGTCAGTTCACAGATTCTGAAATCATAGTAATGTTAGGAGAGAATGGGACTGGAAAAACTACATTCATAAGGATGTTGGCTGGAAAATTGGAGCCCGATGAGGGAGGTTGGTATAATTGATACATGAATATGTAAATTTACTAATAGGAGAAAATGGGACTGTAAAAATACATCCAATAGGATGTTGTCGAAATCAATGCCTCCCTCTGTAAGATGGAATTTACATGTATTTATCAAATTATTATATGTCTACAAATTGGATAGGTATAAAAGAAGTATAAAGAAAAAATTATTTTAATCATTAGTATTATTTTAAATGTTTATACACATTTCCATCTCAGATTAAACCAACAGCAAAGCTGTTTAAACATGAATTATACACAATGTTTCACGAAATATTGTGGACAAAGCTTCTTTTTTTGCCTTGTTCATATCTGATTGTTGATGTCAAAAAATTTATAAACAAATGCATATATATATGCATTATACCATTGTTGGAAATAGGTCAAAACTTGGAATCAGTCATTGTCTTGGTAATTTCAACATGTTGTATAATGGTAAATATGAAACTATTGAAAAAGTTACAAGTCTTTCCCAAAAGTTACCAGTCCTTCCCAAAAGTTACCAGTCCTTGAAAAAAGTAACCAGTTCTTCACAAAAGTTAACATCCTCAGACTGTCAAATTATCAGCTATTTCCAACTGTGATTATACACATTAATGCCATAAATTTACCATTATCTACAACAATTTTTTGTGTTGTATAATTACAGGTCCAGCACCTATACTAAACGTCAGTTACAAACCACAGAAGATAAGCCCCAAATCACAAGGAACAGTTAGACAGCTTCTACATGAGAAAATACGAGATGCCTATGTTCATCCACAGTTTGTTTCAGATGTAATGAAACCACTACAGATTGAAAGTATAATTGATCAAGAGGTATGCTGGGATAATTATAAATATACCCTCGAAAAAAAAAGCTTGGTGGGGTATATAGGAGTTTGGAAATTTGTCTGGCTGACTATCTCAATATCGTGTCTGAACCGTATCTTCCATATCAATCTTGGACCTGAAAACAAAGTTAGGGGTTTATAGGAATCCTCCTGTCCACCTGTCTGGCTGACCATCTCAATATAGTGTCTAATCCATATCTTCCATATCAATCTTGGTCCTGAAAACAAAGTTAGGGGTATATAGGAATCAATCTGTCCATCTGTCTGGCTGACCATCTTTATATTGTGTCTTATCCATATCTGCCATATCAATCTTCTTCCTGAAAACAAAGTTAGGTGTATATAGGAATCCTCCTGTCCACTTGTTTTACCATCCCAATATTGTGTCCGCTCCATATCATCCATGTCTTCGGGTGGATTTTCAGCAAACTTGGCACAAATGTAATTTATATTGTTTTTTAGTTTGGTTTGCACATGTATAGTAAGGATTGGAGTGATATGAGTTTTTATGTCCAAATCAATATTCTTTCATCTGTATAAAGACAGTTAATCATGGATGGTGGAGGAAACCAGAGTGCCCAGAGAAAACCATCAACCTCTGGCATGCAAACTGACAAACTTTGTTACACTAGGATTTGCCCTGAGGTGGATTAAAAATATAGTTGGTGAGAGGCACTATTATCAGTAAGCACATGCTTTAGACGGCTCTAACACTGAGGCCCCTGCACAGCTTGGGGTATCTTAAATAAGCATGAGATGTTATATTTGCAACCATACTCTTTTTCTCGGCAATAATTGTAAGTGGTGGCATGATGATTCAAATCAAATCATAAATTAAATTTTTACTCTATGCTTAAACAGTGAAAACAAAGCTTAATTTAGCATATTCACACTCTTAATGTAAAAGTTGAGAGCAATTTCCATGTTTTGGAATGCCATGTGTTTTATTGCATTGTAAAACATCACTGCCTTCCTTTCAATTTGTAAATCGCATTTTATGAACATCTTTACATCAACAATAGAAATGACGGAATATATCAATATGTGTTTTAGGTGCAAAACTTGTCTGGAGGTGAATTGCAGAGAGTGGCCTTGACCTTGTGTCTAGGAAAACCAGCAGATGTATACTTGATTGATGAACCATCAGCCTACCTTGATTCCGAACAGCGTCTTCACGCAGCTAAAGTTATAAAAAGGTAATGAAATGACAGTATGAATGGTATGACTTTCCAATTTTGTGAAATTGTGTTAGAGTTATTCCCCTTTGATCTGAATGTTTTAAACTTCTATATGTATATTCTTGAGATTCGTGGAACCAATGATTAGAAATTGGATTCAGACACAGATGCTGAAACATTTTCCCGAAAATGAGGTTCCAGTTTATCTACATGTATATTTGTATTAGGACATTGACTGAATTAAATCTACCTGTAGACTATGTGCTCCCAATTTAGCCTGTTTTATTTTAATGCAACTTGATTCAGCGAATAGTACATAAGTAAATACTATGGTAAAAGTAATAATTTCAGATTAACTTCTCGTTAGTTAATCGTGTGAACTTGTTAATTGATGACCATTGTGTACTAAGAATTCAGGGTCATTTGTATAAACAGCCAGCCATGCACAAGAAGATGTGTTCAGCAATGCCTAAAACATGTTTTGATATTGAAAACAAAATGTGTTTATATTGTTCTTTGGTTTTTAACATTTAATTGATTGGGTCGATAACCAAGTAGTTGTATGTGACGACATTATAAAGTTTTGACATAAAGTTACTAACTATAGATTTGTTCCCAACAAATTTTTCCCAATAACTGAATATGCCGTTACAAAGGTCACTGTTGTAAAAGAGGGTTAGTGACTTTACATTATATAGTCATGTATGACCATCCTTATGCAAAAAGGGTCCTTGGGTAAAAGTATTGAGAATGTCACTTTTTGTTATATTTTTTGAAGCAACGACATTGGTTATGCAAAAATATTAATGAAAGTGATATCATTCCAATAGACAATGAAACTGTCAAAAAACACAAAGCTATGTTTTCATTACAGACTACAGTAGAACTTCCATGGCTCGAAGTCCATGGGACTTGAGCCAAGTATTCAAGCCATCAGGGGGTTGGAGCGACCGAACATCAAGAGGCAATCTTCATTAAATTTTTAAAAATATTAAATTCACGATGATATCTAAAAGTTTTCAAACTTCATTTGTAAATAAAATGTTGAACTTCGAACGGCAAATCTATCGATATTGACAGTTCATCTGAATGAAATAAATTTGGTTGAAAGTAAAAGTAAGTAACAACAACTGATGATATAAAATAAACTTACTTTATTATCGTTATAATACAGAGCACTTGGTATTGCCAGTTATTAATAATCACCGGAACTACCGGTAATAGACATTGCCATGTGCCTTCCAATGAAATGTAAATAACAGAATCTGAATATTATATGATGAGGTAAAAAGTCGATCATCTGGTGTGGACTCGGGTGTTTTACCGATCAAGCACCTGCGGGTCGTAATCAGATTAAGAGATTACTGAACTGATCACAATTAAATACTAATCTTGGGTGACACTCTCTGTTCCAGACGAGTTATTTCGTTTCGCTCTATTACTTTCGGTGAAATCTGTATCATGGCTTCAGCTTGTGTTTTGTTTACAATGACTGGCCACATGTCATTCTGATAAAATTGTGTTCGAGTGAGAGAAGTTGAATTTTCGCTAAATTTACACCTTCAAGAAATATTTATTGTTCGAGCGAGCGGGCATATTCGAGCTATCGTAGTTCGAGCGATCAAGGTTTATTTACATATGATTTTATAGGGATTTGGACGGGACCGGCAGATGACTTCAAGTTATCTGGGGTATTCAAGGCATCGACGTTTGAGCGATCGAAGTTCAAATGTTTATTTATATTCTTTATTTGCTGTTTTCTGTATTATAATTAGTTTGTTCCAAGGGCCTTTTCGCTTACGAAATGTCCTGTATTTAATTTGGTGTGGCAAGTGATGTAACTTGTGACACCCAAATCAGAACAAATGTTATATTTCATAATGTATTGAAAATTAACTGAACCAATGATTTGTAACTAACATCATAGTAAATATGGTGAAATATTTTCCCGAAAATGAGGTTCAGTATAAGAAATACTAAACATGATAACGCTTCTTTAACAATCACTATTGAAATCTTCAAGACAGTACATAAACAGTTAGCTTTGAGGTCTTTAATTCACTTTTTTGAAAGTGAAAAGAAGTGACTAATCTGATTTTAAACATACATGTAGAGAATGCTTCTCCACCTGACTGATGATCAGTGATAAAAGACAATTCGTTTTACTATGAAAATAAATAACATTCATTTAATTTTATTTCTTTACAGATTTATCTTGCATGCTAAGAAAACTGCCTTTGTCGTAGAACACGATTTTATTATGGCTACCTACCTGGCTGATAGAGTTGTGGTATTTGAAGGTAGACCTTCCATTGATACATTAGCTAATACGTAAGTACTAGTATAACATTCTTTGCAGTCTATTCACACCAATATTCATCAGTGTTTTTACATAGAATAAAATATCAGAAAATCTTGATTGATAAATCAGGCAAAACAAAATAAATTGTTTGTTTCTAGTGAATAATTTGTTAAATATAGATTCTAGACAATCTTTGGACCAAACAAAATATATTCATTGTTTCCAGTGAATAATCTGCGAATTAAAAAGCAGTATTAAATTCAGAAAATCTTAATTAATGAATTGGGCCAAACACAATAAATTGTTAATGGTGAAGAATCGTTTTATAGAGATTTTAGAGTGTTCATTTGGGCCAAACAAAATAAATTCATCGTTTCTAGTGAATAATCTGAATTAAACAGCAGTATTAATTTCAGCATTCACAAACTCAAGAAAAATATCTTTGGTTTTAAATTGTTTAAAGTTTTGTAGAACAGTTTTAAATTGTGTGTATACAAGTCATTGAAGTTGAGTACAAATACAGGTATAGAAGGAAACCAATGATTAGAAAATGGATTCAGAAATAAGTGCTGAAACAATTTTCCCGAAAATGAGGTTTCTCTTCTAGACATTATTGGAATAATCCTCTCTTCATTCTTCATGTATTCACTTTAATGAATGCCTAGCACCTACATTGTTTAAAAAACATTATTACATCTTGATTTTTTCAGTCCACAATCTTTATTAGTTGGTATGAACAAGTTCTTGGAATCCTTAGATATCACCTTTAGAAGAGATCCAAATAATTTCAGACCCAGAATAAACAAACTCCATTCTGTAAAGGTAAGTTGAGTTGTACACGAAATACTCCAACAATACAGTAAAACTCTGTTTTGACGCCATCATTTTTTCAATCTAAGTAGTGGAATCTGTTACAGGGATGAAGATTAGCAGGGGCCCAGAAGCCCATGGCTACTAAAATTCAGTCTGGGCTCCTTAATGTTTTCACATTTTGGCTTTTTAATACTATTACAACTTCTTTTCAGTAGTAAGCTGGGCCCCTAACTCAAAATAGTTAAGCTTCATCTCTGTGTTGATAAACTGGGTCACGTAGGCAAGTTAAGAAAAATGTAGAAGAAATGGATTTTTGGAACACAAAAATTATGGCCTTAAGCAATTTAACCATGAAATAGAAGTTTGATATTTATATTACCTTCCCCTGAATTTTCGTTCAAGTCTGTTAGTGATGTGGCAATTGTCCCGACAATCGATTATCGTTGTGAGAGCAGCAATCCTAAAAATGGTTCACAAGATTATAATCGATCATCGCCGAGATGAGAGAGTAATTTCTGGATTGTTATAAAGTCCATTTCTGCCTTCATGACCAACATGGGGTAAGGAGATTATATAATGCTATCTGTATTCAGGAACTGAAGTGTCTTAAGTGTTGGAGGTATTACCACTAAGCAAGAACAAAGTTAGAAAGAACACATGACTCGCCAATTAACAGATTGTAATTTATGACCGATATGACATTACTAGAATTTGTACAAGGTGAATGTTTTTGCAACACTTTGTTTTAATAATTTTATGTTTCTGTTAATAGGATACTGAACAGAAGAAGACTGGAAACTTCTTTTTCTTGGAAGATTGAAGTGAAAGATCATAGAATGAAATAATTGATCTTTTTACCACCTACTGTATATCAGAAGAAATCATTTCATAATGATTAGTTGGAAATGGCTCACTGCCCTTAATGGAACTTTATTTAAAACATATTAATTTATTAGCTAAGAACTAAGATTTGCCAGACGAATTTCTAAATACCAAATATGCTTTTTGTAATAACTTTGGAAGATGAAGTAAAAATGAAATCTCTTGGTGCTTTATATTTACGTTTACTAAACATGGTGTTATGGTTTATTAAAACAACAGAAATATTATTTTTTAAATTGACATACATGTATACCGAAGTCATTAGTTGTAGTATTGGTTGTATGCAGTATGTTGACATGTTGATTATTAATGATAAGACCTGCGGTACCCAGACTGTATTATTATGATGTTGACAAAATACTGTGTATGACCTATATATCACCTTTTGTACATGTACATGTATAGCCTAATTATGTCTTTAGAATTTTCACTTCGACATTTTCCAGCCTTATCATGTATTAATTTAAAATTACTAAATCTAAATTGAATTCTTCGCTTGGATTGAAAGATACAGCAAATGGTGCATTAAAACATGTAACTTTTTAAAAATTAAAGATTTGAATTTTCTCTCAATTCAGAACCCCTGGCCACAATTCATATAATATATATTATAGGGACAAATGGCTCATCTGTGTTTAGATATTTGATTGGATAACAATGATATTGTGAAACCTAGTTACAAAAAGTGCTCATATATAGATTTGGTGCAAATATTTGTAAATTGTCAGCAAATTTTTATCAACAAATCGTGATATATCTCTGTCACTTGTACTGTATTATGATGTACTTGTTATTGTTATTCTTCTTTATTTTTATCAACATTAAACATGTTAAAGTATGAAATCGCATACATGCAACTGTCTTGATAGGCAAACAATATTTAACCCATTCACTTGACCTCTCGCACTGATTTTGTTACATTTTATTTTAAAAAAACTACTTTCTGCCATTAGGATTGGGAAAATTGAGAGATATATGCTGATCCACCCTATATAGTATTGCAAGGATTCACAGTTAATACATAAGCAATGCACGTTTTCAATGTTGTAAATAAAATAAACATGTGTTCCATTCAGATGAAAATACCATATATAATTTAAAGGTCAAGTTGACAGGTCAATGTTGTTTGCCTAAACAAGTATTAAAAGAAAACCCCAGTATGCATGCGTGTTTATATAGTAAACAATAAAATCTGGAAGGATTATAAAAAAGTAAGGAAAAAAGGAAAGCTCTATGCTTGAAACATATATATTAAACCATAGTTAAATATGGTTATAATAAACATGATATTTATGAATAGAATTGTGATATGCTTTTCTTTTCTCCTTTTACCACTGCAGTAGCTCAATTGATAAAGTGCTTGCTTCTTAAGTGGGAGGTTGTGGGTTTGAGTCCCGTCTGGGTCTGACCCAAGACTTGAAAGTGTGTAGTGACTGTTCTTTCGCCAAGCACTTGGCATTATGAAACTCACGGTTCTTTCAGATGGGAACTTAAAATAAAGGAGTTCCCGTGTTATGGTAGACTTGGCACCATAAAGAACCCTGTTGTATAATGCCATCATCGCAACACACATGCAAAATTTCTGCACTTTCGCCTATTGCTGGCAATGTCTCGATATAAATAAAATTATTCTTGACTGGGACGTTAAACACCATTGCTCAAACTCAACTCTTCTCATTTGCCTAAAATGGGAAATCGGAATTATGCTGAAAAATGGCTTTGCCAAAGTATGTGCTATTGTTCAAATCACAATCCCAAAAGAAAGCAAAAACTTTGAAAACTGGCAAATTGAAGCAAAACACCTGAATATTTACCTGGGAAATGAGGACCTGTGCTCTGGAAGGGTATGCACCTACAAACATATACTTGGATGGAGTAATAGATAAAGTGTTTTACACCAGGGTCAAGAATATTTTACTTGCATCAAGGCAGTTAGTTCAGGGATGGTGGAGGAAACCCGAGATAAATCTTGCCTTTATTTATGACGAATTAAATCAGATGGACATTGCTCACCAGTTATGAATAATTCATTAATAAAAATCGGGGGGGGGGGGGGGGGCTCAGTTGTTCAAAGCTTGATTTGTCAAAATGGGAATTTTTTTCTATAATTTTAAATATGTAGTGAAATAGAGTTTCATCAAACTGGAGCAAATTGTTTTGAAACTTGATTTAATAATGTTGATTGGATTTTGTGTTAATTATTGATTAAACTAATCAAACTTTGAACAACTGGGTCCATAAGGATGCTAAAACGTGATCAGAATGGAGTTTCAACGCCATATCCATATTATGTCCTGTCACATAATAAACCACGATTTATCGGTTTGAAAATCAGTAATTGATTAGAGTCAAGTAATGCTATTTATCGCGGTAGTTTTCAAGATTCTTTCACTTACATCATGCGTCAGTTGTCCGATGGTGGAGAAAACAAGTGTCTGACAACCTTGGGTAGGATTTGAACCTAAATGGCGATGTGGTCCATAAGTCTGCGTTTAAGATCACTCGGACACCGAAGCCCCCTGAAGTCAGTAATGAGGAAATATTACACGCCAAAATACTTTGGAATTTACCATACCATTAATGTTCTTTTGTTGTTTATAGCGAAATGTTTTGAAGCTTTTTAACTTAAGAAACATAATTTGTATTCTCCCATCAGTTCGCTGGCCTAAGGTTAGCGGTTTTCTTCGGTTTCCCCTACTGTATCGTAGCTAACTTCGATATAGGTGAAGGAATCATGAAAGAGGCGTAAAACCCATTACTCCACTCCTCTCTTAGTAAGTGTAGGATTATTATTTTTTTTTTTTTTAAATATTTCCGTTACATACCTTTAGAAATGTAAAATCCATTTTTAAAAATGGTACATGGTAATTATTATAATAAACCATTTTTAATGTATTTTATGACAAAATGTAAACATAAAAGGTTTATGAAAATTCTACAAAGATGCCACCATCATAGTACTTGTGACAGCATTAAATGTTTGTCCTGTTGCATCTCGGAATATGCGTGTACTAGTTAAAATTCAAGACGCGTCTGAATGTCAAAAGGGAGTCACAACTAAGAATTGTTAAACAAAATTAAATAAAATTAATACAATACTGGCAGATTAAAACTGTAATTTATTGTATAATTTTCAGAAATGCACAAAAATGGCGGGATAATTGGTCGTGAAAATTCCTTGGAGTTAGCTCTAATCATGTTAAAATGACGTTTATACTCGCATCACGCAGAGATTAAGAGGTTTGGGCAAAACTAACTGGAATGTCCGTTTGAATTTTCTTTTTCTCTGCGATATAAGCTGAATCAATAAAGAGGCTTAAAGGGATATATTCTAGCTTCGTTTCTAGTGTAATGAAATCTCTGTAGAGTTGATGATAATAGATTATTCCTTATCGTCTTCCTGCATTTGACCTTGTATCACCAACCAGACCTATCTCGCGGAAATGTATTTAGTGATCTCAGCATTTCTATACAAAACATTCAATTTTTCTATAGAAATACCATTATTTACTCTCTTATTTTTGTAAAAGTACATTTCCGAAATGTCGAAAAATTAGTTTGGTGTTTTTCCAGAAAAAAGAATATTTTATTATATAAAAACAAGTGTTACATTATTTTTTAATTTTAATGTGTAAAACACCCGACTCACCATCTATTACACAGACACGCGAACCGATTTCCCAATCACATTATACTGCCTTTAAATTTTAAGCACTAGGCGAGAAACCAGTATCGTATTTTTTATAAACGGCATGGCATGGGTTCGAACCCACGAGATGATCATACTGCTCTCGAAGTGGATGCTCTTAAAGCCTTATGTGATTGTTCTAAATATTTAACTGAAATACATGTATGTTGATACTGTTGTCAACATCATTCAATTGTCATTTGGTGGTATCCATATTTCTACATGTTAAATAACCACTAAGGTGATCGCTTCGTATGTGGGAGGTCGAGGGCTCGAACCCCGACCGGGTCTGACCAAGGCTTAAAAAATGGAAGTGAGTGTAATTTCGTCATGCACTCGACTTTTAGAAATGAAAATCACGGGATCCTATGAAAATGCCCCGTGTCACGACAGACATGGCACGTTAAAGATCCCTCCCTGCACATGGCCCTGAGCGCATTTTTGCAGTTTTACGGAGTTTTAACTCATGATATTGTTTAAAATTATTTCAAAATACATTGATTGATTGATTGATTGATTGATTGATTGATTGATTGATTGATTTAGAGTTTTATGTTCTAACCATGAATATTTCATTTATATCGAGAGGTCATCAGCTATAGGTTCAGTGGCATAATTTTTTCCTTTTCAAGTGCGTTCGTTCAGTGCAATAAGCAGGGAACGTTCATCAGCATGTAACGCCTATCGTTGACACCAGACATCGGCTTAAGGTTTCCCACGAAGACCCCATGACTTTCATTTCAAAATCCCAAGTGCTTGGAGAAAGAGCAGTCACTACTTTTTTCAAGTTGATAGTCAGACTCGGTCGGGGTTCAAATTAAACCCACATCCACTTACAAAGCGAACACTCTACCAACTGAGCTACCGCAGTGCCCCATGGTCTTCTTTTCTGGATGCCAACTGCAAAAGAAAAGTCGAACCACGACCTTCTACATACTAGATTTCCGACTGAGCTATTGTAGTTATAGTTTGGTTTCACAATTTTGGTCCAAGCACTACTGATGAGGAATTGTATTCCGAAACTGCGGTCTAGTGCTGTAAAACTAAAACTGGTATAACATGTAATTTAAAATGCAGACGGTTATTTTATGTGTATGTGGCACAGAAGACTAGTGGTTAATTTCTACCAGGTATAGTGGGCATGATGGAAAGATTTTTCCTCTCTTATTAATAATTCCATACAGGTGATTCAGAAAATCGTGTAGAAATTATAATTATAACACAGAATAGTTAATCTTAAGTAAAAGGTTGCCATGGAAATGGGTTAATTTACCTGGCGTCAGCACGAAACCATTACATTTCCAATACCTATAATCCAAAAGGTTTAATTTATAAGTACAAATCACAAAAATGACCATGGATTCTGATAACAAGGTGAAGATTAAAATAATTTGTTTATTTCAAGCAGGTAAAATGTCTCATGCACAGGTAATTGACAAATGAAAGGTAGTGCAAATTATATTTTGGGTTTATATTTTTATACGCAATATTCAACAGAGTAGGCGTTGTTGCCCATAAAAAATATCCATGTTCAAATCACAATCCCAAAAGCAAAATCTTTGAAAACCGACAAATTTAGTTAACACGTGATCTTCCACCATGAAAGTGAGACCGGGGTAGGATGAACATCTTTTCAGACAGCTACAATGAAAGTAAGACATGATACTATGCGTCGTCTTATATATATCCATTGGATGGCATTGGAAACAAAGAGATCCTATAAACATTATTGTGAAGTCGGCCATAAAACATTTGAAGGAAGTTGAATCGCTTAGGCTTGTAATATCCTTGTATATGAGCCACATCCACTTGTTTCTGATATTAAACAATAACACTATACTAAAACAAAACACAAGATATCTATCTATATCTCCACACTGTCCAAAATCGTTGATCCTTCAAGGGGTTTCTTTGTTCTTGACGTAATGCTGGGGAATTAAAAAACACAACATATATTATTCTTCTCTACATGTATTCTGCTTGAGGATGATGTATAAAATGTCCGTCACTGTCGTCTCTAAATCGTGTCACCGGAACTAAACTTTATTCGATCGTTGCACTTTCTAACATGACGACACTCAACTGGGAATTTTGAGCATCGAATTTCGACAAACGTTGTGAGTTGCTAAAAAGACAAAAAATAGATTAGATTGGGATGGAAGACTTGAAAGTGGGGAGTAACTGTTCTTTCTCCAAGTACTCGGCATTACGAATTGAAAGTCGCGATTCTTTCGGATGGAAAATTAACGAGGTCCCGTGTCACGATAAACCAGCCCAGCTGTATAATGCCATCAGCGCATCGCCTTCTCCTATAGCTGGCGACGTCTCGATATAAGTGACATATTATTGACTGGGACGTTATAAACACCATTACTCAACTGAATTCTACGTTTGAAGTCTTTACTGTATGAGATTAGTTCCATGTTCATGTTTTATTTAAAACATTCACTAAACAATTGAATTGACAAAGTAAAATGTCAAACTAGCTAAGCTATATCGTGTCTAATTAGAAACGCTTTGCTGATTTATCAGACGGAATACAACCGTAAATTCTTTATTTTCCTGCTTTTCCATTTCGGAAGTTGTATAAAACAGGAAATGGATGACGATATTACGTGTGTTTCTATTTGAAATAATGCCCTGCAGGTAAACACAAAATAGACGCTGACACGAAAATGATTTGAGTGTAAATTCCTTATTAGTGTTAATTCCCTATCTAAACCATATTGACAGCTGAATTTATGTGGCAAATTTGCTAATATGACGGACTTGTTTACATGACAGCATAGTTTGCTTGACAGCTTGGTTAATACGACAAAAAGTATATATCATACTAATCCATGTCTGAATCACAATCCAGAAGCAAAGTAAAAACTTTGGGACTGACTGACAAGTTAGCAGACACGTGAACTTCCAACAGGGAAGTGAGACCGGATGCTCCGGAAGGGTAAACACCTCTTGTTTAGCTAGCTACACCCGCCACATGTGTAATCAAAACCGTGTGAAAGGAACATGGAAGTATGGAGCATCAAATATATCATGGACACAGAGACATCAAACTTATCAACAATACTGTGATGACGGCCATACAACAGAGCTGAATGTATATGACAACTTAGTTTAAATATTTTACAACCAAGTTTATGTAAGTGAAGCAGTATTAAAACACATACTGAACGTTTTATGAGAACCATATCAATATATGCTTTTTATATGGTTTTATATATTTTCAATATGTTTTACATACGGTTGAAATTCGTTCATTTAAAGACAAGTCAACGTCTCTAAATGAAAATAACATAGAACAAACATAAACACTCTATGCCGCCATACCAAACCTTCTTGCAGGGCAGGGTTTCTTTTTCTTCGTGATATTTTTTCTGTCGCTTTATACCCTGTTGTAGGTTTTAAACGAAAGAAAACTAATCTGAAACATTTAAGGGCTTATACGCGCAAGCTAATATCTACAGAAGCACATTTAGGACCTCTTAATATATATTTTTTAAAAATAATTCGTACCCACGAATTATAATCCGTGGGAACGAATGAAAATTGAGGGAACGAATTATAGTTCGAGGGCACGAATTGTTTTAAAAAATATTTTAAGAGGTCCTAAATGCGCTTCCATAAATATCAGATGGTGTCCGTGTATCAAACTTATTCTGGATATATTTCACGCCCAATAGTTTTATTTTCCTTTTATTCTCATTTTTATTTCACAGTGACACGTGGCGGATGTAGATAGCTAAATATGTAATGCTTACTCTTCCACAGCACCAGAAAATCACATACATGTACAAGTTATGTACATCGTTAAGGTTTAATTAGATGTTATGTCATATTACTAGTATAATTTTTTGATTTTCCTGCATTGAATATTAAAGGAATTACCATGTGTATACATCAAAACATGCATACACCCAACCATACTGCTTTACACTAACCGATAAACTCTCTGCTTGCTTGAGATATGATATTTCATTTTTCATCCACCAATTATGAAAAAAAATATATAAAAAAACCACCCTAATCCTGTAATCTATTTCTGAATCACAATCCAGAAGCAAAGCATAAATCTTTGAAATTGACAAGTTAGGTTAAACACGTGAACCTCCACCAGAAAAGTGAGGCCTTGTGCTCCAGAAGGGTAAGCACCTCCTGTATAATAAAAATTAAATGAGAGGAACATGGATCTATGGGGCGTCGAATATATCCAGGGCAATCCTGAGCACAAGATTAATTACTAGTTGTTTTCATTCTTCCACTAATAAGCCAGTCCTTACCAAATTATGGCGCTTGCAATTTTGAATATCCATTACAACTTATTATTGTTATTCGATGGATCATTTTATCTTGTGTTCATTAAGTACATGTATATTGTTTGCACTTAAGCTTTGGTACATTCCTATCAACGACCTATATAAACATCATCAAACCCTTTAGGAATTCGACATTATGTGTAATGATATATCTACTTGTATAACTCAGTTTCTGTGTATTTTGTCAATACTAGTATATGGTATTCACAGATAATATAAATTCAATCTAACCTAACGGATATTTCTATCTTAATGTTAACAGAGAACGGATTGTGGATCTATATTCATTTTTAATTTACGATCATCTACATCTACATATTAGTTTGGTCCATCAAAATTTGATCATTATGCAATGGCACGAACAGACCACAACGAATTTTAAATGATATTATTTACAGATTAAAGGGAAAAGATAATATTAATAATAATAATAATAATAATGATAATAAAAAATAAATAAATTTACAAATAAGTATATATTTACAATTAATGAACTGATTTTTAGAAAATATTTTGATGGATCAGTGATTTGAACTGACATGAGGTGGTAAAGAATTCCATCACATTTACTGATATTTCTACTGTCTGTGGTGCACTTAGTAATGTGCGGGTCGTTCATTAACAAAATCACCAACCACAAACATACCGGCCCTTGTCGAAATCATAATCTTAAATGCACAATAAAAAAACCTTTGAAAACTGTCAAAGTAAGATAAAAACATGTGCTTTCAAGGGAAGTGAGGCCGGCTACTCTGGAGGGGTAAGTACCCCATGTTTAGCTAGCTACACCCGGAATGTGTGTAATCAAAATTGCAAATGAAAACGAACGTGGATTTCTTTGACATCAAAATATATTCTGGATAATTTTGGAAACGGAGACATCATCTTACAAAATATATTCTGGATAAAACTCGGATAGTTTTGGAAACGGAGACATTATCTTATATTATAATTAGTCTGTATTCATTTTTACGAATATACAAGTCTTTAAATGTTACAAATAATTGTCTCTCGATTAAAACTGCATAAAGGTGTACATCGTCAGAAAGATATCACGAGGAAAAAGAAACCGGAAAGTTTTGGTGCCGAGACGGCTAATTAGATGCTTATTCGTGTAATAAAATATCTGCCACATCCAAATGATAGATGGTATTGCGAAGTTCTGATTAAAACACAAACGTTTATTAACCACAAAAAGCATATCAGAACCTGCAAGACTATTGCAAACGAATAAGCAACAGATCAAGTTGAAATAAAGGATGACTAAACTTCACTTCCTGTTCATTATGCATTCACAACGAGGCTTTCAAGCAACTAGGAAGAAGGAAGTTATCTTTAACATAACGATATCAAGAATGATGAAGAATTGTTCATTTAAGAATACGTCCTTGTTATAGCGATTTTGTTTCTTTGAAAATGAAAAATCGTTAAATCTGAAATATTATCTGGTCTTTTTGTATCTTTGTATTAATGTTTCTTCTTGCAATAAAAATACTTTCCTTCGAGAAAGCAAAGGATTGTAATTATGTTTTATGTTTTAATTTCTCATTAAATTAATGCAGCATTTAGAAGGAATTATTTTACTGGCGACCTAGATGCACAATATACATCAAAGGGCAACTTCAGAAATTTTGACATAGATGAACAAACATTAGAAATAATGAGATCGTAAAAAGCCAGTTAAATATTAATTGGGTTACCGTACAAACGTGTAATTACGATGCAGCTCTATCAAAATTTTAACTGAGTTAACAAAAAGGAAAGTTTAGCTAAGTAATGGTGTTTAACATCTTAGTCTAAAATATTTCACTTATATCGAGACATCGCCATCTATAATCGAGGATGTAGAAATTTTGCATGTACATTGCGCTGATGACATTATATAGCAGGGTTTTTTTTATCGTGTCACAGGACCTCGTTTCGTTAAAGTTCAAATCCGAAAGAACTGTGACTTTCATTTCCTAATGCCGAGTGATTGACGAAAGAACAGTCACTACCCTTGACTACTTGTAAAATTGACTACGGAGTGTTTAAGATATGAAAAGATCGAGACCGAACAAGCTGCCGTTCCACTTACGACCAGACAGATGCGCATGCTCATATGTATTCAGAACTAGAAAGATACATGTACGCATGCTCAATTGTACTTACTAGACAGATGAGCATACCCATTGCGTTCACAACTTGACTGATGCGCATGCTCAATTGTACTTAGAACTACACCGATGCGCATGCTCATCTGTACTCAGAACTGGACAGGTGCGCATGCTTATCTGTACTCAGAACTAGACAGATGCGCACTAGACTATCACGTGAACAAATTCAAACTTAAAGACAGTTATTTAATTTTCTGAAATTTATTGACACAAGTCACTGTAACAAACACGTTGGCACAGACAATATCATTTTATCATAAAATCTTATAGAGGAGTATTAAATGATATTATATCAAACTAGAAATCACATTAGTCTGAAAAGTTTCAGGAAATACAACAAATGCATATTCTCAAATTCTTTTCCTCATGCAGTACAGACCTGTCAAAGGTTTTTAACACCGAGCTAAAGAAAAGGAGTCGATGCTTGGCTGTCGTATGGCCGAGATATGGACAGCTTAAAGCAGACAAGCTGCAGATATATAGATATATGGCAGCTGTCGAAATGAAGCTAACGGGGGAGCTCTATCCGTTAACGATTGACCGAGATTTACTGTCGATCGGCACTAGTTCGTTACTTTAGTGTTAACCTTTCGACATGCCTGTACTGTTACGTTTTTAGATAAAATATATCATTGAAATGTTATTTATTTGTAATTTGACACAACTTTCGGGGATGTAAATCTACACTAGTTGTCACATATGTAATATGACACATGATTAAAACGTGATGAATTTCACCATGACATGAAACGAATAAGGAAAGTCATTGTTTTAATGAATTGTGTAAAATCGACATAGGAAATACATATAGGTTTATGTCACATCAGCAATTGTTAAAGAAGAAAAGAGAACAGAATCTTGTCTCGAAGGAGACAGACTATAAAATGGCTGTCATATGATACTTTTGATTTTTTTATGAAATAATACATTCAAAAGTAGCACATGATATTGGTATGGTTGTATTTCGCTGCCTTTGTAAAAAAAACCACAAAATTATCCTTCCTTTCTTTATATGACTAAAAAAAATAATCTATAAATGGTACAGAATGACAAAATCGGGCACAAACATGCCAGTCCATTTTCAAATCACAATTCCAAAAGAAAAGTAAATTAAAAACTAAAAAAAAAAACTTAAAAAAAAAAAAAAAAAAAAAAAAAAAAAAAAAAAACAATAAAAAAAAACCAAAACAACAGGCAAATTAAGTTAAACACGTGAACGGTCATCGGGGGAATGAGCACGGATGCTTCAAACTTGTAAGCACATTTTGTCTAGCCAGTTACATCCGCCACGTGTAAAAGCAAACGAGGAGTGGAGTGATCGATTGGTCGAGAAGCTGCCTAAAATAGCTTCTACCAAGAAAATTGCAAAGGTACAAAGATGACCTGTTGATTCTGTACTTATATATTAGCTTAACTGTAAAACCTTTGACAGGTCTGTAGTGAACACTAAAATTTAGAGAATAGAAGTGTTCTAACACATTTGCTTACAGCAAAACAGTTCATTGGGTGTTTCAGACGGCCATTATTCAAATTCATCTTTAAAAGTCGTCTGAACATGAACTATCTATAACACGTAGATTTCTATACACTTACCGATATAAAAGAACATCAAGCATTTAACCCGTAAAACATCTAGTATAGTTTTATATCTAAGTGAATTCCATCAACCCGAACCAACACCACGAAACAAGAAACATTCCCATATAAATGCAATAAAATATTAACTTCAGCTAAAATAAAACAAAAAAGCAGTAAAAGCGTAAGCTTAATTTACATCATCTCTAAAAAGTACAATGTTAATGATAACTACTTTATATGACATATGACTTTATATTTTTGCAAATCATTTAATATTTGGACGACGTGGTTCTTTAATTTCATATTTCTCCTGTTGATGTGGTGTTTATTTACCAGTTATGATAAAGCTTGTTTCCACCACTTTATGCATGTATAACAAAGCAAGCTACAAACATAGATTGTTGACTCTAGAGGTTTATCAAGGCTTTCAAAATCATATTGTTGTCATCAAAATATTGTCAATAAGTTTGATTTCTCGTTATCAAACATTATCCTGGCTATATTTGGTGTTTTATTGAATTGATCCACGTTCGTTTCAATCTTTATTTTGACTTCACACGTGACGGGAGTGGCTATCCCTTCCAGAACACCCAGTCCCACTGATGGAACTCCACCTGTTTAATTTTATTTGCCATTTTCAAAGATTTTTACTTTGCTTTTAGGATTGTCATTTTAACATGGACCAGTAAGTTTGTTTTTAATACCAACTTCTAGTTATATTGTACATAACTTCTAATCTACCATACGTGCACCAGTATTTGTACATGTTAGAAAGATTAAAATTGATTAGTAAAAGTTGTTAAAATCAAATGCATCATTATTAATAATTTTCAAAAGTACAACTAAATCTGTTTGATTATCAATATCAGTGTCTGGCAGTTCCACTGTCTATTTTCAATCCGATCTGTTCCATAGTTTGTTTAAGGGCTTGAGTAAGTGTGATTTCTCCTCAGACATCTGTGTCCATGCAAGCTATTAATTAACGCGTTTGTGTTGTTTCGTCATGTCTAAAACAGATTAATCACTCTTCATATCGACAAAAACTCAGACTCTTTGTATAGCCTATTTATTAACCATTTGTCTCTAACACGGTACGTGGGACATAAAGCACAAAAACTCTTTGTAAGACACTTATCTGGCAATTTGTTATGAACACATTATGTGGAGTTTGTGACACCAAATGTTGATATAAATTATATCTGTCCGGTATTACGACAACTCCCTTTGTACGGATCGCCATGTGTTTCTAGTAAATACATGTAGATATTTACAATTAGGTACAAAGAAATAAATAACAAACAAACCAGTCCATGTCTAAGTCTCAATCCCAAAGCAAAGTAAAAATAAATGAAAAAGTCAAATTAAGTTACAACCACCCCGTGTGTAAACAGAGACAGGAATAAAAGGTAACAATTTTTTAGTTTTTACTTTGCTTGATTGGCAACACATTTGTTTAGTTAGGTTATACAATTTTTCAACAAACAATCGGTATAAAAATAAGCACTAACTGTGCACAATTGTTTTCTAAATTGTTTCTTCATTTGTGTAAAGAAAGATATACACATAATTTTGAAGAGAAAACTGTCTCTACAACATTCAACACCACATTCAGATACTGATATCTAGATGTTCTATCTTTAAATGATACTAAATTTGAAGACTATGTGACTGTAATTTATCCTACTTAGCTTGAAATAAAAGACACGACTGATTATTCAAGTTTTGCTTCACATTTCGACTCGAACCCCATTTGTGCCACTCACTAAAGACTACAGTAATGTTAAAGATATATGACTAAAGGGATGACTTTTAAGTTTTCTATTGTCAACTTTCCTTGTATACAGCTACAGTGTATCTGCTAACGGTGTATCTGTCTTACGAATTATACGTTATGGGGACTTTATACAACAAAGCAAGCTTTCTACAGATAAATGGTTGATTCAGAGACATTGCAAGCCCAGGCTAATCAAAACCCATACAAAAAGTTTTAAGGCCTTCATAACAATATTGTTAAAAATATTGATGTCTCCATATATGTATTCTTGATATATTTGACGTCCACTAATTTCTTGTTCCTTTCATTTTCATCAATTTTGGTTACAAACATAATGGGTTTGCTACCCTTCCGGGCCCCTGTCCTCACTCTCATGATGGTCGTTTACGTGGTTAACTAAATTTGCCTTGTTTACAAAGTTTTTATTGTTATTTTTGGAATGTGATTTGAACATGGTATGGACTCGTATGTTTTGTTTTGATTAACAAACTTTAATTGACATTTTTTAGATAACAATTATATGTCATAGAATATTTTAACATTAGTTTTGTTTGAATTGATTTGTAAAAGTGTAATTAACATCTTCACAGAAATGAAATGTATTTGTATTGTTTTTATCAGCCTTGTTTGAGCGCATGATTTCTTGATAAATTAACATTCATAAAATGCATAATGTATTTTCTTTAAAGTAAAAAATCAATAATAATTGTCTATATTACCAAAATGATAAAACATGTTTTTTTAATCAAAGGTTATCAAAAAATATTTTAAATGTTAATTACCTAAACATATGTCATTATACTTTTGTTGCCCCCTTAGATATGTATCTCATATCACAACTAGACCAATATACAAAAATGTCAAGGCTAAGTTATGATCACGATAATATCTTTGTTTGAAAATTTAACATTTGTGCAACACTTGTTGATGAATATAAAAATATGCAGATGAGAAAATGCAAGATACATGAATATAGTCCTGTCGAAAGTTTAACACTGAGTTACGCAAAGGAGTGCAAGTTCTGCTACAGAGAGGCCGAACAGTGAAAAGCTCGTGGACGAAAAGGTGCCGAGAAATGTAAAAGGACTGTCGAAAAGCTGTCTTTCGAGGTATAGCTTACGATGGGCCGGAATGAGCTGCAAATTCGGTACGTATTAAATAAAAATGTCTTCAGTTCATTGAATTTGTCTCCGAGTAACGCTTGTCTCTTCAAGCTCCTTAATACTTCAACTTCCTATAACACCAATGTCTCGTGGAAATCCCACAATTAAACGGAATTTAAACCTACATGTTGTACGCATAACGGTTGGGTTAACATTATCTTTAATAAAACATACCAATGTCCTAGGGGGTGTATAGGTGTTAAGGGTATTAGACATACCGCCAGAGGCAATGCTGTTTTTGATAGCGGATGTTATAAAAAATCTACATGTATCGAAAGGCATTATTACGAGGTTTTTATTATATTTGGTACGTTTTCGTCTCTGGTTTACATGACAGTCATTTATGGTCGTAAACGCAAGAAGACTTCATCTCTAATTGTGCTTTACCATATATTTTTCCATACTGTTTTCTAATGATTCTAGATAAATAAATTGACAATTGCCAATTTCCAAACTTAAACAACCTTTTATCTTTCTGTTTGAACATGATGTATTTGGTATGCTTTCTTCTCTGTAGTTGTCATGACAATTACTTATTACTGTAAACGCAGAAAGTCTGGCATTGAAATATCTGATTCTATTTCCATATGTATTCGGTAAAAACCGCATTTTTATTCTTATATAAGGTACATGCAATGTAAATTTGGGTAATTTATATAAATCTCTCATTATGTTTTTTCATATCCTTGATTCTCTCACATGTTTTCAATTCTTTATAGAAAAAATACTAACAATTTTATTTTCAAATTGAAATGATTTTTTTATATTTCTATTAGGAAATGGATTTAGTGCGCACTGAATGAACATGGCAGTCAATTATGGTGTTGTACTTCGAAAAACTGTTACAATCTCTAATAATGCTTTACCATTTTTTCGGATTTCCTAACTTTTTTCGAATTTTTAAAAAATCAGGTTAAACCACTTTTTTATCTGTCTATTAGGAAATGCATTTATTCCATGATGGATTGACACGACAGTCACTTATGGCTCTAATTATGTTTTACCATGTCTTTTGTTCTCCCACCTGTTTTCTAATTTATTGTAGATAAGCTATTACGCAAACTGTACTTTAATCATCCGGGTTACATTTTGTTAATTGCGAAAAATAAGCAATTTAATGTACTTAAGTATTCCAAAGAAAATCGATCGCCTTTATATATCGTTGTAATGACGTCATTTAGATCCATTATGCAATATTGAATGTTCCAGGAACAGACGGCACAAAAATATCATATTTGTACTTATTGGATAAATGTCATCTGATAATAAGTGCATTTGCGTAATGCTTGTAATTTTACATTTGTATTTGATGTTTTCGGATGACGTCTTGTTATCATGGTTTTCCCATCAGCTACTAGTAATAGATTTACAATTTAAGACGGTAAGTTTGAAAGACTGAAATAAAAAACTGTCCGGAAACATTTTATTTCTTATTATTAGCATGAACATTTAATTTTACCAACCTTCCCACATCATTGCCTTATTAATGACGTAACATTGATGCCATCTGCTGATTCAAAGGAGAAAATGATGTCATTTTAATTAATCAAGTTTTTGTACATGATCATATAGCAATTTTTGAATTTCATCATTCAATACATTCCAAAAATGATATCTGACAAACAATCCATCTTCTTTATTTATCACTGTGATGACGTTATTTAGATCCTATATGCAATATTGAATATTCCAAAAGCAGACGGTACTACATCTTATAATTACTCATAATTACTCTGTGTCCAGGATTGCCTTGGATATATTTGACGTCTCATAGTTCCATGTTCCTTTTACACAATTTTGATTACACACGTGGCGGGTGTAGCTAGCTAAACAGGATGTGCTTACCCTTTCGGAGCACCCGGCCTCACTTCCCTGGTGGAAGTTCACGTGTCTAACCTAACTTGTCGGTTCCAAAGTTTTTACTTTGCTTCTGGATTGTGATTCGGAAATGGATTAGTATGTTTGTTTTTGATTGTACTTGTTGGATATATGCATTTGCGTAATGTTTAAAAATGTTAAAATTCAATTTGATGTTTTAGGAAGACGAACTGTTTTACATGCTGTCTTGATATTTTAATGAAAACTTTTTTCTCCATAAATCAATAGATTAGCAAATGAAGTAGGTCGGACTTAATATTGAATAAAACTATTCTGAATACATTTTATATTCACATTTAGCACGGACATGTAACATTACTAACTATATCGCCCATCCTTTAATTTTGGAGTCATAGTGATGACCTCTGCTGTTTCACAGGACAAATCAGTCGATTTTTATCAAGTTATTTTTGCACATGGAAACGTCCTCTGGTTTCATCAGAAGTGCAGGATTTATCCAAAAGATCTAGTTAGACTAAGAGGCTGAGCGATATTGTCAGGTTCACAAAAAAATCCTTTGAGTATGCGGGTTAGAATGATGATAATGAGGTCACTTGAGGTTTTTGAGTTACATTTGAGTTTTTTTATTCGAAAGTCAAAAACTAAAATTTCCTTTTGTACATTGTAATTGTTGGCTACTTTGATACTTTATAATAATACAGACAAAATTCACGTGACATTGTTTTATGAGGGCTTGTATCTTTCTTATCATACTTTATTATTTTATGTATTTTGTATTGTATCCGAATTTATGTTTAAACTGTCATATACTATGTTTTTAATTTAATCATAAAATACGTTAAAAATGGTATATATTGTCATATACCATTTTTTGAATGTATTTGAGGATTTAATTTAGAAAATGGTAAATGACAAAATCACAAACAAAATGCAAAGTAAAAAAATGAAAACCGTATAAATGAGTTATATACGTGAACTTCCACAAGAAAGTGAGACTGGATTTTCAGGAAGGGTAAGTACAACCTGTCTAGTTAGCTACACCAGCCATGAGTGAAATTAAAATTGAGAATGGAAGGGACAAATGCATCCAAGATACAGAGACATCAGACTTATCTACGATTTTTTTTCAAAATTGGCGTTACATATCACTTGGGAAAATATGATGAAAGAACCAATGAAAATAATCAAATGTCATATATTACGTAACATGCCTTATGATAAAACATCGCCATTATGTAAATTTAATATTTTAAATTTTAATTTTTTTTTATTTGATAACAATCTTTGTAAAAAAATCAAAACGTTTACACTGTGTAAGCACTATTAATCCTTATATTTCACATTGAGTTTTTCGTCATTAACATGCCATTTGATAACTTGTTACAAGAACTGAAATCAACGTGAAGTTTAAATGCGTGAGCTTGATAAAGTTTATAAGAAAATACCATTTCCTTTTCTTTTTGTTGAAAATCAATAATAAATTTAAAGTAAAGTACATTTAAACACATAGCTGGTTAACATGTTGCTTGTTAAAATTGTATTACATTTATATTTTGTATTCCAAACCCTCAATTTTTGTGTGTTTGTTCTTTTCGGTTTAGTTTCAAATTATTTCACTTAATGGCATTGACTGCTGAGTTTATCATGACATTTGCATCATACGAAAATAATTACTTTAATTGCTTTCTTGAAGCTGATTGTGTTTCAAGTTAAGCTTTGTTTTTGGATATTCGATAGATCCTTGAGATGAAATTACATTAAACTCATTATATTAATTCTGTTAAGGGGTAGGTGGGGGTTGGGGTTGGGGACATGGTGTCTTTATATCGCTGATAAAACATATCTGTGCATTTATATATAATTCAGACGAGTTTTGTCTTTAATGCAGCTCAGACTGCATACGAATTAGCATTTTCCGGTTTTTGTTTAAAAATTCTCTGAATAAAAGGTAGGTTCATATCGTATACGTCCCTAACTATAATTCTAAATTCGCCCCTGTAATTAAAACCCTAAATATGCATCAGTGATGTGCAAATCTTACCTGTAACAACATATATTATATATAACGTAATGGCCTTGGGAGTACTTTAGAGAAATAAGGCCAGAGGAAAAACTTTGGTCATGAAAATGGGAGCACTTTGGAGAAATTATTTCAGGCGAAAGACTTTTTTCATGGAAATTAATGCTAATGTTTTTTACTTTCGGTGCATATTGGAGTGTTATGTAAAATACTTAAGTACGTGTAAGCGGTAGAGAAAATTTCATCTTTTATCTTCCATTTAGTCTATGTACAAACTGATAAAAGGCCATTTCAAGATTTTTATCGAGATTAAATTTCTAATGAACATGTACTTTTATGCTTTTGTCATACATTACTTTTGAATTTTTATGAATTCTAAAGTAGCACATGAGATTTTTATAAATAGCAGAATACAAATTTAAGTGGAATTTTCTTCATTATGTATTCTTCCCCGAATTGATTTTTCCTGGTTTATTAATACATTAGATGTAATTGATGTAATATAACGCCGATTTATAATTACTGTTGTATGTGTTTGTGCTATCGTGGCCTAGTACGGTATTCTTGTGTCTTGTGTAAGTATTGAAAGAAAGCATTGGGCGGAGTAAGGTTAGAATATTTCACAACAGCCAATGTTCTTGGACTTATATTAAGGGGTAAATTTGTGAAAACCAAATGCTCAGAGAAAAATCATGGTCTTTGGCATGTACTGACGAACTTACTCACACTAGTATGTGTTCAGGTGGGATTTGAACCTAAGCCATATCGGTCATTCCAGTTATACCTTCCGTAAAGGAAGAGATTAAATTTGGAGAATGTAACCTGTGAATCTGTTCTATACCATGTTGTGTAAACCTGTTGAACCAGTTCTATGACGCAAATTGTTATAACGTTTTATCATTGGAATAGGACAAGTTGAAGGTTCCAGTAAAAACTACGGCATTCCTAGAATTTCAGACTTAAACGTTTTCCCAAAAGTTCAGCAAAATTATGTTATAGAAGTTAATACGTACACACGTTATAGATAATATGTACGTGCGTATTATCTATTTTGTGCGCGCCTAATATAAAGAGTATATTTCATGTAACTTCTGTGTCATCGTAGTTATATGCTATCGATATCGGGGTATCTTTACAAATTTAACTGATTCATATTTTACTCCGCCCACTGTAAACCATTCGAAATATTTCATCATACAAAAATGCGCGTTTAATCTGTTATTCACAAAAACATTGTGATTTCAATGTTATTTTGTTTTAGATTTTTTAATTTGAAGAAAATCTTTTAAAAAACCAAAACGTTTACACTGTGTTAGCACTATTAATCCTTATATTTCACATTGAGTTTTTTGGCATTAACATGCCATTTGATTACTTGTTACAGGAACTGAAATCAACGTGAAGTTTAAATGCGTGAGCTTGATAAAGTTTATAAGGAAAAATTCCATTTTATTTTCTTGTTGTTGAAAATCAATAATAAATTGAAACTAAAGTACATTTAAACACATAGCTGGTTAACATGTTTTTTTTTTTTTTTTGTAATTTGTTTTTTTATTGTCCCAGATGTAGATATGGGATGGTCAAGTGCCAGGGTTGGGGCCGCTGGGTTCACTTGCCGGGTAACAAAAGGTCAATTCACATGCATAAAACATATACATACATATATACAACGGTATAATATTTTGGGATTTAGGGATTAATCTAGATTTATAGGCAGATTTCTGATTATTGGGGGGGGGGGGTCTTATTCAAGTAACTATTAAATGAGTATCACTTAAGGTTTAATATAGTATTTGAAAATATAGCAATACAATCGTTTAAAGAAAGGTTATTAAAATTTGAGATTTTCAAATATCGGGTGAACAGTAGTAAAGTCAAGCTAGATTAATCCCATCATCAAATAACTACATGTAAATAAATAAAATAAAAATATAGGGTTTCATTTCTAATATTCATAATTATATCATTTCAGTATTTACAAACTTCTAATATACATTCCTTTTCAGTTTTGTCTGGGTTTTGGTTTATTATAGTGTGTGTGTGTGTGTGTGTGTGTGTGTGTGTGTGTGTGTGTGTGTGCTAGGTTCGTGTGTGTAAGGTGCATGTGTCAACCCCTATGAAATTCAGATACAAATTGTACTTATACATTTTCATACAGGTATAGTTTTAAGAATTATAAAACATACATGTACATTATAGATGATGATGTTAACTTTTTTGCTACAGTACTAAAACTACAGTCACACCAGATGGAGACATTGAGTCATTCATCAAAGATATTTATCCATGGGTCCCAAAATTCCAGAAATTTTGCATAAAGATTATTTTTTATTGCGATGATCTTTTCAATATTAAGCTGATATTTAAGACTCATTTTCCATGTATTTATTTTTTTAGTTTTTTATCAATTCTGCACTTATATATGTAATGTCTGGTAGTTAAGAGTAGAAAATTTTGGGGTTTATATTTCTCTTTTTGGTTAATAATTCCAAAGATAGCACTTTCCCTATAAATATTAATAAAGCGGTTTATTTTTTGATATATAAAATCCTCTACTCTATCCAAAAGTTGTTAATTATCTCACAATACCAAAACAGATGCTCTATTTTTTCAGATATATTGTTACAGAAGGTACAAAGATTATTATCTCTTAGTTTAATTTTGAACAAATAATCATTTGTAGAAATTATTCTTTGGTTTATCCTGTATTGAAACCATTGTAATTTGGTATTTTTACAACTTTTAAAGGGGGTAATATATAGTGATTTCCAGTTAATATCTAGATCTAAAATGGATTTCCATTTTTCTTGACTTATGACAGTTGGATTGTTATTATTAAAAACATTGTAAAAGTCCTTACTCCCTTTTTCACTTTTAAAAACTATTCTGAAAAAATATGGCATATCAACTTGCATTAAGTTCACTGGTTGGTTTTGTAAATCAGTTTTTTAATATATGATTCAATGGTGGACTTTATACCAAAATATTCAACAAAGTTTGTCCTGACCGCAGCATACCTTCTAGTAAATTCTCTATATGAAATTAAATTTCCATCTTCATTAAGTAAATCTTTTATGAAATATATGCCACTGTCAGCCCAGGACTTGAAGAATACTGGACTATTATTTATACAGATATCCTTGTTGTACCAGATACTTACATCTTTAACATCATTTATCTTTTCAGGTTTTTGTCTCAAGACAAAGAATTCCAGGCATCAAAAACATTATTCCAAAAACAATTATAAGAATTTCGTTTTATTTTATTAAAATAATCATTTCCATACTTTAAGAAATTATCAATCTTAGAATATGAAATTTCAAATAACTTTTTGTATTTAGATTCAATTTTAAGTAGTCGCCTAATCCATGTTATTTTGAGTGATGCTATAAAATGTTTAATGTCGATCATTTTTAAGCCTCCTTTTTCATAGCTCTGTGACATTAATTCTCTTTTTATGCGATCATTTTTATGTTGCCATATAAAGTTATAAAACATCTTATTCAGTTTTGTTATTATTTCCTGTGGTGGATTTGGAATAGCAATAAATAGATGGTTTAATTTGGAAATTATCAATGTTTTCAATACTGTTATTCTACCTAAAGGAGTTAAAATTCTTTTTGACCATTGTTTTAGGCTTTTTTCAATGTCTTGTAATTTCTTATCATAATTTAAATTTGTCATTCTGTCTAAATCAACAGAAAAATTTATTCCAAGCAATGTAAATGGACCTTGGTTCCAATCTAATTTAAACCGATGATTAAAAGTTTCACCATTATATTTATTACATCCAATCCACACTGCTCTTGTTTTATTATTATTAATTTTTAACCCAGAAAGCAATGCAAAGTCATCTAAGACATGTAAAGTTTCTTGTAGTGATGACTCTGTTCCATCCAGTATGACAGTAGTGTCATCTGCAAACAGTGACAGTTTAAATTCTTCATCATCAATTTTAATACCTTTGATATTTTTATTATTTTTCAGAAGAACAGACAGGATCTCAGCACACATTAAGAAAATGTAGGGTGAAATAGGGTCCCCTTGACGACAGCCTCTTGTTATACTAAAAAATTCAGAAATAAATCCATTTTGTAGAACTGCTGACATAATGTCTTGTCGGAATATTTTAATCCATTTTATAAAAGATTCGCCGAAATTGAAAAAGTCTAGCACTTTATCAATATAAGCCCAAGAAACTGAATCAAAGGCCTTTTCAAAATCAATCATTAAAAGTAGTCCTGGTATATTTTTTTCCTCTGTATATTGCATTAAGTCATAAATTAGTCTAGTGTTTTCACCTATATATCTGCCACTGATAAATCCTGTCTGGTCTTCTGAAATAATAAATGGCAATACCCTTTTCAATCTTTCAGCTATACAGCCAGATGCTATTTTATATACAACATTCAACAGCGATATTGGTCGCCAATTTTTTAGAAACTGCTTTGGCTTGTCCCCTTTTGGTAAACATGTTATAATACCCTGACGTTGAGTAATTGACATTTTTCCAGTTTGAAATCCCTCATTTAACGAACGTCTTAAAAAACTTACTAAGTCATTATAAAAGAATTTAAAGAATTCAGATGTAAAACCATCTGAACCTGGACTCTTCAAATTTTTCATTTTTTGTAAAACATTATGAGTTTCTGCGTTTGTTAATTCACCCTCTAAACTTTGCTTTTGATCTTCATTTAAAATATTTATATCTTTAATACCTTTAAGTTTACCCTTGAGATCCATACCATACTCATCATTATTTCTATTGTAAAGATTGAAGAAATATTGCTTTGTTTCTGCTAGGATTTCTTTTTGATCAGTAATTATAGAGTTGTCATCTTTTACAACTTTCGGAATTATTTTACTAACAAAATTTCTGGATTCCAGATTACAAAAATATTTTGTTGGTTTTTCACCTTCCTCTACCCACCTTGCTTTTGACCTTAACATAGTTCCTTTCATTTTTTCTTTACGTAATTCCTCTAAATCATTCTTTTTATTATTAATTTCGTTAAGATTAGATAAAGGGTTACTTTCTAGTCTAATAATTTCATCAATCATCTGTTTCTCTTTTTGGATAGAAATTGTTTTGCGGTAGGATGAGTATGATATGGTTTTTCCCCTAATTTCAAGCAAAGCAGTTTCCAAAAACTGTTGATCCGTAATAGTAAATTGAAAATCGTCATTACATATTTCATTAAGTTTTTCTATGTTATAAACAGGAACTACATATTGTATTTTTATATCTTTTATACATTTTTTACTATATCTATATAGTTTTTATCTGCTAGTAGAGAATTATTGAACTTCCAAAGGCCTCTACCTTTAACAAAATCATTTAATTTTAATGATAAGCAAACAGATGAATGGTCAGACCTATAACTAGGGTTGGTTTTGACATCTATGACTTTGGACATAAAATTTTCTGATACAAGGAAAAAGTCGAGTCTTCCTTGTTTTAATGGTTGTTTTTTCCGCCAAGTATATTTTCTTTCCTCTGGATATAGTTCTCTAAAAGGGTCTATGAGATTAAATTCTTCTTTCATATTTATGACAACATCTCTTGCTTTTGTGTTATTGTGATGGAGGTAACCAAAGGTGTCCAGTTCTTGATTCTGAACTAAATTAAAATCACCATTTATGATATAATATTCATTTTAAAAATCTTGGAGAATTTTTGCTATGTTTGAAAAAAATTGTGGGTTATCCTCATTTGGAGCATATATATTAATCAGTGTTACTCTCATCTTATCAATAGTCAGGTCAACTGCTATATAATTTCCATCATTATCTTTTTTAATTTGGTGTATATTACACTCAAAGTTATTATTAAACAAAATGCCTACCCCTCTTGAGTTTGTTGTAACTGAATTTAGAATAATTTCTCCACCCCATTATGATCTTATTACCCAATGTAAGTTGTCTACCAAATGAGTTTCTTGTAAACAGTATATATTATAGGATTTTGACCTGAGGAAGTTCAATACATCCCTACGCTTTTCATAATCCTTTAGACCTCTACAGTTTGTAGTGAGTATTGTGAGATTGTTACGTGATTCCATGATTAGGTTGAATCAAATAACTTCGAGTGATATAAATTATAACAAAAAAGGATATCTCACTGCGAATTGAGCGGTCTAGGAAACATATTTGAAGAAGATATACAATATTTAATTGTAAAAAATCATTATTATCAAGGCGTACCTGAATGAATATTTCATCCATAATACAGACAAGGCATACTTGTGGTATAATACAAACTACATTCTTAAAACTTTTACCGGTTATACAAAACATGGGGTAAATCCATGGGGTTGACACGGTGTGTGGTGTGTGCTTATGTAAAAGTGGTTGCAGTGTATAAAAAAGTACAAAATTTATTTGCACTTTCATGCATGGTCCGTTACCAAATGTTTAGAGGCTGCTTAGTCTTGAAACTTTTGTGACAGCAAAAGCATGTGTCAACATCAGAAGTAGGAAGTATGTGCGACCTACTAATTTCTGAATAGGAAAACGGAAGGGACTTTATCCGGATCTTTTCACACTTTAGTAGTTTACACAATAGCATTGCAAAATATGTACATAGAAAACATATATAACATCAAATTTACATAAACACACATTGTAAAGGTGTCCACTAGATGAATATAATAAAGACTACACATACTTCGCGTTTGATTTCAAATCGAAAAACTCGCCACGACATTCGATGCGTGTAAATTTTATTTTCCTCGATAAAAATACCGATAAAAAGGTAGACATGTGTGCGTTAATTATCATCGCAAAATCACAAAAATAAACAGATAAAAGTACTAAGCTGGTTAACATGTTGCATGTTGAAATTGTATTACATTTATATTTTGGATTCCAAACCCTCAAATTTTGTGTGTTTGTTCTTTTCGGTTTTGTTTTAAATTTACTAAATGGCATTTAGTGTAGAGTTGTTTTTCTCTTTATCATGATATTTGTATCATAAATAATTACTTTAATTGCTTTCTTGAAGCTGATTGTGTTTCAAGTTAAGCTTTGTTTTTGGATATTCGATAGATCCTTGAGATGAAATGACATTTAACCCTTTATATTAATTCTGTTAAGGGGTAGGTGGGGGTGGGATTGGGGACATGGTGTCTTTATTTCGCTGATAATACATATTTGTGCATTTATATATCATTCAGACGATCTGACTGAAAGTGTTTTGTCTTTAATGCAGCTCAGACTGCATAAAAATGTAGCATTTTGCGATTTTTGTTTAAAAATTTTCTGAATAAAAGGTAGGTTCATACCGTATACGCCCCTGACTATAATTCTAAATTTGCCCTGTAATTAAAACCCTAAATATGCATCCGTGATGTGCAAATCTTACCTGTAACAACATATATTATATATAACGTAATGACCTTGGGAGTACTTTTGAGAAATAAGGCCAGAGGAAAAGAGGAAAAACATTTGTCATTGAAATGGGAGCACTTTGGAGAAATTATTTTAGAAGAAATGCTTTTTTCATGGAAATGAATGCTAATGTTTTTCACTTTTGGTTCATATTGGAGTGTTATGTAAAGTATGTGTAAACGGTAGAGAAAATGTCATCTTTTATCTTCAATTTGGACTATGTACAAACTGATAAAAGGCTAATTCAAGATACTATATCGAGATTAAATTTTTAATGAACATGTACTTTTCGCTTTTGAGATAAACTAATTTTGAATTTTATAAATTCATGAATTCTAAAGTAGACATGAGATTTTCATATAGAATACAAACTTAAGTAGCATTTCTTCATTATGTATTTCCCGAATTGATTTTCCTTGATTATTAATACATTAAATGCAATTGATGTAATATAATGTCTACTTATTAGTAATGTTGTATGTGTTTGTGCTATCGTGGCCTAGTACAATATTCTTGTGTCTGGTGTAAGTATTAAAAGAAAGCATTGGGCGGAGTATGGTTGGAATGCTTTACATGTTTTTGCACTTATATTAAGGGGATAAATTCAATACTTGATAGTTGAGGAAACCAAATACTCAGAGAAAAACTACGGCATTTGGCAAGTACTGACTAACTTTCTCACAATTGTATGTGTTCAGGTGGGTTTGAACCTAGGCAATGAGATACGCCACATTGTTATTAGCTATAAGCTCATTATAAGAAAAAAATGGTCACCCCGTTTAACTAGGACTGCAGACATCAAGTGATATGGTGTTATGTAACCATTCACTAATTACTTTAAGTGTTACTTAAAATCAAGGTAAGATTGGAATTCAAAAATGCTTAGAGACCAACTGGACAAAAATAAGAAATGGAAATTATATTGGTTTATTTCCTCCCTTTCGGGAAATCCCCAAGACTTTGGCATCCCCTTCAGACATTGGTGCAGAGAACTACCAAGTCCACTTTGAGAGTTATACTGACAGCCAGTGAGTATCATTTTAAGGAATAAAAAAGTCCATGGGGTAAAATCTGGTAGATATGAGTGACCTAATTCTGAAGGATATACATGTTTTAGTGGCATCTACGTGTACATGTTTCATGTGCATACCTCTTCAAGTTTATAACCAGTTCTATGACGCAAATTGTTAAACATTATTGTTATTATTATTATTATTTTATTTGATCTTAAATTAACACAAAGTTGCTATCAACCATTTCTATTTATACCATCCGAGGACAAAATCTGAATGACAGGGTGGTTGAAATTGAAGTACGTAATTTGTACAAAACCTTTATGAACTGCTGAATTTACATCGTTACCTGTGTAAAACACGTGAAGATTAGTTACTACAACAATCACTTGATCATACGTCTACTCGATATAATCGTGATGATATGACGATGGCCTGGCTCTAGCTAATTGAATGTGCCCCCGCGGTTTGACACTTGCCATGAGTAATATTAAATGTACTTTTACAGCCTCTAATAATCACGCTTAAGCAAGCCAATATTCTATAAGTTTTTACCATATACGGTGACTTTTTATGGTCATAATACGTTTTTAAAAAAATACACTTTGTAATGACAAAAAACAAAACACACTAATTCATGTTCGAATCACACCCAGAAGCAACGTAAAAACTTTGAACTGACAAATAAGGTTAAACACGTGAACTTTTAAGAGGGTAGTGAGGCCGGGTGCTCCCAAAGAGTAAGGATCTCCTGTTTAACTAGCTACTCCAAGCAGAATAGGAACCATGTTTCCAATATTCTTTGTTTAGTTTGATTGGTTTGCTTACCGGTATTAAAACCGTCATGAAACTGACATTGTCTGAATGACACCCTTTATAAACAACATACGCATAACATAGGGTTATTAAAGATATTAAAAACAATAAAACGTGGAGCAATTTGGAAGTCTAAATGCATATACTTTTTGTCAAATGTTTACTATAGGGTTCATCTGTATATCACGTGATACCAATGATACCAATGATACCCCATAGCATTATGAGGAATTATTATTTCCAATGGAATCGTATAAGCCGAAGGTTTCCGTAAATGACTATATTCCTGGCTGGAATTTCACACATTTACAAACGTTTTCCGTAAACATTCCGCACAAACTTGTTATATAAATTAATACGTGTGCGCACTTAATATAGAGTATATGTCATGTTATTTCCGTGTCACTGTAGTTATATGATATCGATAGCTGGGTATCTTTACAAAACTGAACTGATTCATATTTTTCTCCGCCCACTGTAAGCCATTTGAAATGCGCATTTAATCTGTTATCAACAAAACATTGAGTTCTTGATTAAATTTTCATAACTAAAATATGTTTCTGATTACCTAAATATGGGAAATTAAAGTCTGATGCTTTGGGTGGAAATTTGATCAGATGGCCTTGCAGATATTGACTTGGCTTGAAGGACTTAATAGATCAACCATCTCAAGTCTGATAAATTGACAACTATTTTGCATGTAAAACATTAAGTTTATAACCTCAAGCAAAGACTATCGTCAAGTCAGCTTTGAATGATTAAAAATTGTCAATATTTATCTTATAGATGACGTTGTAAATATTTATGCCAAACTGCAACGAGGAAGTATACTGAACAAGGTTATTTATGGTAACGACAAGGTTACGCCACGCCCATGACAAATTTTAGTTAACCAGGTTATTGATAAGGTATCGCAACGCCTCGTGGGTAGTTTAGTTTAGAAGGTAATGATGAGGTTACACTTTTGTATTCTTTTATACATTATCGAAGAACGATTATACAATGAATTTTTAATATAACTGTAAGTGCCTTTCTTGTTCACGTCCTTGGGGAATTTGTGTTTTGCGCACCAATGACGAATTTTTCGATGTTGTTGATAAAGAGATTTTTTATAAGATTGATTATTCATCCTGTGACACATAGTTACTCTGCAACTTAGAAATTTATTTCTTTTCAGATGGATAGAGGACTTGTCTGATGTATTCAAGGCAGGTGCAAAACTAATACTAATTTTTGGAAACCATTTTCACAAAAAGAATAATGAGTCCATTGACCTATAACATTTGTTCAAACAGTAACTGTGTCATCGATGTGAGAACATTTAGGTAATTTGTTTACTTGTAAAAATTATTGTGTATTTCTGGAATAGTATGTCGTATAATCGCAATAGTAATTCCGTATAGTTATTCAAAATTACAAAGTAACTTGACAATTGCAATTTTTTTCAAATGGAAAGAAGACTTGTGTTTATAAAATTCGAGAAGTTTGCATCACTAATGTTCGGACCACTGTTCACTTAGACCCTGAGACTAATGAGTTCCGTATCACTTCGGTAGATCTTGATAACCAACACCCAATATCAAGACATGTTTGGAATATATTTTAAGAAACTTTTATTCACATGGCCCTTCAAGAGCGTAATGCAAAGGTAAAAAAAAAAGAATTTGCCACTTCCTTGTAGCTGGTGATGTCTGGACATAAGTAAAATGTTCTTGCCTGGGACATAAATCCCATTCAATCGATCAATTAACATTGATTTCCTTGGACTTATGATATCACGTGTTCAGAATGATCTGACCAGTATCTGTGTCATCGATAAAGGAACATTTCCATTCAACTAATTGGTTATACTACATATTTTACTCGAAAGCTTGTCTTTCTCAGAAAACATCAAGATAATCAGAACAGAATATATAAAGGCCTGTCGAAAGTTGAACACTGAACAAACGAAAGGGAGTTGAAACTCGGCTGTTGTATTGCTGAGATATGGATAAGTGACAAAATGTCAAAAGGTAGTTAGCAGCTGATGAATATGCTGTCGATATAAAGCTAACGAGGGGCCCAGATTAGCTGTAGATTCGGCACTAATTCGTTAGCTTTGTGTTAAACTTTCGATCGTTCGATCTGCCTGTACAGTACATCCACACTCAATAAAACTGTCGGGATAAGCAATTAGTTAATTTGTGTCCTGCTGTTTTGAGGAAATCTAATTTATTAATAACGCAACGTGTCAAATATATGCACCAGGTGTACAATAGGCTAATTATATTATCTAACGGTGGTTTCCGACAGTCAATTCAGAACTTTATATACAACCTATAATCAAGTTGTTTCCGGAATTTAAAATTAGATTTGAATTGTTTTATCAAGGGCAAATGTATTCATTCATCTAAAATTCTGCAAATATACATTTGTATAAATTACAAAGCATCGAATAAAATCCATTTAAAATTTTGTCATTTTATACTAGTATATCTTACAAATATTACAATTATGTTACAAAGTGCCGGTGAAAAAAGCATCTGTTTACTTGCTAACCCTTTTGGAGCACCAGGCCTCACTTAAATGATGGAATCCAAAAGCCAAAATAAATTTGAAAACTTGCAAACTATTGAACATCAGCCATGGAAGTGAGACCGGGTGCTCCGGAACAGTAAATATATTCTGTTTATAGATACATAATTCCGTCACGTGTGAAATGTTTTACATATACCATAAATATTGTTACATTACACATGCATGCATCATACAGCTGTATACTTACCGTGATAACATTTCATGTTTGTTGGTTGTTTTAATTTTTCATCCCTTAATGACATACGATCTGTTAATTATGAACTAACATCAATTAGGAACAGGTATTTGATTTAATAATCTAATTAAACACATTATACGATCAATAAACAACACTACACCTGTTTAACAAACAATAATTACTCAATAATCACTCAACATGATACATTGCAGTACCACAGGGTATATATGTCAACCTTGAGGTTGAGACATCCAATTTAATTTGTGGAAACCATTTATTGATTTAAATTACAAATATTTCACTCACACTCACTGGCACTAGTTGCAGAAATTTTTACAGTGCGCCCAAGGCTACGTGTTTTGCGCCCAGTTCGAGATTCTTTTACTGGTATATAAGCGGTCAGGTCCCAGTGTCACAATTGATCCTTAGCTAAGATTTTTCTTAACCTTATCTGGCAAAATTTTAAATATTTATAGTTTCGTTATTTTTTTTAATATATTCAGTTTAAGATGTTATTTTGAAGATAATTTCGAGCTTAAAATTTTGCGTTTAGTTTTTTTTTTAAAAATATTTTAAAAATCATTAACAAAATTTGTTAAATTTATTTTAAGGAAAATCTAAATCAAGGAACTATTGTGAAACCAGGTCCAGTTCTGAACTGGTGAAAAAAGTGTAGATTCCTCAGACAATCACCACCTAGAATAGAATTTGTTCGGATGTTATTAAAAGTGTGTATTGTTATATGTAAGCTGGCACTAAGCCACCGTTAACATCATATTATTACTGTTTTATTTTTTTTAACATAGTCATGGGATAGTATGTTGTTTGTCGCATAAAAAGTAATTATTATTGGTGTATTGCGAGCAAAAACAGACAGTGCATGTTGGTCATTGACATGATGAAAGTATTGTGATTTTTGTAAGGACAATCTTGCATATAGCTGTAAAAAGCATAATAAACTTAATTCCAATTCTTTGATAATGAATTATAATTTCGATTTAAATATTCCTTAGCTAAGATTTTTCTTAACTTAAATCTTGCAAAATTTCAAATCTTTATAATTTTGTTAATTTTGAAGATGTATAGGAACTTAAGGTGTCAATTTTAAGATAATTGCTAAAATTAAGCATTTGCATTTAGTTTTGACAAAAATATTTATCAGCAGTTCCAAAAAGAGATTACCAAAATTTGCTAAATTTAAATTAAGGAAAATCTTAGCTAAGGAATGGTTGTGAAACTGGGGCCTGGTCCCATTTTCACAATCATTTCTTAACTTACATTTTCCTTAACTTAAATTTGGCAAGTTTAAAAACATAATTTTTAAACTAAGAATAAACCTCAAAACTAATTAGAAATATTATATGAGTTTAAAGTGATATTCAAAATGACTACCTGAAACCCGAATATCGTAACTATTTAATAGAATTATTACAATATCACTTTGCCAGATTTAAGTTAAGGAAAAACTTTCATGATTTTGAAATGGATGTGTCTGACAAATCCATATTTTTCAGACGCAATTTATTTCATTATTTACTGTTCTTGCTATACAAAGCTTTTCCGATACACAAAAAATCTTTAAACATTAAACATTTTAACATGAACAGAGCCAATATAATAAGATGAAATGTGTATCTCGTCTCACCATCTAAACAGAAAATGGTTGCCAAGACATATTATATAAATTCTATCTAATGGTCGGTCGAGACGTAGGTCTGGCTTTTTAACTAAATTGTGAATTTTGTTATATAAAGCACAGACCCGTCGAAAATTTGACACTAAGCTATCGAATCAGAACCGAACCAACATATCATATCGGCACCACGTTGGCTATATGTCAACAACTACTATCAATTTCTTAACATCTTCTTTGGTCACTTCCTATCTATGCCCAGATCATTTGGCAGCCGAACGTCGGCGCCTTTTATTTAGCTCAGTGTAATCTTTTAGACAGGTCCACACTGTATAAAACAAGAACGTAACAATTTCAATGGTCAATGACATACATTGGCTTTGACAGCATGCCAGAATGCATTTCTATGTGCAGTGTACTATGAATATATTTCAGTAATGCCAAGGTTTGTTACATAAAATGTTGTACTTTGACAGTGTTTATCATTTGTTACTAATATTTAAACTGGCGTCTAACCTTGTACATGAATAAAATATACACAAAAGAGTTCAAATCAACAGCGGCATCATAGAGGTTAATACCGTGCATTTATTTTCATGATGTTAAAACAAATTACCATTTTGAAAATGGTTGCCAAGACATATTGTATAAATTCTATCTAATAGTCGCCTGAGACGTAGGTCTGACTTTTAAACTGAATTGTAAATTTTGGTATATAAAGCACAGACCCGTCGAAAGTTTAACACCAAGCTATCGAAACAGAACCGAAACAACTGCCCATATCGACACCATGTTAACTATATCTCGACAGCTGCTATCAATTTTTTAACAGCTTCTTTGGTCACTACCCATCCATGTCCCGGTCATTCGGCAGCCGAGCATCGGGTTCTTTTACTTAGCTCAGTCAGTGTAATACTTTCGACAGATCTGCACTGTATAAAACAAGAAAGTAACAATTTCAATGGTCAATGATAGACATTGACTTTGACAGCATGGCAGAATGCATTTCTATGTGCAGTGTAATTTAAATATATTTTAGTAATGCCAAGGTTTGTTACATAAAAGGCTGTACTTTGAAAGTGTTTTTTTATTTGTTACTGTTATTTCAATTGACGTATAACTTTGTACATGAATAAAATACACACAAAAGAGTTCAAAGCAACAGCGGCGTCATAGGGGTTAATACCGCGCATTTATTTTCATGATGTTAAAATAAATTACCATTTTGAAAATGGTTGCCAAGACATATTATATAAGTTCTCTCTAATAGTCGTCCGCGACATAGGTCTGGCTTTTTAACTGAATTGTGAATTTTGTTATATAAAGCACAGACCCGTTGATAATTTGACACTAAGCTAACGAATCGGCACCCAATGGACAGCTCATATTGGCACCACGTTAGCTATATTTCGACCATTGCTATCAATTTCTTGACAGCTTCTTTGGTCACTACCCATCCATGTCCCGGTCATTCGGCAGCCGAGCATCGGTTTCTTTTACTTAGCTCAGTCAGTGTAATACTTTCGACAGGTCTGCACTGTATAAAACAAGAAAGTAACAATTTCAATGGTCAATGATAGACATTGACTTTGACAGCATGCCAGAATGCATTTCTATGTGCAGTGTAATTTAAATATATTTTAGTAATGCCAAGGTTTGTTACATAAAATACTGTACTTTCAAAGTGTTTTTTATTTGTTACTAATATTTCAATTGGCGTATAACCTTGTACACGAATAAAATGTACACAAGAGTCCAAAGCCATCGTTGCGTCATAGAGGTGAATACCGTACATTTATTTTCATGTTGTTGAGAAAAATTACAATTTTGAAAATAATAGCAAGACATATTGCATAAATTCCCTCTAATAGTCGTCTGAGACATAGGTTTGGCTTTTAACTGAATTGAGAATTTTGTTATATAAAGCACAGACCCGTCGAAAATTTGACACTAAGCTAACGAATCGGCACCCAATCAACAGCTCATATTGGCACCACGTTAGCTATATGTCGACCACTGCTATCAATTTATTAAAACCGACTTTGGTCACTTCCC
Source organism: Anadara kagoshimensis (assembly GCA_021292105.1). NCBI lineage: Eukaryota > Metazoa > Mollusca > Bivalvia > Arcoida > Arcidae > Anadara > Anadara kagoshimensis. The sequence continues at coordinate 33,478,895 of CM037873.1, read as the reverse complement.
ATTCATGCCCCGGCCATTCGGCAGCCGAACATCGGTGTCTTTTTTTAGCTCAGTGTAATCTTTTAGACAGGTCCACACTGTATAAAACAAGAACGTAATGGTTTAATGGTTATTGATAGACATTGGCTTTGACAGCATGGCAGAATGCATTTATATGTGCAGTGTACTTTAAACATATTTCAGTAATGCCAAAGTTTGTTACATAAAATGCTGTATATCGACAGTGTTTTTTATTTCTTACTGTTATTTCAATTGGCGTATAACCTTGTACACGAATAAAATATACACAAAGAGTCCAAAGCCACAGCGGTGTCATAGAGGTAAATACCGTACATTTTTTTATGTTGTTGAGAAAAATTACCATTTTAAAAATAATAACAAGACATATTGCATAAATTCCCTCTAATAGTCGTCTGAGACATAGGTCTTGCTTTTTGACTGAATTGTGAATTTTGTTATATAAAGACTCGTCGAAAATTTTACACTAAGCTATCGAATCAGAACCGAATAAACAGCTCATATCAACACCACGTTAACTGTATGTCGACAACTGCTATTAATTTTAACATCTTCTTTGGTCACTTCCTATCTATGCCCAGATCATTTGGCAGCCAAGCGTCGGCGTCTTTTATTTAGCTCAGTGTAATCCTTTCGACAGGTCTGCATTGTATAAAACAAGAAAGTAACAATTTCAATGGTCAATGATAGACATTGACTTTGACAGCAAGGCAGAATGCATTTATATGTGCAGTGTACTTTACACATATTTCAGTAATGCCAAAGTTTGTTACATAAAATGCTGTACATCGACAGTGTTTTTATTTCTTACTGTTATTTCAATTGGCGTATAAACTTGTACATGAATAAAATACACACAAAAGAGTTCAAATCAACAGCGGCATCATAGAGGCTAATACCGTGCAATTATTTTTATGTTGTTGAGAAAAATTACCATTTTGAAAATAATAGCAAGACATATTGCATAAATTCCCTCTAATAGTCGTCCGAGACGTAGGTCTGGCTTTTTAACTGAATTGTAAATTTTGTTATATAAAGCACAGACCCGTCGAACATTTGACACTAAGCTATCGATTCAGAACCGAATCAACAGCTCATATCGGCACCACGTTAGCTATATGTCGACAACTGCTATCAATGTTTTAACAGCTTTTTTGGCCACTACCCACCTATGTCCCGGTCTTTCGGCAGCCAAGCGTCGGCTTCTTTTATTTAGCTCAGTGTAATCCTTTCGACAGGTCTGCACTGTATAAAACAAGAACGTAACGACGAATTCAATGGTCAATGGCAGACATTGGATTTGACAACATGCCAGAATGCATTTCTTTGTGCAGTGTACTTTATAAATTCCCATAATGGCAAGGTTTGTTGCATAAATTTGTAAAAATATATTGACAATTTTTTATTAGTTAATGTTATTTCAAATAGGGTATAACTTTGCACAACATACATGAAAATGTCCAACGCCACATACTTGACAGTCGTTTATTTTTTGGGTGTTAAGAAACAAGTACCATTTCGTAGGATAATTAATCCATGTTTTGCGCTTACCGATTAAGGAAGGTTTTTAATATATCAGTAAATTCGTGGGCCATGGTGCCCGCGAAAACAACGAAACTCGGTATATCACGAAAATTTCATAGTATCAGCATTACGTTTGAGGATCCGGACCCGGCTAAACATTGTCGTGGGGAAATAAAATGTCTTTGCTTTTGAAAGGATGCGTATGTGATGAATTTCAAACAAAACACCCCGCACTGAGGTTTGGCATCCGAGAATACCATGGTGCGTGTCATGTTGCTTATACTTGTAAAATGCTTGGTGACGATAAAATGTCGATTTTGAAAAATATTTCATAAATATACAACCTCAAAGGTAAATTATTTAAAACATCGGTGAAAATTAATCAGAAGACAGAACATGAATTAATTTGTCAAAATTTTAATTTCTAAAAAAAAGCATTTTAATGTTTCTATGTGAAATCGCTCCCGAACTTCCCGTTTGTTTACAATCTTAAAATGGCTGTTATTAATAGAATTCAGAGATGGGTAATCCCCGAAACAGGCCCAAAGTAGTGAAAACGTTATTATTGGAAAATAACACCGTGTTTTTGCAAGACAACAACCAATGAAAATGCTCTAAATTGTGTAACAACGCGAAGTTTATAATTATTTAATATTTAATTTTTCTGTATCAATATTTTGGATTCTATGAAGGTGTAAGGCGTTTTATACCATGGACGCATTCCTGTTATTGTACTTTATTTCAAGGATTCAATTTTTCCCGGTTCTGTACTTTCCGAATTTTCGCGTTTTGTAATATTCGCGGATTTCTGAAATTAACTATTAGCTCGAGAATAAATATTTTCTCCTAAGCGTATAAAAAATTATCACAGAACATTTTCGACCGCAAAACAAGCAAAATATTTGTTCACAGCGAATAAAACTAGACTTACAATATTTATGGATGAATGTGTTTATAATAATAATTAACATTTGACAGTTAACATTCATAATTGTGTCACGCCCATCGCCATTTGTTGTAAAATTAAATTTTTAGATTATTGATATAAGTCAAATTATGTTCTGTAGCATTATAGAAAGCTCAGAGGTCAGTTTTAGTTTAATCAATTGATTAGTCAAAATAGTCTTAACGTTTTGAATATTATAAGTACTTAGATATTTCCGATCTGATGTGAAATTAATGTTGGAAATATTGAAAGTAAATAGAATTCCATCAATTTTTAACCATATCGTTGTAAACTATCAATTTGTTAATGTTATTTTGATTTTATTGACTTTATTTAATTTGTGTTAATCATTAATTAAAGTAATCAAGCTTCGAACAACGGGGTCCAGATTTAGGTTTTTCTATAGATAACGTGTTTTTTTTGACAGAATTTGCTTAACTTCATGTTCTCAAATTTGATTTTACACGTAGCAGGTATAGTCGTTTTCATAGTTTTGGCTTAAGTTTTAAGATTGTGATTTGAACTTGTAAGTTTGCTTTTTATTTAAGAATTGAATTGCACTTTTGACGTTGTTATCAGGGTGTGACAACGTAAAAAGTGCAATTCAGTTCTTATAATTACAAACCAACCTTGAAATTTAAGTTTTGAAGCTGACCTACATTTCCGTACTGATCAGCTACTTTTCAGAAAATCGACGTTACAAGGTTGAACTGCATATTAATACAATTAATGACATCTTTATAAAACGATAAAATAACTGATAAAAAAGCTGAAAAGTTTTGAATTTATATATTTTTATTTATTTCCTAGTTATTTTCAGTCAACATATAAATTATGTTACATTTAAATACATTGATAAAAGGGACTATATTATGTCTCGTAATCCTGAAAACAAACAACACTTTGTACAACGTCATACGTGACGGCCATACGTTTGTAGAACAGGCGTGTTTACATGTTGTTTTTACCCATAACATAAGAAAAAAATGCAATGGTTGAATGAACAGTGTGTTAAACAAAACCTGAAACCAACCATTGACATGGAATTAATGTCTTGGATGAATCAATGTGGTACCACCAATGGACTGAATGCGAGATGAGGGATTCTGTCACCGGTGGCAGCTGTATGGGCTGATCAGGGACATTTGGAGAAGGTAAACAAGCGGTACGGTGGATTTTAGATTGGAATATAGTATGCTATCAATTTTATTTAATTATTGGCAGACCTACCACTGTCATTATCTCCAGTTCAGACTCAACAATCTGATAAGCACACTGGCATTGCATTCCTCAAAATATTTATCCTGATCCCCGGCTATACATTGTCGTGGGGAAATAAAATGTCTTTGCTTTTGAAAGGATGCGTATGTGATGAATTTCAAACAAAACACTCCCGCACCGAGGTTTGGCATCTGAGAATACCATGGTGCGTGTCATGTTGCTTATACTTGTAAAATGCTTGGTGACGATAAAATGTCGATTTTGAAAAATATTTGATAAATATACACTCCCAAAGGTAAATTATAAAAAATATCGGTGAAAATTAATCAGAAGACAGAACATGAATTAATTTGTCAAAATTTTAATTTCTAAAAAAAAGCATTTTAATGTTTCTATGAGAAATCGCTCCCGAACTCCCCGTTTGTTTACAATCTTAAAATGGCTGTTATTAATAGAATTCAGAGATGGGTAATCCCCGAAACAGGTCCAAAGTAGTGAAAACGTTATTATTGGAAAATAACACCGTGTTTTTGCAAGACAACAACCAATGAAAATGCTCTAAATTGTGTAACAACGCGAAGTTTATAATTATTTAATATTTAATTTTTCTGTATCAATATTTTGGATTCTATGAAGGTGTAAGGCGTTTTATACCATGGACGCATTCCTGTAATTGTACTTTATTTCAAGGATTCAATTTTTCCCGGTTCTGTACTTTCCGAATTTTCGCGTTTTGTAATATTCGCGGATTTCTGAAATTAACTATTAGCTCGAGAATAAATATTTTCTCCTAAGCGTATAAAAAATTATCACAGAACATTTTCGACCGCAAAACAAGCAAAATATTTGTTCACAGCGAATAAAACTAGACTTACAATATTTATGGATGAATGTGTTTATAATAATTAACATTTGACAGTTAACATTCATAATTGTGTCACGCCCATCGCCATTTGTTGTAAAATTAAATTTTTAGATTATTGATATAAGTCAAATTATGTTCTGTAGCATTATAGAAAGCTCAGAGGTCAGTTTTAGTTTAATCAATTGATTAGTCAAAATAGTCTTAACGTTTTGAATATTATAAGTACTTAGATATTTCCGATCTGATGTGAAATTTATGTTGGAAATATTGAAAGTAAATAGAATTCCATCAATTTTTAACCATATCGTTGTAAACTATCAATTTGTTAATGTTATTTTGATTTTATTGACTTTATTTAATTTGTGTTAATCATTAATTAAACTAATCAAGCTTCGAACAACGGGGTCCAGATTTAGGTTTTTCTATAGATAACTTGTTTGTTTATACAATTCTAAATCCTACCAAACTACATTAAGTTCAGCACATTGATCCTTTTAAGCATGTTACTGGTGATATGAAAAATTTGAGTCAAGTTCACGTGAAATATTGGTAATTTGTCGACATTTCAAAAGTCTCCTCATCGGGATCTCGCGAGAGCTAAAGAGATTACAAAACGATCAATTTCAGTTAGAAATATAGAAATTTAAATCAAGGCTCCGAAAATATTTACCTAGTACAAAACTTGCTTTAAGTCTATGCTAAAATCAGAATGATAAAAAAGAACTGACACAGTGCACTGCTGCGCCTTCTTACCGGTCACACTTACAGACATATTGAAAATAAATAAAAAATTGTATAGTTTTAGTATCAGCATATTGTATTTTGTTCAAAATGTGTTGTCAATTATCTGTTGCCAATGATTTATATAATTGATTGAATAAAAAACTTAAAAAATTATACACATTCTTTTTTCGAGTTGTTCTAATCGTGTGTAGACAGTAAAGTATCTACTGTTAGATAGTAATAGTATCTGGCATAATAGAAACAGTCACTGATCCAAAGTAACGGATGTTATCTGAAAACAATAAAACATTAAGTGAATAAAACAAATGGAACATCTATGTAATAAACAATTTGTATGCCATTATTGGATTTGATAAATCCATCGATAGCCGGAAATATTCCAGGAAACTTCGCCACAGGGTTTATCTTCTATAGTTTTCGAGATAAGACAAAGAAGGAGTTAATTGAAGTAGTATAGTTTGTCGTGATACATCAACAATGCTATAGGGGACCTTTGTGGCTGAGTGGTCTAAAGAGTGCGTTTATCTGCTTGCACATTACTACATGTAGATGTTTAACTCCGACGGTAGGCGTGGTGCTATAAAAAACCCTGCTGTAAATAGGCAAAATTTCTGCGTCCATAGCTAGCGACGTCTCGATATAAGTGAAATATTTTTTACTGCTTAAACATAAACGTTAAACATTATTACTCAGCCCAATTCCGACAATCATCACCACAATGACTATTACTGCCTAGGTTAACACTTTGGGACCAACCAAGTGTGAGGAAGTTTGTGAGTTCGCTTGCCTTTCCCTGGTTTCTTTATAATGACAAAATAACACCCTTGATGTATTGTAGGTGAAAGCATCTTTATTGGGCGAAAAATGTAAAATACAATTTATCCACTCCACTCAACAAATCAAACACAAACTTACTAACCCATGTCCAAATCCTGAAGCATAGTAAAAATTTGAAACTGATAAGTTAGGTTAAACATGTGAACTTCCACCAGGGAAGTGAGGCCGGGTCCGGAAGGGTAAGAAAGGTATAACAAATATTTCTAGCACAAATGCAATTAACATTCAATTTTTTTCCTGATCTCCCGTTTTGAGTTTTATCTAGTAAAAATAAATCGAAAATTTTCAATGTTCACGAAATAATGGTATGAGTTACTGGTGTTGGTACATCGAGGTCATAATATTCTGCATGAAATTATGCGACAAAATGCTGAAATTATTTACTAAAATATTTGCCTTCCAATTTTAATTTCTAAAAATCCCTTCAGATTTAAAACTATCCTCTTTCACGAATTTTTTAACGAAAAACGTTTAACGCAGTGTCATTTTTTATGAATTCTTTATACTCAGAGATCTTCATATGAGCAATTTTTTAATAAGTCTAACACAAAGAAAAATAATTATTCTTCTGCCCGAATTATAAAGCGTTTAACCGTTGTCAAGATCAATAATACATGCATTTGCAAATGAGACGCGACTACATGCACTGACTCAAGAATACACGAGTACGTCTACACTAAGCAATGTCAGCTTGATACGTTTAAGCCATATGTTATGCAAAAGGTTTTCCAATATTTGATATAAAGATCAATACATTAGTAATACTATACATTGTATATAAAATCCATTCTGAAAGAGATCACAAACAATAAAATAATGTATAAAATAGATAATATTGTTGTCTCTTGTTTGTTGCGGACGAGGGATGGCTTCGTGTCCAAGTTGTTTAAATCGCTTTCTTTGCGTATCATAGCATATCTCTATCTACAGTGTAGAGTGAGAGATATTGTCAGTTTGATTGTAGTTTGCGTATCAGATTGAGAGAGATGGTCAGTTAAATTGTTGAAGATAGGTAGTTTTCTCTGATCACCATTTAAGTGAAAGACCTTGATTTGGCATAAAACACCACCAGTTCACTATTCTCTTTTGTGACTGGGATATTTTCTTGTTACAAGAAATAAAACCATATACAATAGATAGAGTTTTCTGAATATTGATTGATTGAATTGGTTTATCATCTCAGTCAAGAATATTTCTCATATATATATATAATTGCCGAGTGATTGACAATAGAACAGTCACTTTTCAAATCTTGATTAGACCAGGCCGGGGTTAAAACCATGACCTCCCACATACAAAGCGAGCACTTTACCAACTGAGCTACCATAGTGATTTTTTCTCTCTAAATTTCATAGTGTCTAATTTATATGTTATGCCATTTGTTGTTTAAATAAATTTGTCAGCAATACTTACACACGTGGCGGGTGTAGCTAGCTAAACAGGAGGTGCTAACCCTTCCAGAGCACCCGGCCTCACTTCCCTGGTTGAAGTTCACGTGTCTAACCTAAGTTATCAGTTCCAAAATTTTGGATTAGTATGTTTGTTTTTGATTACATAACTTTTAGTTTATAAATATTTTGTGTTCAAGGTCACATACTTTTGATGTAACACCACATTGATGAAAGCCACTTAAAATTCTTTATCAAATTTTATGAATGAAGTCACAAATAAATAATGAAAATCGAAATGTTTGCAAATATTTAATTAATACAACAGCGTAATCAATTATCGATAAATTATAGAAAATGCACTTGAACATGACACTGCTAATTGTTAATTTCAAGCACGTGTAATAAAATCTAATTAAATTTATGACTGACTATTTAATTTTCTTTTGTTTTTATAGCGCGGAATTCCTCTGGAATATTTTAGCACTTCCATGTTAATTTTCCCCATGTGGACATTTTACAGAAAACACTTCTATCTTACACACCTTATTTGTTTTACTTTAAGTACAGTTAATGCATTTTATTGTGTTTATATTTAATTTTGTTTCCTGTTGCTATGATGAGCGCCAAGGCGTCAAGGGACTTTGGACTCTTTATGGTAAAGTTATTATTATTCCGAATGTACAAAGTGTTATAAAATTGAATCCAATTTTCTGTCTTGTAACAAGACTCTGGTGAAAGAACCATTAAAGTTATGTAAAATTCTAGATAGCGGAATATTGATGTTACATGAAACCTCGATCAAAAGAATGCTTGGATTACGTAATAAAAAACAAACAAACTTATCTATGTCCGAATCACAATCCAGAAGTCAAAAACAAACATACTAAACCATGTCTGAATCACAATCCAGAAGCAAAGTAATAACTTGCGAACTGACTAGTCAGGTCAGAAATTGCGTTACCCTAGCAAATGAAACTATGTAACTATGAAACTATGTAAAGAAACACTGAAATTACGAAGGAAATAAAATTATTTTAAGAAACACGCATGTTTCCTATACTCTAGATAAATAACACTAAATATTGCATTATATCAAGTATAATGACATAGATAAAAGCAGCAACCCTATATAAAAACACCGACATTTCGTAATCCCCAGATAATGGAATATTAAAATGACGTAAACCGAAGATAAGACTATGAAATGACGAAAAACTTACATTTTGGAACACTGAAGTACGTAAAGATTAAAAAAACTATTGTATTGGTCCAAGTAAAAATTAGTGTTCTATCAGAGGAATAAAATTAATGTAGACATGTTATTATTCAGCTGAGATAGCAAAACTTGAAGTGCTTATCCTTCCGGAGCACTCGGTTTTACTTCCGAGATGGTACATCACCTGTTGAACCTAACTTGTCAATTTCAAGTTTTGCTTCTGGATTGTTATTCAGAGATAGATAAGTATGTTTGTTTTTTATTATAATTCATTATGATGTTTATGCACCACAGCTACCATAAAAATATATTTATATCATAGATTCTTGTGAGCCCGTCTATCTAGAAATGCGTTTCAAGTATTCTCTCTTCCTTTTGGCAAGAATCGCTATATATATTAAATATCGACAAGTCTCCTCAACGTTTTTGTATGAAAAATATCAACATTTTATCTGCAATTTATTTAGGGATGACATATAAATCGCGTCTTATTCTTAATTCCATTTACTCGTGTAATATTACTCAGTAAGCACAACAAGTTTATGTCAATTAGAAGTGGTTTTACGTTCGACCTGAGTATTTGTACAAACAGTACAGACTTGTCGAAAGTTTAACACTGAGCTAACAAATCAGCGTCGAAAAGGAATCTCATTTCAGCTTATCGTTTGCTCGGCTGTTTTTCGGCAGCTGATATTTATTCATCTGAAGCTTTTCTACCACTAGCTGTCAATAAATCTGACAATGTCTCTGCCACTGAGAGCCGAGTTTCGATTCCTTTTCTTTACCTGGGTGTTAAAACTTTCGACTGGTTTGTACATAAATAAGAAATATAACCATACTTTGACCAGTTGACTGACTTTTTATAAGATATTCCTCCTGATCTATCTTGACAACTTATTAATTTCTACAGACAAACAGTACAGACGCGTCAAAAGTTTAACACTGAGCTATCGACAAATGTAGAAACTATTCTCTCTAGTGAGCGAGATAAGAATTGCAAATGATCGAACTTACGTTAGAGAGAGAAAGAGTAAGAGAGCTTTGGGGAGAGAGCTTCCAAAACATGTGTCGCACACTTATTCGTTATCTTAGCATTAAACTTTCGACATGTTTACAATAACGAAACAATATTTTGGTGCCATAGGAATATCTTCTCTATCTTTTTAATTAACAATGCATTCCAAATTGTTATTTTACATTTTGTGGAAAATAATGCGCACGCACCAGAGAGAGAGAGAGAGAGAGAAGAGAGAGAGAGAGAGAGAGAGAGAGAGAGAGTGTGTGTGTGTGTATGTGTGTGTATGTGTGTGTATGTGAGGTAATTACAGGGTATTGCCTAATTATATCTTTATACTTATGTTACCATTTTAGCTAAGATTTCAGATATGTAATGATTATTTTACTTTAATAAAAATCTAGCTCAGTAGCAAATTTAGGATCGATATCATAAATTGTGAATCAGCTGCTTTTCGTTCAAATTGTCATTTAAAATATGGTTAATAAGTCTGGTCATTTGACCAGCGTAAATTGCGCTATTTCCGGGTACAACAAACAGGTGAGACTAGAACCAAATATAATGATGTCGCGTACAGTGAATTCTTTGTCAGCAACGCCTGTTGCAGTGGTCATTATAACATCGGAACACAAAATCTCAATTTCGCGTTGTTAACCTGATTTGCGACTTAAAAAGTATTTACTTAGGATTGTGGATTTTAACATTGATTTGTATGTTTGCGTTTTTTATTTCATGGGGGGGGGCAAAGGTCTTGTTCTCATTATATGTCATTCTTTGTCTCGTTTCTTGTTAGGTTGTTTTGCTTATTTTTGTCCGTGTTATCGTGAAGCGTCCGTTTCTAAAATGTTACGTTCGCATCTGATGTTCAGTCGTCCGGCAAATCGATTCAAGACCACTTTTAATATGATTTCTACAAACATTGAAGCCTTTGTTCTTAATCCACGTTCATCGCGGTATATATATATATATAAATATAATAAGCGTTGGGTATCACGCTACCATAGATATCCTTACAGGGAATTCTAGGTCATGACATTTCAATTTATTGACGGTATGGTTTCGGTTTCGAGCAATAAAAAAATTGCATCGGATTTTAAAATTTAAGATTTATACATAAAGAGTAGTTTAAAAAGGAAGCATCAAATTTTGTATTTTAAATAAATACAAAAAAGACTAATGAAAACAAAAGCATAAATGTTTGCATTTTAAATTATTTAAAAAAAATCTCATATAAATATGAAAGCAGATACCATCTTTTGAGGTCATATATTCCACCTTCCAACAACAGCAAATATATTCAACCCCGTACAATGTTTGATGTGATAAACGTTAGCAAAATTTAAGTATATTTGAATCGTTATTTTTAGTTTTGTAACATAGATAAGAACAAGATCGTGAGAATTATGTGATTTTGAAACCAAAAATGTTAAAAAGTTTTGATTTATTTTTTTGTTCGTTGGATTCGTGATATTAGTTTTATGAATTATACAGATTATTGATCCATTTACCCGATCCTTAATAAAATCTTTATAGGTCCACCTGCCGTTTTTTCTGTTTTGTTTTTGTTTTTTCTAAAAATTAACCCTTAGCAGATCCCTCTGCCATATCCGTAATAAAAAGTGAGGCATCACGTGGTATAGCGGCTAGGGAGGGGTTTTTTACCGTGTCATGTCAGTCGAGACATAAGGCATTGCTTTATTTGGTCCCTTCCGATGGTCCAAATGATTGTCTTTTCTAAATACCAAGTGCTTGGCGAAAAAACAGTCTCTATCTATTTTCATGTCTTGATCAGACACGACAGAGGCTCGAACCCATGACCTATCACACACGGAAAGAGCACTCTACCAACTGAGCTAACGCAGTGGTCACCTCATGATAAAGATATTTAGATAAAAGAATTAAATTATTAGCTTTGCGTGTAAACATATTATCTATGAAATCCATCAGCTTCTGTCCACGATTGTATTCGTCACGTGACATTAATCATATCACATTAATATATCGATATATTATTTCCCGTAACTTTATTACAAGTGTATATACAGTACTGTCGAAAGCTTAACACTAAGCTAACTAATTAGTTTCCGAATCGGCAGACAATCTCGGCCACTCGCTAGCTGTATAGTAGAGACCTATCGATAGTTTAACACCAAGCTAACCGGTAGATCAGTTGGTAGAATGCTCGCTCCGTAAGTAGGCAAGTGGGTAGTGACTGTTCTTTCGTCAAGCATTCGACATTAGAAAATGAAAGTCACTGTTCTTTCGAATGGGAACTCTTGAAATAAACGAGGTCCCGTGTCACGGTAGGCTTGGCACGATAAAGAACCCTGTTGTATAATGCCATCAGCGCAACGCACAAGGAAAAATTATTCATCTTCGCCTATAGCTGGCGACGTCTCGATAAAAATGAAATATTCTTGACTGGGCCGTTAAACACCATTACTCAACTCAACTAAGCTAACGAATTAATGCCGAACATCTCGAACACTCGCTAGCTGTATAGTAGATACCTGTCGATAGTTTAGCAGCTAACGAATCAGTGGCGCCAAATTGTCAGTACATATGGTTCCATTGTTACCTACATCTCGGCAGCTTTTCGATCACATCTGTCTACATCTCGAACCATCGGTAGCCAAGCTACATGTGCGACTAAAGAACCCTCCCTCGTCGCTATATCACCTGATACCTAAGTATTATTATCTGGCAAATGATAGTTTTTCGGTTATAAGCTGTCTACATCTCGAATCTTCGGCAGTCGAGCTACATATGCGACTCCTTTTCGAAAGCACAGTGTTAAACTTTCGACACATCTGTATAATAGAACTAACACAGCAAAATGATGCTGGGGAGTCTTTGTCCAGTCTGAAATCAATGACATCCGTGTCGAACCGTGAAATATATTTCCAGGGCGCTTACACTATAATATGTTTCAAGAGAATAACGTCGCTGAATGGTGGTCTTTGTCCTAACGGATTTACTGCTGTCCAGTCTGAAAGCAATGACATCCGTGTCGAACCGTGAAATATATTTCTATAACACTATATATTGTTCCATTAGAATAACATCGCTGAATGGTGGCCTTTGTCCTATCAGGATTTTTTATTGTCCAGGATAAAATCAATGATATCGGTGTCGAACCGTGAAATATATTTCCAGGACGCTGACACTATAAAATGTTCCAGGTGACACACTTAACACAATGTAGTCTTTGTCATAACAGAATTTACTGTTGAGCAATACTGATTGCCTTGGCGTTTTAGCAAAGGACCGTGTAATGCATTTTGATAGATTGGTGGTATTTTGTATAAAAATCTTTGTGATCTTTAGGGTAAAATGTCGCCTCCTAGTGGAAATAACAGTTTTTCATTGATTTTATTGAGTGTATTGTCAGTATCTTTAGGAATAATGCAATTAGAAAATCCTAATTGTACAAAATTGTATTGAAACTACTGTTGGATCTACATAGTGAAGCAGTAAACGAAAGCGTATTGCAAATGTAACTGAAAATATATTTGGTAGATAAATTGGTAATGGGGCCTGCAAGCGTACCACATGATCAATGTCCCTAAACGTTTGTATGGAACTTTTGGAAAAGGTTTACTTCGAAATTTCCTACTGGAATACACGAACCTAAACGATTCTGTCACCAATGAAAATACTGGTTCCGCAGAAATGTAATGGGGTACCACGCGCTGTACTGTCGATCTATCTTGTTATCAAACGTTAACATACTACATGTAACTAAGTGCATGCATATAAATAGATAAATAAATAAATAAATAAATAAATAAATAAATAGATTGGTAGTCAAAACACGCAGCAATTTACATGAACTAGAGACTTCGTTTTTGTACCGTAATAGTTTCTGTCCCTTTGTACTTTACCACTATTGCAAGATGTAAATAGGCGTGTGTTACTCCTGCTAGCGGCTCTATTGTAATTGATATTAAATACACGTTATATATACTGTCTCTTATTATATTATGAACATGTATACCACACACGATGGATACGAAAGGAAATTATTTCTCACATTATCATGGTTGTTATTCACAATTACAATATTAATATCACTAATTGTATTACACGGTACAGACCTGTCGAAAGTTTAACACTGAGCTTACTAAAAATAAAAAAAAATTAGCTACCTGCCCAGTGGCCGAGAATTGTAAAGCTAGTGGACGAAATTCTGACGAGACATAAAAAAGCTGACATCGAAAAATAGCTAAGGATATGCGGAAATAAGTCGTGGATTCGGCACTAATGGGGTTTGCTGCTGTACCACGTGATACCTTCTAACGTGTCTGTGAAACGCTTGTTTCCAATGGACATGGAATCGCACAATATGACGCTTTCCCGTAAAAAACGACGTTATTCCGGGAATTTGTAACGTTGACGTTTTCCAAAATGTTCCGCACAAACGTTAAGAGGTATTGATCACGTGGTACGGCGGCGATTCGTCAATTTGGCGTAAAACTTTCGACAGGCACGTACTGTTAAATGATGTTGTGTACCAACTGGACAGGCCCAATTCAAGGCTATATACCCTGTTGTTTTGGGAAATGAGTAACTCGTTTCTGTTGCAGATACAACGTGAATTACTCAAAACACGGCAATTACTCTTAAGGATAACTGGATAATATAATTATGGTAATTACGGTAATAGAAACTGGACACTAACTAGATATGATCAACATGTTACACTGGACATTGGTGGTAATTATCCGCGGTGGTCTTACACCAGCAGATAATATTTAATAAATTAAATAAATGTAATATCTTGCATGAGTGACCATGTAATATAAACACGCGTTTAATCGATATTGCCAAGCACCAAGCAAGTGATGTCCTACGCGCAAAAAAAAAAAAAAAAAAAAAATGCACATAAGTATAAGTGCAGTCAAACCTGTCTATAAAGGCCATCCAAGGTAACCAGTTAAAGTGGTCTTTATGGACAGATTGCCTTTATATACATGTTTAAATGATACGAATAAAGAAGAATTGGGACAAATTCTACTGACCTTTATAACCTGGTTGTCCTTATATAATGATGGTCTTTAAGGCAGGTTGGACTGTAATATCCACCGCGCATAAACGCATGCGACATTATGTGACGTCAAATTGAAAAAATAGCATAGAGCACTTAAAATGAAAGAACTATATAAACTTGTTTTAACGTACTTAATGTATTTTTAAACATCAGAATTACAATTTCCCCAATATTACATTTGATGAAAGTGCACGTTTCATCATTTTTTCTGAATCTAAAATATGCTTGTGCGTTATATTTTTCTGTTGATTATAAAAAAATAAAAGATAAATAGAGGATCTTGCATGAGTGTTTATGTAATATTGAATTTATTAAACGAGTTGAAAATTTTTTTATGCAACGAGCCTTGGCGAGTTGCATAAAACATTATTCAACGAGTTTAATAAATTCAATATTGCATAGACACGAATGCAAGATTCTATTTATTATATAATCCCATAAAAACTGTATTTTCGTAGATTTAAAACTTGTCTTCTCATTATAAAGAAAACAGCTGATTGACCGAAACACAACAAGTTCACGTAAATGTGTACATGCGCCAAAATTAATCCTGCTGAAATATTAAAAGTAAACAATAGTCTGTCCGCAGGATACAAAAACAAAACAAGCATTTTCAATTTAAATACAATGTATCTTCTTTTTAGAAGAAAAGTACAAAAGTATCAGCTTAAATCAGAATCAACAAACAGTGTCAAATGAAACAAACTGTGGATCAAGTCAATTGTGTGACGTCACTCTGAAATGACTTTATGCTTTATAACGTCACACTCATTCAATACGATTTTTATTGTATGACCGTATTACATGGATTATTGAGTAGATTATATAATAAATACATTTATTAGTTATTTGAAGTATAATAACGTTGAGCTTAAGTAATATACATATGCATGTACCTATAATCGACTTTTTGACATTTCCGCTAGACAAATATCTGAGTAAGTAAAAAAAGTGATAATCAGAAAACAGTAGGTTAATTAATCCGTCCCACTCAGTTATCGTGTGTGTGATGTTATAAACAGCAAATTAAGTGCAGGTGTACCAGTTAATACAATTGTCCTTGATTTGGTTGCTTTGTCAGCAATTATCAAGTACATGTTTTTTTCAAATTGCTATCGCTAATTGCCAATAAGAAAAAATACAATGAAGTTCAAGCCTTGGGTGTAAACAACGGTGCTTATTATGTATTATATTGTATGCCCTCATGTTTCACTCTTTGAGTGGCTGAGTGAATTAATGAATAAAATGAATTGAATTGAATATACTTGAGTTCATGCAAAATTACATGTTCAGGTTAAAAATGTGTTTAAAGTTAAATATTAGTTATAATTTCTGTAAGGAGACATATTTTAAATAGTTATTGTTTTCACAATTTGGCCCTTTGGGTTTCTTTTCAACATCTTGGAAAACATGTTTGGTTTCATAGTTTTGGTCTAAGCACTACTGATGAGGAATTGCATTCTGAAACGGCTGTCTAATGCCGTATATAAAATTAAAACTAGTATAATTTGTAATTCGAAATAGTATTTCCAAAGTATATTTGCAATAGTTCTTACCTAAATTCGGAATAGATAATTCGTTTATGCGCAAATTATTTCGTATTTTCGAAATAATATTTTGCATTGAGAAATAACAATTGTCAAAATATGAAATTACTTTTGGGACTAAAACATAACTTATTCCACCTTGCTAATGATATTAAAAATATAAGAAATACTAATTCGAAATTAAGAATTTTTTTTACACATGTCACCTTATGGACTCCGTATTTTTTAACTTCGTGATAAAACAGTATTGATAAATAAGTATTATTCAAAATTACGAAATAATTTCTTTTATCTAACATTAGACTAGCTTTTCTATCTGATTTGACGAAATACAAGTTTTATCGAACACGTATGATACAGAATCTTGTACAACATTGGCGGTAAAGCGCACGTGCACTTTCTCATTGTTATGTCATTAGGGAGTCTTGGATTTGTCGGTCATAACATAGTTCAGTGGTTTTCTGTGGTAAAATGTAATTTTTTCACATAAAGTATTGTGTTTTTCATTATTTTAAGTAACCTAATTGGAAATGTTAGATAAAAATATTATATACACAGTGTGTATGTACAACACTTCGTATCAGGTCGAGTCCTTTTTTCTTAGCTGTATCACTACTCGTCGCGCAAGCGCGACTCGTAGTGATACGGCTACGAAAAAAGGACTCGACCTGATACTGAGTGTTGTACATACACACTGTGTATATAATATGTATGTACACAGGTCACCTTACGGGTTCCATAATTAATGTTGCATCGACAATACAAATATAAAAAAGTATGATTCGAAATTACGAAATAATTTCTTTGTACACATGTCACCATACGGGCTCCGCAGTGTTGTAACTTTGTGATTAATGTTGTATCGCCAATATAAAGTGAAAACAGTATTGTTAAATAAGTATTATTCGAAATTACGAAATAATTTCTTGTACACATGTCACCTTACGGGTTCCGTATTTTGTAACTTCATGACAAATGTTGTGTCGTCAATACAAAGTGAAAACAGTATTGTTAAATAATATTCTTCGAAATTACGAAATAATTTCTTGTACACATGTCACCTTACGGGTTCCGTATTTTGTAACTTCATGACAAATGTTGTGTCGTCAATACAAAGTGAAAACAGTATTGTTAAATAATATTATTCGAAATCACGAAATAATTTCTTGTACACATGTCACCTTACGGGTTCCGTATTTTGTAACTTCATGACACATGTTGTATCGCTAATAGAGCGAAAACAGTATTGATAAATAAGTATAATTCGAAATTACGAAATGATTTCTTGTACACATGTCACCTTACGGGTTGCGTATTTTGTAACTTTTTGACTAATGTTGTATCGTCAATACAAAGTGAAAGCAGTATTTATAAATACGTATAACCTTCTCAATAACTAGTGAAAGGATACTTACCAAGTTTGTAAGTAATTAGATACTTAATGTAATTATAATACTTGTAACACCTGTTGTTAGCGCTTCAGTGTGCTAATATCGTGTCCGAGGAGGTCAGTTAGATAGTCCGAATTAGCAAGTAATTTGTCCGTTGGTAATCAAGTAATGGTCAACAAAACAACGAATGGCGCTTTAACATTAAGACCTCGCTTTACCAGATGCTGTAATTCCGTTATTAGATATGTAATGTGGTAATTTATTAATACATGATGCTAATTTTGATTTTTTCCATTTTATATAAGAATCCAAATTTGGCATATGATAGAATATATATTATGACATTGAAATGAGACGTTTTGTAAACCCATATTATACAAAGGTTGTTCGATATGTAATGCGTATTGTATGATATCTCAAAAGCTGACTCGAATAGTGAAATGAGCATTACATCCCTTTAAAACATCCTCCGTGGTTTGAAAACATAATTTCAATCTCTGAATCCATTTCTGAAAGGTACAAGAAGATGTCGTTTTCAAAATAAACATATGGCATTAAATGAATTCTTTAATAAACCGATATGATAATAATATCATTATCTAATTCCCTATGTAATTGTTATTAAGTTTTTTTTACATTTTATGCGTTTTAATTTCTCTAGACAGAAATGAAACATGCTCAATCTATATCATATGTATTTCATGAGCGGTCTCGGGCAATAGTTCTGCCATGTGCTACTTTTGAATTTTTATGAAATAATACATTCAAAAGTGCCCATGACAGTTCTACAGGTTACTAGATTGGTCTGTTCCCAAAAACACTCATTGAGTAACTGCTTTAATGTAAAGATTGAGAATTCAACATTAAAAAAATGGAGAAGAGAAAAGAATACCACTCTCCACATTAACGCTGATAAACCTGGTTGAAAACTATTGCTGCTTAACTTGAAAGCATGGGAGGCCGCGGTGGCCTAATTGATAAGACGTCAGTCGTCAAATCCAGGGTCTCGAGTCCGCTCGGACCACATGTGGGGAAGTGGATTTTCCTTGTAAAAGTGAATTTTCCTTGCCCTTGGCCTTTACTGATTCACCTGGTATCAGTATAATGGACTGGGGGAGTGGTACGCTTGTCTGCGGCGTACTGACTCTGTGAGCTAGCACGTTAAAAGTCGCCCTGAGTGCGCGCTAGTACAAGGCAGACCATACAAAACACTCACACTTCACATGCATACACAAAATTGTTCATAGATTAATCCATAGAGATTAATAAAAATAGTTCTCGTCGCGAATAGCTGAAAAATTTCTGATGCGACGTTAAGCAACATTCAACCAACCAACCAACTTAACTTGAAAGCTTAAAACGTCGGGTCAGCCTTGAATATGTAGAAATAAAAAGGAAGATATCGCTGCTCATTTTGTCAAAAAAGTTCTTTTTACATATTAAGATTTTACGCAAAATTGTATGTTTGCAATTTTTATTTTCGTTGAAAATACCATATTGTTAGCTTTCATTTTTACAGCATAACGTTAGCATAGAAATATTAATTTACTTGAAAGAGTTTTGATCTTCGACTTGAGAAGCATCAGCTTATAAATTCTAAATGGAATGCAGTCATATTGTGAATATAATATTTTAAAAATATTTTATATAACTTGATTTTCGACTTGAGAAGCACCAACTTATAAATTCTAAACAAACTATATTGTTATAACATGCATTATATTTTAAAAATATTGCATTTTATAATGGTCGAAATTCCATGATTGCGATTTTGTTTAAACAAATACTAGCTGAAAGAGAATATCTTATAATATAGCTCAAATATGTCATATATCTCGAGCTCTCGTTACAGGTAAAATGGACAATATTTATTTTTCAACAGGTCACATAAATCTATATATATTATTTAACATCGCATTTCGTTTACCGAGATAGCTGACTGCGTGTTTCTGCAAGACAAGATCAAATGCTTAATCCAAATTGGGGTTTGACAAATCATGGTGATTATGAGCAATTCTTTAATGTAATTAACTATATACCATATTGATCAAGCTCCGACAATCAAGCGCATCTCGGTGATCGTTTTTTCTTCCTTATTTTACTTACACGATGGTTATGATTGTGTTCATGTAGCCATGGTAACCACTGCTGATGGCAAATCAGAATTGACTAGAACTGGGTATCGTCGTCATGAACACACGATAAAGACATTGTAAACACAAAGTTTGTGATTTATTTAAAGGATTAATTTTTTCAGTTTAGCAAAAAATTGTAAGAGTATTTGAAGTTGAATCAGAAGAGAGAATGAAAGGTAATGTAAATAAATATGTGTATATATAAAGGTGTTGTGAAATCATACCTGTTGTATGTATATATATATGTATGTATTAATAATAATGTCATAATTTGAGTATTTGTCCATATATGTATACCTTAGGGGATCTACAACAACTAATACGGTTGAATATTATAGGTTTAAATGAACACGGAATGGCTAAAATCAGCACATAACTTGTAATTACAATGAAAATCGACATCCGGTCAATATAACATAAATTGGATTGTTTATCACACACACACACACACACACACACGAACTAGAGAAAGAGAGAGCTGTCATATTACAAATAATGAATATTCAAAAATATATATTATATTATGAACTTATTTTTTTTCAAAATTTCATTCGGTTTTTATATGACATAGAGAGGGAGGACAAAAAGACCCCTAGCGTAAAATGTATATTTTATATATATATATATATATATAGAGAGAGAGAAGAGAGAGAGAGAGAGAGAGAGAGAGACATATAGTGAGTTTATGAAAAGTTGTGAGAAAGAGCGAGAGAGGGAGAGAATATTTCTAAAGTAATTCTTGTTGTATAATTATGATATTTAATGATATCGAAGTTTTAATCCAAAGCAAAAACATCGCGCGATATCGTTTGATGAAGTAAGTCCTAATTAATGGGTTTTATAAGAACATTGTATTATCGATTTACTTTCTTGTGATTTATTTGAAACATACTTTGTATGAAATGGAAGATGAAAAAAATAAGTACATGTGCATCGAATTGAAAGCGTTATGCGATCTCTCTATCATCCCTGTGACGATGGCTGCTTTTTATTTTAACAAAAAATTGGATCTTAAATTAGATAAATGTTTCTTTCATTCTCAATTTTATTTTAAAACGTGACTGGTGTAGCTAGTTAAAAGGGGGTTCTTACCTTACCGGAGCACACGGTCTCATTTCCCTTGTTTAACTTCAGTTGCCAGTCTTCTCAATTTTATTTTAAAACGTGACTGGTGTAGCTAGTTAAAAGGGGGTTCTTGCCTTACCGGAGCACACGGTCTCACTTCCCTTGTTTAATTTAGTTGCCAGTCTTCAAAGTTTAACTTTGCTTTTCGGATTTTAATTTGAACATGGATTGATATGTTTGTTTTTAATCTCAATGGGAGACCTTAGTTTGAGAAAGGTTGATAAGTAAAATATTAAAAAATTGAACATGCATTAAGTCAGTCAAATAGAAATGAATGCAAACAATAAATTAGTCAGATACATGTATAAGGGAATGGAATCAATAAATTAGTTGATTTAAAATTTAAAAAATGAAAACTATAAATTAGTAAAATGTAACTTTACTTATCACTTCTTAGTCTAAAGTCTATGTCAAGGCCCTCAAAAACTTTTATGGCCATCATACCAGTGTTGTTGATAAGTTTAATGTCTCTGTATCCAGGATTGCCTTGGATATATTTGACGTCCCATAGTTCAATGTTCCTTTAACACAATTTTGATTACACAGATAGCTAAACAGGAGGTGCTTACCCTTCCGGAGCACCCGGCCTCACTTCCCTGTTGGAAGTTCACATGTTTAACCTGACTTGTCAGTTTCAAAGTTTTGACTTTGCTTCTGGATTGTGATTCGGACGGACATTGATTAGTATGAATAACGAAATACACTGTAATCTCTGTTTGCTAATGATGAAGTACATTGGATTACTTACTATAGTATTTTCAATACCTATTTCTGTTTTATGTAAAGGTAATTGATGTATTCAATTTTTTTATCACATTTAAAACCATCTTTAATTTCTATTTATATTGGCCAATGAACTTATTGTCTAAGTCTAACCGTAAAAATAACATCAATTTAACCATGATGTAATTTCGATGTCTGGAAGTCTGGCGACCAAGTAACATTTATATAGTCTGGGGGTAAATCAATTTAAGATAGCAACATATAACTTTTTATTCTTAAATAGACTGAGGAAAAATGTATGTAAAAAGTAAATAAAAGTCCAGTATATTGGACAGATTGAGATTTTCGCCCATGTCAGGATTCTTTTACTAACATATGGATGGGAAAGTGAATTTTCCTTGTAAAAGTGAATTTTCCTTGCCCTTGGCCTTTACTGATTCACCTGGTATCAGTATAATGGACTGGGGGAGTGGTACGCTTGTCTGCGGCGTACTGACTCTGTGTGCTAGCACGTTAAAGTCGCCCTGAGTGCGCACTGGTACAAGGCAGACCATACAACACACTCGCACTTCACATGCATACACAAAATTGTTCATAGATTAATCCATAGAGATTAATAAAATAGTTCTCGTCGCGAATAGCTGAAAAATTGCTGATACGACGTTAAGCAACATTCAACCAGCCAACCAACTTACATATGGAGGCGGATTGTCCATTTAGGGACAGTAGAGGAGATCGGATTGCCCAGAAAAAAACCCACCTACGTATGACAAGCGAACTGACTTTCTCACAGCATGATCTGTCCATAATGGGGTTCGAACCTTCTAGAGGCGCTTGGATCCCTAAGCGCGCCTTTGACCAATCGGCCACTGAAACCCCCTAAACATCGAGCAATACTACAGCCACTTGAATGATGCTATGAACAGTAGAGGCAACATTTGTTGTGTTTTTGTTCTTGTTCGGTTTGACTGTTTCTGTCATTACCTTGTATTGTGTTTTATTCTTTGCTGCATTGGACCATCATCATTGATTAATACATTGTTTTCTGTTAAAATATTATTTTATTGTACACAGCAAAGCTGAGTGATTGGAACTTTTTCTTTCTTCAAAGCAAGGATACATGGAAATTTAAATTACAGTTCTAAATTGAAATTATGTATTGGAAATTTGAATTTGCATTTTAATTTCGCTTATATTCACCAAAGTAAAAAGACTTCTTTCACTTACATATGGGGGCGGACTGTCAGTTTAGGGATAGTGGAGGAGACCGAATTGCCCAGAAAAAAACCATCTACGTATGACAAGCGAACTGACTTTCTCACAGCATGATCTGTCCCTAATAGGTTTCAAACCTTCTAGATGCGCTTGGATCCCTAAGCGCGCCTTTGACCAATCGGCCACTGAAACCCCCTACACATCGAGCAATATTACAGCCACTTGAATGATGCTATGAGCAATAGATGGACAACATTTGTTGTCTTTTTGTTCTTGTTCGGTTTGACTGTTTCTGTTATTACCTTGTATTGTGTTTTATTCTTTGCTGCATTGGACCTTGATAAATACATTGTTTTCTGTTAAAATTTTCTTTTATTGTACACAGCGAAACTGAGTGTTTCAAACTTTTCTTTCTTTGAAGAAAGGGTACATTAAAGATCCAAATTGAAACTGTATATCAAAAAAAAATTTTGCATTTTAATTTCGCTTATATTCAACAAAATAAAAAGACGTAGAAATTAAACTTTCGCGAATATTTTATTTTGATGTAATTTGCTTGCAACTATTCTACGGCGCTAATATACAAATATCCAATTAAGTACACTGAGACATACAGCAAGGACCTGTTGAAAGTTCAATAATGAGCTAACAAAGGTATGGAAACTCGACTGCCAAGTGGCTGTGTTATAGTTAGCTTGTCATCGGAAAGCTAACAGCTGCCGAAAAGTTATCGCGATTTGGCAAGGAGCCAAGATGAGCTAGGTGAGCTTCCGATCTGAACATAATCTTCATGTAAAACATTCGACTGGCCTGTACTTTACCGAAGAGTATAAATACATATAAAACAAAATAATAGATTTTCCCTATACAGCCAAACCTGTCTATAAAGGACAACCAAGAGAAGCAATAAAAATAGCCTTTATAGGCAGGTGATATTTATATATAGGTTTAATAAATATGAATAAAAACAATTGGGATACAATTCTACTGGCTTTTATGAGCAGGTGACTCTTATATAGAGGTGGCCTTTTAGGCAGGTTGGACAGTACAGTCAAATCTGTCTATAAAGGACAACCAAGGGAAGCAATAAAAGTAGCCTTTATAGGCAGGTGACATTTATATATAGGTTTAATTAATATGAATAAAAACAATTGGGATACAATTCTACTGGCTTTTATGAGCAGGTGACTCTTATATAGAGGTGGCCTTTTAGGCAGGTTGGACAGTACAGTCAAATCTGTCCATAAGGACAACCAAGGGAAGCAATAAAAATAGCCTTTATAGGCAGGTGACATTTATATATAGGTTTAATTAATATGAATAAAAACAATTGGGATACAATTCTACTGGCTTTTATGAGCAGATGACTCTTATATAGAGGTGGCCTTTTAGGCAGGTTGGACTGTACAGCCAAACCTGTCTATAAATGGCACCCATGGAAAGCAATAAAAATAGCCTTTATAGGTTGCTTACCTTTATAGAAACAGGTTCAAATAATATAAATAAAGAACAATTGGGATTACATAGTATACCAATCTTAATTTTACAACACTAGACGGTCGTTTCGGAATACAATTCCTGGACAAAAATTATAAGAGCAAAACTTCCAAGATATAATTCTACTTGGTTTTATGAGCAGATGGCCCTGATATAAAAGTGACCTTTAAGGCAAGTTGGACTGTACTGTAGATTTAACACTATCAAGAGAAATGTTATTGAAATGTTAATTTAAATATATTATTTAGACAAAACATTCACGTCTGACATTTCTATACTTTCCAAGCTGTATATTATTAATGATGTCTTGTGTCAGACGGGATCGATGAAAAAGATTGCTTCTCCGGTATCTGTTTTGTTTCCCGTTTTAACATTTGTCTGTCTAAAATACAGCCTATACCATAAAAATATACCCATAATGAAATTTGGTAGCTAAAATACGTACAATGACAAATGCAACAGAGAAAAATCAAAGAAAATAACGATGAATAATGGTGTGTGTTTTTTTTTAAAGTGAAGTAAGAGAAAAATTCACCTTTTCAGTGTTCTTAAAGCAAAGCACAGTGAGGGTTTACTTTAGCATACAAGGGGATCAGGGTAATAGAGAACCAGTTTGTAAGGTTTCTTCTGAAAGACCTGTAAACTTTTAAAATGCCGAGTGCTTGGCGAAAGAATAGTCTACCTATTTTCAAGTCTTGATGGAACCTGACCAGGATTCAAACTCCAATAAACAAGACGAGACAAACACATTTATTACCCTTCCGAAGCACCCGGTCTCACTTCCCTGATGGAAGTTCACGTGTTTAACCTAACTTGTCAGTTTCAAAGTTTTTTCAATTTGGTTCTGGATGATTGTGATTCGGACATACATTAGTATGTTTGTTTTTGATTGAGACTACGGTTATAAAACTCCCAGCTGTAGACGGGTACTAGTGTAATTGTGTATTATTACTGTTTGTCAGGCCGCTTACCAATAACGACAATATAATTGGTATCCAGGGATGTGGTTAATGGCATAGTAGAAAGTGTTGTTAGAGTTGTTAGAGAAACTTAATTTTATTATTGGTGTCCCCAAAGTGTTGTCATGTGCTAATTCAAAGCCTCATTTTGTATTTGTTCACAGCAAATGCACATTATTTAATAAAAATTCAAAAGGCAGCACATGACACTGTCTTTATATCCAAAATTTTCCTGACTATACTTCACGTCTCATAATTCAGTGTTTCTTTCTCAATTTGATCCCACACGCGACGGGTGAAGCTAACTAGATGGGAAATGTTTCTCCACCCGGAGCACCCGGTCTCACATATGTGTTCTGCTCAATTTGCCAGCTTCAATGTTTTTTGCTTCTGGGATCTTAATTTTAATACAAATTAGTATGTTCTTTTTTGATTTATATAAAAACATTTCCAGCATATTATAAATCTAAAAGGAAACCTTTTGATCTGGCTTTATTCTGCTGTATATAGTGTTGTATACAGGGATGTGGTCTATGATATTGTCAACACGAGTATGTAACTGTTAACAAGACACACGATTATTATTTTTGATCACGTATGTCAATTCGAGGAGACAGGAGGCCCTTCCGTAGCAACCCACATCACTTCCTTGGTGGATGTTCACATGTGTAACTTAATTTGCCAGCTTCGAAATTTTAACTTTGCTTTGGAATTGGTATGTTTGATTTATTTTTTACATATTTTTTCATAATAAATACGCTATATACCCTTCGCCTTTCATCGAATTTGGCACGCGCTTTGCTATCTTGCATTACCTTTTGAAATACCATGATCAGAATGTCAATCCTAAAATGATAGAGCTTGTCTCCATTGATGCCGAAATTTATACAACGCATTTTTGCTTTTGTTGTTGTGATTGATTTGTACACGGATTTGGATAGTTTATTTAAATAGAAATATGAAAATAACATATATGACATTGGTATTTTGAGATTGCCTGAATCTAAAAGAAAACCTTGTGGTGGGTCTTATTTTGATGTTACATGTATTTGTTATTTCCGTTACAAGTCCATAAGGTATGGCCAAATAAGGGCAAAGTAACAATATATGTTTGCACATTTACTAAATTTGCACAAATATTATGTCTCATAAGAACTATATATTTGCTATTCTTATAATATTTCAACGGAGCAGGCTGTTTGCAAAAAATTGACTCAGGGATATTGCAAGCCAACACTTACCGAGGCTCTCCAAAACATTCATGGCCGTCATCTCAGTATTGTTGATACGATTGATGTCTCTGTGTCCTGGATTTCCCTGGATATATTTGACGTCCCATAGTTCCATGTTCCTTTCACACTATTTTGATTACACACGTGGCGGGTGAAGCTAGCTAAACAGGAGGCACTTACCCTTCCGGTACACCCGGCCTCATTTCTCTGGTGTTAGTTCACGTGTCTAACCTGGCTTGTCAGTTCCAAAGTTTTTACTTTGACAGGAAAGGTTAGACACGTGAATTTCCACCAGAGAAGTGAGGCTGGTTGCTTCGAAAGAGTAAGCACCACCTGTTTAGCTAGCTACACCCACCATGATTTCATTTTTGCACCAAAGTAAAGTTCAATATGCATTAGTGTTTTTGAACTTTGTTTTTTAACAGGCAATGATGGCAATATAATTGATATCCAGGGATGTGGTCTATTGCATAGTCAACACAAAGTAAAGTTGATAATGATAAGTTGTTAATGAAACATTATGATTAGAATTGTTGGTTACATACTGTTGTCGGTGTACTAATTCAATTTCATTTTGTCTTATTTTCAATATTTTTTCACAGTTAAGACACTATAATAGATTTTGTTTCCACTACGAGAAAATTTATGCAACGCATTTTGCTTTTGTTATTGTGATCGAGTTGAACGTAGAATGGGATAGTTTATTTATATAGAATTATTGAAATAACATATTATATGACATTGCTATTTTGAGATCTCCTGAATCTAAAGGAAACCTTGTGGTGGGTCTTATTTTGATGTTATTTGTATTTGTTATTTCCGTTACAAGTCCATAAGGTATGGCCAGATAAGGGCAAAATAACAATGTATGTTTGCACATTTACTAAATTTAGCAAAAATCTTATGATCACTTATGACTAAATAAGAACTTTATATTTGTTATTTCATTCTTAAAATATTAGTTAGATTAATATATGCAATAGTGATAACAATTTCTTAAAACCAAGGATGTTGGTCCAACAATTTGAAAAAAAAATCTTCGTAAATATTAAGTCAAATATATCTATATAGATGCTCTACATATTGAAGCATTATGATTTTAATATGTTGATGTGCAAGACAAAAGACTTCATTTTTGCAAAAAAGGTAGTTAAATATTTTTTTTAGTACTGTTAAACTATGTTTTGTCATCAAGCAATAATGGCAATATATATATATATATATCCAGGGATGTGGTCGATTGTATAGTCAATACAAAGTAAAAATACTGTTAACGAAACATTATTATTGGTAGCAACATAGTGTTGTCGGTGTACTAATTCAAAGTTTCATTTTGTACATTTTTTCACACACACTTAATACTTTATGGTAAAGCTTTTTTCCCACTACTGGGAATTTATAAAATGCTGCTTACAAATAAATTGACATATTTAAAGCCTTAGCCTATCAAAGCCATTACAATTTTTTTTTCACCGTCATCACAAATTTTGTATGATGTCTCAATAGTAAAATTTGTCCTAAATATACAGTTCTGTCCTTTAACTCGCAATATTTTAATTTCACATGCAGTTAATGTAACTTAATTAACAGGAGGTACATACCTTTCCGGAACATACGGTCTCAGTTCTTTGGTGGAAGTTCAGGCGTTTGTACTTAATTTGCCAGGTGTTGTTTTTTCTCTTGCTTTTTGGGATTGCTATTAATTTTAACATGGATTGGCATGTTTATGTTTATTTATGTAGAAATATTAAAATAGTATATAGCATTGCTATTTTGAGATCTTCTGAATCTAAAAAACCTTGTGGTTGGTCTTATTTTTGTTGTTATTTGTTATGTTGTTGAGAATAAGGAAAACATTTCCGGTAAATGACATGCATATTTTGCCACCATCTAAAGCTAAAGGAAATCCTGTGAGTAGAGGAAAAATGTCTACTCCTGTGATTTAGTTGCATTTTGTTGTTATTTCTTATTGCCAAAAGAATTTAGAAATAGCGATATTGTGTACATGTATTTTGAAATTTGTTAATTTATTTCAAATCTACAAAACTGCTTGCTACATCAGCTATGTTACGCCACATAGCGGTGTTGCCGCATAAACGCGCCCAACACGTCTATGCGGGGAATTCTAACGCATAAAGAGGTCCGCCACGTTTATGCGGCGGCGTTCAACGCATAAAGATGTGTTGCTTATATGCGGCGCAAGGCTGCCTTTTTGACGCATAAAGATGGCTGATTTTAACGAGTTGGTATGAAATTTAAAAAGAGCTGATATCTCGACAAAAATGGTGGTGGTGATATAAATTATGACGACGACGGTGACAATTGAGAATTTATGTTGTTGGTGTTGTTGATAATGGTAATAATAATACGAGGATGGGGACAGGGACGATGAGAGCGCGACGACGATGTTACCGTTAAATTGTGATTTTGGCAGAATTCGACTTTTGATTTAATAATAATAATAATAATAATGAAAATTATAATAATATAATGATGATCATCACGATGTTGGTGGTGTTTTATGTGAAGGTGGTAATAATGATGGAGGTGTAAATGCAGGTGATGATAGTAATTGTTTTCTTTATGCGGCGGAATGTAGCCTTTTTGCCGCATAAAAGCTTTCTCTTTATGCGTTGAAATTCCCCGCATAGACGTGTTAGAACACGTTTATGAGGCAACACCGCTATGTGGCGTAACACAGCTATCCACAAAGCTTATAACCAAGGTATGAATGTTTCACATGCTACAGATACATCAGATATTCCAAAATTAATTGTGATGCTGATAATGACAGCTAACAATTCTAGTTCAGAAAAACTTAAATGATTTCTTTTCACATACTATAACCACACCAACCATCCCAAAACCTGTCACCCTGTTACCATATAGATGTTGCATGTTTACACAGGGGCATTGTGATGAAGCTCGTCTTACACAAATATTGTACAAGTAATCACATTATCAGATATTAAGATTGCCACCAGAGACACAACTCTTAACATGTTTGGACCTATGCATCTTTCTAAATGGGTATTCGGATATTGATCTCTGCTCTATTTTAGAGCTAATGCTATATACAATATTGTTATTGTTGAAAGCCTTCGTCCAGTATCAAAATTGACTTATCGCCGACCACGCCCACAATGTTCCGTCACTGGCCGCCATCACGGAACTAATGACGTTCTTGTGTCAGTCACGTCATTAAACCGCACAATTCAGGTCGAGTTTTCATTCTTTTTGTGTGTAATTCAAGCATGTCGACCCTTTGTCGGAACATAGTGGGCGTGGCCGGCGATCCGACAATTATTTCTTAACTAAGATCATCTGTAGCGTAATATCTAGTAAACTTGAAATATGTATAAATTTGATATTTTGAAAGATAAAAATGAATTTTAGATGTCAGTTAGAAGATCACTTTAACTTCATTACATTTATGTTTTAATTTTGCCGAACACTTATATTTAAAGTGTGAAAAAAAGACTGCAAAAAATTGTCAGAATTAAGTTCTTAAAGAAAGATTGTTAAACTAGCCATGGTTTTGTCGGGACCTAGGTGGGGATGTGACCATAACCGCTGTGTTGTTGGTAGATGTTGTGTCTTTGTGTCAAAAGTTTCCTGAATATTTTTGGTGGCTCATGGTTCCGTGTTCTGTTTGATCCCGATTTGATTTTAGATGTTGCGGGTGTAGCTTGCTATACCGGAGGCGTTTACCTTTTTGAAGCCCGGCCTGGTTTCCTGGACAGTTATACATGAACATTAAAACATAGAAAATAAATAAGACTTTCATTTTTAATATATTTATATAGTTTATTCAAGTATGCAACGCTAAATGCCCACAGTACAATTCAAATTTAAATATATAACATTTTAATGTGCGCACATATAATACATGTATAATACATTTAACACACAGAAGATTTATCAATTTTGTGTAGTCACAAACACTCATAATTTCACTTACTCCAAAGTTTTTAGAAAATTGTCTCTTTCTTTAGATATATAAATGAAAGACTTTCATTTTAATGATACTATATAGCTTTCTAAATACTACTACTACTACTACTACTACTAATAATAATAATAATAATGATAATAATACTGATAATAATAAAGAAGAAAAAATACAGAAAGAGAGAAAGAAAGAAAAAAGAAAGAAAAGGACAGTGAACTTAAGAACGTTTTGTTTGCGGGGGAGTTGCGTAAATTGATTTTATATAAAAATGTTTTAAAATCAAATGTCATTTCATGACGTATCGATTCTTTTTAAGAAATATGTCGTTCTTCATATAAATCAAGCTAAAGCGTGTTATGAAATCAACATCTTTTATAAAAAAATGTCGCGTTACACTTCTTAAACATTAGTTCAGTAATCAGGGTGACAATCTAAGTCAGCTATCTAGAATGGATTTTTTAAGCTTCAAAACAGAAACGCAGTACAGACCTGTCGAAAATTTAATAACACTTATGTACAAAAAGTAGTCGGAGCCGAGTGCATTAGTGTTCGTTAGCTTAGCGCTTCGACTGATCTGTAACTGTAATTTACTCTTAAGTTTTATAATCATTTTTCTTCTAACAAACTGTCTATGTTAAATAACTTGTGTAAATTTCTCAAGGTTATTAGTAAGAGGATCAGTCCTCCGGGTTAGTGAGTTAGTTATTATTAATAATTCCCTGCATGTGTACTATATTGTATATGTTTTATGTTTATCTATTATATATGTTCTCTGTATTAATAAAATTCAGTATGAGAAATAAAGAAACTTGAAACTTGAGATGATGCTTTCCATGGACCACGCTTTATGTGCACCAAAGGTTCTTTCATTAGTATGAAGGCTGTGAGTTCTTGTGTGATGGGGAAACTGGCTGATCTGTAGCTTAGTGTTTCGACTCTACTGCAATTTAGCACATTCTGTTTTCCATGGAACACGCTTACTGTTCACCGACGATTCCTTCAATAATATCAAGGGCGGTGAGTTCTTTGATGTTGGGTGAAACTGGCTTAGTTTTCCGGCAGGTCTGTAACTTAATGTTTGGACATGTCATGATGTGTTTCATGGACCACGCTTACAGTCCACTGAAGATTCTTTCACTAATATCAAGGTTATGAGTCCTACGATGGTGGAGGAAACCGGAGTACCAGGAGAAAACCACCAACCTTCGACAAGCCAACTTACACACTTTGATCTTTCCGAGTGAGATTGAGATCTAGACATAGAAATGCGCTGTGATCCATATGCGCACAGCTTATACCACTCGGCCACGAAAGCTACTTCGGCCATTTGGCAACCTCTACGTTAAGTCATTGTTAAACTTTCAACAGGTCTGTACTGAAGGTCTATAAAATCTCATCAGTTTTGGTTGTCTTTTGTAAGTAACCACACAAACCAAACCCCGTTAATACCAGTGGATTAACAACCTGTTGGCTATATAGTTCAAAAATCAATCACGGCGTGATTACAGGTAAATTACTGTAATACACCTGATCGGCTCATATAACTTTGGTTTCTGAAGCATTAGATTACGTTTAAGTAAGCATCAGATGATAATGGACTATATGATGTATCGATCGGATCGGTGCTTCATTCGAGGATCAAAGAGGGAATTTTGAACAGAAAATCAAAGGCAGTGTTTCCTTTCCCATTAAAATCCATGTAAAATTTTTAAACAAATTTTTACAGAAATGTTCAAAATACCTTGATTTCATCATTTTTAGACTTTTTCAATCAAAATTTAAATTTTAATGAGGCTTTCCACGAAAATAAAGTGAAAATAAGTATTAGGACCTTGTCGCATATCTATTTGTTAAACGTTTAAAACCACTAAAATGCAAATATGTTTAAAAGGGGGATGGGAGCAACGTTCGAGAAAAAAAACCAAAACAAAATGAAAATCAAATGAAAATATAAGAACCTTGTCGTTTACCAAATTTTTAAACGTATTTTCCATTACTAATAGTGCAAACGTGGTGAAAAGAATAAACATTTAAACTCGATTGGAATTATAATTATAATGAAATTCAAATGAAAATAAATATTAAAACACAAAAATGTTCAAAATGGCTTGATGTCATCATTTTTAGATTTTTTAAATCAAAATTAAAATTTAAATTAAAGGAAACAAATAGAAGGTTTCCTACATTATAATGAAATTTTAAAAAATTAGAACCTTGTCATATGTTATATATGTACCTATTTTTTAAACGTAAAAAACATTACATTACTGAACAAGCACATTACAAGGGGGTGACAAACGTTCGAGAAAAAATCAAAATGGAAATCAAATGAAAATTTAGGAACCTTGTTATTTACGAAATTTTATAACGTATTTTTTCATTACTAAAAGTGGAAAATACGGTACAAAGGGCAAATGTTCGAATTAGCTATAGATAGATCATTTAAAAAATAAAATTTAAATGAAAATATCGAAATCTTATTTTACCTATTTTTAAGCCTTACTTTTAGGCTATTGCGTTACTAAAACGTTCAAACTCGATTTGAAATTTGAATATAAAATCATATGGACATGTTTAATTTTTGTCATATTACTTATTTTTTTAAACGTAAAATGTATTGCATCACTTAAAGCGCAAACATGTTAAAGAAAGAAAGAAGACAAGCGCTTAACTCAGTGACTTGAAACGGGTTCTAATGTCAAAAGTATTTAGAAAACTGCAAACATAGTGCAAAAGCAAACATTTGAACTCAATGGCATAAAATCAGGGTTTCGTAACATATTATTTGAAAATATTTTTAAAAAAAGAACATGCATAGCAAAGGTTTTGAATTTTAACACTCAATCTTTGAACCAAAGAGTGCCTCTTGTATAAGTAAATAAATCGTTTATTTGTCGTGGATTCCCCTGGGGTTTACATGCATATGAACTTCAGATCTGTAACACTACAGTACAGACCTGTCAAAAGTTTAACACCAGACTAACGAATTAGTACTGACTCGGACACACAACTCGGACCCTCGATTCCTATACATTATCTCGGCAGCTTTTTGGCAGATGAAATCTGTCTGTCTGCAGTCACTAGCTATCGACATCTCAGACGCTCGACAACCAAACTTCAATTCCTTTTTCGTTAGCTCAGTGTTAAACTTTCGACAGGTATGTACTGTAGATCTCGATCTGAGTTCCTAAAGCCAGAATCATTGTAACAAATTGATGTTGATTTCGTAATGTAATATTTAGAATAAACACGGTGAGTGTGTTAGATAAATGGCTATGATAATATTGATCGATCTAATTACGAGATTTTTCTCATGAAAACTCATTAAAATCTATAAATGGGCGTTTTATGTCGATGCTTAACGTCATTCAGTTTTGATCTGTTTCGTGTATCTAGCATTTTAGCATCTACTATTAAAGATTTTGAAATACTTAATATATTTGCCACGGATATAGATATAGTTTTACAGCAACTAGAAAATATTTTACTTACATGTATATGGGTCATTCTCAAAAAATGTAGAAATTCCACAAACCAAAATAACGATAAAAAATAATTGAATTCCGTCATTTCATTGGTTGGAAATCAATATTTGAAACATAAAATTTCATTCTGAGAAATATGCACACAAGACATTGGTTCTTTTTGACAGAATATCAAATTGAATTTAAAATTGTGCTTCAAAATGTCCTCTGGAGTAACCATCATTTATGTTTTTGAAAATATCTATATTTAAGTAGATTTTAAATATAAAACATATTTATATACATGAATAACAAACTAGCTGACATATCATTTAAAATTTGAGAATGTATTTTTCATTTTAACACTTAAATAACAATCTTAAAGTCTCGAAATGATAAACTAAAAAAATGCAAGAACGGAATTTTTATAATAAGTTACTGCCTTTTTGTGGCACGCGTTCTTTACTGGTTCATAGAAAAGTACTTAATACGTAATTTATAATTAATTACAAGTTAACAAAATATAATTACATTGTGCAAATTAATGAATGAATAGACCATGGCAACACCACAGACATTAAGAAGTTATACCAAAGACAAAAAGAATAACACCAAAGACAGCCATTTAAAATACTGACATTTCAATGCGTGTTGGGGAACAAAAGTAAGACAATACATCTTACATTG
Source organism: Anadara kagoshimensis (assembly GCA_021292105.1). Taxonomy (NCBI): domain Eukaryota; kingdom Metazoa; phylum Mollusca; class Bivalvia; order Arcoida; family Arcidae; genus Anadara; species Anadara kagoshimensis. The sequence goes on along the minus strand of CM037873.1, from coordinate 33,444,141 downwards.
TATTTTATCATTCAAAAATGGAGTTTGAACAGATATTTGAATAGAAAAATTTACATTCCTCAAGATTATCCAATGTTTACCAATTGTTTTGTTAACACCAGAGACACCTTTGTAACACCAGGGACAATATTGTAGTATTTTGATTTGATGATCTTTTATTTAATCTTAAAACTCGCGATTTACCTAGTAAATTAAAATAAATATATAAACGATTGAAATATAATATTTCCTTGTAAAATTTGTACCATTTGGTGTCATTTTATATATTGGTAACACCACAGACAACACCAAAGACAGTTGATCTGTCATATACCACTTTTTGAGTGTATTTTATGATTAAATTAAAAAAGTGGAATATGACAGATCTACCAAATAAAAATGCTAAAGTACACTTAAAGTGCACGCTCACAGATCACAGTGCTTCTTATCGCACAGGTTTGAATCCAACTCGGACAGACCCTAGTGTGAGAAAATTTGTCAGTTTTCATGCCGGATGTCGATGGTTTTCTCTAGGCACGCTGGTTTCCTCCAGAAACTGACCGCCTCGGTATTATTTGAAAGAATCTTGACTGTGAAATTTAACATCATTAATGCAATCTAATTAAATGAAAACAATATGATGAACAAATCTATGAAATATAGGTTTGCAATTTCAAAATGTAGCAAACATCAACAATCCCACTAGGATTTTAACGAAAGTATCAGCAGCTATATCAGTCATCATACCTGCTGTTGGGTTATGTCTGCTTCTCGATAGCTATATCTGTCAATGGGACTGCTTTAGGGTCATCTGTGTTTCTCAGTATCTATATCTGCCAATGAGTCTGCTTTCATCTGTCTGTTTAGCAGTAGCTATATCTGTCAATGAGTCTTATATAGGAAAATCTGTCTATCTGTAGCTATATCTGTCACCGAGTCTGCTATAGGTAAAAATATATCTGTACCGGTAGCTATATCTGTCACCGAGTCTGTTATAAAGAAATCTGTTGTCTACCTGTAACTATATCTGTCACTCAGTTTTATATAGTCATCTGCCTGTCTTTCTGTAGCGATATCTGTCACTGACTTTGCTATAGGGTCATCTGTCTGTCTATCTGTAGCTACATCTGACACTGAGTCTGCTATAGGGTCATCTGTCTGTCTAACTGTAACTATATCTGTCACTGAGTCTGCTATAGGGTCATCTGTCTGTCTGTCTATCTGTAACTATACCTGTCACTGAGTTGTGCTAAAGGGTGATCTATCTGTTTATCTGCAGTTATATCTGTCACCGAGTCTGTTATAGTGTCGTCAGCTATATCTGACATAGAGTCTACTGAAAGGTCAGTCTGTTCAACTCTTGTTTGGTCTGTCTAAATATGTCCTTTGGTCTCATGTAGCCATATTTGTCACCGTATCTGTTGTGGAGTCATAGGTCTGTACAAATTCTCCTAATTTTGTATCAAATTCTGAAGTAGGTCTGTTATCAAAATTAGGTCTATTTTCAGTGCATCTGTCTTAAATATTGAATGCCTTTTCGCAACGACGTGTTTATGTCTGAATATCTACTGTGTGTCCTACTGCCTGCGTACTTACTGTGGTTGTATTTGTTTTTGCTTTTTAGGTCCACCCTAAGGATCTGTTTTACTCTGTCGTAAATCTTTGACATTCTTTCTCTTTCTTATTATATCTTGTCTGTGAACAACTCGGTGGCGTTACTTGTTTGTCTCTGGTGTTATAACTTCATTTTCAATATCTGTGGTAACATAGCGCAAAATCAATTGTTCATGGTAAGCGAAGACACATATATGAATCTGGAATATGTGATAGCCACCATGATATAACTCAGATTGTATGTATTACATAAAACAATTCAAAATATATACCAGTAGTCTATGGTGTTACTAATTGTGCCACTGGTGTAACTAACATTTCAAAATTCAGGAATATACAATTCGTTTATTATTTTTACAGCAAAAGAACAACCCAAGAACCTTACTTACAATCAAAAGATCAGCAAAAATAAAGGAAATTTACGTATTTCTGACAATGCATATAGTATTAAAAGTATAATTAATATAAAGTCCCTGGTGTTACATTTTTGTCTTTGGTGTATCTAAAAATTCTCATCATACGTAAATACATAATTATCTCTGTAGTTCGACGAATTATAACTAAAGGATAGGTCAGTTGCTATTGTGCAAAATATACATAGTTATTGTTTGCTACTTTCTACTAGGTATAGGAACAATATACAAAATAATAGTCCCTGGTGTTTCCGTATCCAGTCATTGGTGTAACCAGAATAGAGTAACAGTATGATAACCGGTCATCTAATATTTTCTTTCACCATAATTGTACAACTAAAGGTGTGCCAATGTCTTTTAAACATTTGTTTTCAATATTTTTGACAAAATTACAAAAAAACCCCACTTAATTAGTTTTAATGTCTGTGGTAACACTAAATTTGTCTCTGGAATAACCAATTTCTACAGTAATACCAAGGACAGTTACACAATGGACATATTTTCAGATATTAACGCATGGTTTAAAAAACAATGCCTCCTTCAGCATAAACACATGCTACATCTGAACTTTGAACGTTGCCAAAACTTTAGAAAGGTGTATTTTTCTTATTTCTTTCTTGGTATTGTATACACAACGGTAACACTACAGACTTAAAATAAATCTACTGTTAAATGTAAACTAATCTTTATCAATTTTTACTAATTATGTTTTTACTGATGTTTGATTATTGTCCAGATGCTGAATACATGATGTCTGCAGACTAGGTAGCATATACCATCTTTTATATGCAAAGAGCAGTAACTCGTATATATGCACTTTTAGTGTTTGGTAACACCAAGGACTGTGCAACATTGTACACACTATTTATCCAAGAAAAATATCATTCGTTGACATTTTAACGGGCAAAAATCTGACGTTAGGTAATTCAGAAACTTTCATTAATAATACCATATTATTAATTTTTTGTGTGAAATATTCAAAACTTAATGATATGAAAACAATAGACGCAGTGAGCTTCACTTTCTCACTCTCTTTCAATTTAATTTGTGGTTTTCTAAGCGATAAAGCACATTCAATGCTTTGAACGTGTTTGTTGCCATATGATCCAAGATAAACTGTTTTCAAACTGAGAGTTTTATCACTTGAAAACATTCATCATTGGAGTAATATTTTACGCCCAAGTCACGATTCTTTGATATATATCGAGGTCAGTCGTAAATATGGTTCGCCGCTGTACCACGTGATCAATACATCTAAACCAAGCTCCGAACAGCGGCCAACATTCGTATCTCTTTTATGACTTTTTTTTTAGAAAAAATAATCCCTTCAAAACATAACCAATTTCATACAATTCAAATTACTAAATAGAATTTTTGGTGTTCATTAAAATTCAAAGGTTAAAAGACGTCGAAAAAATTATCAATTGCGTAAGATACAGCAATAGTAAACTTTTTGCAAAAATTGGTAACGAGACATTTCCCGAAATTTCAAGATTCTTGAAATTTGGTCGAGGGCTGTCTGCAGCGTCTACCTCGCGACATACGGAGCTAGGAGGTGGGCGCTGTTTCGTAGCTTGCATCTAAACGTCTGTGCAGAACATTTTGGAAACCGTTGACGTCAAAATTTCTCGGAATAACGTCGTTTTTACGGGAAAACGTCACCTTGTGCGATACCATATCCATTGGAAATAAGTGTTCCGCACAAACGTTAGGAGGTACATCGTGGTACACAGCGAACCCCATTGTTGAGGAAACCAAAGAATGTACAAAATTTTTCAAAACAGGATCTATCCTTGTGATATTCGAACAATTTACATGTAGCTAGGTGAATCCAGCTGATAGATACAAAAATGTCTAGTTTTGTAAACGGAATGTTTTAATCTATTTTCTATGCCAAATCCTATATTAGAGAATCACCATGGGTATGATTGATTTCTTTAAATCGTAAACAAAAATTTCATATCAAACTCGTACGACCACTACATTTCTTGTCACATTATTCATTGGTACTTAGTTACCAAGTGTGAAAATTTTGTCAAATGTTTGTTGATTTTAAATATATTCATACATTGATGTGGAATTTCCCATGTTTATGAAAGGAATCTTAATTCTTTCCAAGTGTCATAATATACCATTTTTGAATTTAATCATAAAAATTAATACATTCAAAAATTGTATATGAGAATAATTTTTAAATGTATTTTATGATTAAATTCAAAACATGGTATAATATGACACAAGTATTGCAAATGCGTATGGCCTTCTGAGGTTTTGTGTGTGTCATTTTTATTTATTTATATATTTATTTTATTTTATTTATTTATTTATTTATTTATTTATTTATTATTTTTTTTTTTTTTTTTTGTAAAGCTACAATATGTCACTATTACTTATTTTTATGTAATTCAAGAAAAAATATAAAAGAATGAAAATGAAATAAAAAAAATATAAAAGAATAAAGTAGAACATTGCTACCCATCACGATTAACGCATTAAAGCGGACATCATTTAATCCAAAACAGCTTATACTCTAAACACTAGTGCTTAAGTAAAATGTTAACATTTTCAAAAAGTACAGCACAGGCCTGTCGAAAGTTTAACATTTAACTAACGAATTGGTGCCGAATCGATATACCCTTACTGCGTTTTGTTGGCTCGTTAGCTTGAGTTGGCATCTGTCTATCTCTAGCCATATTTGAAATTCTTAGCCACTAGCTATCCATACTTTGGCCACTCGATAGCCGTACAGTACAGACCTGTCGAAAGTTAAACATTTAGCTAAAAAAAGTGTGTAAGCTTAGCGGCCGACTGGCCGAGACATGGATAGTTAGTGACCGAAAAACTGTCGAGAGATAGATAACAGCTGCCCAACAGCTATGGAAATGTAGCTAACGTGGGACCGAGAAAAACGACACGTATCAGCTTAATGTTAAACTTTCGACATAACTGTACTGTACTTCGGCTTCTTTGCATAAACGCAATGTTTTTGGCAGGTCTGTATTGTAAATTCTTCAGACAAAGCACGAAACAAGAGTAAATCGTTATTGGGTACGATATCGAGGATTTTTGTTTCTGCTCGATGTCTAATGATTCATCTTGACAACCACTTAATAACCATCATAAGGGGGCTTAGTGAGCTAGATTGACGTATATATTGTATGTCTATGTTGCGTGGGCAAAGACTTTAGTTCCTTATTTAAAGTTTCAATAATATACCGTCACACAATGTGCGGAGAGAGAGAGAGGGAGAGAGAACACATGTTTGATTGCTTGTTGTTGCTGGTTGCAATACTATTGAACGTCAAATGAGCAGTTTAGTCTCAAAATATTTATTAATCATTAACTACAAATAATACAATACAAAACAAACTGTGAATTGGATTGAGGAACAAGTGCAAGCGTATGCAAAAACTATCCCCGGTACCACTGCACAGCATATATCAGTCATATTCAGCTATTCACGACGAGATCCAGTTTACATGTATTAATCTCTAAGGATCTAAGAATAAGTACGTTTATGCGTGAGATGTTGGAGTGTGGTTTATAGTCTGCTTTCACTCGCGAGCAAACAGTGCGGCTTTGAGGTTATAGCTCACAGAGTCGGAGTACTATATGTCGAGTACAAGTATACCACTCCTATAGTCACATTATACTGACACCGAGTGATTTATACCTTGTACTTTTGATATCCGGCGTCAAGCAAGGAAGCAGTATCCTAAATTTTAAAGTCTAATGTATGACCCGATCGGAGTTCGAACTCGAGGCGGACACTCTAGCATTGAGCAACCGAGGCTGTCAATGCAAATACAAATAATAGTTTTGTTTGTAGATATCGCTGCACATGATATAAAACTGACATTTCATTACATTAAAACCTGTCTACTAAGGCCACTTGAAGAAATGGCTGAAATTTGACTTTGTTGACAGGTGACTTTTGTAGACAGTGTCCATATTACCATGACCAGTTACTTTCCTTGGTTTGAATTTGACATGAGTACAAGATCGGTCGTTCAATCCCATAAGTTTCTATTCCATGAATGGGAATTTCTTTTCAATTTATTGCAATTTGCCATAAAGTCATTGGGATCGTTGTTAGACACAAATCGAAATTTCTGTATAGAAATCGGTATAAATACATAACTCATGCTTAATTTGAATAAAATCCCCATTTCTGTGATAAGTTTGAACGATTCTGTTAGAAATATACATAACGATTTATGTTACATCTTGTAATAACAATATCAATCAAAAGTCAGCGATCCCGAATGTACAATACAGACCTGTCGAAAGTTTAACACTTAGCTAACGAATAAGTGATAAACCGGCAGGTAATCACGGACCTTAGTAGTTACCTGTATGTGGCAGTTGTTCTCTATACCTTGCCAGCTGTGTTCTATCTCTTGGCAGCTGTTCTCTATCTCTTGACAGCTTCTGTCTATCTCTTGACAGCTGTTCTCTATCTCTTGACAGCTTCTGTCTATCTCTTGACAGCTGTTCTCTATCTCTTGACAGCTTCTGTCTATCTCTTGACAGCTGTTCTCTATCTCTTGACTGCTTCTGTCTATCTCTTGACAGCTGCTGTCTATCTCTTGTCAGCTGTTCTCTATCTCTTGACAGCTGCTGTCTATCTCTTGGCAGCTGTTCTCTATATCTTGGCAGCTGCTGTCTATCTCTTGGCAGCTGCTCTCTTTATCTTGACAGCTGTTCTTTATCTCTTGGCAGCTGTTGTCTATCTCTTGGCAGCTGCTGTCTATCTCTTGACAGTTTTTTGGTCACTAGCTATCCATATATCTGTCACCCGGTCGGGTCTGACCCAAGACTTAAAAGTGGGTAGTGACTGTTCTTTCGCCAAGCACTCGGTATTACGAAATGAAAGTCACGGTTCTTTCAGATGGGAACTTAAAATAAACGAGGTCCCGTGTCTTGGTAGGCTTGGTACGATAAAGAACCCTGCTGTATAATGTCATCAACGCAACGCACAGGCAAAATTTCTGCACCCGCCTATAGCTGGCGACATCTCGATATAAGTGAAACATTCTTTACTGGAACGTTAAACACCATGACTCAACTCAACTAATATCTCGGTCACTCGACAGCCATATTTTGACATCTTTGCGTCAGCCCAATGTTAAACTTTCGATATGTACTGTATTGATATGGTTTTTGCATATTGAAATAACGATATTGCTTTTGATGTATTGAATATGACATAATTTACTCTGAAAAACTGCTCATGAAACTTATGCAAATACATTAAAGATGTAAATTTGACATTGTGTCATTTCAATGGAAATGATGCAAATTACATCAGTAAAAGTACTCTACTTAACCCCAGACCCAATTCTCTGATTTTACATTTGCTAGTTAAAATAGTGTCATCTTTTACAAGGGCACAGGTTGATAAATTTTTCTTTGCGAAAATTAGCGGGCAGCAATTACAAGCAGATTTACAGCACAGGCTTGTCGAAAGCTAACACAAATGATTCGAAGCGCGGCTTCTGAATGGCTTAGATGTGGGAAATTAGTGTGGCGAAAAGCTGCCGAATATGGTTTTGACAAAATAAGCATTTTCGCTCAATTTACGGCGGCGTGGAAGGGCGAAATGAAAAAAAACAAACTAATTCGTTCGAACGAAATAGTAAACTGTTCAAGCGAATTAGCTAAATCGTCCGAACGATTTTTTCTTCATTTGGCCCTTCCACACCGCCGTACGCCTTTGACCTGAACGTGAAAAAGATATTATGGCGAAAACCCGATAATGCTAATTTGGCCCTAAGTTAACAATACACCATAGCGGAGATAGATTGCATCTGCCGAAATATAGCAATGATCTACCGATTCAGCCCTAAATTTGATAGTTAAGTGGTAAACTTTTGACAGACTTGTACTGGACATGGTATTAGACCATATTCTCTTATTTTGTATTTGCTGGAAAAAAAAGAATTCACTAGGGTCTTCTCAAGTGATCCATTTTTCTAATGTGAAAGTCAATAGGCAGTGATTCTCATCAGCCTATGTCGAATTCTATTCAATACGCATTCTGGTGAATGAACAATATGAAAGGTCTCTAACAAACACCTTCTTCCCTCCGCCGTACCGGAAATGAGTTCAAATGACCACCAACACCGCGTTCCTTTCGTTCTTAACTCATTACCCACGTGGTGGTTTAGCTAGTTAAACAAGCGGTGCTTTCCCTTCCGGAACACCCGAACTCGCTTCCCTGGTGGAAGTTTTCACACTTTATATTTTGCTATTTTGGATCGTGACTTGAACACGGAATTTTTTTGGTCATTGGATAAAATGGTGATACCGATATTGTTCATTTGTTTTTCAAATATGACCTGTGATCGTCTTTTTATTTTCATCATGGTTTTCGTAGAATTACGAAAGCTTGTTCGTGCCACTTTGTAATCTGATTTTTTTTCTCAAATCGTAGGTACAATTTTGAAAATCGTACGTAAGAATTAAAAAATCGTACATACGAATTTCAAAATCGTACCTATGAATTGAAAAAAAAAATCAGATTACAAAGCGGAACGAACAAGTTTTCGTATAGAATTTATTTTAAACAATAAGGAAAAAATAGAAATAAAAAGGGTGAAAAAAGTAACTAATAAATGCAAACCCAACTTTGTTCTAATTAGTGACCCCGAACGTACTTTTTGATCTTAAACTTCAGGGGAGGTAGTTTTTCTACCTTTTGTCTTTCTTTCTTTTTTATGATCTAGTTTATTTAAACTATTGCCACTTGGATTTTCCGATTAAACAACGTTTGAGTAAAGGCTTTAAGTCAGCCATTTAAGCATCTACTTAAAATCCATTTCATGATAACTTTGACAATAAGCATCTATACTTTGTGATTATGCTTTCACTTATCTTGCAGTAGTGTGGGTGGTTTTACTATAATATAATGAAGCAAAGTACGTCATTAGTCGGTTTATCAAAAATCAGAAATATCGATACATCTTAGCTTTATCCTGATGTAAGTGCCACTGTGAATGAATGGCATTGTTTAGAAATGTACTTTTCAAAAGAAAAAAATCTCTGGTATCTGGAATACAGGCCTGTTGAAAGTTTTAACAATGCGTTATTGAACTAGTGTCAAATCGACAGCTATTTTCGGCCCTTATTACTGACAGAGAAGTTACGTTTTTCCATAGAAAACCAAACAAATCTAAATAAAAAATAATAATATTCATTTACTTGTACATAGTCGTAACAGGAAATCTGTATACACATCCGTGATTAGCGTAGAATATTTCTGCACAGAGCAAAACGTTGGTGCTTTTGATATTTAATTATATATAACATGATAAAAAAAACCAGACAAATGACGGACCCTGTTGTGCATATGACGTAAAACGTCACCAATGACATCACTTGCGGTGTAATGATCGTCATTTTTCCATGTAAAATACCCATAGCGCTAACATTTTCCTTTTAACATAAATACATTATGACAATCGCGGATGCACATACAGATTTTCAGTTAAAACTAGGCAGAAATGAGTTAATACTATCAATTTTTATTTAGATTTATTTGATTTTCTATGGAAAAAACATAACTTCACCGTCACAAAGAGACCGGCTTTGACAATAGATATATCTCGACAATCTTTTTATCATTCGGCAGGGCAGCTTTTCGACAACTCGCTATCCATATCTCATCGACTCGACAGGCGAGCTGCTTCTCATTTTCGTTGGCTCAGTGTTAAACTTTGAACAGGTCTGTATTGTAGCTATATCAGTGTATGCCATGGATAGTATTTTGCATAATAAACAAAAGAGTAACCATGGTAATATCCACTCTTTCTTTAAGTAGTGATCCTAACATTTGCTCCATTATCAAAGCAAACTTAACGTCTGTTTAAACATCGATGTGGCTATTTAGTTTCATTCTTAGGAATTCAATTCGCAGCCAAAGTAAATATCACAGTGGCTTAACGTTTTGTTGGATCGTCAAAACAAACTTTAACCTGTTATCTGACTGAAGTGCTTCGTTGTTTGTTGTTTAACTAAAGGACATACAGAAAAAAAAACGTTCGATAAATCTTGATTTAAGAGCAATTTCAAATACCAAATAGAAATGAAATACAAACATACCGATTCATGTTCAGATCATAAGAAAATACAGTAAATGTTCTAAAGCCAGCAAATTTAGTAAACACGTAAAGTGAGACCGAATGCTCCGGAAGGGTAGGCAACTCCTGTCCAACTAGCTTTACAACCGCCTTTTATGATATCAAAAAGACAATGTCCATACACTTAGTACATCCTGGCTAACTTCAGATTATCATGACATATAATTTTCTTGTGGTATAGCCCCAATACCTCTGCATGGTCCTTGTGGTATAGTCCCAATACCTCCGCATGGTCCTTGTGGTATAGTCCCAATACCTCTGCGTGGTCGTATTCTTGTGGTATAGTCCCAATACCTCTGCGTTGTCTTATTCTTGTGGTATAGCCCCAATACCTCTGCGTGGTCTTATTCTTGTGGTATTGTCCCAATACCTCTGCATGGTCTTATTCTTGTGGTATTGTCCATATACCTCTGCATGGTCCTTGTGGTATAGTCCCAATACCTCTGCATGGTCCTTGTGGTATAGTCCCAATACCTCTGCGTGGTCTTATTCTTGTGGTATAGTCCCAATACCTGTGCATGGTCTTATTCTTGTGGTATAGTCCCAATACCTCTGCATGGTCTTATTCTTATAGTCCCAATACCTCTGTATGGTCCTTGTTGTATAGCCCCAATACCTCTGCATGGTCTTATTCTTGTGGTATAGTACCAATACCTCTGCATGGTCTTATTCTTTTGGTATAGTCACAATACCTCTGCATGGTCTTATTCTTGTGGTATAGTACCAATACCTCTGCATGGTCTTATGCTTATAGTCCCGATACCTCTGTATGGTCCTTGTTGTATAGCCCCAATACTTCTGCATGGTCTTATTCTTGTGGTATAGTACCAATACCTCTGCATGGTCTTATTCTTTTGGTATAGTCACAATACCTCTGCATGGTCTTATTCTTGTGGTATAGTACCAATACCTCTGCATGGTCTTATTCTTATAGTCCCGATACCTCTGTATGGTCCTTGTTGTATAGCCCCAATACCTCTGCATGGTCTTATTCTTGTGGTATAGTACCAATACCTCTGCATGGTCTTATTCTTTTGGTATAGTCACAATACCTCTGCATGGTCTTATTCTTGTGGTATAGTACCAATACCTCTGCATGGTCTTATTCTTGTGGTATAGTACCAATACTTGTGCATGGCCTTATTCCTGTGGTATAGTCCCAATACCTCTGCATTGTCTTATTCTTTTGGTATAGTCACAATACCTCTGCATGGTCTTATTTTTTTTGGTGTAGTCCCAATACCTCTGCGTGGTCTTATTCTTGTGGTATAGTCCCAATACCTGTGCATGGTCTTATTCTTGTGGTACAGTCCCAATACATCTGCATGGTCCTTGTTGTATAGTCCCAATACCTCTGCATGGTCTTATTCTTGTGGTATAGTCCCAATACCTCTGCATGGTCTTATTTCTGTGGTATAGTCCCAATACCTCTGCATGGTCTTATTCCTGTGGTATAGTCCCAATACTTCTGCATGGTCTTATTTCTGTGGTATAGTCCCAATACCTCTGCATGGTCTTATTTCTGTGGTATAGTCCCAATACCTCTGCATGGTCTTATTTCTGTGGTATAGTCCCAATACCTCTGCATGGTCTTATTCTTGTGGTATAGTACCAATACCTCTGCATGGTCTTATTTCTGTGGTATAGTCCCAATACCTCTGCATGGTCTTATTCCTGTGGTATAGTCCCAGTACTTCTGCATGGTCTTATTTCTGTGGTATAGTCCCAATACCTCTGCATGGTCTTATTTCTGTGGTATAGTCCCAATACCTCTGCATGGTCTTATTTCTGTGGTATGGTCACAATACCTCTTTACGGCCTGAGCTATCATATACATTTTGAAACGATTCCAAGAAAACCATATTTTATTGAGAATGATAGATTACATATGTATTAGAAACATAAATTTACAACTTTTCGTCTGAATAATATTTTATAGAAAACTTGAACACATATCACATCAATATAATAAAACATCTGTTTTAATTTATCATTTCTGAGGTCTTTAATACTTGAATGGCAAATGGCTTCTGGAATTAATCCGACTTCTTGAGCTCAAATATACGTGCATAAGGAACATTGATTTTCAAAAATCGTGTTCTTTATTGGTTCTTTCACGCAAACTTTTCATAAAATCGCTAAGATTTCCTCTTTTATGAGATAAATGTCCAAACTGAGGCTAGCACTATTGAAAGATGACACTATTCAGTAATGCTTTCTTTCGGGCATAAAAAGTTGTTTACTGCGCCATTCTGTATGTATTGGGATTTTTCGTTTCTCAAATTACTAATGGAAATGTAGTGTTTCCATGGCGATTGAATGATAATAAGTAATAAAATTATTTCTAAAAATCAACTCATCTCAACTACCGCAAACCAGTATATTGATCTTTTCTTAAATTTCCTTTAGATGTATAACAAGTTCATTAACATAAAATTTAAAAAATGGCAGCGTCGTTTGAAAAATTACAGCCGTAACAAAATGAAAAAATAAAAAATAAAAAAAATATCTATGGTGATGACGATTAAAATGATGCGCTCCGTCTTAAGTATCAAAGAACACTCTAACTTCCAAGAAATCTCTAAGGAACTAAAGTAATCATGACAGGGGCGTAAAAGTAAAATACCATTGTTCGTCTACTCAACCCTGATTAAATTACGACCCGAACGAAGGGGGGGGGGGGGGTGGGTGGGGGGGTATAGTGTTTTCTCTGTTTTTTTTCACCAAAATTTTAACCGCCACTTTTCTCGTAAAACTATCAACAGATCTTTGGAACAATCTTTGGATGGAGTAGATATGTTTCTTGATCATGAACACATAGTTGGCAAAACACGTTTAGGATGGGTTTGTTTGGTGGACAAGTTTGCAATGTCATCTCATTTTAGTCATAACTGCTTTAAGATAAAATCGATATGTATATTTTTCACATACTAGTATACTACATATATTCCATGTAGGTGGCATATCATCAAAAACAAACATACCATCACAACCCAGAAGCAAAGTAAATACTTTGAAACTGACAAGTTCGGTTATACACGTGAACTTCCACCAGGCAAGTGAGGCCGGGTGCTCCGGATCATCCGAGTCTAGAAATTTTAGGCCTTGTTGTTCGTTGTTGTTGTATTGATGTTGTTAAACGGTGAAAGACCAATTGCTTAGCAAAATTAATCTAAAAACAAGACTAGCTGAAACTTGTTTGCAGCATTTTAAAATTTGAAATTCCTCCAAAACTAAAGTATACTACCTCATGTAAAGTATTTCCTAAGCTAAATTTGGTAAAATGTATTTTTGTAATCTTTCCTGCATCTTGAAAACGATTTTGTTTTTTACAATTTTGGTTCAAGCGCTACTGATGAGGAAAACGGCATGGTCATCTAGTGCTGTAAAATTAAATCTGGTATAACATAATATGTAATTTATACCTCCTACACCGTGTCACCCAGGGGGTTAACCGTAGTTTGTTTTTGTTTGTTTTGAATATTTGATTTGAATCGATTCTGAATATTTAGCTATAAATAGCTTTGTTCCTGAAATAAACCATAAACAAACTAAACATTCATGCATGTTATATGGATTCATTGGCACTAAATTGAGCTCATATAACAATAAATACAACGTGGGTATATTTGTAGATCATTCACCACGTCATCTCAATAAATAGGCATTACCCTCCAATAACAATCACATCGATATGACATCAATCGGTAATACAGTTTGTTTCACACTGCTGGAGAATTAAGCGGGGACTAAATATGTATTAATTCAAGAATATTTTAATATTCTAGGCTATTAATTCCATTTCTAAGTAAACAAAGAACCCAATAAAATGATCTATAAAAGGAGTTATAATAATGAAATTTACATAAACCGGTCATACACAGTATAGACCTGTCGAAAGTTCAACACCGAACAAACGAGTTGAGTTGAGTAATGGTGTTTAATGTCCCAGTTTCACTTATATCGAAACGTCGCCAGCTATAAGCGAAGGCGCAGAAATGTTACCTGTGCGTTGCGCTTATGGCATCACAGTTCTTTATCGTACCAGGCCCACCGTGACACGGGACCTCGTTTATTTTAAGTTCCCATCAGAAAGAACCGTGACTTTCATTTCGTAATGCCGAGTGCTTGGCGAAAGAACAGTCACTACCCACGTTTAAGTCTTGGGTCAGACGTGGTCGGGGCTCGAACCCACGACCTCCAACTTACGGAGCAAGCACCAACTGAGCTACCGCAGTGGTTCAAACGAAAAGAAGTCAAAGCTCTACTGTCGAGCGGCCGAGGTTTTGATAACCAGTGACGGAAAGGCTACCGAGAGATAAAGTACTGGCCTGTCAAAAGTTTAACAAACAAAGGAGTCGAATCGGTTGTCGAGTGACCGAGCGACCAATAGCTAGAGATAAAAAAAACTGCTAAGAGACATATAGCTGCAGTCAAAATCTCTAGAGATTTAAGTTAAGAAAAGTCGAGATGAACTGCCGATTCGGCACTAATTTTGTTAGCTCAGTGTTAAATTGTCGACGGGCCTGTACTGTAGATAGCGACGGATCGTGATGAATGACCAAATTCGACACGAATTCATTAGCTCAGTGTTTAAACTTACGACAAGCCTGTATTGTATGTTTCTTCCGGATCATTTGATTTTATTGGTAATTTGTGAATTAGTATTTACAAATTAATACACATAAAACATAAAAAGAAGCCTGTTACCTTCCAATTTGGTATCAATCAGAGTTATTCATTTAGAATAAAATAATTTCTGCAATTACGGCTCAGCAAAAACAGTTTTAAGGACTGGTACATGACAAAATACACGTATAGTCCTAACAATCAGTTAGCTAACTTGCATATTATTTTATGTTGGGAGGGGTGGGTAGTTGGCTGATTAGTCGAACTAGACAAAAGAATGTCTTAGACTAATAAATTTGCCGGTTGCACTAATAAATTTGACTGTTCATTTACTTGAGTTGAACATGGTACTGATTTCCGAGTAGGTCTGAAGTCAGATTAGGTATCTTGTCCGCTTGGTGAATGCTGCCCTTATCGTTTATTATTATTACGAGTATTTTATTTCGTTCCAATTTGGAATCAAATCGAGTAAAAAGAAAAGAAAAGAAAAAAAAAATCCCTCAATTATGACATGAAAAAAGAGCATTAGTATAAGAACTGTTTGATGCCGACCAATTCAAGTGGAATTTAGTCTCGTGTCCATTTGTTGTATTTCGTCATTAGCTTTTTCCAAATATTTGTTTCCTCAGATTTTAAGTACAAGTAATAAGATAGAACAACAGCAACCTTCTGTCTAACAAGAAACAGATAGATTCGGTAATCAGAACCATGGTGAAAAGATTAAACTATGCATACCCTATGCATTCCCTATACACTATTTTAGTGTAATTATTAAACGTTAACTAAACTGATTAAGTAGATGAAATCGTGTACTTTTCAATAGTCGATGAAACCAATCATGAGCATGGTAAAACGAACAGAATAAAATAAGTCAAACAAAAGAAACACATTGAGGCCAATGAATATAAACCTTCCGACATTGGATGGGTACTGGACATAATGACAAAATATGAAAACAAGACACTATAAACACATAATGAGACCTATTTTAAACCCCTGGTTCTGGACAGGCACTGAAGTTAATGAAAAAATAAGAAAAAGACAAGATAAACACAAATCTTCCAACTTTAGACGGACACTTCTGGGTAAAATGACAAGATTAAAAAAGACAACCATTGACAATAGATTGGCATCAGATCGATATACATGTAATTACAAAATGATAAACATATAACTAAAAAAAAAAAAAAGAAAAACATAAATATTTTACAAAAAAAAATAAATCACACATTTTATTTTACATACAAAAGATATGTACAATACAAACAAAAAAAAACGATAATGTTCTCTTGTTCTGTATACAAATTCGACCTATTCTATATTCTGTTTAATATTTCGATATAAATGCCGAGAAAGTTATATAAATCAAATGTATACGATATTATACCGTTTGTGTTAGTAACATAAAAAGATCAACATTGTCGGATTTTGTATTATATTACGAATTTTATGCTAAGTTTTATTGATTTAAGAAGTATTACTTGATATAAAACAAATACTGGCTATTTGACGCCAAGAAACATCCGAATAAATCACATAATGAGAGTATTTTTTAAAATAATCCAAATCTTGTTTGGAAATGCAATCATAAAGCAACATCTTAAGTTAAACATTAAAATAAGAGAACAAAGAGTAACCCTGGATACATTTGACGTGCCATAGTTCCATGTTAGCTATTTGACACCAAAGAGGGCCTTATATATAAATGAAGTTATGAGAGTATTTATAAAAATCCCATTCTTGTGAAATGCAAACAAAATATAACATCTCAAATTAAACAATAAAATAAGAGAACAAGATAATTTAAACAATGTTACAAGAAGTTAATCTTGGATAATTTTGGCGTTACATATGCATAGTCCCATGTTGGTTATTTTACGCCAAAAAAAGATAAATCAAGTAATAAGAATATTTATAAACAAATCCAAATCTTCTTCGGAAATGCCATCAAAAAGCAACATCTCAAGTTACACAATAAAATAAGAGAACAAAATACTTCAAATAATTTGAAAAGAAGTAACCCTGGATAAATTTTACGCTCCATAGTTCCTAGTTGGCTATTTGACGCCAAGGAACATATTATATAAAGTAATTAATTAAAGTATTTCTAAAAAAAAATCCAAGTTTTGATTGGTAAAGCAATCAAAATTCAACATCTTAAAATTAAACAATAAAATAAGAGAACAAGATACATCAAATAATGTAACTCTGGATGCTTGACGTTCCATAATTCCATGTTGGAGATTGTACGCCAAGGAACATCTTATATAAATAAGTTATGAAAATATTTTAAAATATAGAAAAGGAAAATGCAATCAAAAAACAACATCTTAATCTTAAACAATAAAATAAAAGAACAAGATACGTGAAATAATGTAAAAAGAAGTAACTCTGGATAAATTTGACTTTCCATAGTTCAATGTCTTATATAAATCAAGAAATAAGACAATGAATTTAAACGATGCAAATTTTATTTGGAAGACCAATAAAAAAATCAAACTGTTAAAGTTAAACAATAAATTTTCAAGAGGCAAATTTAGAGATACTATAAACCTACAATAAATGAAATATGTCATTAGAAGCACTTTTATGATGCAAAGGTCAATTTTAAAAGGTTATGTAAATCTCATGTGTATGCATGTGAACTTAAAGCAGTTTTACGATAAGAGCATTTCCTTGATTGAAGACTTTAAATTTTATTCTTTCTTTATTCATATAACAATACAGATTAACGTCTAAATATAGGAATCGCAAAGTTATTAATAATGAAGGTGCTTACCCTTCCAGAACACCCGAGCTCACTTCCCTGGTGGAGGTTCGTGTGTCTAGCCTGACTTGCCAGTTCCAAGGTTTTTACTTTGCTTCTGGATTGTGATTCGAACATGTTAGTATGTTCGTTTTTGTTTTGATTAATAAAGATGGAAAACGTTGTTTACATGCTGTATACGTGAAACATTCCATTAATTATCTCATGATAATTACATCTCTTCTAAATGACACACATATTTGTCATTCGAGAACTTTCAGCATTATTACACATTGGAACCATTCTTATTCAACTCAGCCATCTACTTACTCCCCTGAATGACACAAAGGATGTCAAATGCACATTTGACACTTTAAAACTTGCAGTATTATTACACACCTCGGCACCATTCTGATTCAACTCGGCCATCTATAAACTCCCCTGAATGGCACAAAGGAAGTCAAATGATCTTTTGACATTTTAGAGCTTGCAGAATTATAACACACATCGGAACTATTCTGATTGAACTCGGCCATCTACAAAGTCCCCTAAATGACACAAAGGATGTCAAATGTACATTTACCATTCTAGAACTTACAGTATTATTACACACATCGGGACCATTTTGATTCAACTCAGCCATCTACAAACTCCACTGAAGGGCAAAAAAAAACTTGCAGTATTACACACCTCGAAATCATACTCATTTAACTCGGCCATATACAAACTCCACTGAAGGACACAAAGAATGTAAAATGCACTTTTGTCATTCTAGAACTTGCAGCATTATTACACATATTGGAACTATTTTGATACAACTCTGCTATCTACAAACTCCACTGAAGGACACAAATAACTTGCAGTATTACACATCTCGGAACCATACTCGTTTAACTCGGCCATATACAAACCCCGAACGTGCAGTATTATTACACACGTCGGAACCATACTAATTCAACTCAGCCATCTACAAACTTCACTGAATGACACAAAGATGTCGAATGCACTTTGTAGATTTTGCTGTTTATCTCGGAGAAGCCCTGGTAAAATCTATGGGTTTTGTATAAACTACCAGTACCCTAAAGATCATACATCTTATATGAAACCTTCTGAATGCAAAGTGATCGTTGATATTTCGTGTATTTGGTATTATTTGTTATGAATGATGCTTATCAGTCGAGATGAATGCCCTTGAATGTTAGTGGATGATTGGATGAGTATTCGTTTCTGTCACAGCAATGGTCATGGAGTCCAGACTTCTTTAGGCGTCGATATAACAATGTCCAAAGTAGTCCGGACTCCATTAAGCGTTATCAGTTTCGACGGTTAATAAAGTCTGGACTTCATTACGCGGAGTTAATACACAGCCATTTTAAAATATTTAATGTTTTTATGCAAAGTACTTAAACTTATATTAATTCCACAGTGGAACAGGCTGGAAGTTTCTATTCTTCTTTGATAGGTTGTCTTGTCAGGTTTTACCGTTTGTTTTGCGGGATTATGTTATTAACATGGATCACGATGCGTGTGGTTGAAATTTTAATTTTTGGATTGTGATTTGTACATAAATCTTTACATTGTGGTTGAGATAATTAATTAATACTGACAAAATAGAAATAATGTTTTGGTGCTAATCTTTCCATAAAATTCATTTCATTTCAAATCATTCTGCGATCTTGCCATCATGCTTTGTCATAGTCACATATTATACCAGTTTTAATTTTACAGCACTAGACGGCCGTTTCGGAATATATTACCTCTTCAGTAGTGCTTGGACCAAAACTGTGAAACCATTTTTTTTGCAAGATGTTGAAAAGATACCCAAAAGACCAAGATATATTTTACCAAATTTCCATGTGGAAGTATACCTTAGTTTCTTTAGGAATTTCAAACTTTAACTAGCAGCAAATTTACACAATAGTATATTTCTGACAATAATATACTATAAAGTTTTAATTGAACACAAATCTTAGACAAACTACACAACTATCAGTTAAACCCAGATATAAGCTGGCGTCTGGTAATGATTCTGACGAGATTTCTACAGACCATTGTGTTCAAGTCTTGTCTCAATTAAGTAAAGTGTCCACTTACACTTGACGCTTGTAAGGAATAAAAAAGTGGCGTAGTGTATTGAAATCAAATAAATATATAACATTTTACACATTTTGATAATATATAAATGGCATGAAATCATTCATTTTCGAGGGGTCCAATTTTCGTGGTTGTAAGACAAAATATATTTAAAATTCTGTTTGTGGTTTCTGTTTAAGGAAAAAAATGTAATACTTTGTAAATAATATTTCGTTGAGATGTAAATTCGTTGGTCAGTCTATGCATGAAAACATGTAATATTAGGACACAAGGAAAATTAATGATTTTATAGTACAGTTGTACTGAATCTCCATTGTAAAGAATATGTATACATGGAACTTAACTCTATATGAAAGCACATTTTATTCAATTGAACAAAACTACATTACCAATCCAACGCTGAAGTATTTCTATTGTTGTGTACCGTTATCAAATAAATACACACAATCTTGCGTGACTGAAGTGCTAATTTTCAAATCAATTTTATTATGAAGAATGTGAATTAACAATCATAATTTGCTATCGATTACATCCGGAATGTCTCTTTCCATTCGTTTGCAAAATTATTGGGTTTTTAATTTATCTATTGGTTAAAAAAGATTATCGATCTGCGGTGATGATTTCAAAGATTTGTTCCGGAATCCATGAATCCCCTTTTTGTTTTTTGACAAAAACAATCTGAATCAATAAGATGCAAAAACAAAGCGCCAAGCTTATGTTGAATTACAAACAAATCGTGTTATAAGCAGAGAGACAGCTGTTAGCATATACTGGATTGATATAGTGATATTCAGATCGGAAACTGAAGATTAGTTTTACCACTGTGAAAATATTGATAGTTTTGTTTGTGACATATTGTTACTTGCTCCCACAATCTGTCACATTGGTAGCATTATGACGTCACATGACATATAAATCCCGCCCTATTTAATATGCGATTGATCGTCTGCTGAATAAGTAAGTTACATTCAGCTGACTGGCTCATTATATAGTGATGTATAGGATGTGACAACCAGCATTACATAGTATTCTAAACTTGGAATGGAAATTCGGCTTACAAATATTGGATTCTTAAGTTACAAATTCACCGAGAATTTTTCTTCTACCAATTTCTTCATGAATATTCAAGAAGTGAAACCGTTTTGATTCTTTATAAGGAATGATTCATGCCTAAATTGGAAATATATATTCGTATTAATAAATAGAAATATTGCATGTTGCTATGGTTACTTAAATAACCAAACACAAAAAGAAAAATCACGGAAACATTTTGGAATATTTTCACTTATGTTCAGGATATGTTTTTCCTTATTAAAAGTGATTACCCAATTCACGGATTCTGGTGAAATTTAAAGGTAAGATCTATATAATTTTATCACATAATTCGATGTTAAGGAAATAATTAATTTTTAATTATATTTACCTTAAGATTATTAACCTAATGACTGTCGTTTGAAATAATCCTAAAATACACAGTGTCATATTATTTTCGTTTTAAACACATACTGTCATATCATTTTCGTATTTTACAGGATTTAAAAAGTGAAACCATTGTAATAAACACAGCTTTAATTTCCTCGTATAAAATTGATATACTCTGAAAGTGTTGTTGTGTTGTAATAAAACATTTATAAGCATTGATTTTCAATAGAATCAGCTCTTCGAAATCATAAAATTGTTATTAAAACCAAGGCTTTAATCTAGTTATAATTTTAATACATGTACCTTATATTAAGCGACAAAAACCAAGGTTGCATTTGAATAACAGCGCATAAAAGAATAATGGCTTCTGGTACGAATTTCTTATCATTTTATGTAAAATTCATTGTTTAAATGTATTTGCTTTGAAGTTGTATATGTCATCACATACCGTGAATTATTGAAATTTTATTCAGGTATAATTATGCCGCTAATGCATTTTATCTCAAACTATTTGTTTCAGCATGAGATATTTTTTTAAAAGGACGTGCTGAAATTGTTCAGTTGCACATTCTGTGTGTATTTATAATACATTACTGCGGACTTCTATTATTATTTATTTGTCATTATTATTTTTAATATTCCAGGTTTATTATATATTTCTAAATATCAATTTATGTTCGTTTTCCATGAACATTTACCATTTACATACTTTTTTTTCGTTTTCGTCGCCCGTCATGACGTACGCTTCGGTTCGTGTTTTCTTTGTTTCTTCACTATTAACAACAAGCATATATGTATACATTTCTTCCATCATGTGTCTATCCTTTTATTTGGTATTTGGTATTTTTACCGTTTTTCTTGTGTTTTCTGTACCTATTGAAATTTACATTCTATAAAAATGGATCCATTACAATTGCTGTACTTCTTTTAGAGATACAACGGTTCTTTGGATACAATATATGAATATTTTTAAATTAGACCCACGTGTAGCTAAAGTGAGCGTTTCATGACCAGCTGAGAGTCAACACAGATTTAGGTAATAGGAAGCAAATAAATAAATAAATAAATAAATAAATAAATAAATAAATAAATAAAATAAATATAAATAAGTAAAATAAATAAATGAGAGAGAGAGAGAGAGAGAGAGAGAGAGTGTGTGTGTATGTGTGTGTGTGTGTTTTCCCATGAGTTGACTCAGTTCGGCAATTGTTTAATAAAAAAGAAAAAAATATCAAAGTGTCAAATTGTTGGGAATACAATATCTTGATGTTCATAAATATTTTTCAAAAATTCTAATAATTTATCAATATAAAAACATATGCAATTTAACATTTAAAAGAATGTTTCTAGTATAATCATCTTTATTTTTTTATCTCTTTGTTTACTTTTTTGCTTAACAACTGCTTAAACTACATTCACAATTTTACAGTTGCTATGGGAACGGATTAATATAAGCCTTTTCCCACTTGTTGCTGGATTAATTCCAATATGTTTGTATGTCGAATTATATTTTATATATTACTGCTTTGTTTTGAGAATAGACTATTTTAATACATGTTTATAAAGCGTCTAGTTGGTTGCTGTGTAGTACTTATGCGTATGGAAAACTCTATAGCCACCGACTAGATGAACAACTCCAATCAACACGGGCTTGTTAAACGGTTTGGTTTACATTATTAGTCGTGACTCTATTTCAACAAAATTTTCTTAGAACCTTTTGTAAATGATGAACGCCTCGAAGTAGAAAAGAAGATAGAAATTTCTCTTTTATTTAGCTTTAGTCTTTGAGATAATTGAAAACGTAGATTAGGATTTCTTTGACAAAGAATAAGGCATACATGAAATATGTCGTCATTGTGACGTCAGAGATACTGATACCTAGTTTTGTGCATCAGAATTTTCAAATTAAATTATCAATTGCAAAAATAAATTGAATGCAATTGGACACACACAAATCCGTTCTCACAATGGCTTTAGAAATAAGGACATCTCGTTTTGTGGATAAAAATATCAAATAAATTCTATAAATTGTAAAAAAATAAATACTTTTACTATTCCAGCTTTTGAGCTTATTGAAAACGTAGATTAGAATACATTTTGACAAGCAATAGGACATACAACAAATATGTCCTCACAATGGCATTAGAAATAATGATACCTCATGTTGTGTATTAAAAAATTTAAATTAACTACATAAATTGTAAAAAATTAATACTTTGACCGTTTTAGAATTTGATATGCATGTAATTAAAAGCGAAATTAGGATTACTTTAACAAACAAATCAAATCTGTTGTCATTATGGCGTTAGAAATAGTGATACCTAGATTTATACATATAAAATAATATCAAAACAAGCCCATAAATTGAATGAAAAATAATAATTTCTGACATGTGTAACGCAATATTCGGAAATAAGAGTACAGTACAGACCTGTCCAAAGTTTAACACTAAGCTAATGAATTGGAGCTCCCTCGTTAGCTATATCTAAGACAGCATTTCGGCAGCTGAGCACTATACATCTTTCGGCAGTTGTTTTGTAACTAGCTAGGCCT
Organism: Anadara kagoshimensis; assembly: GCA_021292105.1. Taxonomy (NCBI): domain Eukaryota; kingdom Metazoa; phylum Mollusca; class Bivalvia; order Arcoida; family Arcidae; genus Anadara; species Anadara kagoshimensis. The sequence continues at coordinate 33,420,550 of CM037873.1, read as the reverse complement.
ATCTTGGTCACTTGCCAGCCGCACTTTTCATTAGCTTAGTGTTAAACTTTCAACGGTCTATGTTATAACCACCAAACCACTGATCCAACATTTTCTGTGGTGGGATGCTTTATTGATTAGGACTCAGTTTTTTTCTTCAAAATTCTGTTAGCTTTGAATCAACAAGTGGTTAGTGAATATTGAACATAATAAAATTGAAAATATTCATTATACACATACAATTTTTTCTTAAATCCATTTTTTTTTGTAAAAGTATATGCGTGCTATACCTTTTGAACACAAATGAAATGTCACAAGATACAATGTTTGTCTACTGGAATTGCTGGTTAAGCGTAACAGAGATTCCAAAAACCAATCCTAGAATACTAAAACAATAGAATAGAATTACTTATCCTAGCAATTGGCCCTAACAAATCTCCCGTGAGAATGATAGGAGTAATGTTAATGGAGAGTCGTAGTATCTATTAGTGATTAAGAAACACCAAAATAACCTAATAAATTGTAAATAAATATTAAACAAAATGAAAAAAAATAAATAAATAAATAAATTTTTAGTTTAAACAATGTTTTATTCACAAATTACTATGACACAATAACATACATATATATAATGAAAACGATTCGAGAATAAGATCAAGGTCTTATGTAAACTCGTCTCCATATAAATATTTGGTATGTGTTTAACAAAGCTGCGATGAATATAAATACCAACAAGTACTAACATTATAACATTATACGTTAAAATATACCAAAATTATGGCTTTTCTCGTTACAAATGTGCCAATTCCAGATAAATTAATATAATTGATTGGTCAGCCTGGATCGTTCATGTACGGTATTCATGCCACAAATCCGTTGTGACAATCTCTATACAAGATACATGACACGACTTTAGTTATTCTAGTTACGAGTATTACGTTTTGAATTTGGTGTATTTGGTAAACACTGTTAAATTTGTCATTAATAAGTAAATAATATTAATAATATATGTAATGAAAAAGGAGCAGAGAGATCAGATTTACTAACTTATTCTAAGAATTTTGAAAATAAACCAAAATGAATTATGAAATAAAAGTTTTAAGTTCACATTAGAAACGTTTTATTTAAAATATTTATAATTTGGATTTTTGGATTTGAACATACCAATTGATAAAAAATAGGTGCACTAGTTTGTATGTTTTTTGTTTTTATCGAACGGAAGTTCAGGGAATATTTTCCATTTATGCAAAATAAAAGCATATCAATCACATGGCCGACATTTATCATCTTGGAAGTTTGGATTTGAACATACACATTGATAAACAACATGTGCACTAGTGTGTATGCATTTTGTTTTTTTCGAACGGAAGTTTAGGGGATGTTATATGCTTATGAAAGATAAAACCTACTAGTGGCATATCAGATAAAACACTTTCCCCTAGATAGGTCACTGTGGCCTAATGGATAGGACGCCAGCCTACAAATCAAGGATCTCATAGATTAATCCATAGAGATAAATGAAGTTGTTCTCGTCGCCAATAGCTGAAAAATTGCTGATACGATGTCAGCAACATTCAACAACAACAACAACAACAATTTTCTCCTAAATACTAGTATCAATCTAGTGTTATGAGGAATATAACCCTTTCCCATATATCTGAATCTTCGTTCATGCTAGTATTGAAATTATTAACAATACATGTATTTCATCATACATATTTAGGTTTTTACAAAAATGGTAAAATAACCCACATTTTTCTGATATTGAAGGAACAACTGATAAATTAGGTAACGAGCTATACTCTAACCGTTAAATCTGTCAAACATACTTCATAACATGTGGTTTTAACCAGCTTACTACGTGATCGATACCCCCATGTTTGTGGGGATTGGTGTAGAGAGCGTTTTCACAGATTCTTTAAATAACTAGGATTTAAAAATTATGGAAAAATACTTATAAGGAGTAGCAGCTCAGTAAAAACGCTAGGTATATCGGTCAACCACATTAAGAATTCCGACACGACAATCCTGTTTTAAAAATTCTTCCACTCGGACCTTGTCATCGGTTTGATATAGTTGTTCTTGGTTGGGGCAGTGCAATCATAGATCGACCCCATCAACATGCTATAAATGTATTTTATTTTGGGTAAATCCCATGGTATGGTCATACATGACATGTTGACATTGTGATGTCCTTGATTTTTGTCAAATTTTCGCCTATTTCTCATGATACTGAAACTGCATTTGTATTTTCTTATTAAGGAAATTTTGAGAAATAAAGTAAATGGGTTAAACTTTTAATTAAGGGAAAAATATTAAAGTTGAGATTCCGGAATGTGTTACTTTTTTCTGGGTTAGAGAATCTGTCTATATGTAGGTCTAGCTCTGTCATTAGCTACTTAAACCATTTGCTAATTTGGGATAATTGCTGGCTCTAAATAAAACCGTGAATAGCTTTTGGCTCCAATTTTGGTTTTATTAAATTTCGTTATGTAGCAATCATAAATCACTGATTTGTGTAATTTGTTTTCTACCCACGTATAAAAAAGTGAAACAAGTGTTACAAACTGTCAAAAATAATCTAAACAACAGATAAGAATAAAGAGACATAAAGATGATAAAGAGACATTTTGTTGCTTTTAGTTTCTTAATTTTTCTAGCTCTTGGAAAATATAAATTCAGTCTTATTATTTTTGTTTTGCTCCAAATTTTTTGAGAGCCATATCTTAACCTGAACACGATTCTTAAACTCTATTAGGTATGTGGAAAATAAGGTTATATTTACAATGCATGATTTGTTTAGTTTTTAAAAAGAGTATCTTTTCTGTGTTCTCTGTGGCAGATTGCCAGTAGCGGACAGATATGTGACCGTTTGGCAACAAGAGAAAAAGAGTCAAACTGCTTGAAGACAGCAACATTGATTAATAAGGCCTGTAGAACGTCATATACAATAGGCAATAGACAATTAACATATATTTTGTGTAAACGGTCATTGTGTATTTTTTCAATATTGGTTATTAGACCAGGCCCAGGTTCAATTGAGCGCTAATAGTACACATTGTCATGAACTTTTTGACCGTTCTAGGTCTGTCATTAGCTTCTGTCGTATCCTTAGTTACGTGGGTTGTTGCCAAGTACATGAACATAGATTCAGCCTTTAGTTTAAATGTCATATGTACATGTTTTACGGTTGCAAATGTTACTTTTTTTTTTACTTCCTACTCTAGTTTCGAGTTCTGATTTCTGATATATATATATATATATATATATATATATATATATATATATATATATATTAATTAATTAATCAATTAATAAAATAGTATTAAAAATAATAAGAAAATAAATATTTTATTATAAGTGCGAATTTGGGAAATAACTATTTCGAATTTACGAAATAACTATAACTTGCAAATTTAAGAAGTATTATTTACGAAATAACTATTGTGAATTGACGTAACAAGGTTTGATTCATATATATATATATATATATTATATGTCGCTTAGCTTTTAAGACTTACACAATTGTCATTAAATTATAATATTACAAGGTTGTACAATGACCCAGCTTTTAATCAACATTCTATGAAATAACATTATTTTCCTCAAACAAAAAATCATCTGAGAATTCAATTTCAATTAACCCCATTTTTTATTTTTAATCTTTTATTTTTCAAGTATTCTGTATACATATAAGGATTCATCTTCAGTGTCCCTAGTGTAAATTTTCTACACGGTGATGTCATTTCTTGTTTAAAGTGCTTTTCTCAGATTAATATCTGTAAGAAATCAATAAGTACAAAGTATTCTCAAATGTCAAAAAAAAAAAATAAGCGCACCCAGGTTCAAGGCGTTTCAAAAAGAGGTCAAATGGATAGAATGGAACAATGGGTTGTTTGTGAAGATTAATAGAATCTATCACTTGTTGTGGTGTCATGTTGCAACTCCTGATAAAGTCTAACGTTAAATGAAGTCTGGACTTCATTAATCTCAAACTTCATAATGCGTCGAAATCGCAACGGAACCAATGACAGCGGACATTGGCCGCTGGACGGTATTAGGACTTGTAACATTGCAAAATAGAGAAATTCCAACCCGAGTTTTTGACAAAATATATTAGAATGAGAGTTGATATTTTCCTATCAGGCATCACACGGAGTATGTGATTTTTTTGATTTTTTTTTTTTGCAACATAAAATACATTAATGAACTTTAAATGAAAGTTTACATGTCCTCAACAAATCTTTAGCAGTGTCATGTGCTGTTTTTTAATTTCTATTAAAATAATGCATTCAAAAACAGCACATGAGTTGTCATGTGCTGTTTTAATAGAAATTCAAAAACAGCACATGACAGCAGGAAACAGAGTATGTACACTATCTTGCACATGGGGGTGGGATGGGGTTGAAAGATGTAGATACCGGTATTTATTACTGTTCTTTACCCAACTAATGCCAGTTGAAGAGTTCTAAAACGTCCAGTATTGCGATTTTTAAAACTTGTATACCTTTTAAGTTTCGGTTGACAAAGTAAAACATTTTCACCATAGATTTTAGTTTTTATAACCAATCATTCGGGGCCTCGGTGGCCAAGTGGTCTAAAACACGCTTACGGATCACAGTGTCCCTCATCGTCTAAGTCCGAATCCCTCTTCGTACAGATCCTACTGTGAAAAGGTTTATCAGTTCACCTGCCGGAGATCTGTGGTTTTCTTCAGTTGCCTGTACCGTCTTTGAACAGTTCGCCTCAGTATAAGGAAAAATCTTGACTTTGGGTGTAAAACCACATCGTTCCCCTTTACTCTTCGATATCCCTTTAAACTGTGTTAATCTTATTATGATTTTTTTTTGTCTATTTTCAGATGCATTGGAAGGTTGAAAGTTTGCAATGGCGTCTACTAGTAGATCTCAAGAACAATTAACGGATAAAAAAGTCGTGGATGACGAATTAGAAGTGATTGAAAATGGTGGACTAAGTCCACAATTGTCTGTTAGAACGGACGATGATGCATGTTCGGAAATCATTCGTATTGAATCTCAATCAATTCAAAGCGATAGTAAAGACAGACATTCAGCATTAGGAAGGATTGTTAGAACATTACAGGTTTGTCTTTTATTTATTTATTTATTTATTTATTTATTTATTTATTTATTTATTTATTTATCTAATCTCAATCAAGTCAAAGTGATAGTAAAAGCAGACACAAGGCATAAGGGAGGATAGTTAAAAAATTACAGGTTTACCATTATATTTATTTATTTATTTATTTATTAAATAGTTAATTCGTCAAATAACATGTACAACGTAAATAACGAGACATGGTAGTTGATTTATCATGTCATTTTCAATACATGGCTTGATTGAATGAAATGACACCATGACAAAATGTTTTCTTTGTTTACCATCACGCAGGCACACACAGTTTTCTGTAAAACCCCGTATAGCATAATGATCTTAATTTTTATCTTCAAATTCCGTTCAAAGCTGTGAATAAAAAAGTATTTCCGACAGCAGGTGGGTTAAGCACACAATTGCAAGTTCGTGTGTACGCTTTGATGGCGGTGTTTGTATTTATAGTAATATCAAATTGCAATTACGTCATTTCCTGGTAAACAATTAAGTGATGTCATAGTATTGCATTTTGAGTTCATTGATCTTTCTATTGAAATTTTATTTCTCAAACCTTTTTATTTTTATGTATTCGTGAAATTTACAGATAAATCTATAGACAGAAATATTATTTAATAGCAAAGAGAAAAAAATGTGGGTATGTTTTCGTTCAAAAGTACAGGAAAACTACCGTTTTATTACCTCTGAGATTCACAACAGAAGCAGAGTTAATGATGATATAAGTGTGAAAAATAACGCATAGAAAAGTTAGCTCGACTCCCTTGGTTAAAAAAAAACATCGCGAGTACTGAATTACAGAAACAGATTATTACAATTTGAACGTCTGTGCGGGTGTTAAGCAAATCCCAATACTGTAAGCGTAATATATCACATTTAAAAATCAAGCACGTTCTGTGTCTGTCCATGAAATGAACAATCACATTTTCGCAAAACGAGCCCTGTCCAATTAAGACCTAGAAATATGATTGGAAAAGATTTTTGACGCTGGCTACATCGTATCTTCAGACGTCCTTATCTTTTCTAATGGCTCGTACACAAAGATACCATAATAAATAAACAAACTGAAGCTAGATCCCAATCATTTTAAAGAGATAATAAAAAACTTTTTTATATATATGAATTCAATTCACTAAAAGTTTTTTCGAAAAACTACATTTGGGGTTTTGGATTGGTATACCTGTTGCAAAACCTGACCAAAATACGTTTCAGACTAAAAGCATGTAAACCAGCACTTACATAAAATAATGCATTCGTACAAGGATTTCCATAAAATAACATATTTAAACTTGACGTTTAAAACTTCAACATATTTGTTCATTTTCTTACAGATTAAAGAAGACACCTCTCAAAAGAGGAAATTATTGACGATAAAATGTTAAATTACGCAGATTTTATTTGATTTTAGTTAAGAATACAATAAAATAAATGTTTCCACATATGTTGTGCATAAATAGATCGAATTATAGCAATAATTAAGCTCGAAGTACAGCACAGACCTGTTGTAAGTTGAACTCTGAGTTAACCGAAAGGGGTTGAAGCTCTTTTTCAGAACGGCTAGGCGCTAAGAAATGGAGAGACAATTTGCCACTGATTCTTTAGTCTGGTGTTAAATTTTCGACAGGTCTGTTCTGTAGTTACCCTACATGTTCCATCTTTTTAAACCACGTTGGCATCCTCTGCCATTGAAGTGACCGAAGTAATTAATGATAGTGTACATGTTTACCTGGGTGTAAAGGTGTTTCAGAAAATACAGCGTGCGTATGTATTGTATGTATATGTTCAAGCTTTTTACAAGTGTGGCTATATCAATTACATTATAACCTGCCTTAAAGATCACCTCTATATAAAGACCACCTGCTTTTAAAGGCCAGTAAAGTTGTATCCCAATAGTTCTTTATTCATATTATTTTACCTGATATAAAGGTCATCTGCCCATAAAGGCTACTTTTATTGGTTCCCTTTGGTGGCCTTTATAGACAGGATCCACTGTAATGTATTAACTCGGCAAAACAGAAGACTGTTTATAATAACATTTTTTTCTGAAATGCAATCATGTGTAAAGTAATTTAATCTGTGCAAGGATCAAGCATGTTAGACTTGGATTATCTTGAGCAAGACAGATGACCCATAATTATCCTTACTGCATATTTATACATATTTCTAACCTATGTTTAGAAATTTGGAATCGGCATTATAGCGAGGAATTAAAACTGAAGCAGAAGTCCAGATATAGGTGTTTGGAGTAAAAGAGTAAACAAATCGAGGTCATAATAATGAGATTTTAGTTTAAACAATATTGTTTTCACAAAGAAACAGATCAATCAAACAGGCATTGTTACAATAACGTGCATATGCAGTGTCAAATGCCATTTTTTAAATGTATTTTATTATTGTCATATACCATTTTTTGAATGTATTTTATGATTAAATTTTAAAAAAGGCATATGACAGCGCTAGCAGTGTCAAAAGTCCATAAATAAACTTCTGATTGTTTATGAAATAAATTCAAGAACAAGACCATGGACTTTTATAAAATCGTCCCCAAGAATACATTTCTTATGTGTTTCATTATTATTGACCAAAGAATCGGTTAAATATGGTTCCACATTCGTATATAAACAGCTGTTAACAACAAAGGAGTCTGATGATGCATGTTTGAATACAAGTAAACCTAATCACATACCAATATTCCAGTCCATGTCCGAATGATCAATAATGACCACAATATAAATGAAGCCATGTCGAACAGTCGTTAGGATTCATTTACACAGATATATAAATAAGATTTAATGATACAGGTTTAATATAAAAATAATATTTTATGTTCATTTTACCTGACGTAGATAAAGGGTTATTTAAATACAGTCCAACCTACCTAAATGGACACCTCTTTATAAGGGCAACCTGTTTATAAAGGCAACCTGTTTATAAAGGCCAGTATAATTGTATCCCAATTGTTATTTATTCATGTTACTAGTATCTGAACCTGTATAATAAAGACATCTGCCCATAAAGGCCACTTTTATTGGGAACCCATTAAGACCACTTTTACTGGTTTCCTCGAGTTGCCTTTATGGACAGGTTTGACTGTACGTAAATATCCATTATTCATATTTTTGTCTGTGCCAGGTGTTGTTCCATATTAATTTTTATTTAAATTTAAGCGTAAAACTACAATGGAAAGCTGTCAAAATATTAACATAAACTAACTAATTACTGCCGAATCGACAGCTTATCTCGACCCATCGTTAGTAGCTTAACTCTCGACAGTTTTTCGCCAACTACATCTATCTCTCAGCAACTTTTTGGCCATTATCTATCCTTACCTTGTCCACTTGAGAGCCAAGCTTCGACACCTTTTCGTAAGCTCAGTGTTAAACTTTCGACAAGTATGTACTGTACTTCACATTTTTACATTTTTTTATATTCTCGACAGTTTTTTGCCAGCTGCTAGATTGGCTATTATTTAGCCATATTTTGACCGCTCGGCAGCCGTGCTTCGACACCTTTTCGTAAGCTCAGTGTTAAACTTTCGACAAGTCTGTACATTTTTACATTTTTTAAATTCTCGACAGTTTTTTGCCAGCTGCTAGTTTGCCTATTATTTAGCCATATTTTAACCGCTCGGCAGTCGTGTTTCGACACCTTTTGTAAGCTCAGTGTTAAATTTTCATCAGGTGTTTACTGTATTTCCCACATTTTACCTAGATTATTTATATGATGATTATCACAGGCAAATATTCATTATTCATACTGTTGTCTGTGCCAGGTGTTGTATCACATCACATATAAAACTAACAACACGTATTTAAACTCTAAAATCCCCAAATACCATAATATACACTCTCATACTTAGTATTCCCTTAGCTTAATTTGGTTAAATCTATTTTGATCCTATGGATATTTTAATTTAACTCTAAAAAATTTGGTTTCATTATTTTGGTCCAATCACCACTAATGAGGAATTGTATTCCGAAATGGTCGTCTAGTGCTGTAAAATTAACACTGATATAATATAATATGTCATTTGATATTTGTATCAGTTACAGTGTCAAGTTTCTATAAAGGTACAATAAGATGATACGCTGGTACTATACAACAGGCTAAACGACTGATAACATACAAATCTTATTATCTAATAATGTTTTGTTACTTAATCTCTAGCACTTTCAATTCAGTTGAATAAGTAAGCAAAAAAAAAAAATTATAATAATAAAATAAACAAATAAAAAAATAAAAAAATAAAACCTTAATAATGACGAGCAGCATTGAAGATTCATCTGCCAGTTGCAACAGCAAACAGCAAAAGCAATACACATGGTTAATTAATAGCAGCTGTTTGATACTATTATTATTGTGTTTGATATAGCGTGCATTAAGTGTGACATCTGTATGTTAACTTTTTAAGTCAGTTATTACAGGCTGCATAACAGACTTTACCACATGCTGCATTGCTAGCTACTTGTTGATGGATAAAGATTTACATATGTTGTTACTTGCATGGCTTGTCCTCTGTTTAAAAATCACTTCATATAAGCAAAAACAAAAATTGGATAATGAATTATACAAAAGCATTTGTAAACCTGGACAGTGCTTACACGTGTACTTGCTAACACACAGACGAGGCAGATGTGGCAATGTGCCCCCAAATTGTGACTTTGAATACCATTTATACTACAGGTGAAAGTAATGTCATTACTTCGGTTAACCTAAATATAAATTGGATAATGAAATATACAAAAGCATGTGTAAACCTGGACAGTGCTTACAATGTACTTGCTATCACAAACGAGGCAGATGTGGCAATGTACCCCACAAATTGTGACTTTCCTAAAAAAGAAAATCATTTATACTACAGGTTAAAGTAATGTCATTACTACGGTTAAGCTAAAACATAAATTGGACAATGAAATATACAAAAACATTTGACATTATGTAAATCCGGACAGTGCTTTCAGCGGCTTATACGAATAAGGAAGAAGTAGCATAGTACTCTAAAATTTTAGCATCCTCTGAAACAGTGATGTTTTAGGTTAAAGTAATGTCATTACTTTGGTTAAGCCAAATATAAATTGGATAATGATATATACAAAAACATTTGTAAACCTGGGTGATGCTTACACTAGCTTATACGAACGAGGTACAAGTGGCAATTTGATGATACTTATAAGTTGAAGAGGATCATTATGCTAGTAATTTACAGAGTTTATACTGATTAAACAAACTCATGTCAGCGCTAACAGTGCTTTGATTTACACAATGATTTTCCTTGCAGCAAGCCTTGTTGACATTGTCAGACAGATTAGTTTACATTTGTCGTTTAATGCTAAATAAATCAATACATGGTTATTGTTCTCTCATCCAGAATGGCTTTTATCATGGCCCAGCTAATGTGATATATCAAAAGTTGTATTTGTATAATAGTTTCAGATGAAGGACGAAGAAATTAAAATAATATGGCTTTATTACTGAAGTTAAATGTATAAACAAATAAAATGTAAATATACGGTAACCATATAAACGCTGCATTGCCTAGCAACGCAATGCTTAAAATCAAACCTTAGTAACTGTATTGCTTGAAAATTAAAATCTAAAGTCAAATTATAATCAAATAAAATGTAAATATATAGTAACCATATAAACGTCGTATTGTCAGCAACGCAATGCTTAAAATCAAAACTTAGTAACTGTTCTAAAAAAGTTTAGTTCAAATTTAAAATCTAATTGAAATTATAAACGAATAAAATATACGGTTACTATATAAACGGTTTTGCCTAACAACACAATGCTTAATATCAAAGCTTAGCAACCGTACTACTAGTTCAGTTTTTTAAAATTCTTTTTTTAAGTCTAAAGTGAAATTTTTATCAAATAAACTGTAAATGTATGCGCATGGTAACTGTATAAACGATATATCGCCTAGCAACGCAATGCTTAAAATCAAAGCTTGGAAACCGTACTTTTTCAATTTACAAACACACTATAATTTCAATTTATAGATTTTAAATTTGTTATTTAGATTGCCTCATCATTGTTCAAGGCTAAAGAATATGCAGCTGTTAAAATCGTTATTTTATTTTAATATATCATTGTTGAAGATATAAATATGCAATTCCAAGCAGTACACATGTGCCAAGTCTTACATGTATATACACTGACTGTACAAATATATATTAAACGTCTGTATATACATTCAGGATTTGCATAGTCCGTATCGGTTTCTATTTGTATGTTATAATAAAAGGTTGACTTCCTACATGCCATATAGTAGACTGGTTGTCATGATTTAACACCAATCACTGTTATTTCATAATTCACGTTATGTATACATAATGCACCTTATGGAAAAAAATTCATAGTTAAGTTTCGATAATGTACGCCAAAGTCACTTTTATTCCAATAGAGTGCATAATGTATACATAATGTGAATTATGAAATAACAGTGATTGATGTTAAATAATGACAACCAGTCTACTATATGGCATGTAGGAAGTCAACCTTTTATTATAACATACAAATAGAAACCGATACGGACTATGCAAATCCGGAATGTATATAAACATATTTCATAGGTTTTCCAAATACGTTTGTCATAGTCTTCAGGTAAAATCTTCATGAAATTGTCTAAATTCATTTGTTGATTTGAAAAATTTAAGTTTTTGAAGTATTTGAAGGTGATATCTTCACTGAATAGGCAACAAACTACATAATTTGTAGTTTGTCTTGAGAAACAATGTTCTTCTTTTTTACTTTGGCTAAAAATGTAAACAAATGTAAGAAAATATATTTTTCAATATTAAAAAATTGAGCCCGCTTTATCAAAATGATGTGTTAAACAAAATCAATATCTGAAGATTGCCACATAATAATATGAGACATTTTAAACAATGTATTTTATTGCAGTTTTAGAAAATTATTGCCATTCGATAAAATTGTTGTTAAATAAAAAGTCTAGTGTACAAATAAAATGCTTTTCAAACTTTGCATAATGCATAAATGTACATATCCATATCCATATCAAAGATGTGCATCTTCTTTTTGGAATAATGTCAATTTTTACTAAAATCCTTTCATGTTAAAACAGTTTTTCAGTTAAAAAAATCAGTAACATATGATAGTGACGCAAGTTCAGAATGTAATCCGTCTGGTTTTAAGTAACAATCTCATTGTCCTTTAAAACGCCATTTGTTAACCACGTACAGTAAAGGGCAGTCGAAAGTTTAACACAGGAGTGGGAAATTCGGTTACCGAGTGACAAAGGTTGTATACCTAGTGTACGAGTTGAGTTGAGTAATGGTGTTTAACGTCCCGGTCAAGAATATTTCACTTATATCGAGACGTCAACAGCAATAGGAGAAAGTGCAGAAATTTTGCCTGTGCGTTGCGCTGATGGCATTATACAGCAGGGTTTTTTTAGCGTGCCAAACCCATCGTGACACGGGACCTCGATTATTTTAAGTTCCCATCCGAAAGAAATGAGACTTTCATTTCGTAATGCATTACCCGGCCAGGAATCGAACCCACGACCTCCCACTTACGGAGCGAGCAACTCTACCAACTAAGCTACCGCTAGTGTACGAGAATAGGTTGTAAATGTCGAAAAGCTGTCGTGATATAGCGAACGAGGGGTCGGTTTAAACGGTCTATTCGGCACTAATTATAATTTAATTCGTGAGTTTAGTGTTATACTTTTGACAAGCCTGTATTGTATAACAAGAATGTTTTCTTTAATTTATCAATAGACAAACGAAGATCATTTCGATTCCACTTTTAGTTTCATGCATCATTTTATGTAGCAATGCTTTCAAATTGTCAGATGTAACGATATGGTTGACATGATAAAAGGCAATTTATAAATGAAACAGTTTGCCAAATGTAATAATTTGATGATCAATCAAGTTGATGCCACGTGATACCTCGATTTTATGATAAACTGTAATATATCAAACAATGTAACCCCAGAGATTTTCGCGGGGGTGCTATTTTCGCGAATAACAAGACTAAAAAAATCGCGAAAATAAAACGAATATTAATTTTTTAAAATAAACAATTATGTAATTAATTCGCCTTTGCACTGATTTTATTCTACCACGCGAAAATAAAAGTCAGCGAATTTCCTGAAATGCTACACTGAAATAAATCAATACTGTAAATAAAGAAATTTTCGCAGCCAATTTTTTCGCGAGAATTTGCGAGAGCAACAAGAAATAAAACTTTCACGAATATTCAACTTAATATACAATGTAATTAAATAGCATTTGCAATGATTTCATCCAGCGACGCAAACAAGAAATTACGCGAATGTCTTAAATTCGAATACTGTTATTTTTCTGAAAATCACGATAGTAATGACGGATGCGGAAAACAAAACTTTTTGCGAATTTTATTTTTTTAGTATATAAATAAATGTGCACTGATTTCTTTAACTGAAGAAGCAAAGTTATCACTTTCTTATACAAATTAAGTAGTATTTGCACCGATTTCATTCTCTTGGGAAACAAAGTCATCACTTGTCGAGGAAAAAACCGCAATTATCACAAACCCGTTGAAAACTGAAGCGATTACCACCCGGAGGAAATCCAAGTAATTGTCACTCACGAAGAAAAACCCGCAGTTATCACGACCCTCTGGAATAAAATAATTTTTATAATTTATTTTTCTTTTCTTTAATGACTTTTTCTAATGAGCACTGAGGATTTAACATTTTCCTCAAGTAAAATAAACACAACAAATATAATAAGAGAAGATAAATCAAATTTGATTGTGTGGGAATTCCATCTAAATTACGATCTTAAGGCAAATTTGAAATCCAAATCTGCACCTGTCTTCTTAGTAAAAACAATTTTTCGTTTTCTATGTAAAATATCGATTTAGGATTTTAAGAAATTGAGTATCAGGAAGATTTAAGGTTGTTTTCCATTAGATTATTGGTTATTGGCACATAGTTGGAATTAACCTATTTGCCATATCATTGTTGTGCATCAAGTCGTTAAAAGCTTTCGTTAAATGCTGTATCAGTCTTTAAGTTTATATCAATACATGAAAAACATTAATTGCATCAACTACAAACACACAGACCCATATTCCTATAACAATCACAAAAGTCAAACACAAACATACTTATTCCTCTTGATTCCCTGGGGAACAAAGGGCCGCAACAACACCTCTCCATCTGACACGGTTCTGGGCTATCTTCTTCAGTTCAGACCAGGTCTTTCCCGCTGTTTGTGCCTCTGTGTCAATACTCCTGCACCAAGTCTGTTTCGGCCGGCCTCTCTTCCTCTTCCCTTGAGGGTTCCAGTCAAATACCTGTCTGGTGGCATTTGATGCATGCTTGCGGAGTGTGTGGCCAATCCATCCCCACTTTTGTTTCCTGATCTCAGACTCGATTGGAATGTGTCTGGTCCTGTCCAATAGTTGTTTGTTTGAGACAACCTAAGGCCATCTGATGTTAAGGATGTTCCTGAGGTATCTATTGATAAATGTCTGGAGTTTGGAGTGTTGGTCTTGTTTACCCTCCAAACACAAACATACTGATCTATATTCAAATCATAACCAAAAAGTCAACTACAAACGTACCAATCTATGTTCAAATTGCAATCTCAAAAGTCAACTACAAACAATCTGATCTATGTTCAAATTACAATTACAATAGCAAACTGAAAAAATTAAATAAAACATGTGAACTTCCACCAGGGAAGTGAGAACGGGTGTTCCGGAAGGGTAAGTACCTTCTGTCTATAACTAACTCAAACACCCGCCATGCAAAAAAAATCAAAATTGAAAATAGTCATCAAAATTTGACATTTGATGTCATATAAAACTGATTTTACATTTTACATTTTTGGCTCTATTTTGAAAATCCTCGAATTATCAATTCAGGTTGTTATACTGGAACTCTAATAACAAAAAGGCAATGACATAGTTGGAACTTTGAGTGTTAAATCAGCGTTCTTTTAAATATACATTGAAAAATAGAACCTGTGAAAAATCCACCACTAACTTAACGAATTAGTGTTAATTTGGACACGTTGTCGTTTTAAGTATATTTCATCAACTTTTCCTACCTACTATATCTCTCTCTCCGTAGGTTTTCCGCCATTATTCGTACTCCGGTCACCCACAAGCTAGTTTGGGCTTCATTTCGTTAACTCATTGTTAAACTTTCGACAGATCTGTACCGTAAATGTCGATGGCATAATGAATGTTATGATATTACAAACCGTTTGCTGACAAAATCGTGACCAATACTTCAGTATAATGAAATGTGTGTAAACACAATCCTGATTGGTATTAATTATGTATGTGGTAGAATTACACCGTGTTGTAGAAATGAAATTGATGTTTATATTCAATCTCCATAGTAACAGTATTAACAGCAATAAGATTGTCACAATAAAGCAAAGAATTTTTGCAATTAAAAATACAAGGAAAAATCAGTGTATCTGACCTTTATGAAATTAGTAATACGTTGTGCACAATTGCTTTATACCTGTACACACACACACACACACACACACACACACACACACACACACACACATGGATGTCCAAAGCTTCAGTAATTTATTAGTACATCAGTTGATGAGTAATATTGGTAACAATTTCATAAATTTTATCCATGACACTTGTTAGAAATTGTTCTAGAAAGATCAAACGTAATTGGAACTTTATCAAACTGGAACATCTTGTTTTAATTGTCATTTAAAATTTGTGGTAATCATTGACTATTGATTTAATTAAATTAAACTAGGAGATAAGTGGCAAAGTAGAAATTAACACTGAATAAAAACGGATATTTCCCTCTTGTTGATCTGGATATATTCTATCTTTCTTTAATTAATTTAGAAAAAAACAAAACTTTTACATTAAATGTTCAAAAAAAGGATTGATTCTATTGTTTTATTTGAAAACGACTTTTGTGTGTGTGTGTGTGTGTGTGGGGGGGGGGGGGTAGGTTAAAATGGAAGTCCTCCCCAGAAACCTACCATAGCCGGCATATTTATTTTAAGTGTTTTAAATTTGTATACATATTTATATATCGATTTAATTTTGCTGTAGTGGGACGTACTACGACGCGACACTCATTGTACTGTATGTACCGGCCCAGGTTTCACAATCATTCCTTAGCTAAGATTTTCCTTAACTTAAATCTTGCAAAATTTCAAATATTCATAATTTTGTTATTTGTAAAGATATTCAGGAATTTAAGGTGTTATTTTTAAGATCACATCAAGATTAACACATTTGCATTTAGTTTTGACAAAAATATTCATCAATAGTTCCAAAAACAGAATGCCAAAATTTGCTAAATTTAGTTAAGGAAAATCTTAGCTAAGGAATGATTGCGAAACCGGGGCCTGGCCATTCCTTTGTGCATGTTGATCTTTTTTTTTTCAGAAAATATCTAATATATATTCCGTCTGTATTACGTGATATAAACATACATAAAGACGTTTTCCTTACAGCAGAATTGTCTCCGAATGATAATTTGTCGCATAAAAAAGATGAAAAACAAAACTATGTATTATAAATCAAATATGTATTTACATTCTCAGAACGGAATTCATTATTAATGCATTAAGTAACAGTACAGGCTTGTCCAAAGTTTAACATCGAGCTAACAAAAAAAGGAACCAAGCCTAGCCTGTCGAGTGAGTGTACGAGATATGCGGGTAACAAGTGATCACAAAAAATATGCCGCGAGATAGATGGCAGGTACAGAAAAGCTGTTGAAATATAGCTAACACGACGGGCAGAAATTATGATTAACCCTTATTCGATAAGTAAACGTTAAACTTTCGACCGGTCTGTACTATATAACTTATAGATTGTATACAGTACAGACCTGTCGAAAAATTAAAACTGAGCGAACGAAAAGGAGTCGAAACTCGACTGTCAAGTGGCCAAGATACGGATAGCTTGTGGTATAAAAGCGGCCGAAATAGATCTTTGCCATAAGCTAGTTTTGAAGGTATAACATGTATTTCGTAAAAAAGTAGAAAGTAGCATAGATAACAGCTGCTGAGATAATGGAAATCAGGGGCCAACCTGTGCCTGTGCTGTGCGGTACAAACCTGTCGAAAGTTCTAACTCTAAGCTAACGAATTAGTGCCAAGTCATTTCGACCAACCATTAGCTATATATCTACAGCAGTTTTCGGAAGCTGAGCTATTCATCGACCACTAGCTATCCAAATCTCGCTCACACGGCAGCCGAGCTGCGACTCAATTTCATCAGTCCCATGTTAAACTTTCCATCAGCCTGTTCTTTATTTCTAGGAAATATCATATCTTAGTGGACAACCTTAGTATTTTCTTAATATAATTTCAGATTTAAACTGTCAGCTATATTCATTTTACAACAAAAGCAGACCAAAATCAATATGTATTTCATTGTAGGTCCGTCTTATCGTTTAAATCTCTTTATATTTGATATACGATATACAGTACAGACCTGTCGAAAATTTAACTCTAAATTCATGAATAAGTACCCAATCGGCAGCCCAGATTGGCCCTTGTTTTCCCAATATCTCGACAGCTGTTATCTATCTCTTTCGACAGATTTTCGGCCACATATTATTCATATCTTGGCCTCTCGGTAGGAAAGTTTCGACTCCTTTGCGTTAGGTTAGTGTTAAACTTTCGACTGGTCTGTACTGTGAAGACAGCGAAGTTATAAGCAATACATGCAATGTATAATCAAAATCACACAGTCGGTGTCGTCTATAAGAAGGGATCATAATCCATTTTGTCTTGTTTTGACCAAGCTAAAAATCAAATCTTTTTGTCTGGAACATAATGCAATATAACCCTTATCTTTGATCATTCGTTTTATGTCTATTTTTGTAATGTTTCAGTCAAGTTCCATGTGCAGCGCAGTTCTGTCAAAAGTTTAACGCTAAACGAACGGAAAAGAGTCGGAGCCCCGCTGCATAGTGGTCGAGATATGAATAGCTTATGGCATAGTTAAACTGTCGAGAGATAGACGATGTTAAGCTGCCGAAAATCTGTCGAGATAATCCGAAATGAGCTACCGATTCGGCTCCGATTCGATGGCGTTGCGTTATATTTTCGACAGTTCCGTATGAGGTTTAAATCTTATCATAACTCACTTTGACTAATCAAACAAATAAATTTTTTAATAGGGATCTGGTTTCATCGACGTAAAATGTATTCATATCTTGGCCACTCGGAAGTCGAGTTTTGACTCCCTTTCTTAAGCTAAATATTAAACTTTAAACTGGTCTGTACTGTATAGTGAACGTAAAGACCGACAGGTTAATAAACAATACATGCAATGTATTATCAAAAATCACACTGTCGGTGTCATCTATAACAAGAGATCATAATCCATTTTATTTTGTTTTGACCTTGGAAGCTAAAAATCAAACCTATTTGTCTGGCATATAATGCAATATAATCTATAACTTTGATAGTTCGTTTCATGTCTATTTTTGTAATGTAAAGTTCCATGTGCAGCGCAGTTCTGTCAAAAGTTTAACGCTAAACGAACGGAAAAGAATCGGAGCTCTGCTGCATAGTGGTCGAGATATGGATAGCTCATGGCATAATTTAACTGTCGAGTGATAGACGATGTCCAGCTGCCGAAAATCTGTCGAGATAATCCGAAATGAGCTACCGATTCGGCTCCGATTGGATGGCGTTGCGTTATATTTTCGACAGTTCCGTATGGGGTTTAAATCTTATCATAACTCATTTTGACCAATCAAACAAATAAAATCTTTTAACAGGCATATGTTTTCATTGACGTAATAGGGTTTCTTTAAAATATCTATGAGACCGCTTGTGTCATTTATTTGTTTTTCATAATAATGATTTTGCGTTGTCAAAAACACCGAAAACTGTGCAAAACACATAGGGTGATGATTTCCTGACTTATTCTTGAATGATGCTTGTATATGACTGAAAAAATAATGTTAAAAGCTGTGTTTAAAATCAAAAACAGAAATTTTTCACACCTAGTAAACTTTTAACATGTGTAAAGTATCTGCAAGTCTCTGCATATATACTTGCAAAACATTTAAATCTGAACTCTTTAAAATTGTGAATAAAGTAATTCATTTTAAACGGAAGGTGGTAACACGTGGTTGTAAATGTGATTAGTTGTACGCAATTCATAAAGTTCAGAGAAGCCACATGCTACACATACAAACAACGTTAACACAATTAATTAAATATCAACAAAAAGCCACATGGTGTCTTATTTGTCGTGACAAGTTGTGTCATATAATACACTTAATAACCTTGTCTTATATAACGGACATGAACACATTACTGGAAGAGTGTATCCATTGAAGATGCTTATTTATTATCCCCCAATTTATCACTCAATAACCCGGTATTATATAATGGGCGTATTCACATTACTTTTTGAAGAGTTGCTGTATCCACTGCAGTTACAATATGATTGTTTATTTTTTTAACACCCCTCCCCCACCCCATCCTCCACCCCAACGAAGTGGGTCGGGATAGTGTTTCCCCCATCTCTTCCGCCAACATTTTGCCTGCCACTTCACTCGAAACCGGAGAAAAGTTCATACGAGTAACAACATTTCCATCCATCAACACGAATGTGGTTATACGTCCAAGAATATTCACTAATGTCAATATGTCAGCTAAAGGTAAAATGGCAGAAATATGGACCTTTGCAGTACATTCAGGGCAATATGCAGTGAGGGTTCTTTAACTTACCATGTCTACCATGAAACGCGGCATCGGTTTTTAAGATCTCTTCTGAAGGAACACTTGCCTTCCATTTCTAAATACTTGATGAAAGAAGTCATCACCTATTTGCAAGTCTTGGGCAGATACCGGCTAGGGTTCTTACCCACGATCTCCCACAAGCAAGCACTTTATGAACTGAGCTACCGTAGAGGTCAATGACTTAGTAGCAGTATAATATGTGGTAACGCCCATTACGCTTACCGTAATAACTGACATTTAAAGTTAACACACATGTACTGATGTCGCTCTAAATACAAATACAATGATTGGATGAAACAGCTAGTTAACCACTTGGATTAATTCAGCTGTTGCCGCTTGCATCAGAACATTGTCTATTTTTCAGCATTATTATGATATGTTTTTCTTGCTAATTCAACTGAATTGAAGGTTCTAGACATAGATTAGCAGCAAGTTAACATAAAGAATGTCGCATGTAATAAAACACAATGAAAAATTGCATGAAACGACTAGATAACCACAGTTGCAACTTGTATCAGAACATTTTCTATTTTTCAGCATCATTATTATAAATTGTTTATTATTGAACTGAATTGAAGGTCACGTGTATTTGCTTTTGTTATGGCAAGTTGCATCAAATGACTCTAAAAGACTCAGTAATATTATCGCTTTTTTGCTTACTTATTTAATTGAGCTGAAGATGTAAGACATTAAATGACAACAAGTCAACAGATATAATGTCGAATTTAACAAAACACAATAATCATTGCATGAAACCGCTAGTTAACCACCTGTATTACTTTTGTTGTTTCAACTTGCATCAGAATATTTCCTATTATTTTCAGCATTATTATACAACTTTTTTGCTTACTTATTCTGAAATGAATGTGCTAGACATTGATTAACAACAAGTCAAAATACTGATGTCGCACCTAATACAAACACAGTAATAATTGCATGAAACAGCTAGAAAACCAAGTATTTTGCTTTTGTAATGGCAATTTGCATCAGATGGATCTGATATGGTGAGTAATAGTATGGCTTTTTGCTCACTTATTCAATTGAGCTGAAGATGTAAGGTATTAAGTAACAGCAAATCAACAGATATAATGTCGCATAAAAACATAATAGCAATTGCAGGAAACAGCTGGAAAACCACGTGAATTACTTTTGTTATGGCAAGTTGTATCTGTTTAATATTGTTATGGCTTTTTTTGCACTTATGCAACTGTATTGAATGTGTTAACAACAAATGAATATATAAAAGGGGTTCTCTTTAAATTGACAAGCTAATTGTGTCGGCCATCAAAAGAGGATGCGCTAACGGTCGTTATGCTGTCCCTAATGTTAGAAACACATGCTGCACGTTTTACAAACTCAAAACTAGTTGCATAAAACGGTTAGTAAACCTCATGAATGTGACAAATGCAAGTTGCGAGATGAGTTTTCAATACTCATCATTATTATGGGTTTTTTGCTTACTTAGTCAACTGTACTATAAGAAACAACAGTTAACAAGTCCTCATATAGACATGAAACCACAAAAGTTTTGATGATTGCATTTTGTAAACAACGTGATTAGATTTTATAAGCTTTCGCTCGTCATTGGTATGATTGTTGTTTCTCTTGTGTTACTTTCGTTTCCATTACTTTTCCCCGTACTTATTTCAACTCTACTAAAAGAATTAGATATTAATTAACACGTCAATTTATAGACATGAACCCATATAGGCTTTGTTGTTTGTTTCTTTTTCTTCTTAACTACATGTTTATGATCTTTCTCGTCATGAATGTGATTGTTGTTTCTTTCAAGTTACTTCCGGGTTTATTCTTTGGCTTTGTATGCTTAACAATTTTATAAATGTATTATAATATACTAAATCAAACATCAACCTAGTGGTCCATATCCAAATTAGAGCCCTAAAAATAACACAATTTTGGCATATTAAGTTAAACTCGCACTAAGGGAATGAGGCCAGACACTCCGGAATGGACGTGAATTATGGCTATGATTGCGTCATGAACAACAAGCCAGATGCGATAACGCTCCTTCAGCTGCCCGTAAAGAAACAGATGTCGCCCAGTACATAGATGCATGAAACGGCTAGTAAACCATGTAAATTAATTTTGTTGTGATAAATGAAAAATTGCAAGCTGAGTCTTCAACGTTCATCATTATTATGATTTTTTGCTTACCTAGTCAACTGTACTAGACAAAAACAACTGTTAACAAGTTCTTATATAGACATGAAACCACAAAAGTTTGTAAGATGTTTGTATTTTCTAAACAACGTGTTTTAGATTTTATAAGCTTTCGCGCGTCATGGGTATGAATGTTGTTTCTTTTGTGTTACTTTCGTTTCCATTACTTTTCCCCCCACCTATTTCAACTCTACTGAAATAATTAGATATTGATTAACAGGTCAACTTATAGACAGAACCAATAAAAGCATTGTTATTTGTTTATTTCTTCTAAACTACGTGTTTATGAGATTTCTCGTCATGAATGTGAATGCTGTTTCTTTCAAGTTACTTCCGGGTTTATTCTTTGGCTTTGTATGGTTAACAATTTTATAAATGTATTATAATATACTAAATCAAACATCAACCTAGTGGTCCATATCCGAATTAGAGCCCTAAAAATAACACAATTTTTGCATATTAAGTTAAACTCGCACCAAGGGAATGAGGCCAGACACTCCGGAATGGACGTGAATTATGGCTATGATTGCGTCATGAACAAGCCAGATGCGATAACGCTCCTTCAGCTGCCCGTAAAGTAAGAAACAGATATCGCCCAGTACACAGATGCATGAAACGGCTAGTAAACCATGTAAATTAATTTTATTGTGACAAATACAAAATTGCAAGATGAGTCTTCAATGCTAATAATTATTATGTTTTTTGCTTACCTAGACAAATACAAAATTGCAAGATGAGTCTTCAATGCTAATAATTATTATGTTTTTTGCTTACCTAGTCAACTGTTCTAGAAAAAAACCAGTTAACAAGTTATCATATAGACATGAAACCAAAAAAGTTTTGATGATTGTATTTTCTAATCAACGTGTTTTAGATTTTATAAGCTTTCGCTCGTCATGGGTTTGATTGCTGTTTCTCTTGTGTTACTTTCGGTTCCATTACTTTTCCCCCTACCTAGTATAACTCTACTGAAAGAATTAGATATTAAGTAACACGTCAGCTTATAGACATGAACCCATATAAGCATTGTTATTTGTTTATTTCTTCTAAACTACGTGTTTCATGAGTGTGGTTGCTGTTTCTTTCGAGTTACTTCCGGGTTCATTCTTTGGTTTTATATGGTAATCAAAAACAAACATACTTATCCATTTCCGAATCACAATCCAGAAGCAAAGTAAAAACTTTGGAACTGACAAGTTAGGCTAGACACGTGAACTTCGACCAGGGAAGTGAGGCCGGGTGCTCCGGAAGGATAAGCACCTCCTGTTTAGCTAGCTAAACCTGTCACGTGTGTAATTAAAATTGTGTGAAAGGAACATGGAACTATCAGACGTCAAATATATCCAAGGCAATCCTGGACACAGAGACATCAAACTTATCAACGATACTGTGATGACGGCCATTAAACTTTTGAGGGCCTTGACAAGCCTAGGCTTGCAATATCCCTGAGTCAACAATTTATTTGCAAGCAGCCTACTTCGTTGTACAAAGTCCCCGTAGTGGGAACAAGCTCTACCATAGCGTATTAATTGGGAAACAAATACACCATAAGCAGGAGAAGCAGGTATATTGCTGCATAAAAAAGGAAAGTTGAAAATAGAAAAATTGAAGTCATCACGTTTGTCATAAAGTTTCAAATGTAGCCTTTCTTGTAAACAAGTTTATAAATGCATTATAATATATTAAATCAAACACAAGCATAGTGGTTCATATCAAAATTAGAGCCACTTTGGCAAATTAAGTTAAACTCACACCAAGGAAATAAGGCGAGACACTCCGGAATAGACGTGATTTGTGGTTATGATTTTGTCATGAACAACAAGCGGGGTGCAGTAACGCTCGTTCCACTGCCAGTAAAGTTAGAAAAAGATGGCGCATGTTACACAGATGCATGAAACAGCTAGTAAACCACGTAAATTAATTTTAATGTGACAAATGCAAAATTGCAAGAAGAGTCTTCAATGTTCATCATTTTTACGGTTTTTTGCTTACTTAGTCAGTTGTACTAGAAGAAACAAGAGTTAATAAGTCCTCATATAGACATGAAACCACAACAGTTTTGATGATTATATTTTCTAAAAAACGTATTTAGATTTTATAAGCTTTCGCTCGTTATGGGTATGAATGTTGTTTCTTTTGTGGGTTCAGTTCTTTTTATACCTGTCCAGTGTTAATTTAACTGGACTAGATGACCGTTTTGAATTACAATTCTGCGTCTGCAGTAGTGATTGGACTAAAGTTGTGAAACCAAAACTTATTCAAGGTGTTAAAAAATATCCAAAGGACCAAAATATATTTAACCAAATTAAGCTAAGGAAATACTTTGCATGAGGGAGTGTACCTTAGTTTTTAGGAATTTCAGATTAATTTTTAACAAGCAGCAAATTTAGACTAAGGATATGTAATATATTCTATATCATATATTATTTAGAATTTTATGAATAGTTTTAGAATATAATATTGGATTAATCCATACATTCGTCAAGAAGTGAATTCTTCTTTCACATACATGTACAATCGAACCTGCCTTCGAGACCACCCTAAATAGAGTCTATATATGGGCCATCTTAAAAGCCACTTTTATTGTACCTTTGCGTGACTTTTATAAACAGGTTTAACTCTACTGTAGAACTTTGGCTACTAACGATTTTAAATTTAATACAAGCCAAAGTGTACATTTCTTCAGCTTTGATTGTACATGCATTTGGATACCTGCTTCAATATTATCGGTATCTTAAAAATACAGAAATTAAAAATGACCCATTAAAAGCCAACCATGTACCATTTATACCAGCGGAATCATTTACATTGGTCCGTGTTATGCCCAATGCTTCTGCTAATGTCCAATATCTATTTGCCAAATGAAAATGCTTCAATAAGTTCTTCATTATTCAATTAACAAGCAATTTGTTGCCCGCAAAACTATAAACGCAAAGCATTGCTTAACGCTGTAATAGAACCGCCTAATAACAATGATTCTGGTCTTCTGTAGAATCCCGCCTTTCTATACAACGACGTTTCCGCGGAGAAGCTACCCAACCATGTATTATTATTTCCGTCTGGATATACAGTGTATTCTTTCGATATTCCCCAACTTGAATATATATTAGTAACGTAAATTAATTTTCGTTTTCCCTTTTATACAATTGACTTGCATGTAATTGATTTATGTAAACTCCGGAAAATAGTTAATGACTTTACAATAGTTCGTGTATGAATGGTTTACACCGGGAACGCTTTGTAAATTATTTCCATCTCAACAGTTCCGGTTTGTATGTTGATAAAATATATCATTTTGTTTAGCTTATTTCAACACTTTAAAATAAATAATTGGAAAAGATTAACTGTTTAATTTACTTGGAAAAAGTGAATAGTTTTTGGCACAATACATTATAATGAATATACCAATTATGAGGAGGGAATAAAGAGATTATTTTATCAATAGGGTTTAGGAACAAAGAAAAAATTTCTTTTAAAAAAATAATAATAAAATGAAATAAAATCAGATAAAATAAAATAAAATAAGATACAATAAAATAGAATAAAATAAAATAAAAATAAATCAATAAAAATAAATAAAAATAAAAAAATTTGGCATTACTTACACGAATTATGACACAAAAGAGAAAAGTTGTTTCCGAGTATGAAAAATGCATTTATTTTAATTCTTTTCAAAATTTTTTGGTTTTGAATATTGCGTAGTGCCTAATTTAATCACATTTTATAGTTCACATTTTATGACATTACATTTAACAATTTCAATTTCCAAACACTTAAACATTTAAAACAAAGGGAAAATATTAAAACATCAAATTTAAATTATGGAAATTATTAAACAACGTCATGCATTTAAATAGATGTCATTCATAAATAACTTCACAAAATTACATTTTCTATAAGTTTACATTATAATCATCTTATCATATGTTGAACATACAATTGAAACATTGAAGTATTTCTTTATTTTATCTTAACTTTACGATTTAAATGTATGTAGTAAAGTTGTTTTTCTTAAAAATTAATTTTTCCTGGATTTTTATTTTTATTTTTGGGCAAAGATATAAAATATGAAATATGAGAAAATAAATATTTCAGAATAAAAACACAATTCCAACTGAAAAGATAATCAGCTTCAGCATTATAAGGTTTTCAATAATTTAATTTTATGAAGAGTTTGAGTCTGTTGTGATAGGATCCATTTTAAATATGTATAATAATTCATGGATGACAGTGTATAGTTGACCGTGTTATCCCCGTCATTGGACCGAGCCAGATGAAACAAAACATCAGATACAATTTCCAAATCAAGCATATTGCTCATTTAAAACTTCTTAATATTCTAAAAGGTTCAGATTAATAAAGTAAATATAAACAAAAATGTTTCTGCTAGCGCTCTTAGAAAACGTAGTATCGGTAGGTAGGCACTTGTTCCAAAATTTCTTCACATTGACCATATGGGGCAAGGATTGTAACTTAAACTTTAGGATTGGTAGATATGTACTTTTTCCCATAATTTCTTTACATTGACCTCATGGGGCAAGGGTTTCAACTTTAATTTAATCATGCTTCATAAAAACCACAGAGTAGGCATTAAAATTAGGGTCGGTCAGGTTTGTGGAAAAACTATTTTTAGGCCTAAACATAATTTTATTTGTACCTATTTGTACAAAATGAAGGTTGCTATGGAAATTGTAAAGTACAGGGTTATTAACAACATTATCTGGTTCAAACGAAGTAGGGTACATTTCCTTTTTTCTTTGTCAATAACCAGCACGTTTCTTATTTAAATGCATTGCGTGACGTTGGTGATAAAATTTTCATAAATACTAATGACAAAAACCGTTACTATGGTGATATCTGAATTGGTTTTAAAATGTGTCGAAATGTATTAAACATCAGAAAGATCAACCTCTCAGGGGTGACATTAACTTAATAAATCTAAAAACTACTTCTTAAACAACTGTTTGTTAAACAAATTACTAGCATTGATGCAAGCTTGTTTGAAGAAGAGAAAATTAAATAGAACAGAAAGTACAATTCACAATACAAATGCTGTCAGATGTTTAACATTTTGCTTAAGGTTTAGTGCTATATTAGAAGCTAATTTCGAATCTTTATTAGCTATATTCAGGCAGCTGAAGTCTATCTATCGGCAGGTTTTCGGTCACAAGCTATCCGTGTCTTGGCTTCGCGATAGCCAAGCTTCGGATTCTTTTCGTTTTCCAAGGGTTAAAAATTCGACAGGCCTATATTGTATTTGGAGTAATTGCCCGCTTCACACGTTAAAGAGCTGTAATATTTCATTATTCACAACTTATTGCGACGTTATATCACTGGAAGAGAAAACTCTGGTTGCTAACCAAAGAGAAATACAGTACAGACCTGTCCAAAGTTTGACACCGAGCTAAAAAATAAAAAGTTGAAGTGTTCATTTGCTGAGTGATCGAGATAGGGATAGTTAGAGGCTGAGAAAACTGTCAAGAACAGATAGTACACGTGGAGATATAGGCATCGAGGAGCCTAGATGTGCTGCAGATTTGGAAATTAATCTTTAGCTCAGTGGTAAACTTTCTACAGGTCTGCATTGTATCTCTCTCGGCCTTTAGTTATCGAAATCTCGGTCACCTCTCGGCGTTTTTTTTACCTTGGTATAAAACTTTTCGACAGGTCTGTACTGTATCTTTCTCGGTCTTTAGTTATCCATATCTCGGTCACCGATCGGCGAACTCCCGTTTTTTACATTGGTATAAAACTTTCCTACAGGTCTGTACTGGATGTCTCTCGACCTTGAACTCCCGTTTTTTTAGCTTGGTATAAAACTTTCCGACAGGTCTGTACTGTATCCCGTTATCCATATCTCGGTCACCGATCGGCGAACTCCCGTTTTTCAGCTTGGTATAAAACTTTCCGACAGGTCTGTACTGCATCTCTCTCGACCTTGAACTCCCGTTTTTTTTAGCTTGGTATAAGACTTTTTGACAGTTCTGTACTGTATACATTGTCAATCCATTACTGTTAGGCAGGTTATGGTTTTATGGAATTTTCTTTCTGAATGGATTGATTTTGACAAGTTAAGTAATATGTTCAAAAGCGAATATAAATGTATGCTCCCAAAACGACCATTATATCCATTTAAAGAAAGCTAGCACGTTATATTGCCATCTGAACTTGAAACCTATTTATGACATTTATGATGTTGTCATGGAATTTTCTGGAATATATATCTAAGTCTTTATCATATTTAGTAAAAACAAATCATATATCTTTGAAATACATGTAACATACGATGCCTTCCATAAATTTCCATACATGTTTAAAACTTTCCTTTCATAACAGACTCAAAATATTAACAAAAACAAATTGTTAAAAACATCATTATGCTAAAGCTAATGCTGAGTGTTGTTCAACTAAAATAGTTGTTTTTATCTTAAAATATATAATTTTCCTAATGTTTTTATATGTTTTCCCAAACATTCAGAAAATTCCAAGAAAATTGGACAACTGTATTACCGGGTACGTACGTTTAGATCATAAAGTTAAGATATTACTTTCAAATGCAGAAAATACGTCACATTTCAATTTTATGAACAGAATTTGATATGATGATTATAATATAAATCTATGGCAACTATAAATCTATGGATGGCAATGTTTATATACTAAACAAAAAGTTATCAACCACATCAAAAATATTTTTTTAATTTCGTAGAAAATAAATCACATCATTTCATATTCACACTTTCCATAACTTCATTGAGAAGATTTAATTTCATGCACAAAAAGCTTCATAACATCATTTGAAACAAGAATGATACAGATAGATTTTACATTTTTAAGTTTTGGATTTTTATTTCATATTTTGTAATTGTCCCTAACTTCATTAAAGAGATTTAATTTCATGCACGAAAAATTAGTTCAGAACATCAAAAAAAAAAAGAAAAAAAAAAAAAAAAGAACAAGAGGCCCATGGGCCTTAACGCTCACCTGAGGCTAAGTACATATCTCATGCAGAGGTTCAATAGTCAATAACATTTATTAAAGAGAACTCCTAATTTTCAGCAGTAAGGCAGAATTAAATGCAAGGATTTTTGCAAATTAATCATACCTTGTCCCGAGATTGCTACACATAGTATATGTATATTAATGTATATATTATATAGTCTAGCTACAACACATTATTTATAAACAGCTAAAAAATGAAAACCAAAGTATGAAACTTTGACCTTCATCTATATATCAAAATGATTGTTAGGTCATTATCTACAATATTCGAATATACATGCCTATAAAAAAAGTTAATAGTTTTCGAGATAATTAACCATTTCAGTATTCTTTCGCATTTGTGACCTTGACCTTTAAACCCATGACATTAATCTATATATCAAAATGATCGTTAAATCAAAACCTACAATATTCTAATAAAATGTCTATACAAAACGTCTATAGTTTTTGAGATAATTAACCATTTCAGTATTCTTTCGCATTTGTGACCTTGACCTTTGAACCCATGACATTAATCTATATATCAAAATGATCGTAAAATCAAAACATACAATATTCGAATATACATGTCTAAACAAAAAGTTAATAGTTTTTGAGATAATTAACCATTTTGGTATTCTTTCGCATCTGTGACCTTGACCTTTGAACCCATGAACTTAATCTATATATAAAAATGATCGTTAAATCAATTCCTACAATATTGTAATATACATGTCTATACAAAAAGCTTATAGTTTTTTAGATAATTAACCATTTCAGTATTCTTTCGCATCTGTGACCTTGACCTTTGAACCCATGACATTAACCTATATATGAAAATAATCGTTAAATCAAAACCTACAATATTCTAATATACATGTCTATACAAAAAGTTTATATAGTTTTCAAGATATTTAATCATTTTGGTATTCTTTCTTATCTGTGACCTTGACTTTTGAACCCATGACCTTAATCTATATATAAAAATGATCGTTAAATCAATTCCTACAATATTGTAATATACATGTCTATACAAAAAGTTAAAAGTTTTTGAGATAATTAACCATTTTGTTATTCTTTTGAATCTGTGACCTTGAACTTTGAACCTATGACATTAATCTATATATCAAAATGATCGTTAAATCAAAACCTACCATATTCTAATATACATGTCTATGCAAAAAGTTTATAGTTTTCGAGATAATTAACCATTTCGGTATTGATTTGCATCTGTAACCTTGACCTTTGAACCCATGACCTAATCTATATATCAAAATGATCGTTAAATCATTTTCTACAATATTCTTATATACATGTCTATACAAACAGTTAATAGTTTTTTAGATAATTAATCAATATGGTATTCGTTCGCATCTGTGGCCTTGACCTTATAACCTTTGACCTTTATCTATATATCAAAATGATCGTTAAATCAATTCCTTCAATATTGTAATTTACATGTCTATACAAAAAGTTTATAGTTTTCGAGATAATTTACCATTTCGGTATTGTTTTGCATCTGTGACCTTGACCTTTGAACCCATGACCTTTATTAATATATCAAAATGACCATTGTGCCATTACCTACAATAATCTGATATGTATGCCTATACAAGAAGTTAATAGTTTTGCAGATAATCAACTATAATGGAAATAGTTGTGCATCCTTGACCTTGACCTTTGAACTCATGACCTTGAACAATGTATCAAAATGATCATCATGTAAATACCTACAATTAACTGAAAATCCCATGCCATTTGTAGGTTATAACAATAAATGTCTCATTTTCAAAATTACAAAATTTTACGCAAAAAACGCATACCTATTTTTCGTTCAATTTTCATAAAAAACACAATTTTAATGTTCCCAGGTATGCTGAATCGAAATATCTAATTAAAATTTGCCTGCACCTTTTGCTTTCAGAGAAGAAGATTTTTTTGTCTTTTAGCTATTTTTAGTAACGACGACCATCTTGTTGGGTGTGGCCAAACCCCGAACACAATTTTGAAAGGCTGTTACCAAGGCATGATAATCACCAAGTATCATCAAATTTGGCCCAGTGGTTTTGGAGGAGAAGATTAAAATGTAAAGTTTACACACGACGGACGACGGACGGTGATAGATTGCAATAGCTCATCTGAACCTTTGGCTCAGGTGAGCTAATAGATTTAACATTTTAAGCTAAAAAACCGCCGAATGTCTAGTGTATTGTGGTTAGTTTAAAAAGATCAAAAGTGTTTACTAAACTTACAGTTAAGTGCAAAGGTATAGCTAATTGAATCTACTCTCATTTTATAATATTAATGGAGACACATAAATAGAAATTTGAACCTGAGTGTGGGTTGAGTATTATTTTCTTGACAAAGGCTTGCTGAGATTTGAAAAATAAAGATGGTTAAGATTTTTATGGATCCACTTCAAAACGGCTGTTGATTCTTTTTCTAAAATATTCATCATATTTCTATTTTGTGAAGCTTTGATGGTAAAAAATACCAAAACCTACACAAAACGTACATTGTGTGCATTTGTAACCAATGGCAACACAATTGAATATCTTAACTTTATGATTGAAATGATTTTGTGGTATTGCGCGTTGCTTGTCTTTACCATGGAGTAAAGATAGAACAAAATTTAATTAGCTAAAACGTGGTATTTTCTTGTCCAATATGGGGACTATTTTGTCTTAATGTATTCGTTTATAGCGCTGTGTTCCTTTTGCCATGCAATTGGTTATAGCGGCGCATGTGTTTATCTACAACATTTATTTTACATACGAGCATTATATCTGTTTCAATTTTACAGTACTGGACAGCGTTTCGGAATACAATTCCTCATCAGTAGTGCATGGGCCAAAATTGTGAAACCAAATTTTTTTTTTCAAAATGTTGTACAGATGCAAAATGGACCAAAATATATTAAGCTAAGGAAATGCTTTGAATTTCGTATTTTAATTTAAGCTTCTGTTCAGGTGTTAAGCTTTTTAATGACCTCTGTTCAGGTTGAAAGCACTTGTAATGACCTCTTATTGGCTTTTGTTAAGATTTTTAGCTTTTGCAATTGCCTCTGTTCAGGTTTTAAGCTTTCTAATGACATTTGTTCCGATTTTAAGCTTTTGTAATGTGTGAAATCACTTTCAATGATATGATATTGACATTTGTGACATTTTGCTTTTTATGGCAATATTACACAGGCAATTAAATCTTCAGTTAAATTTTGTTAAAATGAATGAAATGGTTATTCTTATTAGACAATCAGCTAATTTCATTTCGTTTTAAAACCGCTAGTATCATTTATCTTAAAATAATTAAAATTGTTTGACGTTTTCCTAAATTGAATGAAATGGTTATTCCTAATTAGGCAAACACCTAATTTCATTTCATTTTAAAACCGATCATATATGTCCCTTGCTTCCAGCGAGTTTTATAATGAACGTAAAAAGAGCAGGCATGTTTTATACAATCTCTTCTCAGTTTACTAACGTCGGAACTCGGAAGGTTCGGTTATTCGAAATACTTATGCGAAAACTTGAAACATTATTTCGAAAATACTAACTAAAGTTTCTGTTCAGATTTTTAGCTTTTATAATGTGTGTTATCACTAACAGTGATATTTCTCACCTAGAATATCATTGACATTTGCTTACCGTTCTATTAATATTATAGACAGTTTGCCCTCATTAAAATGTCTCCTGCTGGCAAAAATGATGAGCAAATCATTTCCAATTAGCAACCAAATTAGCACTTTTTGACCTCTTTTGAAGAAGTAGGAGTGGCTTAGAGTATTGGTGATTTATGCCAAAGTCATGATATTTTTTATTCATATCTAAGCGGTCAGTTAAAAATGGTGGGGAGAACCACCGTTTTGGAGAAAAGCCACCGACCTATGACAAGCCATTGACAAATCTTCTCACATTAGGATATATTCGAGTGGGATTCGAACCGTAAGCACGTTTTTGATAGCTTTTCAACATCTTCAAAATAATTTTGGTTTCATAATTTTGGTCCAAGCACTACTGATGAGGAATTGTATTCCGAAACGACAGTCTGGTGCTGTAAAATTAAAACTGGTATAATATGTAATTTTGATGATTTAATGAACAGAAATATAACCATTATTGAGGTATTTAGTCGAAATTGATGCTGATATCACTGCCTAGTTTCGAGTCTAAACTTAAATGAATGTTAGCAATCTCTTGGTGCAAAATGCAAACATAAGTCTGTAAAATGTTGAGCAAGGTAAATTGTTTGATAAACCTAAGGTTTTAACATGAAGTGACCTTACACGGCAAAACGTCATTAACGGCGATTGGTGGTATTAGTTCTTTAGTAGTCGGTGACACATCATGGCATCACACTGGCTTAGTGGTTTATTCTTGTTGGTTCAACATCTATTGTTCTGATATAAGAAAACTTAAAATTCCATGTTGGACTATCAGGAATGTGTGGGACAGGGAGAATAATAGGCAATTTCACCAGCTTAAGCTATAGTCTGTTTCAATAAAAACAACTCATACTCCAATAGCAACATAACAAAAGTAAAACATTTTATCAAATATTTGTCGAATTTTCAAACACACACAACACATCAAAAGCATAAAAAATAATAATCAAACATTCCTATAAATAAATCTTGCATGAATTATATATATCTATACATGTTTGAAAAATATATCATATTGCAGAAAATGTATTTTGTATCAATAATAATTAATAATTTTATTAATTTTTTAAATATCAATCAAGAGATAAGATTTTAAAAAGACTTGTAAAATCAGATATAATAAGTATTAAACTTTCGACAGGTCTGTACAGTGAATGATTAAATCGATAAAAATCAATGACTTAAATTATTAAAGTCGTAAAAAGCGTGTATATTTTTTCTATAAAACATTTACTTTAATCTTCCAATTGCATGCTTGCTATCTTTTAAGCAGGAAATGATGAGTTGTTTAGGCGTCTAAAGGTTCATTTCGCGTGTACAGTGCAGACCTGTCGAAAGTTTAACACTGTGCTAACAAAGAGTATTTATTTATATTAAAAGGGTTTTCTGCAGAGTCACCGAGAAATGAATAGCTAGTGGCAGGAAGCCCGTCAAGAGATAAAAAACGGTTGCCGAGATAAAGCTAATTAGAGACCGGTACGAGTTGCCGATTCGGCAACACTTATCCGTTAGCGTAGTGTTAAATTTTCGACAGTTCTGTACTGTATGTGTCCATTAGTTACAACTGACACGTGTGTTTATCTATCCTTAATGAAATAGACATCCCTTTGTTAGTTTTGAAATTGATCGATTGTCGATTCATTATAGCTAAAAGCTGTAAAATATTGACTCACCTGACTGTCAATGCCACCTTGTCTCATTCATCATCATAGTAGATGGGATAGGAGCGAGAGAAAGAGAAAGGGGATTGTATGATCTGGAGAGAGAGAGAGATATGGCTTTTGGACAATTACTAGTTTCGTCTTGGTTAGAGTCAAATCTCGCGTCCCCAGATTTTATGAGAGAGAGAGAGAGAGAGAGGAGAGAGAGGAGAGAGAGAGAGAGATATGACTTTTGGACAATTACTAGCTTCGTCTTGGTTAGAGTCAAATCTCGCGTCCCCAGGTTTTATTGGAGAGAGAGAGAGAAAGAGAGATGCTCCAGCTCTTGACCTTGAGAAAAATATTAGCCCAAGCAGAGGATACTACAAACAATCTGAAGACAAATCTTGCAAGATGTACCTATGGATAGTTAGATAAATGGACTAGCTGTATATTATATTTATCTCACATTGTCACCACTGTTTCAAAATCATTGACCTAACTCAGTGTTAAAACATCCATATAAAAACGGGTTTATTGATAGGAGGAAGCAATGTGAAAACTGCGAGGTACATTGTGATGACAAAAACATTGCAAAAACAGAATTCAATTGCATAGCATTTTTCATAAATGTCTTGAAGGTCTTAGATGCTTACCTGAACATAATTTACATCTTGCCTTATTTGGCATAAGACATAATTATGTAGCCTCTTCATTATAACCATTTTTCTATTGACCTAGTGAATTACTTCTTACTTTACATGTGTCTTTCAAAACAATAATAAAAAATACACACATTTACTTTTTGGTCAACATTTTGGTTGATGAAATTGGATTGAGTCCTGTTTAAATATAACAAAATTTGCAAATACTAATGTTGTGGTTGTTTCAAAATACTGCAAGATATTTCTATCAATGACAAACACATTTGTCTACATAATTTTATATTATTATGAGATGAACATTGGCCAAAACAATCATGTTTCTATAGTTACAATAAGCTCTGTGATTTTACGTTCATCTAAAATGACAATGAAATGTTGACGGATGACCAAAACATGTTTCTGGATATATTTCGAAAACGTATGGAAAAATAGTCTAACACACATTAGCACAACCACTATCTGTCAACAAGGGATAATCTCATTTTTATTTTGTTTCACGTATGGTAAAACTGTTTCTTTGTGACATCCGATTTTGCTTATAGACAATGTCTCAACCGCGTGCTTTCGGAACACTTACAGTGCCTCTCGCCGTCTCTCTCCAAATAGACATATCTTAACGCGGGTAGTTTTTCAGTTCGCTTGCCAAAGGTAGGTAGTGATTTAAGTGTACGCCAGTTTTCTACACCATCCAATAATTAATTTTCGTTCTCGATATAAGTAACGGACAGAATCTTGTCTGGTCGTCGTAAAACACCATTACTTCAATTCATTCTCCTCCATATTTCCTAA
The DNA here is from genome assembly GCA_021292105.1 of Anadara kagoshimensis. Taxonomy (NCBI): domain Eukaryota; kingdom Metazoa; phylum Mollusca; class Bivalvia; order Arcoida; family Arcidae; genus Anadara; species Anadara kagoshimensis. The sequence continues at coordinate 33,384,798 of CM037873.1, read as the reverse complement.
TATTCAGTTCGTATCTTTCTCGATATAAGTGACAAAATGTAACTCCATCCCCACCATATTTTCTATATGGATATCTGTAGTTTCCTTTTATATATTTTCCGTATGTTTGATTTCCCATATGCACTTGTAGCAATACCGTGTTTATTGAAGTGAGTGGCTTTATATACCCGTATGTACATATAGTTCTTACCCGTCTCGATATAAGTGGCAGAACTTTGTGTGAGGTGTAAAACAACATTCTGAAACATTTTACCTTCCATATTCTGTAGTTTTCTTTAATGTATTTCCAATATGTTTGATTTTCCCATATGCATTTGTAGCAATGCCGTGTTTATTGGAGTCAGTGTTTTTATGGCCGGATAATCAAAGCTACACGGGATATAAAAATCAATAGTAATACATTTAGCTATCATTTACTATATATGTATAAATATTTAGTATTGTAAATAATCCACGATGTTTAATACTAGATTCTGTGATAAGTGTAACAAATCTAATCCAGATATCACAACATTGAACTGTCTACTTGACCTTTCATTAAGAACATTCATATGAGAGGGTTCGTCCGACCATCGTTAGTGTTAGGATACCCAGGTTATACGTTCACAATACATGCGTTTACTTTTTGAAATTTGCATAGTGGAAATAAATAAACGCCTGTGTTCCCTATATATAAATGTACTGGTCCATTAATTTAAGGGTCAAGCTGACAGGCCAATGTTGTTTGCCTTTACCGATATCCCCACCAGCCGCCGGAGATTTGTACAGCTCAGTTCAGTATGCCTGATACGATGTTTGATAACGGATGCAGTTTCAAGAACAAAGAGACTGTTCACAGTAGGCATTATATACTTAATGACATCTAATTTGTTTATTCGAATTTGAACAAATAGGTCCTTGATAAATGTTAATCATTGATTTAGAAAATAAAATATAAACATATAAACAAATGAAACTTAAAGTATCCTTTTTAAATCCATAATTTTGCCATTTACCACTTTTTAAAATTTTAAATTTATCATAAAAATACATTTTGTTTAAATAGTGTATCCAATGTATGACAATTTCAACATACTAGAATACATTCAAAAATTGTTGATGACAATTTTATTCTTCAATATATTAAAATGAATGGTACAAGGCAGTTTTGTACCTGTGTAACAGTTTGATAAAAAAAACATTTTGATTTAATTAAAAAAACAACAGTTGAAATAATCAACAAATGAGTTGATTTAATTAATCAAGCTTTGGACACCTGGACCCAGATGTATCTGTATGGTGTTGATATATCCATTAACACCGAAACATTTGATAATTTACTGGACTGTTCTTGATTTGAGTTGGAATGACGTTGACGACAAAGGAGTTTAATTGGGTACGTATGGAGACTCAATGGGATTTTGGTTGGGTGTAAATAGAGTTTTAATATGTTTGATAACCAAAGAGTTTGGTTGGGTTTGAATAGAGTTTCAATATTATTGATAACCAAAGAGTTTGGTTTAGTGTGAATAGTGGTGGAATGTCCTTATTAACTAAATGTGGTGAATATGGGCTAAACATAGGTTAGGTGGAGTGGAAATAGATATCGTAAAGAATATTAAACATGGAATAGAATTGGAATGTCTTTTATAACACTTGGCATGTCCTTGATACTTGAATATGGGCTAAACATAGGTTAGGTGGAGTGGAAATAGATGTGGAAAAGAATATTTAACATGAAACACAATATCTAGTGTTGAAATTCGAAACCGATAGCATGAAACATCAGTTCTTCTCACAACCAGTATGAAGTGTTAAATATTAAAATACAGAAATGGCCTTTGAAAAGTTTAACAAAAAGCTAACGAAATAGTGTCGAATCGATAGGACATCTTAGCCCGTCGTTAGCATTATCTAGACAGCTTTCTGTTACCTGCAACGTTTTTGTCTTTATCTATGCATATATTGCCATTTTTTTTTACTTCTTTTCGTCAGCCCAATGTTAAACGTTCGACAGGTCTGTACCGCATATTTAATTTTATATAAACAGAAACACACGTCAGTTCCTCTCATAGTCATTATGAACAAGTGTTATTTTTTAAATCTATTACAAAAAGGGAAACCTTAGTTCAGTTGCTATCGCAAACAGCTAAATAATTAAATATATTGCGTAAACAGTACATTCATGTCATTTTAAATCCACCATTACATTACAAGTACAGTCCAGACCTGTCGAAAGTTTAACTTTAAGTAAAGAAATTAGTGCCAATTAGGCCCATCATTTACCACTGCGGTAGCTCAGTTGATAGAATACTCGCTCCCTAAGTGGGAGGTCGTGGGTTCGATCCCCGGCCGGGTCTGACCCAAGACTTAAAAGTGGGTAGTGACTGTTCTTTCGCCAAGCACTCCGCATAACGAAATGAAAGTCACGGTTCTTTCGGATGGGAACTTAAAATAAACGAGGTCCCGTGTCACGGTGGGCTTGGCACGCTAAAGACCCCTTCTGTATAATGCCATCTGCGCAAAGCACAGGCAAAATTTCTGCACCTTCGCCTATAGCTGGCAACGTCTCGATATAAGTGAAATATTCTTGACTGGGACGTTAAACACCATTACTCAACTCAACTCCTTCCTATGTTAACTATATCTTGGCAGCATTTCGGCAGCTACTAACGATTTCGTGACAACTTTTAGTCTACTAGCGTATATCGGCAGCTATGCTATTACGCCCTTTCGTTAGCTCAGCGTGAAATTTTCGACAGGTCTGTACTGAGCATGTAATAAATTGTAATGAGCAAACGTTTTATTTATGTTAGAAAATTGAAAGAAGAAAAAATATAGAAATTCCTAATCAATAAAAAAATAATTGGATTTTTATCTTTATGTAATACTGAGTAAAAATTAAAAAAATTGATTTAAGTGTTTATGCCTCAAAGCATTGATTTTCAGCTATATTAGGAAACATATTATTTGATATTGCCGTGTTGGTTTATATAACATTTTGACCCAGGCTGTTTAATTTTTAGATTTATTTAAATTGTTTTACGTTTTCGTAAATTGAATAAAACGAGTAGCTCTAATTAGGCAAACAACTTAATTTAATTTAAATTCGTATTTTGATCGCTAATAGACTTTATATCTTTTCCTTGCTTCAAGCGAGTTTTGTAAATGATGGTTAAAATTAGAGTAGCCTGTTTGTCAAATTAAAACTAAAACATATGTATGAGTGATGGTTTATTCGACTTTTTCCAGTCTCTGTTTTTCTTTTCAGAATTGAAACAAATTTCATTTGTCTAGAAGCATTAGGTTCAATTACGACTCAATTCCCCGTGAATTGTAACAATAGCCTCCAGAAGCAAACTGTAATGAAACATATTCTTACATTCAGCCACTAAGGATTGATAAATTTTTATTAAATGTACTAACGTGACCTTAGTTAACAATCAAAATTCATAAATTCATCTCATTGTCAAATCCTGTTAACATTGGTGATAAACAGAAACAAGATGAATATGATGTTGTTCTGTTGGTCATCTCCAGGTTGTTGGTAAACAAGTACCATATACAAACCATGGCACTATACCCATCACAACATCAACATCTGCTCCAGGTTCTAATAAACAAAAACAAACATACTAATTTATGTCCAAATCACGGTCCAGAAGCAAAGTAAAAGCTTTGGAACTGACAAGTTAGGTTAGACACGTGAACTTCCACCAGGGAAGCGAGACCAAGCTGGAAGGGTAAGCACCTCCTCTTTAGCTAGCTACACCCGCCACGTGTGTAATAGAAGTTGTGTGAAAGGAACATTGAACTATGGGACGTCAAATATATCTAGACCAATCCTGGACATAGAGACGCTCCAGGTTCTAATAAAGCTAGTATTTTATAACCATCACGTCTTGAGTTGTATCAGTACAACACGCCGCACTGAACAAAATAAGGAAAAACCAATCATTGTCTCACAGGAGAACATGTTGATTGCGGCTATTTGCAGCTCTTACGCGTTAACTAGACATATGCTAGATTAAACTGCATTAGAATAATATTTTACTTTGGTTTATTATATATATAAAAAACGCTTTTTCAATAGTAGAAACATGTACACTTGTAAATATAAATAATTTTCGAGTGACTGAATTATTGAATCCTTTTTTATTAAAATTAATTTCATTTCTCGAATGACTTCATAAGATTTCTATCATTTCATATACAAATAAATTGAGTTGTTTTTTTTTTCTTTTGCATTCATTTTAAATTTTATTGTATGTGTATTTCGTGACGTCACGCAATATTCTATTTAAATCAAGATTTCAAGATATCTTGCGTTTCGCCGGAAATCACATAGAGATAAATTTACGAAGTTTACTTGCACTCAATAATCAAAACATTAGGATAATGTGACTTGTTTCAGAGATAATACGCTATGTTAGAGCTAGTTTTTAACACGTGGATTTTATACAGCGAAGCAAGCTACAGCTTAAAAACAAATTCTTGCTTCAGGTATATTGCAAGAGTAAGATTATCAAGACTCACAACAAAATTTTTATGGCCGTTATCACAATATGTTGTTACGTAATATGTCTCATATATATATATATATATATATATATATATATAAAACTATCAGTGAGTGAGAGTGAGTAATGGTGTATAACGCCTCAGTCAAGAATAGTTTACTTATATCGAGACTTCGCTAGCTATATAGGCGAGGTTGCAGAAATTTTGCCTGTGCGTTGAGCTCATGGCATTATACAGCAGTGTTCTTAAGCGTGACAAACCCACCGTGACACGGGACCTCGTTTATTGTAAGTTCCCATCCGAAAGAACCGTGATTTTCATTTCGTAATGCCGAGTGCTTGGCGAAAGAACAGTCATTACCAACTTTCAAGTCTTGGGTCAGACCCGGCCGGGGATCGAACCCATTTACGGAGCGAGAACTCTACAAACTGAGCTACCACAGTGGTCTAAACAAAATCTATCAAGCAGTGTGCATATTTCACGACGGATAGTTAAATGTTACATGACTTCTCACATGGCGGGTGTAGCTAGGTAACTGGACTAGAGATCCTTATCCTTTCGGGACACCTGATCTCACTTCTCTAGTTGAAGTTCATGTGTTTGATTTAATAAGCTAGTTTTCAAAATTCTTACATTGCTTTTAGAATCGCGATTTGGCCATGAGCCTATATGCTCATGTTTTATTTTATACTTGGACTTGTAATATGTAAAGCAATCATGCTTTAAATAACTAAATCAGAATCTATTTGAACTGTACGTCCTTCAGATAATTATAAGTACTGAAGTGCACTTGGAATATTTCTAGGTCAGCTTGAAATGGCATGTAATCAATAATTGTAACGTCTTAAAATTGCTAAGTGTGCTAACTTTTCTCATTCTGTTGCTCCTGATAGAATTGCTATGTGTTAGTTGTGACAGTATGAATTTACACCTTTCAAAAGTAGTACATTGCAATTATTGTAAGTAGCACATGGGGTGCATAATAATTATTGTCATCTGCTACTTTTGGAATCTTGTGAATTAAAAGTACATGACAATATTTGTAAGTAGCACACAGGGTTCATAACAATTATTGTCAGTTGGTAATTTTAAATTGTTTTTTTTTAATTATTTAAATATAACTTTTTTAACATTATTCCCTGATGGGAAATCCTTTTGAAAACGATAATATAAAATTAGCTCATAGTCGACATTTCGGCGTTACAGCCTTTATCGAGACACTAGATAATTTAGAAATATATTACATTGTTCCTTTCACTTCCACCTTTATTTCAGAATCATGTTCTAAATAAACTAAAATTTCATGTTTTAGATAATCTAAATTATCTAGCGTCTTGATAAAGGCTGTAAACCGAAGTATCGACTATGAGCTAATTTTATATAATCGTTTTTATTTAAAATTCAAAAGTAACACATAACAGTGTATTGTTATCAATTCGTTTTGATCAACATACAACTAAGTTTTATAAATGTGTCATTTCAAATTGACAAGTTGTTAATTTTATGGGACCTATAAAGGTGTCCATTTCATCAATATATTTCCTGGCAACTAACACTTTAGTGTGAAATTTGCCAGTTTCGTGTTTCTTAGAAACAATCCATTTCGTTGGGTTGTTATTTGTGGTTTGTGATTTAAGGTATGTTTGTACGGGCAGCAAACAACATTGACCTGTCTGCTTGACCTTTCATTTGTAATATTCATATGTGCTGTTCCACCTACAGCATGTGTAGTGTTATGATTCGCGGTTAATAGATAAGCATTGTTATTCACGATTAAAAATCACCTGTTTCATGTAGTTTGTTATGAAATATTTTTATGGCTGTCATCACAGTATTGTTGACAAGTTTGGTGTCACTGTGTCCAGGATTACCCTGGATATATTTGACGTCCCATAGTTCCATGTTCCTTTCACACAATTTTGATTATAAACATGACGGGTGTAGCTAGCTAAACAGTAGGTGCTTACCCTTCCAGAGGATCACCCGGCCTCGTGTTTCTGGTGGAAGTTTACGTGTGTAACCTGATTTGTCATTTCCAAAGTCTTTACTTTGCTTCTGGATTGTGATTGGGACATAGATTAGTATGCTTGTTGTTGATTGATGCCCCAATTCTACAGTTCAGAATATTGATCATTTGATACTAACACACCATAGCCCGGCTATCGATAAAAGTGATACTTAATTTGTCGTTAAGTGGAAAGGTTGGTCATTTTATACACATGCATTAAGATACTTAGTTGAATTGATGTCAATCTGCCTTGTCTCAACTTCTTAGCTAAATAATATGTTCCATTTTTATTTAATCTCATAAATTCTTTCTAGATTGGAAAATGTTGGTGCATCATTTGTTACATTCAGATGACTCTTGTTCCCGTCCATATACTTCTATCTTCAAAAAGCTTTATGGTCTTCTTCAAATATTGTTGATAAGTTTGATGTCTCTGTGTCCAGGATTGCCCTGGATATATTTGTCGACCCATAGTTCCATGTTCCTTTTACACAATTTTGATTATACAAGTGGCGGGTGTAGCTAGCTAAACAGGAGATGCTTATCCCTCTAGAGGAGTACCGGCCTCGTTTTCCTGGTGAAGTTCAGGTGTTTTTTTGCAAAGTGTTTTTTTTTTTTTTTGCTTCTGGATTGCGATTAGGATATGAATTAGTATGTTTGTTTTTGATTGATGTCCCAATTCTACAGTTTAGAATACTGATTATTTAACTAACACACCATGGTCTAACTATCGATAAAAGTGGTACTTAATTTGTCGTTAAGTGGAAAGGTTGGTCATTTTATACACATGCATTAAGATACTTAGTTGAATTGATGTCAATCTACCTTGTCTCAACTTCTTAGTTGAATAGTATGTTCCATTTTTATTTAACCTCATAAACTCTTTCTAGATTAGAAAATGTTGGTGCATCATTTGTTACATTCAGTTGACTCTTGTTCCCGTCCATATACTTCTATCATCAAAAAGCTTTATGACTATCATCAAAGTATTGTTGATTAGTTTGATGTCTCTGTGTCCAGAATTGCCCTAGATATATTTGACGGCCCATAGTTTCGTGTTCCTTTCACACAATTTTGATTACACACGTGGCTGATGTAGCTATCTAAAAAGGGGATGATTACCCTTCCGGAGCAACCGGCCTCACTTCCCTGGTGTAAGTTCACGTGTCTAACCTGACTCGTCAGCTCCAAAGTTTTTACTTTGCTTCTGATTGTGATTCGGATATGAATAAGTATGGTTTTTTATGTATTTGATCTATATTGCTTATTATATCAAAAGCAATTTCAGTGGATTTAAATATCTTCAATTTTCATTTATTCTAGTAAATTCTCTCTAAATTTCAAATTTACTTGTGTTTCTTGCATTTAACACTGTTCAATATGATTTGATCTAATGTATATCGGATATTATATCAACAAATTTTGTTTTGACTTTGCAACTGATAATCTTGTTCATGTATAGGCAAACAATATTGACGTGTTCGCTGGACCTTTGTTTTAAATGTTCATTATAGACGAGTAGATTTAAGGAATAGGTATCGCGCGTGTATATTTCGAATATATGATGTGAACACTAATCATGGACAAGTGTATATGTCTTACCTGTGAATCCTAACACTACCCATCATTGATTGGACCCTCCTATATGAATAGTCATAATAAAAGGTCAAACGGACAGGTCAAACTTGGTTGCTTTTGTAAGTTTGATTCAAAATATATTATATATATCAACAACACTTTTACCTGAAGTAAATATATCATTCTGATTCACCCTAGTAATTCTCTCCGACTCGGGAATTGTTTGTTTATCTTCATATGAACCTTGTTCAAAACCAACACAATACTAATCCATGTTGGACATTTTATTTGCAATACTTGCATGTTCAACAACAAGATTTATGATCAATAAAGTAAAGACAAAATTTTTAACTCATGGCTCCAAAATTAAGAGTACAATAACCTGCCTTTCCAGGAATTTTGGCAAGTCGGTGCTTAAAGAAAGAATACTGATGCTACAACCAAACAACTCTTACAAGTTTTATTTGAAGTCATTTATTAGTAGTTTAAGATGAATTAGAGTAATTTTCTTTGAACTTATTTCTGCTTTTGAACATAACATTTATAACCCACGTATTGGCTAGAAAAATTGAATTGACTTTTTAATCCTTTGATATCAGCTGGCTAAGTTCTTATTAGCATGTTAAAGAGATATAATGACTAAATGTCTTTACAAATTAATATTTATATTACCTGGGGAATAACGACAAACCAGGTCTGCTTTTAAAACCTTCTTAAAAGATTCAACAACATCACGTTTCTATCGCAACACTCTAAGCTTGTTTTCGTTTCATCTGAACATTTTTCAGCACAGTGTTTAACAATAATGCAAACAAAATTGACCTGTCCTTTTGACCTTTCATTAGGAATATTCATATAGGAGGGTCCACCCATATAATTTGCAGTGTGTAGATCTGAGTTAATACATACGCAGTGCACAGGTTTACTCTATGAGGTGAGTATATCAGAAGAAACACCTGTGTAACCTATACAAAGATGTACTTGGTCCGTGATATTTAGAATGAAGGTTAAGTGTACAGGTCAAAGTTGTTTGCCTTTAAGATTGTGTGGCTATTTATCTCTTCATACTTTTTGTTGAGGACCTTTCTCGGTAAATAACGACGTGCGGCTATTCGCTGGTTTATGTTTGTTCTCAAGGTATGATTCTTGAAAAGTTGCTTAGTGTGGTTATATTCGTTAATATCACTTGTTCAGTTTTGTTCTCTAAGGCAATGTGGTGTGGATATTTCTTTCGTCATAAATGTTTTAGGTGTGTTATTTGTTGATAAAGTGGTGTGGCTTTTTTTTTTGTTTTTTAGTATTTGCTGTTCAGTTGTGTTCTCGAAAGTAAGGTGAATTGGATATTTCTTTCTTTATATGTATAGTTCAGATGTGTTCTTGGTTGATAAAGTGGTTTCGCTTTTTATTCATTCATAAACAATTTTCTCAAAGACATGATGGCATGAATATTTCTTCAAAAATGTTGTTTAGGTGCGTTGTTGATGGATACAGTGGTGCATCTATGTGTTCCTTTGTTCCTTCGTATTTGCTGTTTAGATGTGTCCTTAAAGGCAACTGTTGAGAGACATTTCTTTTATTATATGCTTTGTTTGGCAATCATGTACATTCATTTTTATTCATAGCAGCATCCACTTCCTAATTTATACGTTTCATCTGTTTTGTGTACACGTTTATTTTCTGATAAAATGGATACTTCAGATATCACTAATGCATAGCATTATATCAAATGTGGTATATTTGATCGGTCAATCATTGTAGAGATTCCGAGACAAGAATAAATGAAAACCCCATTCTATGCATAAGTTATATCACAAAAACATAAAGGTCATTCTTTTACATAGAATCTGCCGTATTGACTGGAATACGCGTCTCTTTCAGACCCAAATTGAGCTATCAGAATTACTCGGAATTTTTGTCAGTTTCTAATTAATTTCGCCTATTTATGCCGCCGTTGATTGTATACACATTGTAGTTATACACCCGCAATATTGAAAAAAATCCTTATTGATCTTATATTATTATTTTAATCCATCAATTTTGACTGATTGAATCAAAGAACGTTATAACGGCTATAACCTTGAGTGCGTGATTACTGGCTTCGACGTACAGAACAGTCCATAGCAATAAGCTAACCAACGAGTGCTGAGTTGTCAGCTCTTCTCGGTCCCTGTAAGCTATATATATCGACAGCTGATATCTATCTTTGGCAGCTTTTCTGCCTCTACATATCTGCATCTTGGTCACTGGACAGCCGAACTACGTCTCCTGTTTCGTTAGCTTATTGTCAAACTTTCGACAGGTCTGTACTGTACATGTTTACTCCGACAAACGTGACCCATCACTAACCAATGTACACAGAGCAATTCCCAGACGGATTGTCTTAAATTAATTTATAGATGGCAGGGAAAAGATAAAACGGCATAAGAAAAGATAGATGGCATATGGCATTTGCATAAATATAAAAATAAAATCATTGGATCGTCTCTGGTTGTCGACTGGAATTTAACTTGCTAATATATCCACAAAGAGACGGTGTTTGAAAGGTTCTCAAGAGATATACAAAATATATTTTTAGTTCGAAATTGACATTAAAACACGATGTTTTTTTTATTGTGTTGATGTTCTGCATTACCTCTGTATCCGTAATAACCTTAGATATATTTATCATTTTTCAATACCATGTTTCTTTCATTCTCTTTTTTATTTTGATTACACGTTGCGGTTGTAGTTAAACAGGTGAAGCTTAACATTCCAGAGCACGAGACCTCACTTCTCTGATGGAAGTTTAGGCGTTAAATCTAATTTGCCAATTTCGAAGTTTTTACCTTGATTTGAGATTTAATTTTGACATGGACCGGTATGTTTGTTTTCCATATATACTATTAGACTATTAGAAAATTGTAAGAGAAATGAGTACACGTAATTGATACGTAGTAAAATGGATCGATGCTGAGTACAATCGTCTTTCAATATTATCATATAACTTTACATCATTAAGAGTTAAAATCTTCAAATGATGTTGATAGTTTGTTTAAAGCAAATTTTCTATGATCATTGATGGTTTGAGTATTTTCTCATTGATTACGCTTTCGTTTCAAATAAATTTAAAATGATTAAATTAACCGATTTTCCTTAATTGTTATCTTATAATATCCAATGACCAACTAATTATAGAGTCCATTTTTCAATTAAATTCTTAATTTAAGTATGAAATTATGTTTCATACGCGGATTAGTAACATTGTCTCATTATTTTTCAAATTTGTGATTTTTTCTTGCTTCTATTGTTTTTGGTGAGTCAGAGTTTGGATGAACTATTACCAAACAATATTTTTTCAACAGCATATCAATAGCCTATAGCTACCTTGACAGAACATGTAGTATATAAATGGTATGGATAACGAAAATGAATGAATAAGGTAAATTCAATGCAAATTCAAAATCTTAGTTGAAGTCAGTTGATCTCATTTTATTTATCTCAATAGTTTTCCTAAACGACCGTCAAATGCTGTAAAATTAACACTGTTCAAGTATGTCAGCTACAAAATATTTGACTTAATTAAATTGAAAATTTAACGAAAAGGAGTCGAATCTTCGCTGCTGAGTGACTCAAATACGAATATTTACTTGTCAAAATGCATACTCGTAGAAGCTACTAAGAAGCTGTTGGTAAAATCAGGTTATGTTGGGTCTAAATGGGGTACCGATTTGTTAGCTGTTTAGTGATAGACATTCTTCACGTCTGTATCGTAGCATCTACCAAAAACGGTCGAGATATAGGTAAAGAGGAGACGATATGAGCTGCTGATTCGGCACCGATTCTTGTTGATCGTTAGCTTTCAACAGGTCTGTACAGTACACGCCCCCTAAGACCTGCTAAATCAAAGACGTAATTAGTTCTTGAGAATTTAAATATCAAATACTTAAAATGTATTTATTTTGATTTATCTACCTTCAATTAAATGTGATGGATTTTTACATTGCATTTCAAATTCCCAGTTGGCTTGTAAGCAGCTGAGGATTTATGTTAAACCATAGCAGGCAAGTTTAGATTTTCAAAGAACAATATTCTTTTAAAATTTAAATCAATTCCTTATAGTGTATCAAGTTACTAGAACATGAATAGTGGTGTTAAGTTAACACCGAGTTGATCATGCTTGTGACATAACAATACGGTCATATTGTACCGATATTGAGTTCAACATTGAAGTTATATTCACATCTTAATGAAACATGAGTCCTTATCTGATATACACAACACAGATATGTCGAAAGTGTAACAGTAGGTAACGAATTAGTGCTAGAAACGACAGATTATCTAGTTTCCTCGTCAACAATACCTTCACAGCTTTTCGATAGCTGTTATTTTTTGTGTGTTAGCTTTTCGGCCACTAACTTTACATATAAAGACTCAACATTCTCAGTGTTAAACTTTCGTTTGTACTGTATTCTCCGATTTCGATACCGGGGTCGGCGTTGTAACATGACATAAAAACTTTAAAACGAAAGGCGCTGCTTGCAAATAAATTGTTGAGTCGGGAATATTGCAAGCTTAGGCTTATCCATACCTCACAAAATTTTATGGCCGTCATCACAGTATTATGAATAAGTATGTCTCTAAATCCGAATTGCGTTTGATGTATTTGACCTTCCGTTGATTCATGTTCCTTTCTAAGAATTCTTTTCTATATTTTGATTTCACATTTGTCGAATATAACTTGTTAGAGTTAGACTAGAGGTCCTTAACCTCACTTCCCTTGTGGGAGTTCAACTCAATTTGTTTAACTTTGTATTTGTGATTTGTATTTAATCTTGGTTTGGTATCTTTGTGTTTGGTCGTAACATTTTCACCATCTTTTGACATCTTCAAACGTGTTTTTCAGTCAATACGTGTTTTAATTACCAACAAAGTTCATTACTCTTAACACAGTTATTGCTTCATACTTAAACAACAGATATCAATTACTTAAAGAATTCGCGGTGTTATATTTCTACTAATGACGATGGAAAGCACAAATAAAATATCTTAAATATCCAAATCAGCATCTCTCTGTACCTAATGGATTATTTAAAAGATATCTAATTCCAGGAGCCTCTTCTATACTACAGGACTGTCAAACGGTAAACACTAAACTAACAAAAGCACTCGAAACCCGGCTTCCGAGATACTGATAGCTAGTGGCAGAACGTCTACCAGAGATAGATTGCAGCTCTCAAAAAGCTGTCAATGGATAGCTAAAGAGAAGCCGAGATAAGCTGTCAATTAGGCACTCATCCGTGAGCTAAATGTTGAACTTTCAACAGGCTTGTACTTGACTTAATCGTGTTCATTACGACAGAAATGTAATTGCAATTCTATAATGACCTTACTTCTGGAAGAGCTGTTTGATAGGCTTTTCTGTAAGAAAAAGCCCAGAATATTTCCCGAAGTTTCAGCTATTATTTAACATTGTGAAGCAAATGTTACAGAAATAATTACTGCTTTATCAAACTTCTTACTAACGAAATGTTTACACTAAACCTTTTATGCATTTGATCGATAAATTTAACTGACATTTTGAGCACCAAAATTATATTTTTCGATTTGGAATTTTATCCGAACAATCCGTAGTTAAGACCTTTAGACTTTTAAATTAAGTTACTATCAATTTAGTTTTTGAATGCATTTTTAAATATTCTTTCTGCAACCCAGTCTTGAAAAATACTTATTGACTTAAAACAAGAACAGGACTGTTTAATTCCAGGGTTTTTAAAATAAGATTTTTTTTCAAATGTCAAATGTGCGAGTTTAGTGATAAATGGATGTAAAATGAATGCAAGATCTTTCGTAAAGGCTTTAAAAACTATGTCCTGTGTTAAGGAAGATATGGAAATCTAAATAACAGACACTAATCGCAATGCAAAGGTCAAAATTAATGACTCTTGACCTATAAGTGGTGACGTTTCGATGTAAGTAAAAAAATATTCTTATAAATTAAAATCAGCATCTCTCTGTACCTAATGGATTATTTTAGCGCTCTCTAATTCCAGGAGCATCTTCTATTTAATCGTGTTCATTACTACAAAAAATGTAATTGCAATTCTATAATGACCTTAGTTCTGAAAGACCTGTTTAATAGGCGTTTCTGTCAGAAAAAGCTAAAAATGATTCCCAAGTTTTAGCTGTAATTTAACATTGTGAGGCAAATGTTACAAAAATAATTACTGCTTTATCAGACTGCCTACTAATGAAATGTTTACACTAAATCTTTTATGCATTTGATCGATAGATTTAACTGATATTTTGAGCACCAGAATTATATTTTTCGATTTTGGTATTTTTACTTTACAATTCATAGTAAAAGCCTTTGATCTGTTGAATTTAGTTCTGATGTGTTCGGTATTTTACTGTTGTGTTAAAATAGTCTAATTACAATTTAGTATTAAAAAATACTAGACTAATATAATAGCAAAATTAGAACTGTCTCATTGGAGGGTTTTGTAAAATTAAATTTATAAATTCATAAGTGCGAGTTTAGAGATAAATGAATAAAAACTATATGCAAGTAACTATGTCCTTTGGAAAAGTCTTAAAACCAATATCCCGTGTTACGGTAAATGTGGAAATTAAAATAACCGTTCCTAAGCTCAAAGCAAAATTAATGGCGCCTGACTTATTGCTGGTGGCGTCTCGATGTTGGTGAAATACTTTTAAATATCAAAATCATCATCTTTATGTCTGTACCTAATGGATTATATAGTCGATCTCTTATTCCAAGAGCATTTTTTACTTGTCCATGTTCATTACGACAGAAATGTAATTGGAATTATATAATGACCTTACTTCTGGAAGAGCTGTTGGATAGGCTTGTCTGTCAGAAAAAGCTCAGAATAATTACCAAAGTTTTAGCTGTAATTAAACATTGTAAAGCAAATGTTGAGAAATAATTACTGCTTTATCAGACGTCTTATTAATGAAATATTTACACTAAACCTTTTATGTATTTGGTCGATAAATTTAACAGACATTTTGAGCACAAGAATTATATTATTCGATTACGAAACAATCCACCGTAAAAGCCTTTGATCTGTTGTATTTAGTTACAATCTATTCGGTATTTAAATGTACTGTTAAAATTTTCTTTTTGCAATCCAGTTTAACGAAATACAACTGGAATAAATTAAATACTGATGACAGTATGTAATTTGTAATTTCACTAAACAATCCACAATCCAATCTGTTTGATAAATTTATTTTATTCAAATTTCTAATTAATTTTCACTGTAAACGTAATGTTAAAATATTCTTTTAACAGCCCAGCCTTTGAAAAACTAATTGAATAAAATTTCAAGCTAATAGTGAGAACAGTGCAATTTAATTTGCGTGTTTTGTAAAATAGATTTTTCTTAATTTTTCAAACATGCGTGTTTAGAGGCTTTTTTTTAAATTAAACGTGCGTACCTAGATATAAATGGATGTTAAAGAATTTGAATTGTTGTGGTTAGTTAAATGAGTGTTGTTGAACGTAGCATCAGCAGTTTCCAGCTATTTATGACCAGACATCTTTTACTTATTGAATTGAACAAAAGTTTTTGTGTTACTTTTCTTTTGTGCATGGACTTATAACCAGCTTTATACGCGTGCAAACTAAAGACAGGCTTTAGGTTGAAGCGTACGAAAAAACTTTAGCTTGTCCAAAATATCGCAGATAAACTCTTGGATCTTTTTTAGTTCTTTTTATGTTATCAATATACCAAACAGTTGCACGTTACATTCCATGGTGATATTCTGAAATTCCATAAAATCGTATAAAATGACCATTTTGATGCTTATTGTCATGCTTCCTGAATGAAATATATAAGAAAATTAAATAGAAAGTATAATCAAAATGATATAAGACAAGCTGGTAACGCACCTCTTTCTTGCCTAATTCTGCCAAGGCAAACCGGAGGCTGCCTTCAATGTCAATAGGCCGTTAGGTTTCATGAAAACCAAATGACTCGCTTACATGTTGGACTCCTCTGTATGTGTTTCAAACTTGGAAGGATGGAGTGCATGGGTTCTGGTCTAATCAATATATTTTCAGAAACTTCATTTTAATACCTATACATTGTATCTTAATATATACCATGTTAGGGGTTTATGCTAGATATTACTCAAATGGGGGTAAAACCTACATTGTTTTATATTCGTGACTTTCACTGATTTTACTAATATCATATGAACGTCTTAACATATATAACTACTTCGATTTTCTCTTGATTAACACCAAGATGACATTTTGACTAGTAATGAATTCTAAACCACTAGAATTATGTGAGTGAAATGAATTTACAACACTCGTATGCGGTACAGACCTGTCAAAGTTAATAAATGAGTTAATAAAAGGGAGTCGAAGCTTGGTTGTCAAGGTTTAGATATCTAATGATCAAAAAGCTGCCGAGAGACAGACAGAAGCTGCCAAAAAACTGTCACAATATAACTAACGAATGAGCTGTCGAATTGGCACAAATTCCTCAGCTTAGTGGTAAACTTTTGAAAGGTCTGTACTGTAAAGCATTAACCAATACTGCTGTTACTATTGGGGTTAGTTATTTGACATAAATATGATGCCCTATACATGCCATATATAATCGGTTAAGATCCTAGTGAAGGAGTGTGACGTTAAAGGCAACCTACTAACAGTAATCGATATACGAATTGACATAATCTATAAAACCACTTAAGACTAAAATTGAAGGATACGTTCATGTCAAGGGTATTCAATGCACTCTTTTACTTTGGACATAAAAGATAAACGAGAGTGCTTAAAGTCTTATGTATGTCAGAAACTTGGTACGAACCCACGATGTTCTACGAGTGCGCCACAATGGCGTTGACAATAATAAATTAAGTGTTAAAGTCTAATGAATGATAGAACAAGGGGTCGAACACAAGTCATCCCGCGCTCTACGGGATGAGCCACTGACGGTGAGAATGGTAAATGAGAGGCAATGCAAACGCATTTGTTTAGTATATGTTAGACTTCTAATATACAATGCAAGTCGAAGTTAATTAATAGAAATGACATTATTAATTTTTCTTTTTTGTTATGAAAAAATGAAAAATAGACATTTTGCACACTGCGTAATGCACACAGCGAACTATTTTACAAGTACAAACTGTCCAATTCTTTATTTTTTCAATAACAACAAAAATGTAAATGAGTTTCTACCACAAAAATTTAATGTCATTTCTTACAAGTTCGTTAACGAAACTTTTTAAATTAAAAATCATTGTTTCAATTTTTTACAACTTCAATACTTCAATTGGTTAACCATGTTATCAGTGGCATCACTATGGCTCAGTAATAAACAATTTTGTTTGTTTCGTTGTGAGGAGCCAATTTTTTCATGCCAAAATAACACTAAGCTAAGAAATATGCACCGAATCAGTAGCCCATCTAGACCTCTCGTTGGCTATATCTTGACAGCTAAAATAATAATAAGACCTTGCATAAAAGACAAGTTATAATGTTACGTTCCCAATAGTCAAAATGTCAGTTAAGATTTATAAACCTCCTTCCTAATATGCCATGTTTGAAAACAGAAAACTGGGAGAATAATTACAATATCATAACATTAATACAAAGATCTCGTTAATCATGACAATGTCATTTTCCAAAAAGAAAGTACAGTGCAGACCTTTGGAAAGTGAACGAAACTCTGCCCCAATGAATAGGAGTCGAACCGTGGCTGACGAAAGGCCAATATGTGAATAACAAGTGGCAGAAAAAATAGTAACTGCAGAAAACATGTTAAGATATGGCTAACGGGAGAGGGGTGATCGGTATGAGCGGCCTATTTGGTGCAAATCTGTTAGCTTAGTATTAAACTTTCTACAGGCTTGTACTGTAATTACTTTGCAGCTCTGTTCTGTTTTTATCTATTCGCAAAAAACCGTCACATTATACACATCTCCAAATTCATGTACATGTATCTGATAAAATCAAATGTTTAGTTGAAATCCACACTTTTTAATTTCCCCAAAACCTTGCATTGACCACAAGTTCTAATTCTAAGTTCTCAATAGTCCAAATGTCAAAAAAGATTTATAAACACTTTCCTAATATGCCATGTTTGAAAAACAGAAAACTGGGAGAATAATTACAACAACATAACATAAATACAAAGATCTCGTTCATCATGACAATATCAATTTCTCAAAGCACAGTAGTACATACATGTCGAAAGTTAAATGCTGAGGAGCAAGCGAAAAGGAGTAAAAGCTCGGCTGACGAATGGGCAAGATATGAATAACTAGTGGCCCAAAAACTTGTCAACATATACCGTTAAGATATGGTAAATGGGAAAGGGGTGGTCGGTATAAGCGGTCTATTTGGTACAAATCCATTAGCTTAGCATGAAACTGTCGACTGGTCTGCAATGTAATTAAAATGAAGTTCTGTTCTATTTATAACTAGACACAGAAATACATGTTCACATTCCATGTATCTCCAAAACCATGCATCTAGTTTAAATGTAAAGTTTAAATTCGTAATCCACTCTTTTTTAATTTTTCCTATAACCTTGCATTGACTTCAAGTTCTTGTGTTAAATTATCAACCGTCAAAACGTCAAAATGTCAAAATAAACTCCTTCTTTATATGTCATGTTTGAAAACAGGAAAACTTAAGGAATAATTACAATATTATAACATTAATACAAAGGTCTCGTTTATCACGACAATATCAATTTCCTCAAGTAATTTGGAAAATAGAACTCGTTCATGTAACGTCACATGTAATCAATCTGGAGATTTTCTTTGCTGATCTTTTCACAACAACAATAATTTCCCAAAGTACAATCCAGACCTGTGGAAAGTTTAGTACTGAGGGTAGCGAAAAGGAGCCGACGGTCGACTGACAAGTGGCCGGGATATGGATAACTAGTGACAAAAAACCCTGCCAAAATATAGATAGTATCTACCGAAAACAAGATATGGCTAACGAGGGATTGAGTTCATGATCAGCGGCCTATTTGGTACAAATTCGTTAGCTTAGTATTAAACTGTCGACTGGCCTGAAGTGTAATCACCATGCAGTTTGGTTTTTTAGCTTTACGCAAAAAATATAAAAAAACAATCATCTCCAAAACCATGTATCTAATAAAAGGTCAATTGTTAAGTTAAAATTCGTAATCCACACTTTTTAATTTTACCAAAACCTTGCATCCAACTAAAGTTCTAATGTTAAATCCTCAACAGTTAAAATGTCAGTTTTGATTTATAAACTCCTTACTGATATACCATGTTTTGAAAGCAGAAAGCTGTGAGAATAATTACAATATTATAACATTAATACAAAGGTCTCGTTTATCACGACAATATCCATTTCCTCAAATAATTTGAAAAATAGAACTCGTTCATGTAATGTCACATGTAATCAATCTAGGTTTTTTACTTTATATTTACGTTTTTCTTCACTGATCTTAAGCTTTTCCCAAGCTCACTTGAAATCTTTAAATAAAAATAAGGAGTAACCCAGTTGTAATCTTGTAAAAATTATATTTTGAATATTTCTCTAAGAATTATGAACTTTGAAAACGACATAAGTATTACAAACTCATTTGAAATTAAACGTGGAGCTGTACATGTCACATAGTCTATGAAATAGTATGCATCTTTTAAAATTTCCATTCAGAAAATTTTAAAATTTGCTACAAGAGAGTGTTAGTATTAACTTTGAAAACAACTTACCATAACAAAGAGTACTGATACTGTAGATGTTAGAAGATATAGGCTTGAATAGTTAATACCAAAATATGTCATCGAATAAAAAACGAAGATGAATGCATTACTTTTTTTTCGGTAAAACGGGGTGGATTTAGGTAGGGTTGTAACATTAACGTTATTTAATCGGATTTAGACATAATTTTAGGATCGTGCAGCATTATCAAACACTATTTGCATAAGCATCTTTGATGGCTGTATTATTTAAACATAAAAATATACAAAATACATATTTTATCTAAAACGTCTCAATGAATTTTAATTGACTGGATCTTACAAATTAAATTTTTAATGAACTAAGACAAACATGCATGCAGTGTCTTACCTTTTTATGCTAATGTATTTACGTCTGTATTTTAGGTTATCAAAGCATGGGCATCAGGACGATGGGGCGCAAGGTCGTTACCACAGCGACCAGATTCCTTCTTGGAGCGCGTTGCCATGGGAGGAAACGACATAAACAATACAACAGGTGATAGAAAAAGTCGAAAAATATCAGATTTCAGGTAAATATATTTAAGTTCTTTATCTTTTGCATCTTTGACTTGTAGGTAATCCTTAACATTAATTGAATGGGTTAATTCTATTCAAGTTCTACAACTTTGAGGCTGTGAACAATTGAAAATAATAATAATCTTTATTAAGTCAGATGCCAAAATTACATGCAAAAGGTTCTCCCATTTACCCACAGCTTGGTATCCTAAATTGGTTGTATGTTCTACAATTTGTTTTAAACAAATGTTTGTTCTGGCAATGTGTTTGGTAAATTCCTGGCTCCACAAATTAACATTTCTGTGTACATCCACAACGATCTCATAATGTATTACAATTATATACTATATCTAAAGAGGAACTGTTTGCAAAAATGTTATCATCCAGATATAAAATGAGCATTGCTATTTAGGGTCGTTTAAATGAAAGATAATGTTATTGAAAAGTTTGATGAACCGGAAGAAGTTACCTAAAACTCGTACCATTCCGATAGCATTAGAGATGTCCAACTAATCTATTAATTCAAAATCTCACAATAAGTTATTGTATAATTTCACGACTAGAAAATGAAATAAAATTTTTGTAAACAAAAAATACAAATATTATTGGTATGTTGAAACTATCTGAATACCCGGCAAGCAAGACAAAACAGATTCGAAAAGAAGTTTGGTGCTCAAAAAATGTATTGTTGGGCAAGATGAACTTAACACGCATTTTCATTCAAAGTGCAAATGTAGACTTAAAGCATTTGAACGAACTATTGAAAGAGAGGAAACCGGTTCAGTACAACAATTATTTGAAGCACTAGTTAAATGAAAATGTAGTATGGCTTCAATCTTAATGCCTTTAAACTGACTTTGTTAATACAGTATGGCAGAGATTGTTGCCACTATATTAGAACTATATTCACCCATCAAAGCAATGTTAGACTGCCTACAAATAAATTGTTGACTCGGGGATATTGAAAGCCTTTTGATCTATCAACATGATCAAGCCTCTCAATATGCGTATGGTCGTCATCACAATGTATCCTGGATACATTTGACGGCCTGTAGGTCTTTGTTCTTTTTTCTCAATTTTTATTTTACATGTTTCGTCTCTAGCTAGCCTAGCGAGACAAAAGGTGCTAACCTTTTCAACCCTTCTGGAAGTCTATGTGTTTAAACCAATTATCTATTTTTCAAAATAGTCACTTTGCCTATAGAATTGTGACTTGGACATTGACCAAGTCATTGATACAACTGATAATTCAAACTAATACATGCTAATTTGGAGCATCCAATAATTTTCTATTATAACCACAGTACAGACATGTCGATAGTTTAACACTAAGCTAACGAATAAGTGCCGACTCGCCAGCTCATATCTGCCCTTGTTAGTTAATAATAATTTGACAGTTTTGGCAACTGCTGTCTATATTTTGGCAGCTATTGTCTTTATTCTTTCATATCTCGGCCACTGAGCAGCCACGCTTCGATCCCTCTTCGTTAGGTCGGTGTTAAACTTTCGACATGGCTGTATTGTACATTTATTCCGCCTACCCAATTAGCAGGACACGTCATATTGATTCGCTATCCCTGACAGACTATAATAACAGTGTAAGACTTAAGTAATTGCCAATCAACGTCTATTTTGGAATGGGAAGACTTGCGTTTTACTTTTCCCGTTGGTAGTCCTATGTGACAAATGAAGGAACCCAGTATAAACACTTTTAAACTAATCACTCTCGATTTTTAATCAATACAGCAATGATGGTAAATAACCTGATTTAGATTGTTTTACGGTTAAGAGCAGCTCCAGACATAATCTGACAGACATTATCACAAAGAAGCAGACGTGTTTGGTCTTCACTGGCCAGATAAAAACAATATGTCAACTCTCAATGGGATTTCAGACGTGTTTTAACGAAGTTCTTTTTTCTTAAGGGATTTTCAATTTAATCGCAAATATATTTTTCAACAAAGTGTTATTAGTCGTTGTCTCGTTTATGTGTCGAAATTGCCAATTATAGGTTTTACAATTCATCGCACTGGAGAGAGAGACTGAGAGACAGAGAGAGTTGTTAACTAATTGTCCGACGTGCAGAAAGAGAGAAAAAGTACATTTGTACTTGTAACATCATTGCAATTTGTACAATGGGAAAAATAGACTGTGTAACATTTCCATTGCGTTCCATGAGAGAGAGAGAGAGAGAGAGAGAGAGAGAGAGAGAGAGAGAGAGATTGTGCATAAAAGTCCACCATTTCTGTTTTTCATTTAAATGGTTTTCTTGTGAATATGTTTAAACAAGTTATTGTCTACGGACAAGCTTATCTAAACGTAATTTAGAAACCAAACAACTGTATTTTTTCATTTGCTTCGTTCTGTGAAGTAAAGCTTTAAGGATCATATAAGTAGGAAAATTCAAGTGAACACGAGGAAAATGAATCGTAGATAACCCCAACCGTAAATTTTCGTGTTTTCAAAAACCTCGTATATCTTTAACAAACTCTGACCCCTTTGCACTGCTCTATGCCGTTGGATATATTAATATCTTTTCATTATTTAAATTTATTCGTTACACAAGGTGAATGACATCTTTCCCCAACACGTGTATTTTTTGCACATTGTCCATAAAACTGCAACAAATATTTTAAAACTTCTTAAATTATCAATTCCTGCTTTATTTTTATTTACAAATTTTCACACTTGTGTAGGCAATTTCATAATTGTACCCCTCTTTCACGTTTTTCAACCAAATGGTTTTCACTTGAATTTTTCTACTTAGATGACCCTTAAACTGTGATATATAGATAAAAAAAAATAAAACTAGAAGTAGGTTGGTGTGAAATATAACCACATTTCTGTACGTTCGTTCTGTACGAGATGATTTTAAGGATAAACTCTTTATGATTGTTGTATTAATGTTTTCTCTTACAGCGAGGAAAAAGATAAACAAAAGTAAAACTGTCATTGAGTATCAAATAAACCTATCGTTGCCATGACAATATATCGGTCACATGATAATATATCAGTCACATGATGCTATATATGTCACATGATACTATGTCCGTCACATGATATTATACAAATCACATGACTAACCTATATTCTATAACGCTTAACAATAAAGAACCCAGGCTCAACACATAATCATGTGTAATATAACATCACATTTGTCCTCGCCATGTGCATGGGAAATATGTTTGTACAAATGAGCACATATCCGCTTAACGTATATAATTTAAATCTATTTAATTTCTGTTTATTGCATGCTACTGTATAATATTATTTCAAATATATATCATTCATTGAACAATATACTACTATGTAGTTTCGTTGCTTACATACTGCTTAAACTAATACTATATAGCAATATTTTTTACTTTGAATGGGGTTTTTCAAAACCCCAGTCAAAATTCTTTCACTTATAACGAGGCGATCATTCTATGCATGATAAAATGATGGAAGAAAACAACCAACAATTTGCCAAGCGAACTGCTTACTTGTTCACACTAGGATCTACCCTATTAGGTTTCCATCCTATGCGCCGAGAGGCATTTTGATTCGTAAGTTTGTATTTTAGCCCACTCGGCCCCCAAGGCTCTTGTTATCTCTGAAGCGATGATGTTTTGAAGATTTGGGGCTTTGTGAAAGGTATAAAGGATATACTTTAAGGTCGTCTCTGCTACTTCAAGATAATTATAA
The DNA here is from genome assembly GCA_021292105.1 of Anadara kagoshimensis. NCBI lineage: Eukaryota > Metazoa > Mollusca > Bivalvia > Arcoida > Arcidae > Anadara > Anadara kagoshimensis. The sequence goes on along the minus strand of CM037873.1, from coordinate 33,360,785 downwards.
AGTACTAGTGCTAATAGATATCTGTCTAAAGATTAACACTAAACTAACGAGTTAGTACACAATCGGAAGTTCATTTCGGCCCCTCGTCAGCTTTATATCGGCAGCTTCAATCCATAGTATGTCTCGACAGATTTTCTGCGACAAGCTATCCATTTTTTAGCCACTCGGCAGCATAACTTCGACTCCTTTTAGTTAGCTCACTGTTAAATTTTCAACAAGCCTGTACTCTATATGCACTCCGATCTCAAATTGTTTGACCACTGCGGTAGCTCAGTTGGTAGCTAGAGTGCTCGCTCCGTAAGTGGGAGGTCGTGGGTTCGATCCCCGGCCGGGTCTGACCCAAGACTTGAAAGTGGGTAGTGACTATTCTTTCGCCAAGCACTCGGCATTACGAAATGAAAGTCATGGTTCTTTCGGATGGGAACTTAAAATAAACGAGGTCCCGTGTCACGGTGGGCTTGGCACGATAAAGAACCCTGCTGTATAATGCCATAAACTTAAGATTATAGAATAGCATGTGAACACAGTTAACGATATTTTGAAATATTAGCTGTATAATGCCATCAGCGCAACGCACAGGCAAAATTTCTGCACCTTCGCCTATAGCTGGCGACGTCTCGATATAAGTGAAATATTCTTGACTGGGACGTTAAACACCATTACTCAACTCAACTTAAATTGTTTGCTTTATAAATCTGAAAGTGGTGTACTTTAAAAAACGAATTAATTTTCTTTCTCAGTTCTAAAGGATATTTACATTCAATAAACTTAAGATTATAGAATAGCATGTGAACAGTTAACGATCTTATTTTGAAATATTAGCTTTTCTCCAATTTCGTTAATCTTACTGAAGCATGATTTCACTCAACATGCTAAGGATTTAATCATTTTTAAGAGACATCTGTTCCTCAGAAATCAAATTTTATACCTGACTTAATATTCTCATCACACGTTGCATCTTTTTGAATGTCAATAACAATAAATCAATCTCGCAAGAAATTACATAAAATTATCGATACTTCAAGATTTGGTTCCATTGCAGTAAAACCTCGTTATAATTTTCTCGATGACTTTATGCATTTGCATTTTGACATACAGTTTTGAAGTCTTAAAACTGTTACTATCTCGAAGTCCTAAATCAGTTTATCAGAGACACATGTCTCTCTGAAATCAAATTCTATACGTGACGTCATATTCCTAACATATTTACAATACATCTTATTAAAAGTATAACAATAATTCCATATCGCAAGAAAAGTACATCAAATGCTCATTTAGTTCTAATACAGTAAACAAATCGTTATAAAGCCTATTGTCAAACTATCGACACTTTTAAAATTTGGTTCCAATACAATAAAACATAATCTCAAACTCGGATGAATATTTTCAATGTCCAAAACACGCTAAAGCTCGTTCTGGACAGGAAAATATTCATCCTAGTTTGAGATATCTCTGTCTTACACTGTTACCGGTGTAAGATTCTATTAATCCCCATCGATAACTTGACCCCTCGCTTACATTGCCACACATTTTTGAAGTCTCAATAACCATTCCTTCCATATTTTTTCTTCATAAGCTTTCTTCGATTGTTAATTGCCGCCAAACAATGCCAACATTTTACTAAACAAAGGTGGCAATGAACTAATTTACAAAGTATCTCGATCATTCAAAAGCAAATTTAATGCTATTTCCAAAGATTAAAAATATTAGTTTGAGCCAGTAGTAAGCACTTTTGACTATTATTTGTAAATGATTGTTTTCCATTCTTGTGCTATAACAAATTACATATTATACCAGTACATTATATTAATGTTTCTTTCAAATGTTAAAGGAACTGGAGTTTTAAGAAAAACGACCAGTATTTTGTCAAAAATGGAATATTTTGCTTCTCATATTTTTTTCCAAATTGTTGCTTTAAACCTTTTCTATATAAATTACCCCATCTCTCTCTCTCTCTCTCTCTCTCTCTCTCTCTCTCTCTCTCTCAACATCTACCAAATTAACCAAATACCCAAATACATAATAAGCTTTCTATTAATTTTATTTTTTAGAATTACACCATTGTATTATTGAATTTTGTAGGACAAAATCCTAAAATATCAAAGATTAAGATATTTTTATTTTTGTTTTCCAGTGCAAATAAATAAATAGATCAAATTCGTTAAAGCAAATAATCGCAAATCGATCGCCTAATCCTCTTAAGAAACGTGCATTTGGGAATGTTAAATATGTTCTTAATGGAATCCTCAGCTGTTGTAGGCAGATAAGACTAAAATGCACTAGATTAATTTCAAACTTTTTATTTAGTTAATAACTTATTTTATTTGGTGATGTAAAATATATTACAGCTGTTTAAGTACAATACGACTGTTAATTAAAATGGCTAATTTTGGCTTAATAATAAACATCGAAATTAAAATCTGAAGGCTGTCCTATCCGTGAAATGATATCAAGTTTTTTGGTTTTTTTTTTCTTTCAGAAAAAACATCATGTTAATGCCTTCTGATAGTGCTCTACTCATTGTTTTGATTATTATACACAAATACACGGAAACTAGTTCTTTTCTTACTTTAATTTAAAAATTCAAATACAGGTTGGTGTCAGACGAGGGTGATTGATTGATTGATTGATTGATTGATTGATTGGTTCATTGATTGATTGGTTTTTTTATTGAGTGGTTCATTGATTGATTGAGTAATTGAATGATTAATTAAGGCTTAACATGTCGGATAATAATCACTTATATCGAGATATCACCAGCTATATGTGAAATAGCAGAATTTCGCTTTGCCAAAGAACAGTCACCACTTAGTATCAAGTTTTGGTCAGATCCGGCCTGGGTTCGAACCCCAACTTACCACAGACGACGCTAGCACTCTATCAACGTGATATATAAGACGAATCGATCAAGCGATAGGTTGAATGGAAATTATCTGAAATGTTATTATAAGTTAAGTTAGGCCGTTTTAATTTTTTAAGCAACCATTCTACGAGCATTACATGCATCTTATTTCAATTCATAAAGAAATTTATTTATTTATTTATTTATTTATTATTATTTTATTTATTTAATGTTTATTTATTATTGTAGGTATTGGAAGGGTTTTGTAATTGACCCAGCACAGACTTACTATTACCGATGGTTATTCGTGATTTCCTTATCTGTGTTGTACAACGTTGTATTTGTGATAGCCCGATCTGTGTTTTGGGAGTTACAGAGCGGCTACATTGGACTCTGGTTGGCACTTGACTACACTAGTGACTTGATATATATACTCGACATGATTGTGCAATGCGCACAGGTAATGATTAAATATAAGATTTATTTTCGTTGTTCTAAGAAAAATACCAATGTGTGGGGTGAAAAATTTGTGGTTGAGTGGTTTATAAAGGGAAAGATATTTTGTGAAATTATACATTTTTGGGTTGTTAAATTCTCCAGGTTGTAAGAAAAAAAACACCCGTGTCCTATGTTTTTGTACAGGTAAATTTATTTCATGAAATTATTTATTTTCGCGGTTCTGAGAAAAAAACTTTTTTAGGTGTTATGTTCGTGGTTTCTGGTTTACAAGTGAATGTATAATATGAATACATTTATGTTTGTGGTGGCAAAAATTTCGTGGTTCTGATTTAAAAAATCTATTTTTGGGGTGTTAAATTCGTGGCTTGTGGTTTGTACAAGTTACACTTTACTTTGCTATCATGTTTGTGGTTTTTTTAAAAAAAAGTGCGGTGTTAAACCCATAAATTTATTCTCTGCGGGCAAAGATATACTTGAAATCATATATATTCGTTGTGTCAAATTTTCAAAATTATTTTGTGAGGTTATAAATTCGTTGTGGTTTTTCTATTTAAGGTTAGTTTGTTCTAAATACTTTTGTTTCATTTGAAATTCGCGGGTCAGGTATCTATAACAACGAAATTTGGAACCCCACGAAAATAAATGGTTTCGCAGCACTTACTATTACATAGTGAAAATAGAATTAAAAAAACTATGGTAAAAAAACTTGTAATTAGAAATATTCAAAGCCATACAATATGAGATTATGCAATAAGTAACGTATATAACATTAATTATAAAATTCCTGCGGTTTTGCCAACACTATATATTGTCATACAATGGCAACCAATACTGTAATTACATAGAAAAAATTATATTCCGTCATTGACTATCTATCCTAAATGCGCAACATCATTCTGGCTCCGTAAAATACATCTCCAATGAAAATTTGTCTAGAGGGCAAGTCTAAAATATAGTGTCTGTTCAATACCTTATATTGCGCAACGAAATTTGGTCTCATAAAAAATTCTCCTAGAGAATCAATTTCAATTAAAAAAAGATAGTGCCTGTTCATTTAGGTTTCTGTCACCGTAAATTGCGAAACATCATTCAGTCTTGGTTAATTGCCCCTTTAAAGAAAACTCGCCTAGAGGCCCAGTCTAGAAGTTGATGGCTTCGTCAAATACCTTATTGTCATTCAGATTGTATCAAAATACAGTTTGCCTAATAGTCTTTAAAATGTTTAGTTTTCGCTCAAATACCAACTCTAGGAGCATGCATCGTAAAGTACTACAGACCTTTCGAACTTTTAACATGACGAGATGGGTTGCCGAATAATCATCAATCCGTTGGCTTAGTGTTAAACATTCGACAGGTTTGTACTGTAAATAAATTTGTTCTCATGTTTACATGTACAGTTGTACTACTTCTGTTGTTTTAAATATTGCAGGCGAGTCAGTTCACTAAAATATAATTTCAATTAATGTCTTGTAGAGGGTTTCAAGGAGACAAATAATATGGTGTAGTGGGTCGATTGGTCAGACAGTAGTTGCATATGTATAAATAATTGCATTTCCAAAGTTATGTGTCATTGTTGAGATATTATGTATGTTTTCTTATAATTTTAGGTTACCTCGAGGAAGGGTTGATAGTCAGGGATTCAGCTAAACTAAGAAAACATTACATGTCGTCCACGTTGTTCAAAGTTGATGTGATAAGTATTCTACCTACCGACTTACTTTATATAGTGTTTGGGCTCAATACACCGGAAGTACGCTTCAACAGAATTCTGCGGTTTAACAAACTCTTGGATTTCTTTGAAAGGACAGCAACAAGGACGAGCTTTACAAACATGATCAGGATCATGAATTTAATTCTCTATATTTTGATTATTATTCATTGGAATGCATGTATTTACTTTGCAATAAGCAGTTCAATAGGATTTGGAACAGATAATTGGGTATATGGGAATGTATCAGTACCAAAATATCAACCTTTAACCCGGAAGTATATTTACAGTTTTTATTGGTCAACCTTGACCTTGACGACTATTGGTGAAACTCCAACCCCCGAGAGGGACGAAGAGTTTCTTTGTTGTTGTTGATTTCTTGATGGTGTGTTGATTTTTGCTACCATTGTCGGTAATGTCGGCAGTATGATAACAAATATGAATGCTTCAAGATCGGAATTTCAGACAAAAATGGATGGTGTTAAACAATATATGGAGTTCAGAAAGTAGGCAAAGAACTGGAACAACGAGTTATACAGTGGTTTGACTACTTATGGACTAACAAACAGTCATTGAATGAGGAGGAAGTGTTGAGTACACTTCCAGATAATTGAAAGCAGAAATAGCCATCCACGTGCACCTTGAGACGTTAAAAAGAGTAGCTTTATTTCAGGACTGCGAGCCCGGTTTGCTGGTCGAACTGGTACTCAAACTGAAATTACAGGTATTCAGTCCAGGGGATTATATTTGCCGCAAAGGTGATATAGGGAAAGAAATGTATATTGTTAAAAGTGGACAGTTAGGAGTTGTATCGGATGATACAAAAACTATATTTGCAACTTTAAGGGAGGGAAGTGTCTTTGGAGAAATAAGTATTCTAAATATAGCAGGGAATAAAAATGGCAATAGAAGAACTGCAAATATCAGGAGTATAGGTTACAGTGACCTATTTTGTTTATCAAAAGATGACCTTTGGGAAGTACTTATGGAATATCCAGAGGCAAAGAAAATTCTCATGGACAAAGGTAAAAAAATTCTTAGGAAAGACAATCTTCTTGATGAAGAATTAATGAAAAAGATGGAAGCAAAGCAGGAAACTACAGAACAAAAGCTAGAAAGACTAGAATCTAGTCTGGATACTTTACAAACACGCTTCGCAAGGCTTCTTGCAGACTTTAATACAACACAACAAAAATTAAAGCAACGAGTTACAAAAGTAGAGAAGGCTGTCAAAACGGACATTGATGCACTCTCAAATTATTCAGGTCTTGGTCTTGACAGTTGATAAAAGAATGCTTGCAATATGTTAAAAATGTTGATTTGTTTCCAATGCAGCATATTGGTGGTTAAATGTAGTTATGATAATTTAAAATTGTATTTTGTAAGTATCAAAATGACTTATTGTGATGATCTCTTAGCAGACCGAGAAATAAAACGGTGCTGTTTACTATGTAAAACCATGTTAAATACTCACCCAAAACCAAGATGGTAAATGATTTTTCTGAAATGAATTCTTTCGTTAATGAGTTTAAATATTTTTTGGGTTTATTTATTATAAACATGTTTTTTTTCTACCCACTAACGTTCTAGTTTTTACTTGGGCGTAAAACATTTATTCTTTAGTTTTTTTTACTTATAGCCATATTTGCCTAAACCCAGAAAGGAAACGCATAATGATCTTTCTTAAAACAAATGAAGATTTATTGTAAACATGCTTGTATCTCAACTAACTACTTACAATTTTCACTTGATCGTTAAACATAATAACTACCCTTCTTTCTCCACTTACAGTCAAATATTTTACTCCGTAGTCAAACATTATAACTCCACTTTTGTGACAAAACGACTATTATTTCCTTTTTTCTTGGTATCTTCGCTCTCTCAACTTCTTGTTAAGGTATAAGACACAAAAATTAAAATTTGTGTTAGTTAATAGATATATTATACTTAAGGTATTTGTTATATTTCACACATAGCGGATGTAGCTAACTGGAGGTGTCTATCCTTCAGGTCTCATTTCCCTGGTAGAAGGTCATATGTTTAGGTAAATTTTCAAAGTTTTTACTTTACCTTTGGGATTGTGGTTTGGGCACGGTTCTGCGTGTTTGTGTTTGATAATATTAAATCAAAAAATAGAAGTCAGTTACTAAGTTAAATACAATTAGTGAGTTAAAGTTTTCGGTTTGTTCAATGTTTTATTTTGTCAACCAAGTCATTATTTTTGTTGTAGGTTTATTAGCGGTAATGGCAATTTAAATTATTAATGATTTTTTTCAATGATGTCTTAACGTTTTATGCGTCAAAACCATACACAGACACCACTTTTTTGTTAAATGATATTACAAACATTTATGCAAATACAATGAATTTATAAACAAATAAATCAGTTCTCCTTTGTTTTAAACATTTTGATTGGTCTGATCTTTTCGATTATTTCTGCATGATAGGATTGACACAGCGACGTCATGTTATTATGGACAACGCAAAGAGACAGTTGAATGCCTATGCCATACCGATGTTAATTCCTTTGGCTTCCCATGGCACTGTTTCTAGAATTTGATTATAAGAAATAAAATACTGGTATTTGCAAATGTAATCGACCAATCAATGTTTTCATTGAGAACATGCATGTACAAAAATATGAATTAATTAAATATTAATTAATGTAATGTCATAGTCTAATACATATTTAAGAAAATCAATGCCTTGAATTTCGCTCACCGTAATTCCTGAAAAACTAGACAGTTTCGATACATTTTGACCGCCATAAGCATATCAATTTCCGAGCAGGTAGACGAGGAATGATTCATTTAAGAAACTTTTTTGCTCTTGATTTTAAAGGAAGTATCTAAAATTCTACAAGTCGTTCCCAGCAAGTAATGTAAAATGTCACAATACAAAGGAGATTAAAATTTTGTTAATGATTTATTGAAATTACTCTGGAACACTTTTAGGACCAGAATTATTTTTATTACATATCTTAGGTTGAGATATATAGTTAAGGTTAAGGCCTGTTGAAAATTTAACAGTAAGCAATGTAATTAGTGCTGAATCGTAGCCTCAACTCGACCCTTAGTTAGCTTATATTTTGACATTTGTTCGAAGGTTGCAGTCTATCTCCCGACCGCTTCTCCGATACTAGCTATCCATATCTAGGCCACTCGATAGCCAAATTTTGATTCAATTTTGTTAGCTCAGTGTTAAACTTTCAACATGTCTGTATTGTATTCTGTGATGTTTTCGATTTATTGCTGTTTGTCTTACCCTTAGCTACTTTAGCTTCATTATTCGTTAAATTACTTAATGATTTCCTTTCAACGGAATGGCGGGTTTGCGTGCTTATTGATAAATGAAAATAAATTGGCCAGTTTTATGAAGAATGATCACTTTCTTGTAGTCTTACTTCTGAAGCTGTCCGTCGAATAGCTCAATGTCTCGCATTCCAACCTCTGTTTTCATTAGTAGTAAAATATCATTATTTGTTTTAAATACCCTGATGTAGAGCCTATTATCAGTGTTATATAGAATTCAACTACCAATTTGAAAACAAAATGACTGGTTTTCCTTTAGAAAAGAAATAAACTTCGGATGTTAATTAAAATAAATAGATTAGAAATATCAAGTTTCTCTGAAAACCATTAAAGTCAATTGAATTTTCAATTTTCTTCAATGTTATATAGCCACACGCTAAGTCGTTAAGCCAAAAAAGATAGAATTCAAAAGAAAGAGTCTTATTTTAAAAATCTTAACGTTGAACTAGAAATTGATGGCGTAATGGATGTTCTTTACGATTAATTTATAAATTAATTATTTAAGTCATTAAAACAATGCAGATTTCACCAATACTCGCGATTTACTTAAAACACAGTTTTGTTATAACAATAAGCAGGTTTTTCTGTTGCTATAGTAACATACATCTTAAGTCGTTCGTAAACAGGCACTAGTTTCACTATCACTTCCTAACTAATATTCCCCTTAACTAAAATTAAGCAAATTTTAGTCAGCTCCTGTTGAAACTACGGAGACATTTTTGTAAAAATAAATAACAGATGTCATAAAAGTAATGTGCTTTTCAAAATGACAAACTAATATATTACACACGTGGCAAGTGTAGCTTGCTACACAGGAGGAGCACCCGGCCTTACTTCCCTTTTGGAAGTTTACATGTCTAACCTAACTTGTTAGTTCCAAAGCTTTTACTATGATTCTGGATTGTGAACCGGACATGGATTTGTATTTTTTATTTAACATATTTACAGTTAACAAATTCATTAAGATATCATTTTTTATATTTAGGTCAAGTTTAAATCTTAGTTAAAGAAATATTGTGAAACTTGCGCCAGGTTTCGGAAAAAAAACAATTTAACAACCACAATTTCATTTCCCTTTATGGATAAAAACTAGATTTCACTAGAGGCATGTTTAATCTTTGAATGTTTATCTACATCTCCAGTTAACTAGAAAAATCGACCCTATTTTCTGACAACATAGATTTCTTCTGTCAATTGAAGGTTATTTTATTTATTTGATGCTTGAAGCACCAACAGCTGTGTTAGATTTCTCCATGGTTTGTTTTAAATTTGATGCACTACTGTGAATGTAAACTAATTTAGTTCATTATTCATGGTAAAAGCGCTAAACTAATTTAACTAAACAAATAAATCAAAATTTTAGTTTTTTCTCAATAGAAGAATAGAAACTTGCCTTCATTTGCAGCCTTGTACATGCTAGACAGTTAATTCATTTAAATGTAGTTTAGCAAAAGTCATTTAAGAAAAACAAAAAACGTCAATTTTTACAAAGTAAATATCTTAAAACTAAATATTGAGTTACACAATTGATTAACTTCACACTTAAAACAACTAAATCTAATCAACAACTCGAGCAGCCTAATAGACTTCTTCTAAAAAGCCTGATTAACGAATACATCAAGAAGAAACAATCCACCTAACCAAAAAGCCATACATCTGCGTTATAGTCATTTAGGACATTTCCTTATTGCACTAAAATGTTTGTACTTTTGACATCTTAAAATCACAAATTTTAAATTGAGATTTGTTAACATCTCTCTCTCTGTTTCTCTCTCTCTCTCTCTCTCTCTCTCTCTCTCTCTCTTTCGCACACACTTCCTACATAAAACAGCTGATTTGAAATATTATAATCAAAAACCAAAAAGGCAGGCAACTGTTGTTAGCTGTATTTACCTTCTGTTAAAATTGTTGCGAACATTTACTTGTATAATAAACTATTAAAACCATTTGATACCGCCAAGACTTCTGATATATAAGTCCGTTCAAAAAGTAACGTCACCCCTAACTTTCCGCCTTGTTTCTGTATTTAAGAATAACTAAAGAGTTAGCACGGCTTATTTTATATATAAAACAGTTCTATAATATACAATTATGGGACCAACCAATTTGAAGTCAATATATGTTTTATTAACCAATGGATAGCAATATTAACAGAGGGCTTGCTTAAATTGTATTATTACGCCATGGTACGCATGACGATAGCAGTTTAAATAAAAACTGTTGAAACGTTTGTTCAATTTAGTTTGTACAATTACAAATTATTATTTATTTCAATATAATTTTTAAAGGTATTGATGTTTTATTTGGTTTATTATAAGTTTAACCTTACCTAACTAAAGTATAAAAGACTTTGCATACCGTTTTTCGTTGGGAGGAAGGGAGGGATGGTTAAACATGATAAACTAAAAATGCACTAAAGTTATTTTGTAATTGATTTTTACAACAAACATTTGTGTCTTAAAAAGGTATACAAACATAGACCTTGAGAATATTGAGTAACATGATATCTCAATATCAAAACTATCGTCACATTTTGAATATAATCCAGAAACACTATTAACCTAGTAATTCTTTAAATGTCATTACTGATATTTCAGGAAAATTGTCTTTAACAGCTTAACTATGAATCTTGTTATTAAAAGTGACTTATGCATACTTTAGAATAATATTTGTGTCAACAACACTATTGTGTCGATAATACTATATACATTACCATTATGCCGAACTGTCGAACTCTAAGCTAACAAAAAAGTGCCACAATGACAGCTTATTTCAGCCCTTTGTTATATATATATATATATCGAAATATTTTTGACAGCTTATTTCTATCTTTAGACACCATTTTGGCCACTAGTTATCTATATCTCGACCACTTGGTAGCCGAGCTTCAATGCCTTTTGTTAATCTCTGTTGTAAACTTTCGACAGTTCTATACTGTATTTAGGAATTGTAATATTAAGAAGCACCTATATGTTTTTATTCAAATGTACACTATGTTTTTTTTTCTTCGAAAATGTATCCAACTTAAAAATCTGTAAAATATGTAACTGATTCCCGTCTGAGGTCTAGCAATGGGCTTAAAGGATTATAGAATTGTCGTTTGCATTCATTTATTTTTATTTTAACAAAAGGTTTATTAAAAATTATTTGAAAAGGATTGGATTCCAGGCATTTTAGCTAGGTAAATCATACAACCTGAATATCTCTTATTTAATTGAAATGTATCTCTGTAAATATGAACTCATGTTGTATATATGGTCATACTTGTCGTAATCAACATAAGGGTGCGTGGTATTGTTAAGTAAGTGATACTCCAGACAATAATTGTGATATTACGGAGAAATTGTAAAACACCATTTTGTCATTTAAAAACCAAATACAAAACAGTTTTGTACATGTTTGCATAGTATGAAGTGATTTTGACTTAAGACAAACAACATTGACCTGTCCGCTTAACTTTGCATCATGTATAGTCATACACGATAATCCACATGGGTAGTGTTTAGATTCTCAGTTAATAAACCTGCGTTTAAAGTTCGTTTTACACGGCAATGGCAGTTATAGCACTATAACCACGATTTCTAAAAAGTTCAATGATTATATATACATTTTGCATTTTTAGCCTTAAAACACGACATGCATTTTCAATAGCTGGAACAGCCATTGGATGACGCCCATGTATAGATATAAGCAAAAGAGAGATGAGTACGTCACATCAGCAATGACAATTGTACTCCTATAATTGCCATTTTGTCTCAGATTTGGATACATTAAAGCATCACACATGTAAATATTGCATAATAAACAAAAAATATTTTCCATGATTATTATATAAACACATGTGTCTGCTATATATAAATGTTCTGATTCATTATAAATATTTCAGTAGAAGGTGAAGCCGACAGTTCAATGTTTGTTTGGCTTTATTTACAATCCAATTTACATTCATTTATTACAAATTTCAAAATCAGGAAATGTTTTATTATCAAAAATACATCATGTTGGTGAAAATTCCGGAACAAAAAATATAAGTTTATGCAAATTTTAATAGATAGATAGATTATTTCAAAATTTGTAATGTTGGAAATTAGATGATATCAAAATTTATATCGTTGAAAATTTAGATTTTTTCAAAATTCATAATGTTTAATTTTTTCTATTTTCCGACAAGATGCATGCATAATAAAAAGCAACACATACAATAATTGGTTGTTTTATTGGCAATTGTATTTAATATGAAAACAAATTATTTGTCAAATTAAGCCAGTTAGCAATACTGTACTCTAGAGAACAATAATTGACTGGTGTTACCATGGTTACAAAACTGTAGTTAACATGTCATTATATAAACCATTATTATATATATATATACGTTGAGTTTGTTGAATTTGAATAAAATTAATCAATTTATATATATTTTATTGTAAGTGTTATTTTTTCTTTATAGAACAACTTAGCTGCTTTAAACAAATGTTCACTAGACGAAATCGATACAGGTTATCTAGGTTATTATGATTGTCAATATTCGTAAGGTCATTATAGCAATGTTATTAAAAACATAATGTCTCTGTCTTTTAAACATATGAATTTGATGCCTCAAAGTTCCATGTACTTTTCCTTGTCAGTTTTGATTACACACGTGGCGGGTGGGGGTGTAACTTGGTAGACAAGGGACTTTTACCATTCAGAAGAAACCGGCCTCACTTTGCTGGTGAACGTTCTATCAACTCTTTTGTTGTTTTTCAACTTTTGTTTCTTTTTTAGGGATAGGATTTGAACATGGTCCTATTTTTGTTTTGTGTTTGAAAATGATAATCAAAAACAAACATACAAATCCATGTCCGAATCACAATCCAGAAGCAAAGTAAAAACTTTGGAACTGACAAGTTAGGTTAGACACGTGAACTTCCACCAGGGAAGTGAGGCCGGTGCTTCGGAAGGGTAAGCACCTCCTGTTTAGCTGTCTACACCCGCCACGTGTGTAATCAAAATTGTGTGAAAGGAACAATGAACTATGAGACGTCAAATATATCCAGGGCAATCCTGAACACAGAGACATCAAGCATTAGAAACATTTTAGCAGTAGAAGGAGTACTGGTCTCAAAACAGAGAAATCAAAATCATAACAAATAATGAAACAAACACCAGACCATCATTATATTTTTTCTGAATTTACCATTAACTTGACCACAAAAACAACAAAAACAAAAGACCACACCACAAATAAATACAGAGGTTTTATAGTCCCAAAGGGAAATATGTTCACTGAAAAATTAGCATGCTTACAATGTGTAACATTTTGTTTTTGGACATAATAAATAATATGTTTTCTGGATTATTTCTTTAACGAGTGTGTCTAGACATTCGAATGACATATTGATAATCAGCAAACAAACAGTCCAGAACATTCAAACAATGAAATATCAAAATGTGTATAAAATATTATGACAAGAAGTAGCAGTGTGTCTGTATGTCGGCAGATTTTCCTTTCAGCACTTAACAATAAAATTACTTTGTTTGCATTTTAAAATTTTGATATTAAATGCATTTGCCAACTTTTAAACTTCTGGTCCCGGTTTCACAATCATTCCTTAGCTAAGATTTTCCTTAACTTAAATTTAGCCAATTTTGGTAATCACTTTTTTGAAATACTGATGAATATTTTTGTAAAAAAACTATAATCAAATGTTTTAATCTAGAAGTGACCTTAAAAATGACACCTTAATTTCCTGAATATCTTGAAAATTAACATACTTATAAAATTTTGAAATTTTGCGATATGTAAGATAAGAAAATCTTAGTTAAGAAATGATTGTGAAACCGGGGCCTGGAACCTTGTTTTAAGTAACTAAGCAATATTCATTATCACTCAAATTCTTTTCTTTAAGGTAGCGGGTTAGCTACCTTAACAGTAATTGTTTATCCTTTCGGAGCATGTGGCAAACAACTTCACTTTTTATCGTTATAAGGGGTGAACCATTTAATTATTCGTCATTGTCAGGGGTTCTGGCTACACTATATAATTACTTACCTACTTTGTTTCAAATAAGATTAATAACGTTACTTTGTTAATAAAATTTGGTGAATTTTCAAAACCCCATACACTTTAATCAAAATAAAATTAATACTTTTTGTATTTTTACGTTTTAAATGTTTTGCGAATTCCCCTCAGGTATGGCTTTACCTGGCCAAATGTTCAAAATACACAGGCTTTTTAAACTCTATTTTTTTTGGTTAAAAATTGTGAGTCATTTAGATAACTGCCGTATAAGGATACATATATTGTTTGAAGTGAAATTGAAAACTGCAGTATGCAGGGTTTCTGCAGATTTTGAGCAACGTCTGACTTTATACGTTAGGTTACTTGCTAATTAAAAAATTGTCACTGAAAAAAGCTAACCTTGGTAAAAAGTATGTGACAATTTAAAAAGAAGTCTAATGAATATAGTTTAACATTTTGAACGATACGTGTTTTCAAAACGCATCATCAAATTGTCTGTTGAATCTCGAAAACCTATTATGTAATCATGTTATTTCACAAAAAGCAATGTACACGTCAGATGTCACGGAAGATGTTTATGTCGTGATATTACCAATTATATCACCATTCATTGAACGCTTTGATGTACTTGTGATGCAGGATATTGATAAGAAAATTTGTCGTGATAACTTTAAAGCTGGATTTCTGGTAGCAAACAACATGTTTTAAAACGTGTGATATTTCAATCAGGTATAAATGAGACAAAACCAGATTTTGTGATAGCACCAAAAAAATTCATGAACCTATTTAAAAACCCAACTTAACATTAAAAAAAAGTCAAAATCATTTTTTTAAATTGTTGTACAAAAAGTAAATTCACGCACATGTAACACATTAATGTATTAGCTCAAAGTGATTGAGCTATAAAAGCATGATATGAGTGTTTTCTACGATGCATAACAAGATCTAAGGTGTTGTTATCAAACACAACCACACAGATCCATGTTAAAATTAAAAAGCAATTGAAAGTAAAAACTTTGAAAACTGGCATATTTAGTCCGTAAACGTCAACCAGGAGAGTGACGTCAAATATACCAGGGTAGTTGTAATTCAGAGAAATCATACTTATCAACAATATTGATATTACGACCTTCTTAAGGTATTTGATCAGCATAAACTTGTAATATCCCTGAATGGACAACTGTAATTTTTAAGGTGCTTACTTCGTGTTTTTAAATTCCTGTAGTGGGAATAAGCTGTGCCATATCGTATAAACCAATAAATACGCCAAAAACAGGAGAATACAAGGATATTGTAGGCATATGCTTATCAATGTCCTTAAGTTCTTATGGTCAACATTACAATATTGTTAATAAGTATGATGTATCTTAAGTTGCATCTGATATATTTGACGCCCACTAGTTCCATGTTCCTTTTCACTACTAAATTTTGATTACATACGTGACAGGTAAATCTTGCTAAACAGGAGGACTTCAGGGAACCCAGCCTCATTTCCCTGGAGAAAATACACGTGTTTAACATATTTGTCAGCTTCAAAGGTTTTACTTTGCTTGATTGTGGTTTGAACATTGATTAGTATGTTTGTTTTTTACCATCACACATCGTCATAAAGACGAATTTGAATTTGCAACGTCCATCAAAAATCATAAATGATAAAACCAAATGGTCATAAATTTGCAAACTAAAAAAAAAAAAAAAAAAAAAAATTATTGAAAACGATTATTGCTAAATCTTAGTGCTGTTCAGGCAAAAATAGTATTTTTACCTTGAAAGATATATTTTCCAAAACATCAACATATATTAAGAAGAAAATACTTCGTGGCATCAATTTAGGTCGAAAAATTATGGCATCACTTTCAAATACTGCAAAGACTTCAATATTTTAATTTTATAAATGAAATTTGAAATGAGAATTATAATGACAACACATGGCAAATTTAAATTTCCATATATATCTATTGATTGCTTAGTACAGATTACATTCAAAAATCTATAATTATTCATAACATATTTTTAGGAATCAATATATCTCAGAATTTTGATTACATTAACCTATTTATGCGAGTTCTATTACTGTAACAATACTTATTTGTTCATGATGTTGTTATGGAAACATGTTAAAGGATAAGGATGATTATTATAACAAACTTAGAATCTTTACCATATTAACTAAACCTCATTTTCCTTGAGTGTACAGAAACTTTGTAACATCATTATACAATAACTGTAAGAATACTGTAGATTACTTATTTTTCGCGAGTAGAAAATTTCGCGTCAATACGATCTTAGCCTTATTCGCGAGTATGTAAATTCGCGTTTGGAATCTTATTAAATACTACATATGTATGTCAACATAGAAATAATTGAGTGCTGGAAATAGTTGCGTGATATTTGAATTCCCGAATGGGATGAGTCGCAAATTTACGCGAAAATAAATCTCTCGCGAAATAAAAGTGATCTACAGTATATAGCAATTAATTGTAAGATATTTTGTTTTTATTATCAAATTTTGTCTATTTTCAGATCAGATGCTGGCGGTAGGCGGTGGTAAAGTGCTTTAGTCGCTGGCCTTAAAAACTCTTGTTGCGATGTTCAACAATATTCATCTATTTTCAGTGTAACACATTACTATTTTTATTCATTAAGGGGCGTGTTCCTTTCATTCTGAATTTTTGTGTTACATACGACAGACGTAGCTAGCTAGACATGACGTGCTTATCTGTCTTTAGCACCCGGCCTCACTTCCCTGGTGGAAGTTCACGTGTTAAACTTCATTTTCCAATTTGAACGATTTTAATTTCCACTTTATGATTGTTTGGACATGGTCTTGGGTTTTTTTTAGTTTCTGGTTTTTTTCCAGAAAAGTAGATAAATGTGATTGCCATGTGCAAAAGATATATTCGAATAAAAAGAAAATACTTAAATACACACTACTGGATGCAACCAACTAAAATAAAATATGTTTTAGACCTACAGTGTATCTTTAAAATAATTATTTTGATTGAGCCAAATCCGAAATAGAACAACGTATTTGTTTTATCTGAACTACGATCTACAAATAATCCTTAATGATTCCTTAAAACATTGTTTTAATTTTAAAATTTATATCTAATCCAGAGTTGACAATGCTGCATAAATAAAACCAACAAAACTTACAAAGGTTTTATACCTACAATAAATCCTTCAGGAATTACTTAAAAATGTTTAAATTTTTATTTTGTTTCAGTCAGGAGCACACAAAAGCTAACAACGTGTATAGTATATCGGTTAATACACACGGACTGTTAATTTATCGGATGTTTGCTTTAAGATATAAAGAAACTTACATATAAAAAACTTTAACCCAACTTTGATGAAGAGGATACCACCGGAAATTGATACATAAACTTACTAGTGTATCAAAGTTTATCTAAACTCATTATCTTAGTTACAACAATATTAATACAATAATCCACAATATTTTGGTTTCCTTTGACAAATTAGTTTTGACTCCTACGAAGCGCGTTGTTATTAGCAACCATAAACACTAATTCCTTATAAATGGTTATTTTAATAACACTAAAACATTTACTTTGTTAAGTAAACCACTATTATAATAATATATATCTTTTTAAACAACACAAAGTTTTAATGTTTGTAGAAAATTTCGACCAGTCCAGCATTGTTCTGTAGGATAATGTATTGTACATGTTGAACGTTGGTCTACTTCAAATGACCACGCCTTATTTTCATAATTATTTATTACAATGAGTTTCCTCAACTTTAACTACTACGAATAAACATTTTTGAGAAAAAATTATAAAATCGTAACAAACTTATCAAAAAGACACCTTACATTTCAAAATATTTTAAAATTTAACAAACTTGTTAGTGGTATTCTGGTAGTATTAAATGAAGGAAGCAGAATCTTAAGGAAAGTTGTGAAACTAGGTCAATATTTAAATTAGTTATAGCAAAGTTTAACCTTTATCTCTTCTTTGCACTAATAGCTATTATTTGTGAGTTATTTGTGAAGCAAGCGAGAGAAGGTGGTGGGAGGGGCACTCTAAGATTACAATGGTCACCGTGCTAATTGCCATTAACGGCAGCATGTTTCCAACGCTAAAAAAGTTTTAAAATCACTAGTCTCAATATGTTTTATTCCTTTTTCGTTTTTTACCTATATTTTTAGCCTTTTAAGTTTTTGCTTTGCTTCTGGACTTTGATTTGGACAGGGATTTGTATTTTGTTTTTCACTGTCTTGTCTTTTTGAGTTTTTTCGAGGTCTTGGTCCTAACTTGTAAGTTTCAAATTGTGTTACTTTGCTTCTGGATTGTAAGTCGGACATGGATTAGTATGTTTGTTATTTGATTTGGTAAGTTGGCTGTTGCTAAATAGCACGTTTTTCAGCTACAAATTTTCTCCTGAAATCAAGATAAAATAAAATGTGTGCCGAGTCCGTCGTCAGAAGTATTTCAAATCTTATCTGTCTGTAGAGAACTCATATGTTTTAACTGCATCACTTCATCAAATGACGACATATCAACTTAAAATCTGTGTGTACTTAATACATTTTATCAATCCGAACGATCGAGTTCAAGATGAGGATAACGGAGACATTGTTCATCTGATTGATCGACTGATACACCGGTTTTATTCACAGTATTACTACTACATTTACCAATACATAAGTGTTCCATCAGTTAGTTAAGATGAATCGGAAACATTTACATCAATATTTAAGATAAAGTTATAAATACATTGTATTCTCCTGTGATGAACTAAAATGTCCCTTGAGAGCCAATTCAATACCCCAGACCGAGCTTAGACGTGACCTTTTGGTCTTGATCTTGATCTAAAAAACGTAAATAAGGTAGGCGACACATTTACAGTAGAACTTTGATAACTCGAAGTGCACGGGACTTCGATGATGACTTCGAGTTATCGGGGTGTTCGAGTTTTCGAAGTTGAAGGATGACGTCACAATGTAACTTTCATTTGTTGGATGGTGTAAAACTGTTTACCAATACTCTGGTGTAATATGTACCGGTATTACATAAAAGAATAAATGAATTAAAATCAAATTATTAATTATGTTTTTATAAGGACTGATGGCGGCAACAAACGCATACATGAAATACACAAAATGTGTATTACCAATACATTACCTCAAATCATGAGTAATGCATTCAAAGAACTGAATCAGATAAACATATTCATGTACATTGTATGTTATAATATACAAAACAAGACGCACATTTTATAGAAATTATAAAACTAGTGTGCCTACCACGTGTCAGTCATTAAAATCCAGCTTAAATCACCTGAAAATTTGTTGTCGCCAGTGGCACAAAACTCGGCTTCTACTGAGGGAGTACACAGTTACACTTCATCGCCCATTACGGCACAGAGTACTAATCCTTTAATTGATACTAATTAATACAGTAGCAAAACCTTTGATCTGTACCACTTCTCCGATCATTAATCGGATTATACGGAAGTATTATAGCTAATTGTCGATTAATTACCGTGTTCTCACTGAAACGTTCTATTGGTCACCCATTGTTAAAAATATTTCGAGTTTTAGAAGGTTGTTTTTCCTATAATTTTTAATTTTGCACCTTAACATTACTTCGAGTTATCGGGGGTATTCGAGTTATAGGAGTTTGAGTTATCGAAGTTGTATTTATATAGTTTATATAGAAAACCGGTCGGGGCAAAATAATTCCTTCGAGTTATCCGTGGTATTCGAGATATCGAAGTTCGAGTTATCGAAGTTCTACTGTACATTTGTGCCAAGTTTGAACAAATCTATCCATTGATGTAAAAGCTATGGAGCGGACACGAATTTATATGGAAAAATGGACGGGCAGACAGTTGTCACTATAAGTTATAGCTGACAAACCTGTTGTGTTGACCATTATAAATAATATCAAAAGTTTAAACATTTACAGTCCATTCACAATCTAATGGCAGTGCTTATAAACATGGTAGGGTTTTAATAATGCATTTAGGTGCAAGTATCGCATCACCGTGTTTGTATAATCACACCGGGTCACGTTTATTCGTTACAATTTCCCTGATATTAATATAGACTCATTTTATACTTTGCCATCAAATTGTGGACGACCCATAACATTATCATTATCTGGATATGCTATTACATTGTGTTTATAATTGTTGTGCACAATAATTTTTTTGAATTGCAATTGTTATTGGTGTTTAAAAAGGTATCAAAGAATTATACAAGACAAATAATACAGATATCTGAAAAAGGAGGTTGTGCTGTTTTCATTTTAAAAATACCAAAACAATTATCAAATAAACGAGTATGTGTTGCTACATCCAAGCATTCAATTTATAATCAGTGTGCTAAAATCAAAGTTTCAACATAAATTGAAATTGGAAAGTAAATAAAACCATTACACCTCCCTCTCAACCTCATTCATGAAATGAGCCAGCCCATGCGAAAACCTACAGCTTGGAGGTTACGTCACAATTAAGAAATAGCGCAATGATGTTACGTCTCAAACACGGAAGTCAACTACAAGTGTTGTGCCACAACTCACTTGACGTTTTCGATCAAGAAAAGTTTTTAAAACTGATTTTATCGGCGGGGTTTGAAGTGTTGGACGTGGTGGGATATCGCAACTGAAAAAGAGATAGATGAGTTTGAGATATTTAATTTCTTCCTATGGATGGCAGCGATTTAACTGTCTCATAGAGTGATTTCAGCTAAAATTTTTAATCCTAATGATGTACAAAACACAATTAAGAATCGAAACCAAAACATATTTTCAAAACTGACTGAAAAACATGTTTTAAAACGTTAAACTCAAATGAAGAACGGATTTGAATATCAAATACATTATTCTCTGCCATCCAAGTTATTAAAGAAAATAAATTTTTCATATTACAGAATAAAAACTTTTATTATGCTAAAGCAGAGAATTTCATCTAAAGTATCATTTTTATGTTGGAAAATAAATTTTAAAAGACAAACTTCTTTGTCGCTTATATTTGGATAATTAAGTCAAGATATCGCTTTCAAATACTGAAAAAACACTTCAATATTTCAAATATTATGAATGAAATCCGACATGATGATTAAAACATAAACCTATGGCAAATAGAAACATTTATATTTATTTATGGATGTCAGTGTAAATATGATCACGATTTTTGGTTTATTGGAATGATTAACTTGGAAAAAATCATTCCAAATCAAAAAGCATCGGATTTGGACTAATTAGTGTCTTACCTTTCATATTTTTTCTACAATAAGTTGTCAGTTACCTAGGTAACGATATAATTATGACGACTGTAAATAAGAACACGAATGGAATTGGTCACGTATACAGTCTTAAATAAACACAAAATCTTGTTATAATTAACAGCAACATGAATACTATACAAAAACGAATGGTGATATATATGAATCATTTAATGAGTTCGATATTTAGTACGATGTATCAAAAACAAACATACTAATCCATATCCGAATCACAATCCAGAAGTAAAGTAAAAACTTTGGATTGACAAGTTCGATTATACACGTGAACTTCCACCAGAGACATAATTCCGGGTGCTCCGTAATGGTAAGCATCTCGTGTTTAGCTAGCTACGACCGCCACGTAATCAAATTTGTGTTAAAGGAACATAGGACAATGTAAATATGGGACGTTATGTATATCCAGGGCAATCTTGGACACAGAGATATCAAAGCTATCAACAATATTGTGTTAATGTATATTATATATAATTAAATACTGTTTTTTGTCCATTGTAACAATGATACTATAGAACACTTTTCATTATTTAGTAATTTCATATCACTTGTGTTAAACTTGCAAGGCTTGTCGCGACAATATCTAATGGGTACGATTCGATGGGCAAGAATACGTAACTATGCTTCGGTGGTAGACGTGTAGACGTATATACGGTAAAATGTATTTTATTTAAAACTTTTGCTTTATTGAAATTACAATGGCAATTTTGTCTAAAAAATGTCTAGATTTGTGTTTTTAAACAGTGAAAATGCCATCATCATCAACATCATCATCATCAGCACCACTACTCCACTACCATAATCAACCACAAAAACAACAACCACTTTAATGCGAGTTTAAAGTGAGGCGACATTATGTACAATGAGAGAATGTACACATATAATGTCACTGGTGGCAATATCTGTAGTATTTTTTTTCCCAGCGTCAGTATGTACTAATAGGCTGCAATGCGTACAATGAGAGTATCTACAAAACGTCAACTGCGACAATATGTAAATGGGGGCCAGAAAATATGTAACATTTTGACGTCGAGAGAGATTTATCAACAAATATTAAGTTTATAGAGAAGGGTACTACATAATGACAATGTATTTAGAATATTACACGCTAACAACTTGTATAGATTAACGCATTATCAATGTATTTTGTTTCTATGGTAACGATTCACAACAAACAATCTCTACATCATGTTGATCAATTTATAAATGAGATAAATGAAGCGATTGTGGTTTGGCGTTCGTTAGGGAAGACATATAAATTTTGTTCGCATCAGGTGATTGACCATTTTTTGTTTACTATCAGCGACTTATCGGCCTACGTACAAACGTGATTAGAGTATAATGAATCTGGTTATATGCTATTATAAGTAAAGCAATCCCCACGTGTTTTACAAATGTTCTGTTGGCGGCCTTTAATCTGAACAGAACACTTAATGCATTTTAGCACTACTATTGTTTCAGGGAGCCTTTATTTGTCAATTAAGCTTCTATGTTAATTGTTTGTATAAATGTTATACATCTTGAATTTGAAATATAAAAGCCTAAATGTAAAACATAACTGTTCTGTGGTCTTCTGGTTTTACTCTACATACCGAATAATAGCTGTTTCTCAAACAATGCACACATACCATCTCTTTATCTGTGCCTCGTATGGTATGCAAATTATGAACATTTCATGAAGAGTAATTATTAAACACGAGTAAAACCCGAACCACACAACTGAAAGACATCATTTTAAATTACTTGTGTGATAGTAATTAGTATGCAGGTCAACCAGGTGTGATTTACACCTATCTGAGGTACATTTAGGTATACACAACGCATTGAATTTTCTGTGTTATGAAAAAAGGGTTTGGTATATACCTCTTTTCTAATACAATTTCAAAACTACCAACCTTACAGGTTTGATAGGTGATGTGATTTTACTAACAGAAATATCAAAATAAGAAATAAGATTAAGATACTTGATTTATATTGAAAATAAATCGACTATCTAAGTTACCTGAAACAACAGTAAGTATTACGGTTGTATACCAAATCAAGTCGGCCAAAACGTCAAAGACTTTTATTGAACCTGCACACCGATTCTTAAACCTCCAGGGCCGTAGGGGTACTCCGTAATGTTGTTCGTTTTTCCCTGCACTGTACCATGGAAAATGGGCTTTGGAAAACTACTACCTCTGATGACATGGCTGTATCACTTTTCTTTACAGTCGTGGATCATATATCTTTAATTACTATTCAAACTAAAATAATAACTAATCTGGACTGCAGGGCGTTCAGTTAACGTACATTTGGGAATAACATTTTGTGCAGTCCTTGCAGACTTGTGTGCGGGAACAATGTTACAAAGTAGCAATGCATTTTGACGTATCTTTTACACTACGGAAACTATATACAACGAAGCAAGCTGTTTACATAAAAATTGTTGATGCAGGACAATTGCAAGCCTGTGCTCATTAAAGCTGTAAAATTTGCAATGCCCTCTTCACAATATTATTTTTCTCACAGATTTGCAACATAAAATGGCGATTTGTAAACATTTTGGCAACAAATGTTCAGTTTGCATGTCACCATCCGTGCCTTCTGAAAAAGGTGATCGAATTTTGTTTACAAGTATGTTCTTGCGTAAAATGATTATGACGTTATCAATAGAATGTCTGTAAGTGATGGTGTCTCATGTCCGCAAGCGATTGTGTCTCATCAGGAATGCTCTTTTTTCTTAGAATCGCATTTTAAAGTCAAAGAAATCCAATTAATTCGGGAGATTGTTCGTGTGATCTGTCTCAACAAGGGCGAAATTGGAAAATAGCTAGATTCCCTTATCACACGTGTGAGAAAGTTAAATCTGGCATTTAAAACCTTGATTTCTGAATAAACAATAATTTGACTGGTATAAAAATATAAACACTAAACGTTTTAATGAACCAGTAAAATTTGGTTTAATGAATCGTAAACCATCGTCTGAATTTGCTGAAGAAAATTGGATTGATTTTTGAACAGGGGCCAGGTTATTAATTTGATTTATGTCTGTATCAGCGACCTATAGCATGATCTGAGAGGTTGCCCTTTCATTTTGATTGACTATATTACACTGAATCCATGACAGTTTGTGATTATTGTAGAATTGCTTTCTGACAATATAAACAAGTCGTATATCATGCAGTGTCATTACAAAATTAATAACATTTATGTCACGGTCAGTAGCTCGTGTGTTTAGGAACACGCATCATAGCAACGCTTACTGGTCTGGAAAATGGAAATTATCTCAACGAAAGCTTCTCATGATACAAACCAATCTTCTGAAATTGTAAAATAATTACACTTTGTTGTTCATGAGGAAGGTCTTTTAAACTATCTTTTTAAGAATTTTCAAACTGTGTTATTTTTTCTGTTTCAACATTAAAACTTGATTGAACGAATAAATGAAATGTTTAAACTCTACTTTTTAAAGCAAGTGGTATTATTTGTAGCCATGAGTTTTTCCGTTCTCTGCATGGATGTTATGAGCAAAAAAATTTTTTTTAAATATCAATGTTTCTTTTGATATTTGAACTGAATATACAGCTTCTAGTTTATAGTAAATGTAATTCGTTTTGTTCAACTGAAATGAAAATGACCTCGCAAATATACAAGTCCATCATTATAGCTATATATGTGGACTTTTGGTTATATGAAATTTAATTATATCTACTAGTTAAACTTTCAAAGGCATTTTATTCAATACCATTTTTATTTTTTATTATGTTCTCCGAAAGAGCATATCGTTGCTTTTTTTGTCCCTCTATCTAAAGTCATAATCTTTTTGGAGCATATCATAAAAGTCAACAGAGGTATCAACATAAAATTGTATAGATAGACAGATATTGATGAGAAGAATCATAATTATGCCAGAATCATAATTATTTTACGTTCTTTCAGAATTATTGCTTTTTGTTATTTTTCATATTTAATTTTTGTTAGAGTGCTTTCTTGCACCCCTTTGTCATATTTTCCACTTAGTTGATTTTGACAAATATTAAACATATATATTTGTTAATGGCTAATGACTATTTTACGCAGATGTTTAACATATGTATCTAGATCTATTTATCAAGAGTCTTTTTCTGTTCTTCGACTGGAAGTTGTCTACGCAATAAACTTTTAATTCAACATTTCTTGACATTTGGTCTAAATATACCGATTTATAAGTATTTACACAATGTAACTTGATTCGCATTACATCAAATGACATTGTGAATCCATAATATGCAACTAAATTGCAGTGCTAGTATACAATTCAAATTAAGGCATTCTGTTTTCTCACAATTCTGATTTGATTGATTTATTTTCAAAAATTCTCTTCGAAAGGATATACTTCATATACGTACATTTGTCATAATTTCCCCTTCAGCTTAACACCGAAACCGTAAAAAGTACAAACAAAAAAAAACTTCATAGGAGAGATCATGATGACAAGAGAGGCAGAGTAACACAACTCTCTTTGGGAATAATTACCTCAAGATATTTTTCAACGTTAATTTTTTTTATAGGATATCTTCTTACACCCCTTTGTCATACAACCATTTTCCTTTTTGTATACTGTATTTTCATGTTTAAGGAGCATCCAGTGCTACCGATTGTCTAGTTATAAATATATTTGTTTTTCAGCATTTTTGCTTTACATCAAATGACCTTGTAAATACCAGTTTATTAAAGTAAAGCATACTGGAAACTCGCATGTTCAATTCAACAAGTAAATTAAAAAATAGGTTTTGCTGGGAAGTTCAAATGTTACTTGTGAGTCAATGGTATGCAAAGTTTAAGATTTTATGCAATATAATTACGATACTTCTGCTTCTGGAAGAAGAATTGATACTGTCTTCATTTAAATTGGCTATATACAGCTGTTTTCATTCGATTTTTTAAACTCGCACACTAACAAGGATTTATTTGGACAATTTATTCAAATTATGAGATTGTTGCTTGTAAAACATTCGAAATTTTTTTGTAGAAAAATACATAAATACCGTTTTAAATTGACTATAGTCAAGTCACCCATTGTGGATGATTCACCATAAAGCGTGTGTGATTGCAAATCAAAAACAAACAAATATATGTCCAAATCACAATCGCAAAGCAAAATAACAATTTTAAGCTGGCAAATTAGGTTAAACACTTGAACTTCAACTAGGGAAGTGTGTTCAGGCGTGCCCCAGAAGGGTTCTGCAAATGTATTGTTCTACGATTTTATAGCAAACAAGAAAAACATCTCATTTAAAACAACATGTGATAAGCATTATTGTGTTTAGTAATAAGTTGTGTGAATTTAATCAATCAAAATAATTTCAGAACCGTTAAGAGATTGAATACAAACAAAATTTTCTCTCAATTTAGTTTCGTACAAATATGTGAGTTAGTAAACTTGCTTATTCTCTAAAGTGTTAAAAACCCTAGCATTAAGACAAAGAAATTACATATTAAACCTTTTATTTTTACAGCACTAAACGGCCGTTTCGAAATACAATTCCCCATCAGTAGTGCTTGGACCAAAATTATGAAACCAAAATTGTTTTCAATATATTGAAAAGATACCAAAGGACCAAAATATATTTTACCAAATTAAACTAAGGAATTACTTTGCATGAGGGAGTATACCTTAGTTTTTGGAAACGTGTGTGTGTGTGTGTGTGTGTGTGTGTGACAATTTCATTTTAGTAGTAGTACAGTGCAATTAATGTATCTGGTATCAAGTTTTTAGCTTTTTTTAATGTACGCTGTTTGCTCGTCTGTATGTCTCAAGAGTTGTAATTACAATCTATGAGGAACATTTTG
Source organism: Anadara kagoshimensis (assembly GCA_021292105.1). NCBI lineage: Eukaryota > Metazoa > Mollusca > Bivalvia > Arcoida > Arcidae > Anadara > Anadara kagoshimensis. The sequence continues at coordinate 33,333,383 of CM037873.1, read as the reverse complement.
GACACGTTGATGAAATTTGACAAATTATTAGTCTTTAATTTACTAATAACAATGAAATGATAAAAGACGCACAAAGGTGAACACAAAAGTTCACTTCTGCACTTTGTACTCAGATGATTTAAGAAGATTCAAAATCGTAAAAATTATTAAAGTAAAAACCTTCCTTGATAGAAAATATTAGTAATGAATTAGCTATATTCCACCTTTACATCTTAAATAGATTCTGTTAGATCAATTAAAAAAGCTGCTTTTACGTAAATGTGTTACACAGAAGTTGGATGTTTTAGATTACAATAATTCTTTAATTAATGGATTGATTTATAAGTATCCATTCATCAAATTCAAATTAACTTTTCTTTTATGTAATAGTTCCTTGATGTTTACGTTTGAAGATGCTGCTAAATATCAAATGGTTTATTAAAGCTATAATGAAAATTAGGTTTTTATGACCTTGATGTGGATTTTTCAAGAAATGTTATTGCTATGTATTCTCATCTGCAACACTCCCTTTTCAATGTTTATTTTGGTCACTATCGATTCAAAATAAGTAAAGATTATAGAATTCCAAGGCCAAACACAGAGAAATGATAATCAAGAAATTGTTTTTACGACTAAGATATGGGTTTTTAAAAAATATTTTCGCTACCTTTTTTCATCACCTGCAATCCTTTTCACATGTTGGGTTTTGATCAGAACAGCTATTGACTTGCAGGTCCAAGCAGAGAGAGAGAGAGAGAGAGAGAGAGAGGAGAGAGAGAGAAATAGAGATGATGATGATGATCAAGAAATAGTTTTTACAACCTTGATTTCAATTTTGCAAATTTCTGCCGTCTTTTTTCATCTGAAGCACTCCTTTTCCCATGTTGGTTTTGATTGGTATATCCAAAATAGGTAAGAATAACTGACTTTCAGTCCAAGCTTCAAAAATGACTGTTCAAAATGTGTTGGAGGAGGAGGAGGAGGAGGAGGAGAGAGAGAGAGAGAGAGAGAGAGGAGAGAGAGAGAGATGACTAATAGCTACAATGGAAGCCAATTATTTATGATATTGTTTAAGGTTATTTCTTCCTTCTTAAAAGTTTAACAAATTTACATTAAAATCACTCTTTCTACTTTCACTAAATATAGCAGAATACAAGGCATACATATAACCATTACAATGATTTTAAATTTTAACTTTGGAATCCTGAAATGTCATCTAAATCATGAGCCATCAACCATCTGCTTGGCATCTATTCATTCTTTCAAAGAACAAACATAGTCATTTTTTAACTTGTGGTTAAATAATGGATTCTGCAAGATTTAGAAATATCAAAAGTTTCCAGAGGCAAAGTATGTGACCTATTTATTGCTTTTCATCCATTTGAGACTAAAATATAAGTTTAAAAAACTATAGTTAAGCTTATTTGTGATACACTATTACCACTTATGTTGGAAGCAATAAAATAAAGCAGTTAAAACAATAAATTTTAAGATTTAAATAAGACTAAATTTTTTCAGTTGTTAATTTATCATGAAAATGTGCATTAATTTTACTTCTACTTTAGAATCTGAAAATAAAAGTTAACAGAGGGAATAAAATTGAATTTATAGCTATAACCAAGAACAAAACACAACAACAACAAGTACTTGGTAAAGCTGATGTAACCTGGTACAAAATACAACAAACAAATCAAGCAAGAAAAAAAAGTTAAACATATTTTGAGACCACATTCAACTGTATAACTACCTACCTATCCTTTTCACTCCATGTGGAGCATAAGGTCAATACAAGATTTTGCCATTCAGATTTGTTCTTCTTCTTGTCTCAACCTCTCCCCTAGTCAGCTGCAAATCTTTAGGTTGACCTTCCACAATCCGTCACCATGTTGTTTTTGGCCTTCCCCGAGGTCTTTTCCCTTGGAGTGTCTATCTTAATGCTTCTGTAGTAATGCATATGGGCACTTAAAATATTATGATTGAAGTACTTTTGGTGGGCCAAAAACATCCTACTTATTTGCCAAACACATGATCAGAAATATCATGACACAATATCCAGAGTAATTCATGTTATTTTAATATGAATTCATTATTATGTATTATAATGATTGTTTTTTCTGTGTTGCAAAATTAATCATTTGCAATATGTTGAGCTTAAAATTGAGTATGGGATTGTTTAGCTGAAAAGTGAAAAGCATGATATACTTTTCAACTTAAAAAACACTGATGACAAAATAAATCAAATAAGATAATAGGACAAAACAAACATCAGGTGATACCACATTTTCATTAAAATGCCTGACCTTGTTTATGACTTAATATATTGACAATTTGGCATTAACTGGTGTGGTTTCAGAACCTTTGGAGGGTCTTACCATCCAAATTACCTACATTTACAATTAAAGATCCTTAACACGTTTTAAAAAAAATCTTGGAACAAGCATTATTATACCATGATTGTTACCCCAACAAAAAATTACAAAATCATAAGTAAACTAAAATGTGCTAACAACAATTCATATTTATTCATCTCTTACATAAATTTCAACACTAAATAACTGAAATTGTAATACAAAAATTAGAACACATATGGCATCTTCATCCAATTTCAAATTTACTTCCATCAAAGTGTTTCTATGGATTTGGATTTCAACTGATCAATGTAACTGTTGTTCATTTATACTCTTGTAATAAATAACTTGAGCATTATTCATCCAATAATCTTTGCAGAATCAAGTCAAAATATTCCTAAATTTGAAAACTCATTGTAACAGTTCTTGTTTGAAATCTAAATATACTTGTCAGTTGAACCATTTTTAATACTTTCTTAATCCCATTTACCATGAAACTTCCAAGCACTACTCAGAATAAGTAAGAACACAACGTTGTTTTTGATTCAATACACAATCATCAATGGGTGGTTTTACATTATGTGTACACAAATGCACTATAAAAATATAGCAAGGCACAATGATACACTGTATATTGGACTATGTAATATTTGTAATAAACCAAGATGAACATCAACTTAAAAGAAAGTAAATGTAGCCAGCTATATGGGTATGAAAAAAACATGTTATTGTGAATTTTTTCTGCAAATTAATGGTGATTTATATTTATAAAACAAAACTGAAAATTTATGTTGAAATTGGAATCAAACAATAAATTGGCCCTTAAACAAAAATTGTCATGAATTGCAAATTGTGCAAGTCTGTCAATCTACCATGAAAGACAGAGCAACACAACACAGAATAAAAAAAGCACATTTCATAGCAAATGTAGATATGTAGATATATAAGTTAACAATCTCAAAATATATAAATATAATCTTTTACTCAAATATACAAGTAAAAACAGTTACTGTAACATCTTGACAAACAATAATGACCTGTCTGTTTGACCTTTGATTTGAATATTTATGATTTTATCATGGACATGTTTATTTACTTAAAGCGACCACAGGTGTTTAGCTAGTCTACATGGGAAACGTGCATTTTTACCTACCAACTGCTTATCCTAACACCATCCATGTACTGGATAGGTCATGATATATGAATATCAAAGCCGACAGGTCAATGTTGTTTGACTATACATTTGAATGCTTGTTTGGTATTATGGTTGTAAGCTTATCAAATAACACATATTTTTTATCACAGATAATCTTTATTTTATATCTCTTGTAAAATCTGCTTATATAAAGTCGCATATTTATTCTCACGTTATAAAATCATTGAAATAATTGTCTAGAAATATATTTCATTTTTTTTTCATTTTATAAGTATAAAATCGGATCATTAAAACAATCCTTGTGGCTGAAAAACTGAAGATTAACAGCACAAACTATAAAGTTGGACATTTCACACCTGCCTTCTAAATGTTAAAATTTATGCATGTGTTGTAAAGATGAAGATGGTGAGTTGATCAAGGCAGGCAGTTTGATGGTTGCAGATTAGGGTTCAAATTTTTATTTAAATTTAAATTTGCCACAGATTATTTTGTGTTCATTTATAATGAAGAGATATAAATGTTTGTATCAACAAAAAATATAACATTTATTTGGCTTTGATTTAAGAAAATAATTATGGATTAAGTAGCATTAGCAAATTAGAATATGTATAAAATTTTTACTTAAAAAATTCATAATCTAATATCAAAATAAATAGAAAAGATGAGGTATTTAAGTCACATTTAGACAATTATTTCAAGAACCATATTTAATTAGAACACATAGATGTTGATTGATTTGACTTGTATGTAGAGCAGATGTTTACAGAAAGACAAAGTTCACACAGCAATAATGTTAAGTAAAAAATGAGTCAGTTGAACAATACTTGGATGAATTGCCTGCAGGACCTTGTAGTACATTAAATTTATAACACATAAAGAAAAATATTGCTAATAACACAAACTGTAGTATCAATAAAAACTTGACCATTCTCTCCAATCTTCTGTTGCTGTCCACCAGAATGTTAACCTAAAAATACAAATAAATAAGTTATAAATAAATGGAATGCCATTTCAAAAATGTTCCTCTTACTTTCTCATTCTAGAACTGACCAGCTTGCTATGAGTGAAATAATCTTGATAGGATAATAAAACATAATTCTACCAAACTAGCTACATTGATTTTTTTTATCATGACCTTGTCCATGTCAAGGGTAGTAGACAGATGTGTACAAATTGCTATGGCTCTGTGGGATCAATGTTGTGTTGAAATAAACACAAACAAAAAATAAGTCAAAGCCTGAATGAAGGTAACAGCATAAACTACTGAATACAAATTTGTGAAAAATGGAGAATTGAATGTTTGCCTTAAAAAATGCAAACACACAGTGTCAAAAATAGCATATACCAACAAAATACCTATTGTTGATCAAGTACTTGGGCATTCAGCAATATGAATCAAACAAACAGAAAAAACATTAAATTTCATAAAATTCAATACACTTTTTAGATATAATAAATACATTTTTAGATAATATTGCTGATAAGTATTCTGTTGGTCAACAGACAATATATAGATGTTAGCTGTGCTAATCTGCATGTTAATAAGTATGATGGCTCTGTATCCATCATCTTGGATATATTCAGATATTTAAAACCTCATATTTCATGTAATTCTAAGTTCTTTTCATTCTCAAATTGGATTTTACATGCGGCAAGTGTAGCTAGCTGGACATGAGATACTTGCCATTCCAGAGCAGCTAGACGCACCTCCTGATCATGCTAAGCTGATGTCAGTTCTCATTTTACTTAATTTACCAGTTTTCAAAAATTTACTTTCCATTTGTGACCCGAGATACAATAGTCAAAATTCAAATTAGAAATAAGCCTAGGCCTTGTATATTATGAAAAATGCTCTTCTGTAATTGATATAAGCAAGCTATCAATCAACCTAAGATTTATCAGCTTAATGTGTACACAAAAATATGGAACATTGAAATAAAATCTGAATTGTGTTACAGATCAATAAAACAATGTATATGGTAGATGAATTGATGAATCAAAACTGACCTTCAATTACTCTGTCTAGTTGTGAGTAAATGACTAAAGGGTAAAAGGGAACAGCTTGAATTAGATATCATCAGAGCTTTACCAAGGGTAATCAATGAAACATATTACAAGAATGAAATCAATGTGTAATCAAACATAAAAGACAACCTCTGAAAGTGATTATAAATCAATAAATTTTACCTAAATATATTTAAAAATTAAAACTAGCTGTCAAATCAAAATGAACTGTCAAAAGAACAGAGAAGATTGTCTGTACATCTAGTCCATTTGACTACTTTTTAACCCAACTTTGATAATGAATACCAATGCTGACACTTGCAATTACTGTCACACACATCATACTTGAGACAAGAGTAAAGTAATGGTGTTTTATGTCACAGTCAAGATTCTTTTACTTATATCATGGTTTTCGGTTAAGGGATGAGTGCCCAGAGAAAACCACAGACCTTCTGCAAGAAAACTGACAAACCTTCTCACAGTATGATCTGTCATAAGTGGGACTTGAACCTTTGTGAGATTTGTCATGGTCTATAAGTGTGTACATTAAAACAGCTCTATGACACATAAGGTTACTTATGTCATACTTGAGGCATATAATGTAAGGTAATCTGCACTTTGTAGCGCCATGCTAAAGACATGAACAAGAAAACAGCCACATAAAATCAGCATAAAAATTTGATTTTTGTTTTCTGTTTATATATATCAGATAGAGAGAGAATTTAAATCAATAGATGATTGTACAGTGACATTTCTGGCTATTGTTAAATTAAGCATATGTAAAGTAAAATAATATCTAAAGACCACCAAGACTATAATGAATTAAAATGTCTTAATAGATGAACTCCTAAATGAGACTGAATGGTTTAGACAACATGTCTCTTTGTAATTTCATATCTTCATTTTATAGCAAATGAAACCATGTAAACCTTATTCAAAAATAATTACCACAGTGACTGTGGACAGCATGTATACATCACAGAATGTTATGCAGGTAAAAAGCAAATATACTAGATTTATTTCCAAGCTTAACCTCTGATAATATCCATGCATTGTAATTAGGGACAGTCTTTTTCCCTAGACAGAAAGTATTTCTTACAAGATGAACCTCTTGCACCGAGTATCAGTTGGAGAAAAAGATATACCGTAATTGTATACTTGTATGTATGTAAATACCAGGTATTAGCTCAACAGGCTAAAGATAAATGTCATAGATGATGCTATTATTGGTAACACAAATGAACTTAAAACCACACCATTACTGACTAGCTTTTTTGTCAAAATCCATTACAAATTGAACATTTATCATGTTGAAAATCGAACTGTATTAATCTTAACTTGTTGAGTTTTTATATAAATATAAAAAGGATACCAACATCCATAAAGTACAAATTATGGTGATGCTCTTTTTCAACAGTTTCTATAAGCAGGTAATGAATTAAATAAAAAAGTGTGTCTGCATGAAGATGGCAGCATATATATATATAGCCATTGAAACATGTTGAATAGTCATACTAACTTTATCTCAAATTTTAAAGTTCATTTACAAGGTTCTCGTGCTGAGAGCCATTTCCTTCATTTTTTTTTAAATTTAGTCAAACCTGGCCACCCAAGGGAACCAGTAAAAGTGACCTTTATGGGCAGGTGACCTTTATATAAAGATTCAAGTAATATAAATAAATAAGAATTGGGATACAATTCTAATGGCCTTTAGAAGCAGGTGGCCCTTATATAGAGGTGAAATTTAAGGCAGGTTGGACTGTATTTTTTTTTGTTCATTTCTTTATTGGATCATAATATTGATTATACTGACTATTGTCATATACCTAATACACATATATATATTTTAGTAGCAAGTTTCAAATTCTATCATCAGCTAAATTACAGTCAGGGATTTAAAAGCATATGCTTCCCACAAAAACACTGAAATAATGACATATTTTCTCATATCTGCTTTTCCTTATATTATGGAATTTAAAAGCCCAAGGGACAGATATATAATATAACAATGTACTAGTTCAAGAAAACTCGATACTGGCATCAGACATTTCATATAACTTTTGATAAATGAGGCAAATGATATAACAATAGAGAAACCAATATGGCTATGGCAATATTTCACTTAGAATGTCTATAGACAAACAGAAAATTACAGAATATATTCCTGACACAATGCAGAACTTTCTAATGGCCAATTAGTTTTCACATTACCATGAAAAGTAGTCATTAAAAGAGGACAAAATGTCCATCAACATGTCACACGTTTAACAATTTGTATTTAGAATTGATTTTGTTAGTAAGCCAAAGTAAAAAAAATAACATCATTAATCATTGTTTAATTCCCCACTGGTAACAGATGTTCAATTTAATGTCAAACCATAAGACAACATACCATTTACCAACAGTTACTTAATACAGAGGAAATAAATCCATTTCTTAACTGTATTAAATAACAACTAAAAGAGGATAATATCAAACAAATCTAATTTAAAATCCATCAACAACAGTTATTGAATTTGTGGAAAATATGAAAAATGATGTTTAAATGTTTAAGTTTCTTTAGCTGAATATAATTAAATTGAAAATAACCAAATAGAACTTTAGTTTTTTTTATGAAAATGAAATAACAATATAATTTTTACAATTTAGAATCTAAACGCCATCTAAAGTGCTTGCTAGTACAAAAATGACACACATAAAATTGATAGTTAAATTAGGCACATCTCCAGAGAGCTCCCTGTTGGGTCCCTAGGATTACCATATTGGACTGGATCAGCTTGTAATTACTTTAAACAGGGGCTACCAATCTAGCATTGATTTTGTAAGTTTTAAATAATCTGGCATGTTTTGCAATGCTAAGTTCAAAGTCACCAGACTTGTACAATCACATATTTCAATGAACTTCTGACTTTGGCATTCAACGACTTATTAGTCAAACATGCTACCAATGAAAGCATGCCTGGAGGTGATAGTTTATCCTGCTTTTAATTAAGTAAATAAATCAAGTTCCATATACAAAACAAAATTCTTTGAAATCGTGTGTCTGGTTTTTTTCTGGGTTTTTTTCCAAATGATTATGGCAACCAACATGATATACATGAATAAATGAATATGATGTACATTAACATTTCTACATATACAGTGAACGCATGTGTTTTTGTAATTGAGTATTCCAGTATATGTCATTATAATCCTGTCATGTTTCATCATTGTGTAATTCATTATGCATGGATACTCTAGATAATTCTAAGAAAACAGAACATTTAATGGTTCTAAGTACATAAATGCAGCAAACATGTATACAACACAACAAACACATCTGGAGTATAAAATAACAAATGATTTTGAACACACCAAACAACTATAGAACAAAAAACAACAAACAAATACAGCACACAAAACACCAATAGAAGACAAAACAACAACAGGGACAAGACAAGACAAGACAAAGTATTCTTGAATAAGAATGAAAACACAACTTGAACAAATTTTACAAAAATCATCACAAACATAAGCTTATATATGTCAAATAATTTATGCATATTTATATTTATCCACATGATGGTCATATGATCAAAATGAGGTCAAAAATATATTGATCATCAATAACTGAATAAACTATTCTTGTATTTATTATAGATAGATTTCAGTATATTTTACATAAATATACATATTTGTAAGCATTGATTAGTTGTCTTTATAAATCCCCCTAGATTTACTTCTGACATCACTATGGATTACCATCAAATTGTTGCTTGTTGTGAAATATTATTATAGGCAAACAACATTGACCTGTCCGCTTGACCTTTCCTTAGGTATATTCATATAGAAAGATTCATCCAATACATAGGTAGTGTTAGGATTTGTAGTTAATTATATTTATACTCATGACACTTGATTAGTGTTCTCATTATGAAGACACAATTAAAAGTGTGATCCAAATGCATAAATGATCTCGTCCATAATAATTATTTAAAATTAAAGGTCAAGTGGACAGGTCAATATCGTTTGCTGGATGGATGATTTCAGTACCTCTATTTAACCCAGTACACTTAAACCCATAATACCATAAAAGATGCAAACATATAGGTTCTAATATTCCAATAAATTGAAAAAAAATACTTATAGGTCATGCACACTGAATCATATGTGGGTGGAATCGATATAAAAAAATAAGATACATAGAGCTAATTACTTATAGCTTTAATCTTACTGCTAAATATAAAAACAAGATATCACGAACAAATCACATGTCTGAAAAGAGTATATTGAAAAATTATTTAAACGACCAAAGGTTAAAAGCTTTTTTTTCTAAGTTACTTTGGCTTGTACCACAAAAACCACAAAATTAATAAAAGTAGGTCACAGTGACCTACATATATTTTCTAAATTCTCCATGTGGCCTTTTCATAGTTGTACCTATATACCAACTTTTACTCATGATTAATGTTGAATAAGTTGGGTTTTTTTAATTTGCTGAATAATAATAAGAAAAAAAAGTGACATTGGCATATTTTTTAAATCAGAACATATTGGTTTTTTCAAGAATGAACTTATATACAAGGTTTAATTCATACATATCACATAAACTTTGATTTATGTTACTCAATCTTGAAATGTAGGTCAAGGTTAACTAGAACTGTCTCTTGAAAACCAAATATCCCCGCCCCCAACATCTACAACTACATTCTACACAATGTACAAGGGTATATCAAATTTAATAAATTTAATTCTTGTAATTGAAATCGGCTAGGACTAACTATAACATCAGCTACCTCCCTTGTCACTGCATCATAAGAGTCCGACCCTAAAAGGCAAAACTTTGCTAAGGACTAACTTATAATTAATAGTATAGAAATAAGAAATCCCTACATACAATTACAAGGATATTGCCTTTCTTTAAATCTCAAGTTACATGGTAAACAAATCCCAATATTTCATTCTTGAATTACCTGGTTTACTGATTGCACTGAATATGTTGACCAGTGTATTCATTACTACAATGACTTTATATTCTCAAAAGAACTTGTACAGTCACAACAGAAAAATCAACCAGACATCATATAAGCTTAAATTTAATTTTAGCATCACTTATAGGTAAGAAAGAAATTAGTTTTTAAATGGTACCACAGCCAAAATCTAGAACGCTGACAACAACACTGATCACCACATAACTGCTGTGATGTTTTATGATCAGTCTTTTCAGGCTTCACAAAAAACAATAAAAAACAAGAGGCCCATGGGCCTTAACGCTCACCTGTGATCTTTGAACCCATGAGCTTCATTCAAATATCAAAATGATAATTCTGCCAATATTCTAATATACATCCCTATACAAAAAGTTTATAGTCTTTGAGATAAATAATCATCTCAGTACTTGTTTGTATCTGTGATCTTGACATTTGAACCCATGCTCTTCATTCATATATCAAAATGACCACTGTGCCAGTACCAACAATATTCTAATATATATGCCTATACAAAAAGGTAATAGTTTTTAAGATAATTAACCATTTAGGTATTCATTTGCATCTGTGACCTTGACCTTTGAACCCATGACCTTCATTCATATATCAAAATCATCATTAGGATAATACCTAAATATTCTAATATACATGCCTATACTAAAGGTTTATAGTTTTTGAGATAAATAATCATTTCAGACCTTGTTCACATCTGTGACCTTGACCTTTGAACCCATAACCTTCATTCATATATCAAAATGGTTGTTAGGCTAATACCTACAACATTCTAATATACATGCATATACAAAAAGTTAAAAGTTTTCGAGATAATTAACCATTCAGGTATTTATTCACGTCTGTGACCTTGACCTTTGAACCCATGACCTTCATTCATATATTAAAATGATCGTTAGGATGATACCTAAAATATTCTAATATACATGCCTATACAAAAAGTTTATAGTTTTTGAGATAAATAATCATTTCAGTACTTGTTTACATCTGTGACCTTGAACTTTGAACTCATGACCTTTATTCATATATCAAAATGACCATTGGGTCATTACCTACAATATTCTAATATACATGCCTATACAAAAAGTCTATAGTTTAAGAGATAAATAATCATTTCAGTACTTGTTTACATCTGTGACCTTGACCTTTGAACTCATGACCTTTATTTATATATCAAAATGACCATTGGGCCATAACCTACAATATTCTAATATACATGCCTATACAAAAAGTTCATAGTTTTGCAGATAATTAACTATTTTGGTAAACTTGTACATCTGTGACCTTGACCTTTGAACCCATGAACTTAATCGATATATCAAAATGATCGTCATGTCAATACCTACAATTAACCAAAAATCCTACATCATTATCACCAGCAATGTTTAAAAAATAGCATTTTTTATCAAAGGTCAAAAACTGGGACATGACCTTGACCTTTGACCTTGACATCAATCGGAAGAAAATCGCAAGACAAGATCAACAGTAAAAACTCCATACAATTATCTTCAGCCATTATGAAGTTATAACAGAAAATGTCTCATTTTAAAAATTACATAATTTCACGCAAAAAACGCGTAACCTACTTTTCGTCCAATTTTCATGAAAAACACAATTTTAGTGTATCTAGGTATCCTGAATCCAAATATCTAATCAAAATTTGCCTGCACCTTTTGGTTTCAGAGAAGAAGATTTTTTTGTCTTTTGGCTATTTATAGTAACAGCAGCCATATTGTTGGGCGTGGTCAAACCACGAACACAATTTTTAAAGCCTGTTACCCAGGCATAATAATCACCAAGTTTCATCAAATTTGGCTCAGTAGTTTTGGAGGAGAAGATTAAAATGTAAAGTTTACGCACGACGGACGACGCACGACACACGACGGACGACGGACGACGGACGACGGACGGTGATAGATAGCAATAGCTCATCTGAGCCTTTCGGCTCAGGTGAGCTAAAACATTAAAAAAAAAAAAAAAAAAAAAAAGTAAAAGCATTTCCTACTTTATATTTCTGAATTGATTACTTTACATCATTTAAGATTTCATTACTTTTATTTTTATAATGCAAGGTGAAATAAATTACTTATTGAATATGTCTTGTGAAATAAATTACTTATCGAATATTTCTTAAGCAAGCATTAAATAAAAATTTCAGTCATCATGGATTTACTTCTGTAATTAAAAACATAATCAGTCTTTGCCAATATACTGACAAATCAATCATCCAAGTTAATTAAAATCTCAAGGAATTACATTCTCACTATAGGGCAATGATTTCTGTGCATGCACTTTTGTATATACCACTCTGCAGTCCTTACAACTCTATAATCATAAGAATTATTCATTTTATATCATGTTCTCATGTTTTCTTGGAACCTGAATGATTGAAATGTAATCCATTGAGTATCCATGAGCATAGGGACATGAGGGAAATCTCACCTGAGAGCAGTTGAACATTTCAGTAACAGACATGCCAGTGGAATGCAATTGTTTTTGAATATTTAATTTCTGATAAAAATAAGAGCTGCCAGTAGAGGAACTAAGTCTGGCTACACAAATAAATCATCAAAAATATGTATCCATAACTTTAATTTTTAAAAGGTGATCAACTCTTCTGAACTTGATAAAACCTCTACAGTACTTCAGTTTGGGAGAGAGTTTGCTCCATATATAGGAGGTTGAGGTTCAAACTTTGAAGAAGACTTGAAAATATGTAGTGACTGTTCTTTCCCCCAAGCCCTTGGCAGATAGAAATGACGTAGGTTTCTTAAGAAATGACCTTAAAAGCCAATACAGTAGGTGATGTACGCTGAAGAATTATTCCTGTAAATTGCCCCGAGCATACAAGGGCCAAATTTCTGCTACTTCAAGGTCACCTATAGCTAGTGAAATCTCAATATAAGTGAAATATTCTTGATAGGAAAAAAATCTCGTTCAAAATGTACTTTATAGCGGAGACATATATAAAGATGTTATCTATGTGTCTCTTCATAGTCATGTGGAATAAAAACTTGGGAATCTTATTCAGGTCAATATAATTATTTCCTATATGCCTTAAATACCATAAAAAATATATCTATTGAACAGGAAAATCTATACAAATGTGGCAAGGAATTTTTTTGGCAAAATTGGAAGAATCAACCGTAATTGATAAATCAATGAATTTTAACGTTTTAAATAACCAATGGGAAACAACTCTTATAAAGCAAATGCTTGTTAAATATTTCAGTGCTTGATCAATTATATTAGCATGTTAACAATACTTTGGCAGATCTTTATACAATTTTCCATTCTCATTGTCAGCACAAGTATTAATTAGCATTTACTTGAAGACTTATATTTATAATGAACATTTACAAAATGCATTTACTTGCATTTTATATCACCAATAAACAGAATAATTATGTCAGCCAACAAATTTTAAACTTTCTTAAGAGTGGAGTTGAGTAACAGTGTTTTAATTATGTCCAAATAAAGACTTTTTTTCATTCATATTCAACCAGTTCTAAGATCATAGAGAAAACTGGAGTGCCTGGAGAAAACCATCAACCTTCTGCAAAGGAACTGACAAACTTTTACACGCTAGGATCTGCCCCGAGTGGTATTAAAATCAACTCGGTGATAGGCACCATGGTCCGCAGGCCAGCACTTTAGATCACTCAGCCAACTTTCCTAAGATTAATCATTATAATAATTATAAAAAGAAGAGGTTCTGAAAAAAAGTTTGATAGTTCAGAACCATATCCCAAAGCATCAAGACTGTTTACTTCATTACAAAATACCATATGACCCCATCAGGATATAATCAATATAGGTATCAATGTAAACTAAATATTAAGTTAGTCAGGAGTGTTATAAAATATTCAATAATACAACTACAAATTTTCTGTAACATACCGGTATGACTAGACAACTATAGACTTGTAAGCTGTAAAGTTTGTACAGAAGCTAACAAAATCCCTTGAAGCTTTTTTTTTTTAAACTGTGGACAAGATTGATATACACCTGTTGTAGTGATGACACAGAAATCTCAACCTGAGGGATGAGATTCTTTATTTTCCAGGCTGCAAAGGCTTGCCAAGATTTCTATGTACTAAAGAAGGGGTTGATTCTTTTTTCCCCCATATCCAATATTTTCCTGTTTTTTAAGGTTTTATGGTTACAAAATATCCTAAAACTATGCAAAATGTGTCATTGCTTTTGCAACCATTGACATCACAATCAAAATGATATTGTGTCATCATAGCAAATGTAGCTTGTCTTACCCTAAGGTAAACTTACCCTGTTAAAAGTGGTGATTTTCTTGTTCGATATGGGAGCAAAAAACATTACAAGAGGCAATTATTGAGAACCTCAATATCGCCTGTATAAGGCCATTCGAACTGTATAACCCACAGTTAATTAATCAACCTTTTTTTCTAAATTTAATTACTTGACAAAATAGTTTTGCTTTATACTTAACCATTAAACTGTCTAGAAATGGCGTTTATAGTGCTATAACTTCCATTGCCATGCAAAACAAACCGAATAACGCGCGCTAGCGCATTATGACTAGTTTGCTTTGCACGGCAATGGAAGTTATAGCACAATAAACGCCATTTCTAGACAGTTCAATGGTTTTATTTACATTTCGCATTTTTTGAGAATCTTATTTTTGTTTTTGAATCCTGAAATAAATTTAAAACACTGTCGTGTACGACATGCAATTCCAATTCCTGGAGCAGCCTATCAATGTGTTACGAGCATAGGTGTCAGCAAGAAATGAGTGATGTCACATTAGCAAATGTAATTATAGTCCTATAACTTCATTTGGTCTAAAACAGAGTTTAATACTATCAAACACCATAAATGTAAATATATTATAATATTGATATAATTTTCAAATATTAATGTTGTTGTTCTGTTATACATGTATATAATTTTTTGACTTACACTGGTACAGCAAACAATAAAAAATAAATAAGATCTGTCCATAAGCAACTTGACAAACTTTCTCACATTAGGATCTGTCCCAAGTGGGTGGTGAGAGGTACTGTGATCCTTAAGTGCATAAATGATACATCCTTTTATGCTATTAGACACAAAAACATGTACCAAGTTTTCTTAAAATCCATCAAGAAATGTAGGAGACATAGAGCGGACATGGAAATAAAAGATTTGACCTTTGCCCACTTAATCCCTATAACAAAACATGATCCATGACACATTACTTTATACTCATGCACACTTTTACAAACTAGGTGTATAATTAAACTCCATGTAATGTTAGTAATATAGAGGGAATAAGGCAGTGACAGACAGACAGCTGGGCAGACAGACAAATGGATGGATGGACAGACAGACAAATCAAAAAAACATCAATTATTTAGCCCCCATTTTTTGGAAAAATACATAAAACACCAAAAAAAACTATTTTATAGGTAAATACATTAGCATACAGTTTCTTACCTTTGTTGATAAACCATTAACTTGGTCCAGAACATTGGAAGAACTTGAATCTAAGCTTACATCTGAACTATTCCTTCCTGAGCTTAATGTACACTTCAACCTAAAAATAATTAAAACTCAATAAAACATAAATACATATTATACAATTTGGGAAATTTTAATGACTGTATATAGTGTGATATTGACCAGAAAAATTAATACTGACCGAGACAAAAATCAAAGTCAATATAACACCATATACAACCACTAAAAAGTCTATATAGCTGTTACTGTTTTATTACTGAACCACTGTGATAATTTGGACTACAGCAGTCTGTAGTGAAAGGTGAAAGGGAATTTCCACATTCTAAAAATAGATTTTGTTATACACTAGATTTTTCAAAAATCCAGTGAATATCAAGTTTGTTGCAATTAATTACTGAATATGCTATTTTTTCTAAAGCAAAAGAAAGAAAAAAAATGTCTTATATGTTTGTTCATGATATTGAAAATATTGAATTTATTATTACTTTTTTTAAGTTGTAAAAAGTTTCATATTCATTTGACAAACAAATAAATTGTGGATGCTGTTTTGTTAATTCACATGTAATCAATCAACAATCAACAATTGAGCTGAATTATTACCTGCAAAATAAATGTTTTTTGTATTTGTAATGGCAGACTAAGTGTTGTCTAGAAATACTAAGGTCTACAAGATCTTAGCTTGCCAAAGAGTTGTATGTTTCAAAAAATTTATAAAGTTGACCAAAATAGTAAGTTTTCTTGCCTGTGTTCCATAATATTCTCCTTTGCAATGGTTTTCCACAACTCTGGTAATTTTTCTGTTGAATCATCTCTCATTTCCATGGCCATAACTAAAAACTTATCCTTTGACAGTAGATGACATCCTACAAAATATTATAAGAATAAATACTGAGCAAACTTACAAACATTTTAGGTAAATAAGAAATATTTTCAAAATGATGGATTTTAATCAACAGATGATAGGTTGGTTTGCTGTAATGTTTAAAAAATGCATCAGCAATTTTTCAACTTTATTCGTAGTTTAAGAACAAGACTGTGTATGTATGAGATGTACCTTTTATGGTTAACCTTGTACTAGCATGCAAACAATGGATGACTTTAAGGTGTCAGCTCACAAAAATTAATATGACACAGACAAGCATACCACTCCCACAGCCACAATATACTGCCACCAGGTGAACAAGTCAATACTCTGTCCTCTTAGTACTTTAGGCTAAATGAGGAAACAGTCTCAAATTTTAAAGTCTTTTGAATTTTATGTATGATTCGCCTGGAATTCAAACACAATACCTCCTGCACTCAAGGTGGACACTTAAACACTCAGAAATCACCAGTTTAGTATGTAAGTATAAGAGATTAAAATTATGTGAATGGTATTTGGACATTTTAATTTAAAATGTACAATGTAGTATTAATAGTACCTTTTTGTAGATATACATATACTTCAGACTGACTTCCAGGTTTAACCACTCCAGAACTTGGTCTAACTTTATACTTTTCTGGTGCTGTTGTTTTAACCTATAGAAAGCATGAACATATTGATATTTCATGAAACTGAATCATCGAATAATATATTAATGTATATTAAGTTTAAACCTCCATGAATTCATGTTGGCAAATTATCATGCTGTATTTTTAACAAAGCCAGAAAGGCGACAAAAATTGTCTGCTACTCATTTGGATTTAGATTAAGTTTGTTGTATTGTTTCGCTATGTTTACATTTTGAGAAAGTTTTTACAATACATATTTTTATAACACATATTCATACTTGTTGCCTACTTTAAGAAGTTTTACATGCATACCAGTTACTGAAAGAGCTGAATTTACTTGTATTAATCCATTTGGAATGAGTAATGAATTTGGTTACACTCAGCTGAAAGTCAAGCTGATTTTTATTACAAGATGTTTATCAATTCATTGAATAATCAGGACTTCTTCATGTTCTTGTAAAAGGAAACTGCTATTAAACAGTGTTCTGAAATTGTGGCATGTCTTTTACAAGGCAATACTTTCTATGTAGAAGGGATGGTCACATGTTAGTAGGAGTATTAGAGTTTAACAATTAAAAGCACCAAATTATAATTAAATGTAAAAAAAAAATACCTTAAAAGCTATGGAGTATGGGAGAGTATTTTTCAGTGAAATCATATCATAAATATCTGTACCACTATCATTTGGCTTGAATTCCAATTCTTCTGCAGGCCTGGGGAAAAAAAACTATCTAAATTAACCACAAGTATTAATGTCATATTAACATTATTGTTTATATTTTTCACAACTAAGTAAAAGAAGCATGTTCACATATTATAAAGAGAAAGAAAAATTAAGTAATTGCTGAAGTTTCTCCATTATTTATTGTACATTAGGTTCTACCTTGTGATTTTATCACATAAGACCTTTAGTAATCATCCAACTTTGCACGAAATTTGAGAACAAACAAAGCTGAGAATTTTGAGATATTGGTACTGCTAATCACTTTGTTCATGTACATTTATAAAAAACATTTTGATTAATGATCAACGTACAAACAAAATGTTAGCCTAAATCATGGCTTAGGTTTGTTTGAAATATTAAAATAGATAATGGCCATTTTACCCAATTATTAAAAATCCAATTTAGGAAAGCTTATGAAACAAGATTCAACAAAACGACATTACCTGATTGTTAAAAGTCTTCCTATGAATACATTTTCTTCTCCTCTCCTTGATAACTGAAGGGGACTCTGATAAAAAAAGAGAGAAATTATTCAGAAGAATTGTTCTATGTTGCTTGAATGAAAGATGAATTAACAAGAATTGTATGCAATGGACTTATATTCAGACCAATTCATATAACTGCATCTCCAAATCCTACAAAAAATATTAGCATGGTGCTCTGTAGGACTTCAAGCACTCAAATGGCATTTTATTTACATTGTACATTACAATAATGGCCAAGAGAAATAATTATTAATTCCTAAAAAAATGTGAAAAATTAAAAACCCTGATCAAGAGCACACCTTTGATATCTGTAGATCTATACTTCCTCAAAAATAATATTATATTGCTAGAAATTTGTAAGAGAAGGAGTTGCCTGGACATCACATATAACATGCAAGTGTGATGGACAAACAAAATGGAAGGATGGATGGATGGATGAATGGACAGAGGAATGGATGGAGGCAGAGCAAACTTATAGTCTTCTCCATATAGAAATATGTTAGGGACTAATAAAAACTAATATAGGACTCTTTAAATGTGATTCTGGATATTCAAAGAACTTACATCTTGACCGGATGAGTTATTTTGAGCTGAGTTATTCCAATCTTCTCTATTTAGACTAGTATTATGCTCTGCAAATGTTACCTGTCAATATATAATTTCATAAAATGTTTAAGTACTGATGTAAATCATTTTATAAATAATGAAAAAAATTATATGGTCTACATGTCAATTTTAATAATAACTAGATTGCCAGCAATAAAGAACATCAAACCATAAGATTTTAAACCAAAAAACAGAGCAGCTCATCTACATATTATCTAGTTTTATATAAAAATAACTTAAAACATTTAAGGTTGAGCATAAAATACCAGTAACCATGGTAACATTTTTTATGTTGCACATGTGAGCTAACTGAAATAATTCAACCTTTTTGATAAATTCCCAATTTTAATATCAAAACTTAAAATATTTGGGATTTTTCAAAATTATACATGTTTTAGCTAAGTACTGTTTTATTGCTATTCTTTAGGTACAGAGAGACACGTTTTCATTTACATGTATATGAAATTGTACATTGATATGACAGTTGGATATGTACCTTCTTCTTTCTTGAATTATCATTCTCATCCCTTTCTTCTGGTGGCATATATCTATATTGGTACTTATCCTTAAAATCAAAATACAGAAGGCTTATCAAAATGATATATAAGTTAAAAAGACCTGAAAAGGCAAAATAAGAATCTTGGCTCCTATACTCCAGTTCTGCATGACAATCTGGATACTGAGGTATGAGATAAATTATCAAGCAAATTCAGTGAATTACCGTAGGATCCCCTGCCAGCAGGTTCTTTTTATGTGATTTGCACTTATGTTCGAAGGGGCCATAACTCCAAGGAAAATGAGCAATCCAACTCAGGTTAACGATAAGCGCATCTCCTAGCTATGTTGATACTTTGCACCAAGTTTTGTGACATAGTGCTTCATAGTCTGCTTCACAGAAAAGAATTTTGGAAGGACAGACACTCAAATTTAATATAACCGTCTTTTTTCGAAAGGTGAGGTATAACAAGTTATAAACAAGCAATAACTACACCTCGGATAAACCTCATTGGCTATGGTACTGCCACTGGGGTAAATAACTAAAATAGGATGCCATTTCAAAAATGTCCCTTAAAACAATAAGTTCATTGATCCACACCTACAAATAATATCAGCCCTGCTCTTTGTCATATTAAACTATACATAGTCAGTAGCATTATTTGACCAATTACAAGACTACTTATCTTTGGATTGTACTTAAAAAATCTCCAAATTTTCAGAGGCCTTGGTGGCCAAGATGTCTAAAGTGTGTGTGACCACAGTTCATGCCTCTCACTGCCTAGGTTGGAATCCAATTCAGATTATAGTGCAAGAATGTTTGCCAGTTCCCTTGCTGAATCTTGGTACATGTAATTTTTTCCAAGGTACTCTGGTTTCCTTCACCGTTTCACTGACTGCCTTGGCATACATGTAAGTGAAAGAATCTTAATTAAGTCATAAAACTCCATTATTTCAATTCACTCTTACTATCAAATTGGTATATTTTGAAAGTTCTCTACTTATATACACACAAAATACTTACAGTTCCACCCATATGTTCCCATAGCTGGTCTTTGTTTATATATTCCTGTACATCATTTTTAGAAACAAACTTTATTTTCTTTACTGCTTCAGGACTTAGCCATGTCTTTATGATTTTCCATGCAGCTGAAATAATTACGAGAGACCAATTAAAATATAATTTGATAACAATTGGTTTTTTTTTTAAATCAATAAATCAAAACATATTGGAAACATAGAACTGGAATTTTAAACTATTAGTCAATTATCATTACATTGCTGGCAAGTGGGTTTTGAAAGCTTCATTATACATACGTAAGAGATGTTTGCATGGACATAATAGTTATCACAATATTCTGGGGAATACTGTGAAATCATTAATTTTCGTTGGGGATCAATTTTCGTGGTTTTAGTGGACAGTCTGAACAACGAATTTACGACCACCACGAAATATTAACCTCAAGTAAAAAGACAAGATATATGATAACTAATGGACATGCATATATGTACCATATTTTTTTTGCTCTAGCGTAACTCGCACATAAACACAAACTTTTCACGAGGTAAAGATGTGCGGATGTTTGATTTAATTATGAAAATTATTTAAGTACAAGTATTATGTTTAATAAATTCTTCATTAATTTTTAAATGTTTGTTTTCAATTAGGAACTGGTCGGGACGATAGGGACAGACAGGTTTCTAACCGTAACTTTCATCATCAATTATGACCCGTCTCATTCAAATTCCAATCCGATTACATATTAATTAAATAATCATTTTAACAATCTATATAAACCTGTTTTATATTTATTATTACTAAGTCAGCTGTTTGATTTCTAAAAAACGAAACTTCATTCGAATCGGTAAGAGCCGCCATTGTTACTCTCGTAAACAGCTGATTAGGTCATCAGAGGTCAATAATTAGAATTTTTATGAAGTTGCCGATGTCACAGAAAAACATTGAGTTTCGTGTAAAGTGATTATACAACAAGTTGTGATTGATGTTCTTTGCATAAACTTTTAAATCTAAATTAATTACCGCTTATTTGTACAACGTAACAGGTAGATCTACTCAGGCCGGGTGTCACATCGCTTGTGTAGTTAATTGTTACCGATATAATGATTACAGGTAATTAGCGCCTACCCGAGACTTAGTCATTAATCCGCGTCTCTGTCACGGTTTATTGCTTTCTTATTTCAACAAATAACTTTTTCTATAGGTGCCAATAAACAAACAAAGCATGACTTCCTACCCGTTATCAAGGCTTAAAGGACAAACTACAGTTTTGACATAACAGTAAAACCACGAATTTACGTCCCAACGAAATGTTATTTTTTACCGATTCCACGAAAATTGGACCCCACGAAAATTAATGATTTCACAGTATACTATCAAGATTAAGGTTAATATAATGATATTAAGTCAGAAAAATAAAACTTGTTTTTGCATTAATTTGTTTGTACAGCATGTCACATAAGAATGAAATAAACCACACTTATCATTTAATTTTGAGAAAATTCTGGGTTTCTGACAAATATCAAGTCTGAAAGTACATATTAGACAGAAATATTGAAAGAATATTTTAAACACTGCATGCATGAACATAATCGTTTCTTTTGTATGTTTGTCAACTTGTCATCACTTACCATTAAAAAGCCAAGGCATTTCATAAATCAGCATATAACCTGTAAGAAATGATACAATAATGTTAAAGCATTTTATTAAGCCATAGTTTTGGTAATTTTGGTAAAATATTACAAGCACTTGGATAATATGCATTTGTAAATCTTTTAAGAGAAAAAGCTAAATATGTCTTTTTTAAATATTTGTATACATCATGTATATATTTATGATCGAGTTCCTTTTGTGACAGTCATGGTCACCCTTTGGCCTTGAGGATCACAGCACCTCTCACTGCCTAGGTTTGCATCACATTATCTTACTTTAGACATATCATTATGAGAAACAGTCTGTTTGCCAAAGATCTGTGGTTTTCTTCAGGAATTCCTGTTTCCTCCACCATCTATGAACTGACTGCCTCATTTTATAAGTGAAACAATTTTGACTGGGGTGTAAACACCATCACTCCACTCCTGTTAAATATTTATTTCCTACAACAGTCAGATTAACTTTGCATTTTTGTCATATGTACAATCTCTATACTTCGAAAATTGTGTCATAATGTTTTAGCAGACTGATGCAAAGAATCCATTATATTTTTTAATTGTGTTACCGATAACATCAATAAGATATTATTAGAGACCATGCATTACCTCAACATGCTCAAAGAACAAGAAAATTGCAACTAATGAAAATTCAGTCTCAAGATGTACGCTCTTTGTTGATGGATGGCCAACAAACTTTGTTTACAATTTTAAAACATACTAAATGAAAAAATGAATATGATAATTCATTTTACACCATTTGTACAACCAGTAAATTTCGATTACTGTGCTAAAACAGATCATTTATAGTAATTATTTCAACATGTTTAAAAAGACATTTAATAAAACATTAAAATGACAAATTTCTTCAAACAACATCTCTATTGCCTTAAAAAAGTTCTTGTGATGAGTAGGATTGACATTTGTTTAACCCTCAGAGTGACTCAATCAGTATATACATGTACAATATACATTGTAGACATGTATAATAAGTGAACCATCATAATTATGAGTCAATCAAAATTGTCCATGCACTAGGAAATTTAATATCTATACATCTTACCTAATAAAACTGGATAGTAAATTTTGAAACTTGTTATCACAAACTTTATCAAATCCATATCCTGAAATTTGAATATAAATAAAAATTTAGTTTATAAATTTTATCTAAATTCATAAGTAATACTAAGTATACAAAGTCATGTAACTCACATTATCCTACATATTGGCAAAGATATAACATCACTGCATGAATCTTAAAAATTCTGATAAAATAAAAAATGTGCCAGTGGCTAAAACAAGATCTGGTAGGGATAGTTTATAATCTTAGAATTTGCTATTAAATTTAAATATTTATAATTAATGTTTTAAATAAAAGTCACAAACAACATGTACATTGATTCTAGATTAATTATATGCCAGCCTCTTGGTTCTTCTTAATATATGATTATACAGTCAAACCTATCTATAAAGGCATCCCAAGGGAACCAATAAAAGTTATCTTTATGGGCAGGTGGACTTTATATACAGATTCAAATAATATGAATAAAGAACAATTTGGATAGAATTCTACTGGCTGTATAAGCAGTTGGCCCTTATATAAAGGTGGCCTTTAAGGCAGGTTGGACTGTACATTATTTTTCATGTTTTTATACATATAAAGTTAAAGGTATCTCATTCATCAATTGGTTTTATGAGCTCACATGTCCTACTTTATTAAGTTAAATGAATCCTCATAAATTGTTAAAGTGTTAAATGTGAAAGTTAAAACATTAACTAAAATGTACCCTTGCATTGTGCATTGATTTTAAATGTTAAGTAAAAAGTGCAACATGTACATGTATATGAAAGGCAAAGATCAGTGTTCAATCTAGGACTGAATTTAGGTTATTCTGGACCATGTCATAAAAAAAGTGATCATGAAATTTTATTTTAGGGCCAAAGGCACAAGGACCCTTTGTATTGATAGGGCCTCAGTGACTGAGTGGTCTAAAACAAAGCCCCTCTCAGCACCAGGGTTAGAATCACTGACACTCAAGACAGCTCCTAGTCATATGCTACTGATGCTAGTGTAAAAAAAAAAGTCAGTTCTTTTTGCCAAGGTCTTCCTGCACCATCCAAGAACTGACTGTCTTGATATAAGTAAAAGAGTCTTGATCATGTTGATTGAGGTGTAAAACTCCACTCCTTCTAGACTGAACACTTTATAAAGAAAGTATGATAATCAACAACAACAAATATAATCAATGCATAAAATTTATGAAATTATCATTGGTGTGAAACATACCAATTGAGATTCAAAACAACAAGAAAAACCAATTTAAAAAAGTTTAATTGGATAAAAACTTGACAATCAATAAATTTTAATTCTATAATATAACTTTTTCTCTGTGTAGCTACAAGCAGGGAAAATGTGAAATAAACCCCATGCTTTAATTGACTTTCAGATGCAAAACTGATATTTTTACTTTTAGAAATTAATGTGCGCAAAAAGAAATGTAAAATGCTATAATTCATGTACATGTACATGTATATTAAAAATTGATATTTCTCTAAAATCTATGTATATTGAATGTTCAACTATTACATGTATTAAAGGGGTTGTTAAACATGCACACCTTTTCAAAAAATACTGTTCATATGTTGTTATATGGAAATTATCAAATTAATAAATCAAGCAAAAATGTATCTAAAAATTAACTGTGGAATCATAATCATACATAATGACATTAATATAACAAATTGAATATGCACATGTATTTCTACAATTAAATAGTTTTTAATAAAATGTATTCATTGAAAATAAAAACTTTGAAACTACTAATCTCTGATTATTTGAGTATGAATGAAAGATATCCTTAATTATTAGGCAAAGGAAAATAAATTCTGTTTCTGCTAACATATCTCAAAATCAAGATCAAGAGACCAAAATTATGAAAACTAGAACTATCTCTTGGGAGCCAAATACCCACACCCCAACTTAAAGTTTTCCTGTGACCTTGACCTTTCCCATATGACCTTGGTTCAAGGTCATGACACACCTTTGGACCATGAAGATTATTCATGTGAAGTTTCATGAGAGTCCTCCAAAGAATTGACAAGATATGGCCTGGGCAAGATTTTACATTAGACAGACAGACAGACAGACAGACAGACATGGTGATTTCTATATACCCCCCTCAAACTAGTTTGCGGAGGGTATAAAAAGAAAAGACATGACCTGAGACTAACAAATAATATTGTTCTAAACAGAGGGGTTATAGGTAGGTACGGTAATACAGAACTTTAAATTATAATATCATTTTAACTATAATCTTGTAAAAATTTAAATCTATCAGAAAGAATCTAAAGGTCGGTCAAAACGATTGTTAGCAGAGCTACAAAACTATTCTTCCTGGCCTGAATTTGAATTCAAGAACTTGCATATGTGGAACTAAAACAAACTTAAAATTAAATTCACATGCTTTCATTAAAATTTCCATTTCACCTCCATATCCATAATTGCAGGCATCTGAATCAATCAAATCCTTAAAATGTTAGTAAAACAGAATACAATATATGTAAAGGACATTATTAGTAATTATATTTTATAAAATCTATTTCACATGAATGCATGACACATTTTATGAGGTCATGCTCTTAAGAAAAATTCTTCAAAAGGAAAAAGTATGTTTTATTATCAACAAAGTGTCTATAAATATATTATGCATTATTGGGATAATAATTCCTACCAGGTCTTGTTTTAGCCCAAAGAGTTGGCACACACATGCATTTAAAACTTTTAGTTCATGTAGCTGGCTTAAACATGTGTATAATATATTTAGAGATACCTATTTAATAAAAATATCTATTCAGAAACATTTAATGCATACTACAATTTTTTAACATTACAATTAACATAAAAAACACAGAATAATTCTAGCATTAAAAAAGAAAATGGAATGAGTTAAAGGTTTTACTTTTGAATAGTACAGATAGCTGGCACAATTCAAGTTGTAAAAATGCTTAATTCCACTTGAAAAATCAACAGAATGGGTCATCTGTCTTTCAAACAAGCATTAATATCTTCAGGGCATTCTATAATTCTGACAATATAAAAGTGACAACAGTGCATATATAGTAGTAAACGGAGCATACCATATCACAATTAACACTTCTAGAAACCCTGTTTGATTAAACTTTAAAAAAAATCATACTATTTCTACTAATAAAATACTATTTCTAAAATGATACATACCAAATTTGATAGTCCAGTATCAGCCATATCAAATAAGACTACAATTTCTTCTTCTGGGTTGGCTTGGTATGTTTTCTCTAAATGGTATGCAAAAAACTTCTTTATGATTGGTAATGTTTGTGGATCTTTTTTATGTTCTTTAACTCTGATCATTACTAGATAACAGAAAAGAAAAATAGACTGTTTAAAATCTTACAATGTACCTTATCATTGTTATATCAACAATATATGTTAATTATCTAACATTAATGAAACATGAACTTATTCAAGTGAAGTTTTATGAAAGTTATCCAAAACAATTATGAGATATGGTCTGCACAGGGTTTTACACGGACAGACAGACAGATGATTCCTATATACCCCCGCCCCCCCCCCCCCCCCCAAAAAAAAAACTAGTTTGCGGAGGTATAACTACAACATTTTATTATTGAGCCAATCCTTTTCACAGAAATGCAAGCTTTAAAGTAAAAGGCACAATGAAAGATTGATGGAATTGTTGTACTGCCTTGATAATAGGAATTTCCCACTCTAGCGGTTAATTATAAAATTTCTAAGTCATTTACAAGTTATCCATTTTAATTTTATATTTTTTTTGGTGCATGTATAGTTCAGACCTGTTGAAAGTTTAACACCGAGTCACTGAAAAGAGTCCAAGTTATGATGCTGAGATATCGATAGCAAATGGCTGAAAAGCTGCAGAGAGATAGACAGTAGCTTGTAGACAAACTGTCAAGATATTGCTAATGAGTGATCAACATGATTGATGATTTGGCGGCAATTTGTTTGTTTAGTGTTAAACTTTTGACAGGTCTGTACTTCTCATATATTAGAGTGTAAGCTTACAAATTTTTCGACCATCTTTGTCATGGTTATGAAAGTATACAGCTCCTTTCTCCCAAACTTGGAGATCAAATGAGTCTTCAGTGACATCTACAAAATAATGTTAATTTTATTTTAATTTCCATTTGACAATTTTATCTTGATTATAAACATATTTATAATCACATGAATCAATGAAACATTTGAAAATAATGTTATTTGATAATGTACATCAAATTCTAGTTCTGTGCATGTAAACACAGCTTTTGTCAAACTGGAATTATGATAAAAAAAAGTTACAAGAATGCTTTGACACTTTTTTGTCTGAAACTAAATCAAAGAAAACAAAATATGAGTAAACAGAGTTAAAAATCTCATTGAAAAGATAGAATACTAATTTTTAATTTATTTCCCTAAAAGAAAAAAAGTTCATACAAGTGCAATTTTTCATAAAATTTTATATGTTAGATGTTAAATGAGTTTTAAATACATGTACTGCTTCTGTCACTTTGTACATAACATCAAACTTAAATCCTAAATAGCAAATGGTTGTCTAAAAAATTTCTTTAATTTCATATCTTTCCTGTCGAATATCCAGTAGTCCAGGGGTTCAAAATTATGTTTTGTAATGGAAGGTCCAGGACCTTTTGCCTTTATCTTTGGCAGGTCCCACATAAAGTTTTGAAAGTCCAATATCAACATTGAAAGATCCATGTGCAATTATGTAATTATATTGAAAAAGTAGAATTATTCTGGTAAAAATGGCAGGTTCAGCGGACTTTTACAATTTAAATATTAATGGTCCCAAGGTAAAATCAATAGGTCCCGGACCTCGGACCCAGGGAATTTTAAACTCCTGAGTAGTCTAGATATTGCACCTACAAATCACAGCAAATTTCACTGCCTAGGCTCAAATCCCACTTGACAGATCTTATTCTTAGTGAAAAGTTTTTCAGTTCACTTGCAGATAGGTCAGTGGTTACCTCCTCCATCCATATAAACTGAAAACTTGGATGTAAGTGAAAGAATCTTGACTGGGGTGTAAAACACCATTATTCATTTTTATTGAGTGGTTTCACACAGTTTCCCAGGATAGCGATACAACTTTCAAAACCAGATAGCTCAAAGTCAAAAGGAAATAAATGAAAGAACAAAAAGCATATCTACCGTATATGTATTAACCATGGTTTTTTAACAAAAAGAAATGACATTTTTAAGCACCACAATTTGGTTAGTATATGTTTACCATTTATTCCAACCTCCTTTCTCCATTTTAATGCTTCATGAAGTCTATCAGCTGCATCTTGAATGGTTTCTGTTTTTCTGATGAATTGACGTACATACAAGTCATTTGAGGATACTCTCTGTACATCTCTTTCATCATACACTCCTTTTGCTTCAAGCTCTGAAACTGCAAATTGAATTATAGAACAATTCAATGACCACTGATGCATTGTAACTAATTATAACATTAATAACTTGTCAATAGGGTGACATGAAGAAGTTCCCCATTTTACCATGACTGAGGCAAGTTTTTAAATGTGTTTACTTGTGTCATTAAAGTCAGAGCCTGTGCTAGCTCAATAAGACATCAGTTACAGAATTTGCTACCCTGACAGTCCTTTATCCGATAGAACGCCCAGCTTACCAATGGCGGGCAATGCCAATAAAAGTTAAGTAACATTGAGAACAGTCAGCATTTGGATGGGAGACTGCGATTCTCTACAATGGTGCCATCACAAATTAGGGTACAGACACTACAGTACAGTTTGGTCACAAATTAATGATAACAACAGGAGATTTAGTAAAACATGTTGTATGAAAGCTCATATGAAAAAAAACTACAGTAATGACGCAAGAGAAAGTGGTGTTCCTCATGAAACTGGTGCGACTACTGGAAAAGGATAAGCTAGAATGTTTGAGGAAGTGTAGTAAGAAGTTACTTGGGATTTCAATAAGACTAAGAGCTAGCACCCAGCAAAATACTGTCGCTTCAAAGAATGGGAAGGATAGATATAATCATATATATATTGACCGATTATATTAAATCAGTGACTGATTCAATGGGTTAACACATTTGGTACATCATCCTGTTTAACACCGGACATTAAGCAATGTCAACCATGGTCAGTACTTGGACCATTATTCTCTAATAAATTGCACCATACTCTTGACTTGTGTTTGGTCCATGCATAGACCACCCCAATGTATACACTGCACATGAATATACGGATACAATTATTTGTTTTCCTTCTTTCTGATTATTTTAAGCAACGCATATGTTATTACATAATGAGAAGTCACAGAACCACGAGAACCATTGGTAACCATGAACCATGGTCATGGAACCAGCTGCTAGACCTAACACTCACCTTTGTATTTACTGTAGTAAACACTTCGAAGCTTTTCTGCCTCGTTCTCTTGACTCTACAAAATAAAGAATTAGAATAACATTAAGTAAATACAACAGGAGTTTTAAAATGACAAGGAAAATACTACAAAATTCAATAAACAAAACGAAAACAAACCTTTGACATGTTTATCAGCCTTGTCGTCTGCTGACTTCCGCATTAGAGACAAAAGCAAGGGAGACAATCACAGATATAGTTCCGGTTAAAACCTCGTTCCCATAGTTGGGTTAAATAAATTCTTTCTAGGACGATGTCAGATAAGGTAAAATAATAAATGAATAAGACAAAATAAAATAAAATAAAAAAAATACCCGATCCCATGTGCCTATGAGGACTGACGTTTCCATACAATTTATACCAAGGTTGCTTCAGAAGATGTGTACTACAGTTCTTATATTTAATTGTGACAGTCCCTCTTCTTCGAATTGGGGGTATAATGCATTGTTGGCCTTTAAGAGCAGGTGACCCTTATATATAGAGATCGCCTTTAAGGCAGGTTTGACTGCATATTCAATTAATTCATTGTGCAATTAATAGTTGCTCGCTACACCGTAGGCTACAACACCTGTCCTTCCTTTTATGTAATAAATACAAATGCACCTAGTTAAACTATTCATAATACCGGACAGATATTTATAGCATTAAAATAGAAATGAAAAATACGCCTTGTTTATTTTATTTTTTTAATTGCAAATATTGAAAGCTATAAATAGATAGGTTGTAACATTATATACCGGTAAAACCGGTATCATGGAAATGCCGTACCGGTGGTACCGCGTTATGGGTTCCATGTATTAGGTTTCCGGATAAACGAAGTTTTGTGTCATAGTCAAATTACTATGTATTATCTAGTCATTTTCTCTTTCACTCTAGTCATGTTGTTTCAATATAGATTTTTACAGAATTGATTTGTTTGTTTTATTTTGTTAAGCCATTACTGTTTGATTTTTCTAATTGCTAAAAATACCAGCTAAGGAAACATGTAATTTTAAGCAGCTTTTATTTGGAGGTGGTCCTAAAATACAAGTTCACATAATATGAATCAATGGTAATTCGGATAAAATGGTATTAGCCTTTAACAACAGGTCATCATTATATAGAGGAGGTTGCTTTTAGGACAGGTTTGACTGTATATACCCATATATTCCACTTTCTGAGTATTTGGGAATACAGTCAACCCTATCTATAGAACGAACCCAAGGGAACCTGTAAAAGTTATCTTTATTGGCAGGTGGTTCGAATAATATGAATTGAGAGAAATTGAGATAATTTTTACTGGTTTTTAAAGCAGGTTAACTTTAAAAAGAGGTGGCTTTTAGGGCAGGTTTGACTGTATATAGCTCAATATTCCACCCTCTGAGTACCTGAATATATATTTAACTGAATAAAAGCAAAAGTACTTATTTTTATGCAATAAATAGATAAAGTGATGATCACTACCCCAAAGCAGGTTACTTTATGATAGGCGAGGCCTTTAATTTAAGGTAGGTTTGACTGTGTATACCCTAATATTCCACACTCTGGGTATCCGAGAGCATATCATAAAGTGAATAAAAGCAAAAGTACTTACTTTTTATGCAATAAATAAAGTGATGATCACGACCCCAAAGCTGGTTACCTTTATATATGTATGAATCTTTCACTGATGTAGGTTTGGCTTTTAATTACCCTAATATTCCACAATCTGGGTATTTGAGAGGTTATAAAAACTGAATAAAAGCAAATGTACTTAATATTTTGATGCAATAAATAGATTAAGTGATGATCACGACCCCAAAGCAGGTTACCTTTATATATATGTGGCCTTTAAGGTAGGTTTGACTCTATATATCCTAATATTCCACACTCTGGATATTTGAGAGGTTATAATAAACTAAATAAAAGCAAATGTACTGAATATTTTGGTAAAATAAATTTAAGTGATGATCACGACCCAAAAGCAGGTTACCTTTATATCGATGTGGCCTTTGAGGTAGGTTTGACTGTATATATCCTAATATTCCACACTCTGTGTATCAAACTTAATAAAAGCAAATGTACTTAATATTTTGATGCATTAAACAAATAGTGATGATAATGACCCTGGCTGACCCCAAACACAATTTATACATTTACTCATATGAAACGAAACAACTATTTTATTGATAAATGTTTTCAGTGGTAAGACAAGCGTGGGGGTGTGCAGTGGTAAAACTAGTCGTTAAACAGGTATTATACCTGTGTACTTTATCTTTATCCGGGTTCCACTTGCACCTAAAATCGTAAAGACCTGTGATTGGGTTTTAAACTAAGTCATACTGAGGATATTGGATGTCGGGAGTTTCCTACATAATGCACAGTTAATGCATGTTATCGGATGTAGTGTTATCATCGAGAGAGACAGTATTAATGTGATATTAACAGTGGTTTCCTAGGAAACGGTTTCCAAAAAAGAGAATATTTTCTAGAAAAGGAAATAGAGAAACTAATATTTTACCATGGGCGACACTGAAGGTAGGTTGAAATATTTATGCGTTGTAGACATGCATTGGTGATAAGAGTTTTGTATTGATCTGCCTAAAACACACTAGTGAACTAAATCAACTTAATATATATTCATAACAAGTCATTAAAATACAATGTATTTATATGTATATCATTTATTTTTGTCTTTACTAAAATAGACATATAAATTATGAATTAGGTAGATCTGTCTGACATGATGATATTTGATTTTGTATTGAAATACTCAAATGAAGCAAATAGACAAGGACACATACTTCAGAGAGAGAGAGAGAGAGAGAGAGAGAGAGAGAGAGAGAGAGAGATATGCTCCAGTAGTTGATCTGAGAGAGAGAGAGAGAGAGAGAGAGAGAGAGAGAGAGAGAAATGCTCCAGCAGTTGATCTGAGAGAGAGAGAGAGAGAGAGAGAGAGAGAGAGATGCTCCAGTAGTTGATCTGAGAGAGAGAGAGAGAGAATGAGAGAGAGAGAGAGAGAGAGAGAGAGAGAGAGAGAGAGAGAGAGAGAGAGAGAGAGAGAGAGAGAAATGCTCCAGCAGTTGATCTGGGGACAATTATTAGCTCCATCACAAGAATAGAGGGGACAGATCTTGTGTCCCCAGATCTACGGTAGATTAGTTGAAAAGCTCTAAGAACACTATCCACAATCGAGTAGGGTTAGGCTAGAAGGGGGCATTTGATTGTCACTATAAAAAATGTCCCAACTTTTAAATACTGAAATGTCCTCATAATGTAGGTAAAAGAACTAACATAATTCTTATAAAATAGAGAAAGAGAGAGTATGAGAATAGAGAATATAATGAGAGAGAGAGAGAGAGAGAGAGATTTTACTCTCTATATATACAAACATAGTATCTAACTTTAAAATGACTATATATATATATATATACAGGTATATATCCGTGGGGTAAATGTGTAAATATTTTGTCACTTTTGTCATTTTTACTATATGTTCTTTATCACCACTCGGTTTTTTCCTCATCTTCACAGAGGCCTGTTAATGCCTACAGCTGTCAATTTGTCACATATACTATAGACTTGTCGAAAGTTTAACACACTAGGACTCGAAGCTCGTCTGCCGAGTGGCTGAGATAGATAGTGACCGAAAACTGCCGAGAAATAGATAGCAGCTGCCGAAAAGCTGTCGAGATATAGCTAACAAGGGGTAGATTTCATGAATTGCCAATTTGGCTCAAAGTTATTTGTTAGAACATTGTTAAATTCGACAGGTCTGTACTGTAATTAAATAACAATAATTTGAAGGTAAAACACACTTTTTATGAACGTAATTAAATACGTATATAGTTAAAAAAAAACCTGGATAAACCGGTATATGAAAAAAAGTGTGGGAATTTCATTCATTTAATTATAATTGGATGTATAGTAGAGTAATTTTAGTTTTAAGAAGCTAACTACGGGTTCATTTTAATATGGGTGATTGTAGTGGCATGATTTGTTATCTGTTTAATTAACTGCTGTAATTTTCCCTTTAGAAACGAAACCGATATAATATTTTGTCTTATTTTTTGCATAAAATTTATCATTGTATTTAAATAAATAAACGTTATTTAAAGTGAATTCAGAAACCGATAACACACGTGCACATAGCATGTAAGCATATTTAATTATATAAAGTTATACATGCAAAGACACACCTTATAATATGCAGTGAAGAAGGCAATGTCATTGAAAATAATCTTATTAGGTCGCACTGACCTTATTTCTTGGAATGGCTGAAACCAATCTAAACTTTTGTCATGCACTATTTTTTTGCACATTGTATACCTCATTTTGTAATTTTAAAAATAGTATCATAATTACCTTAAAAGAACAATTTGTTCTCTTTCTTATAACAAAGAAGCTTGAAATATATGCATATATATAAGGTTCTAAACCAGGTGATATGTATGTGCACGCAGGCTTAATTTGTCAAAAGCATTGACACTAGCATTACCTATGAAATGATTCGTTTTGGGTATAGGTAGCCATACGCAGGAGATATAATTATACTTGCCCTACCAAACACCCGGTCTCACTTCCTTGGTGGAAGTCAACGTGTTTAACTTAACTTGCCAGTTTTAAATTTTTAACTTTGTTTTTGGGACTGTGAGTTGAACACGCACCGGTATGTTTGTGTTTGATCCAAATAATATATATATATATATATATATATATATATGTGTGTGTGTGTGTGTGTGTGTGTGTGTGTGTGTGTGTGTGTTTGACTCGCTATGTATGAGCTTTCAGTTCGCAATGGTGTATTTTTCTCAGAATTGTTATAATTTCCACATATTAGCTTTTTGGAAAAACAAAATTGTTATTTAAACAAAGCAATCTGTCATATGGTATTTTAGATTTTTTTCATCTTGGCAATTACAATAAACATGCAGTTAAAATATCTTATTAGGTTATTAGGTTTGCATCATGAAACCCAAAATCCTTGAAACAAAGGAAATCCTGTAACAAGTGTAAACTTCTATAAATGTTGTTGCCTCGATCAACATTGGAATTTCCACTGCCAAGAGAAGTCTGCATGCGGGCAAAAGATTGAATACAAAACAGGTCATTAAAATAATACATAAATAAATAAATAAATAAATAAATAAATAAATAAATAAATAAATAAATAAATAAAAGATAAAAATAATGAAAGAAGACTGAAAACAGAATCAGGCCAGCAACTGCAAATTGAGACATACATTGCAAAAAGAATGCATACTAGGCGGTATGTCCCCCGAAGATTCTACCGATCGCGAGCTAAAAGTGTACAAGTTTATCTTTTGGGACGGGTACTTTATTTACACAAGGTTTATAAAAAAAAATTCACAGATCTGTTAAAATTCAATAAATTCACCCACGCACGAAACATATCAACCTAATTGAATATCACCATGCAGCCTATCTCATAAATTCAAATTTATTATATATTTCATGTAGAAATCTGTTTTAAATCAGGTCAGAAATTCTTATCTTCATCGAAATTTTTTTCTTGTGATTAAAAGTTTCGATCATACATGCCAAACTAAAATATAGTTTATCTAACAGAGAAATAAATAAATCTTCACTTTCTTTAAATTTTGTCTTTACCTCCGGATACTATGGCATGACACTTTTGGGCATTATAGAAAATACATGTACAGTCAAACCTGTCTATAAAGGTCACCCAAGAGAACCAGTAAAAGTGGCCTTTATGGGCAGATGACCTTTATATACAGGTTCAAATAATATGGATAAAGAACAATCGGGATACAATTCCACTGGCTTTTATTAGCAGTTGGTCCTTATATAGAGGCGACCTTTAAGGCAAGTTGGACTGTAGGGGTCTTATTGCTTTTGTTCGTCTTTCATCATACTATTCTTCCATACAGTCCAACCTTCCTTTAAGTCCAGCTCTATATAAGGGCCACTTGCTTCTAAAGGTCGATAAATCTTATCCCAATTGCTCTTTACTCATGTTATTTGAACTTGATTATAAAGGCCATCTGCCAATAAAGACGACTTTTATTGGCCCCCTTGGACGGTCTTTATAGACAGGTTTGACTGTACTTGTATGCAAACATTATGTGTTGCTTATTTCTATCATGTGTAGACAAAATTCACTTTATCCCTTTTGCACATTGTCGTATTCTATCAGATGCTAGGGCTAAATGTTAGTGGGTGCATAGTCCTTAAATGGTAAATTACGCATTCAATCAAAAACGAGCAAACCATGTCCAAACCACATTCCCAAATGCAAAGTAAATACTTAGAATTTGGCTAAACACTGAGCTGCCACAAGGGAAGTGAGACTGGATGCTCTAGAATGGTAAGCGACTGTTTATCTAGCTACGTGTAATCAAACTGAAAGTGAAAGGAACAGACTTGCAATATATCCAGGGTAATTTTGGATCATGCTTATCAACAAGAGAATCACTCCCATGCTGGGATGAAACTTAACTATTTTGAGTTGGGGCCAAGCTCACTTTTGAAGAGAAGTTGCAGTAGCAAAGCATAGCAAAAATCTTAAAAACTTTAGGGGCCCAGGCATATTTCTGGGGCCATGGACCACTGGGTCCCTGTTTATCTCAACTCCTGCCAGGGCCACTCAGCCACCTAGTCCCCTTACATAAGATTTGGGACAAATGACTCAAATACAATTCGGGTACATTTACATAAACCTTACTTTTAAAAGTTTTTCCTGGTTTTAATTTGAAACACTTTCATCAAACACGTTTTTTTTTTCATATTACGATAATGACATACGTTTTATCGCAACATCGATTTCACTGTATATATTCAATAATGAGTCCTCTCCTCAGTAGATACGCACAGGATGTGTTTTTATAACTCATTATATGGAAGAAATTAGATACTTTATATGATAATTGTATTTTTTTGTAATCTATTCAAATTCGATAATTTTCTGTATAAAAAACAACCTTAATCAATTTCATACAACCCATATAATGTTTAAATGATCATGCCGAATTAAACAACTGTCTATCATATATTCGTATACTCAGCTGGTACAATGCAATATCGTATTTTAAGACCTTTTGTTACAACATTTTGGTCCAAAATGCAACATACACAATTGTTGAAACAATGGAATAGAATAACTGTATTTTTGCCTAGTCGGGGATATTTTAATTTAGTTTCAATACTGATAAAATCGTTTAAGTTGCATATACACGCATACTCAAGATTCGTACGTTTTTAAGAACTGATGCCTTTTTTATGAATTACCGTATCTGTTATTTTTACATTTCAATGTAAATGTTGCATCCACTAGTTTGTTATTTAAACATTTTCCATGTGCTTGAGACATTTATTAAACAGGTATTGTTTTAATTTTTCTCAGTCTTGATTTTGGAGTTATTTTTTCATATATTATACATTTGTAATGTCTTCTAATATGAAACTATGAGACCAAATGTAAATATAGGATTTGCTAAAATGACGTCACACATTTCTTGCATTTGCCTATACACATGGCGTCATAGATTGATTGTTCCAACGATTGGAAATGGATGTCGTACACGACAGGATTTAAAAACAAAATTAGATTTAAAAAATGTAATGAGAAATGTATATTTAACCTTTGAGCTATCTAGAAATGGCGTTTATAATGCTATTACTTCCATTGCCATGCAAAACAAACAAGTCATAGACTCCCAGAGCGCGTGTACTTAAGTTTGCAAGCACTGCATGGCAATGGAAGTTTTAGCACTATAAACGCCAGTTTAGACAGTTAATCGGTTAAATGAGTGAGTGACTGATTTGTTGTCGAAGTTTATTAAGGTATAAGAGTAATAATATTTTTTCGATGGATTGTTGCGACGCATGTTTGTTGTTGCTGTCATTTGTCTGTCTCTGAAATAAACTTTAAGAACAGATTTTTGCATGTTAACTTAACCATGTTTTTTATTTGACAGTGACACGTTGGGTGGTAAATATTATATAAGAGTACAAGACGGTTTCGTAATAGAGGTGATAATAGAACAATCGAAATCTTTGAATAAAATCAACATTTAATACCTTGTCACGCAATTTTAAGTTAACATGTAACTTATTGGCTTATAAAGGCTTTTTAAAAAATCCTATTTCTCAAAAAAACTTGATCATTCGGGTTTTGTGTAAACATATCAATTCCCAACAGGTATATCAGAGACATGCAATTATTATGTAATAGGTATTGCTGACGTAGGCTATCTGAATTTTTATTTTATTTAAATAAATCCCAGCTGGGTTTCTTTTTAGTAGAATTCTTGATGGATGAGTAAGTACCAATATCTCGATATAGTAAATAGCTTTACATGTTCATACTTACCCTATACAGATTCAAACAGCGTGGCGTGTTTTCAAGGATTATGCATATATTATATATAAACCTGTTAAGTGAACCTCACAATTTCCCTCAGTAAAAACATTGTGCTTTTCTTACAGTTATATAAATAGAATAAAAAAAAAAACACCACAAATTGAAAAAAAAACTTTCCATAATTTATATGATTTTTACTTACCCAATATATGCTAGTTATTTTGCTTATCTGGTTATTTTGCACGAACGGATACGTTTGAAGCTACATGACAATCTTGATGAATTCTCATTTTCTATTGTCAACTTTCTTTTTCTGTTGAGCAATAAAGCTGCTTATTGTGTATTTGTTTCATAGTTATTACGATATATTGTAGATATTGTTCTCAATGCAGGAGCTTTAAACAACGAAGCAAACTACTTATAAATTGATGACTTAGGTGTTTTGCAAGCCTAGGCTTATCATCAAAATGTTGTTGATGAGTATGATGTCGATGTATCCAAAATTATCTTGGATACATTATATTTTAATGTACCATAGTTACATGTCCCTTCCTTTCTCAATTTTGATTTCACACAGGAGATGCTTATCCTTCCAGAGCAATCGGCATCACTTTTCTTTTAGAATTTCACGTGTTTAACTTAATTTACTAGTTTTCAATGTTTCTATACTTTGTTCTTTGGATTGTGATTGGAACATGGGACAGTATGTTTGTGTTTGATTTGTTGCTTGAAATAGCACTTCTATTGCAACGGTACTCAGTACATTATATATACAACATTTCACGTACATAATGTACAGCTTTTTCCTCAGCTAAAGTAATGTTATATTATACATGTTTGAATATTCAATTCAAACAATTCATAAAATTATAATATGACAGTTCATGCAATTGTAACATTTCACTTTTGTTGGCGACTTCCGTTGCTTCGCTATGCCAGTCTACCATTTATGCTTTGTAACGTGTATGTAGTGCTATATTCATTATTATTAAGCAATTCTATTACTTTCTTAGCATTCTCACTTCCTTGGTGAAAATTCACGTTTTTAACTTGATTTGCCAGTTTAAGAGTTTTTATATTGCCTTTACGATTGTGCAGTGACACGAACCTGTATGAATGTGATTGGTTTACTATTCACACTGGCTTTACTTTACTCTATGGTTATGTTAGGTTTATACACATGGGTTTTGAATTGTATATGCTCACGTAGCATACTCAATTGCTTATTGTAGCAGTGACTGCTATATAGTTTCACTTCTATAGTGAAGTAAATGGAAATCGACATCAGCATTAGCCATAAAGTAGGTGACTAGTGTGCTGACATACGCTTTGATAAAACTGGCCTTCTGAAAACCAGTTGATCATCTTTTTGTTCATTTAACCTTTTTATTGTTTTAAAGTATGCATGTAGACATCCGATAATAATAATAATAATAATAATAATAATAATTGTTATGTAATGGTGGTAGATAAGATAAACTTGTGATATACTCGGGGATAGCTCAGCTTAGCCAAATATTCAGCTTTGAACAAAATTTATAATCTGAATAGTGAAGGTTTAGCTTTGTAGTCCGATGTTTTACTGATTGTTTGTTTGATTGATTGAATAGTGGTTTAAGTTCCAGTCAAGAATATTTCTCGTACATCAAAAATTAACCAGCTATAGGTGAAGTAACAAAAATACTTGCTTCTCTTGCTTATGGTTTATTTGTTTCCAAATAAATACGCTATGGTAGAGCTTGTTCCCACTACGGGGACTTTGTACAACGAAGTAGGCTGCTTGCAAATAAATTGTTGACTCAGGGATATTGCAAGCCTAGGGTTATCAAGGCCCTCAAAAAGTTTTATGGCCGTCATCACAGTATTGTTGATAAGTTTTTATGTCTCTGTGTCCAGGATTGCCCTGGATTTATTTGACGTCTCATAGTTCCATGTTCCTTTCACACAATTTTGATTACAAATGTGGCGGGTGTAGCTACCTAAACAGGAGGTGGTTACCCTTCCGGAGCACCCGGCCTAGCTTCCCTGGTGGAAGTTCACGTGTCTAACCTAACTTGTCAGTTCCAAAGTTTTTACTTTGCTTCTGGATTGTGATTCGGACATGGATTAGTATGTTTGTTTTTTATTAGCAATGCGCTCAGGCCAATGTGTAGAAAGTGTACCTCTGTGTATCGGTTTTTAAGGTCTCTCGCGAAGGGCCCGGATAACTAGTGGAACTTCATGAACAATACTTCAAAAGAAGTTTGAATATTTTTCAGTAATTTACCACACAAAACTTTTGAAAGTAAAATTATCGTAAATGACTGCAATTGCTTTGATTTAGTGATTGCACAACGTGACCCTATAAATTAAGAATTATTTAAAACAATTGACATGATTTTAATTACACATCTATCATTACCAAATCGACAACCAATAATTACCTAATATAATTATAATTAGTTGTGGTTGATTGCGTAATTTAAATCAACTTTCACATCTACAGTACAGACCTGTCGAAAATCTAACACGAAGATAAAGACTGTCAATTCCACAGCTCATTCGGTCCTTAGTTAGTTATACCTGTATCTCGGCAGCTGCCATCTATCTCTCGACAGCTGCTATCTACAAATGTATCTCCCAGTAACTTTTCGGTCACTAGTTACCCATATCTCTGCCATTTTACAACATTTCGTTCGAGTTTCGACAGCTTTTCGTTAGCTCAATGTAAACTTTACAACTAATCTGTACTATACACAGGAATGCAAGAATAATATCATATGAATGTAATTTTCATATTTTTATGGCTTTTTATATCATTACAATATATTGAAATGCAAATTATGTTCAAGTTATCATACAATGCAGACCCGTCGAAAGTTTAACACTAAGCGAACGAAAGAGTACCAAATCGGCAGCTCATCTCGGACCCTCGCCAGCTATACCGGTATCTTTTCGGCAACTGCATATATCTCCTGGTGGCTTTTTGGCTACTACGTAAAAGGAATTTATACCTCGAGCACTTAGAATACGAGTTCGATTTTATTTCGCTAGCTCAGTATTAGAATTTCGACAGGTTTGTACTGTATTCAAGGTCTGTTGGTTATGATACATCTTTTACATAATAACATAAAATTATTCAGTTCACGAATTCGATTAAGTGTTTACTTCACATATGGAACATATTAAATAGTGCATTCACTGCATGTTTGTGTTTGATGAACAGCCCCCGGATTTACCTACCAAGCGTCTTTTCCTGTTATTTGGTGAAATCATGATGGAGTCCATACCGATACAAGTTTATTCTATTCAAATCGAAGGCGAAGGTAACTATATTAGGTTAGAGAGAAACACAAAATCACTTTTCGTATTTGGTATTGTTTTATCATATGTAAAATACAACATACATGTATATATGCATGGTATATGTCTATTTGGATCCTTAAGATATGGTTGGTTGCACTAGCCATAGTAAAAACGGGACATGTCGAAAAGTGCATTCGTCGTAGGAGTACAGATAACAATTTGTATGTTATTGATGTCTTATAGTATCAATTTCCCTTCATTCTCAATTATGCTTTTACAGATGGCTGATTTAGCTAGCTAGACAGTTGTGCGTACCCTTCCGGAGCACATAGTCTAACTTCCCTAGTAGAGGTACAAGTGTTTAACTTAATTTGACAATTTTCAAAGCTTTGAGATTGTGATTTGTACATGGACCGGAATGTTTGTGTTAGATTTCCTACTTAGTAAAATCAAATACAAATTAAACGTATTTTGAAATCCAAGCTAAACCTGTTTTAATTTCGATGCATCAGACGGTTGTTTCGGAATAAAATCCCTCATCATTATGGTAACTTCTCTATTATGATAGAGGAAGTATTCTACTTTACATTACATGCAAACAGTTGTTGCGGAAGTACCGCGGCTCATTGAATTGAATTGATTTGGCGAGTTCATTACTGAAAGATGGGTGTTGATTTGCACCAATGTGCATGTGTATATAGTGAGTCAAGTTTGACCTGGTCGTTTGACCTTTAATCTTCATATTTAAATAGAGCTATCCAGTATGTAATTTAGGAACCACATGTTGATGAATAAGGATAGATGATAGTAATACTGGGTGCCAGGTGTTTATGGTGATGGTACATGCTGTTTTATCTTACTAACACTCTAATATTCAAATTAAAGGTCAATCGGTCAGTTCAAACCTGACACACTGTAGTAATACGTTTTATAACTTCAATGATAAGCTACTGCCTGCGATTTATTTATTTTTGTATCTTTGAACTATGATTGAAAACTTAAAGCTATTGCGATGTGAACCAAACAGAAAACCTCCTGGTCTATTTTGTATTAATGACACTTGTTTTGTCGATCTAACCTAGAGGGACCTCTATTTATACCCTCCATTAGAATTAGAATTTTGACTGAAAAAGCCTAAAATTTGGATTCAAGCCATTTTTGCGTGAAAACAATTTACAGGGGCGGGGCTAAAAAGGAAGTCATACCCGAATCTTTCAGTGTTGTCGTGTGGAATTTTATTGATTTTATTTAATCGCGTCATACTTTGTAAACTTTATAAACAAGTTTCATTTAATGGTATTTACTTTATAATGATAAACAACTTATTTTTGGCAGCCCACCCTAAACTATTGTAAATCTTGGAGACACTAGCACATTAGTAAAGTGTCATCGATAATGTCAGCGCTTTTCATAATATTAAAATAGGTTTATGGTTGATAAATATGACAACAAGCTAAAGTCTGTGTAACTAAAATATCACGGACGTACCGGTAAATATTTGACGTCCTAAAGTTCCATGTTTATTTCATTCAGATCAAAAATGCAGCTGGTGTAGCACACTAACAGGAGGTACTTGCTCTTCCGGCGCACCCCGTCTCACCTACTCAAGTCTGTGTCATACCACGGACGTACCGGTATATGACGTCCTAAAATTCCATATTTATTTTATTCTGATCTAAAATCATGTAGATGGCGTAGCAAACTAACAGAAGGTGCTTGCTCTTCCGGCGCACCCCGTCTCACTTACTCAAGTCAATGTCTGTGTATCTAAAAATATCACGAACGCACCTTTATAAGACGTTCTACTTTCATTCGATCTGATCTAAAATATGACTGGCGTAGCTAACTAACAGGAGATGCTTGCTCTTCCAGAGTACCCGGCCTCACTTACCTGGTTGACGGTCACTTGTTGAACTGAACTTTCAAGTTTTTACAGTATTTACTTGTTTTATGGATGCCGTATGGTCATGTACTGGTACGTTTGTTTTTGATTCATATTCCTCGGGGCATCTATGATCTAAAGCACACGTTTACGGATTACGGTGACTGGCTCACAATGTCTAGGTATGGACCACACTTAGGATAGTTCCTAGTTCCAAAAAAGTTTGTTAGTTCACTTGTAACAGAACGATGGTTTTCCGTGATTCTGGTTTTCTCTACCATCTTGTTACTTACCATATAGAAATAAGAGATAAAACACTAATATTTTATTGCACTCCTGTAAAAACTT
This sequence comes from Anadara kagoshimensis, assembly GCA_021292105.1. Taxonomy (NCBI): domain Eukaryota; kingdom Metazoa; phylum Mollusca; class Bivalvia; order Arcoida; family Arcidae; genus Anadara; species Anadara kagoshimensis. Next base: position 33,289,693 of record CM037873.1, on the reverse strand, counting down.
ACATAATAGGCTTATGACTTGGATAGATATGCCACAGATAACGCATTATTACAATACCAAAGTTGTCCCCATTTGCTGATTTAATCTACCGCAAAACGTGCACACATTACTAAGAAAAAATGTTATCTAATATAATATTAAAAATACTACTAAGAACATCCATGCCTACGCAATACCACGATTCCAAATGTTATCATGTGCTTTAAACTTCAAAGAAAATTAAACACCCTTTTTTCTCCGTCGGCGAAACGTCGTCTTCGATTTACAATAAAACAGCAAACTATAAAGGCAATTTTAAGAGGCTTGTCTGGTATCACATTTAAAGTTAAATATTTATTTGTTTAACTTGGATATAAAACTGTTGTTCAATATGATTTTGTTTTTTAAATACTATGTAAACTTTTTACAACCTCTTTATGACTGCATTCGTGTGTCAGAGTGTATATTCAAATTCAAGATGTTGTAAAATGTTTTGGCATATGATTTGTACATGCATGTATTTCGTTTCTAAAATATTAAACGGAATCTGACCAATACTTGAACAATTCTTTTGCCAAGCACTGTAACGCCACATAGCGGTGTTGCTGCATAAACGCGCCCGACACGTCTATGCGGGGAATTTCCAACGCATAAAGAAGTCGGTCACGTTTATGCGGCGGCGTTCAACGCAGAAAGATTCGTTGTTTATATGCGGCGCAAGGCTGCCTTTTTGACGCATAAAGAGGACTGATTTTAACGACTTAGTATGAACTTATCTCGACAAAAACGGTGGTGGTGACATTAATGATGACGACGACGGTGACAATTAAAAATTTATGTCGTTGTTGATAATGGTAATACTAATTGTAAGGAGAAGGTGGAAAATCGGGATGGGGACGATGAGAGCGCGACGCGATGTTAACATCGCCGTGCCGTGCGATGGTAACTGCAATGTCGATGGGTGTTAAATTATGAATTGGGTAGAATTTCGACGTTTGCTTTTAAAAATAACAAAAATAATACAATGATGATAATGATGATCATCACGATGATAGTGAAGGTGGTGGTGTTTTTAGTGCAGGTGGTAATGATGATGGAGGTGTAGGTGATGATAGTAAATGTTTTCATTATGCGGCGGAATGTACCCTTTTTGCCGCATAAAAGCGTCCTCTTTATGCGTTGAAATTCCGCGCATAGACGTGCTGGAACACGTTTATGCGGCAACACCGCTATGTGGCGTAACAAAGCACTCGACACATGATGAGGCAGGCGTTGCACGTTTATGAAGAAATCTCCCTGCACATAGCCCTGCGTGCACTGCAAAAGTAAAAAAATTCCGCCTCTCCACCTATAGATGGTGACATCTCGATATAAGTGAAATATTCTTGACTTGGACGTGATATCTATTCAATCAACCAATCTGTACAAACCTTGACTACAGAATCTTTCATTAATTAGTAGCTTTAAGGAACGCAGACATCATTTGTATGAATGATTTATATTTATTCTTATTGCACTATTTTAAGCAAATATAAAGTCATATTGAAAACAAAATCAATGGCATGTGATTTACATAACGCACAGACATGTCTCTGGACAGATCCTATTGTAAAATGTTTGTCAGTTCACTTGCCAAAAGTCGATGGATTTTCTCCGACACTCTGGTTTCCTCCACCATCGCAGTGCTACCACTTCGATAAAAGGGAAAGAATTTCATCTTTGCTCCGGTTTCCTCCACCATCCCAGAACTGACTACCTTGATATAAGTGAAAGAATTTCGTTGTCACTCCGGTTTCCTCCACCATCCCAGATCTGACAACCTTGATATAAGTGAAAGAATTTCGTCGTCATTCCGGTTTCCTTCACCATCCCAGATCTGACAACCTTGATATAAGTGAAAGAATTTCGTCGTCATTCCGGTTTCCTCCACCATCCGAGAACTGACTACTTCAATATAAGTTAGAGAATTTCGTCGTCACTCCGGACCACTGCGGTAGCTCAGTTGGTAGAGTGCTCGCTCCGTAAGTGGGAGGTCGTGGGTTCGATCCCCTGCCGGGTCTGACCCAAGACTTGAAAGTGGGTAGTGACTGTTCTTTCGCCAAGCACTCGGCATTACGAAATGAAAGTCACGGTTCTTTCGGATGGGAACTTAAAATAAACGAGCCCACCGTGTCAAGGTGGGCTTGGCACGCTAAAGAACCCTGCTGTATAATGCCATAAGCGCAACGCACAGGCAAAATTTCTGCACTTTCGCCTATAGCTGGCGACGTCTCGATATAAGTGAAATATTCTTGACTGGGACGTTAAACACCATTACTCACTCACTCACTCGTCGTCACTCCGGGTTACGCCACTATCCCAGAACTGACTTCCTCAATATAAGTGAAAGAATTTTGTTGTCACTCCGGTTTCCTCCATCATCCTAGAAATGACCACCCCGATATGTGAGTTTTTACGACCAAGTCAAAATTTACTCGTCAGTAGTTTTTTTTCTTTTTTTTCTGAAAAGTCGAAGGAATCGGAGAGCCAAGAGAAAAACCCCACTTAGTAGTGAGCCGAAAAAATGAAAAATTTCATACTAAAATTAGCCAAGAGCTGATACTTACTGTACCATAAGCTGACATTTTAAACCACTTAGCTGCCAAATCTTTCATTAATTAGTAGTTTCTAAGATTTAAAAATCGCAGACATCATTTGTATGAATGATTTATACTTTCTTATTGCACTATTTCAAGCAACTACAAGTAATGATTAGAACAAAATCAATGGCATGTGATTTACATACCTTACATACATGTCGAAAGTTTAACATTCAGCTAAAGACGGAGTCGTATCTCGGCTGTCCTGTGGTCGAGATGCAGATAAGTAATACAGAAAAGGTGCAAAATGACAGATAGCAGCTGTCGGTTAGGTAGTGGCTGAAAAGGCGCAAAGATATATACCAACAGTCGATTTATACAGCTAACAAGGAACCGAGATGAGGAGACGATTTGGCACTAGTTTGTTCGCTTTTAAATGTTAAACTTTCGACAGGCTTATACTGTATATAGATAACTATAAGATTGCTTTTACAATATTATCGACCGACAATGAGGAAATGTGACAATATGCTTCAATTTTTTATCATGGTTAAATATTATGCACCTTCCTCCGTCATTAATATCTACACAAAATTCTAACGACAATGATTACTTATCCTTTCATTTACGAAGCAGCGGAATGGCAAACAAGTCCAGTATGTAAAATTTTGTGACTAAATAGGAATTTTTTCCTAAAAAATTTACATTTTTAGATTTTGATATTTATATGGCAAAATGTTACCGTGGTTATTTTAGTTAATGACTTGTGCAATACGATTACCGTTTACGATTTCGCGTTAAAATGCCAAATTAGGTACCAGATGTTTCTACAAGAAATTCCTGAAATAAAAAATGGTACATATATTTCACACATGACGAGTTTAGCTGGCTAGACAGGGGGTGTTTAATCCTCCGGAGCACCCGATCTCACTTGCATGGTGGAAGTTCACGTGTTTAACCAATTTTACCAGTTTTTACCGGTATGTTTGCTGTTGATATCATTCAATATAAAATAACAACATAAAAGTTGTTTTCGTACACCATTCATTGAATCATATAGCTAAGTTTAGAATTTAATTAATGATGAATGGAAACATTTGAAAATTGTATACAGCTACCAACCATACAATGTAGACAGTTCAACATAAACAACAAGAAGAAGAGGAGCTAAACCGCTGTTGCCGATATAGACAGCTCATGAGATGGATAACGGCTATCGAAAAGCTGCCAAAATCTAGCGAACGAGGAACTTAGTCAAGCTCCCGATTACGCAATAGCTAGCAGCTTGGTATTAATCTTTCGACATTCTTGTACTGTACATTCTTTCGTTACAAACATAGTTCTAAAATGTATTGCCATAAATTTCTATAATTATTTATTCCTTTCATGTTTTTTATTTTACAGAGATTGTGATGACCGCTGCTAAGCGTGATTCTTCAGCCATCATGCGACTGGAGAGGATGTTTAACAGCGAAATTGACCAGAACAAAGTCCACCATGTATGCGGCGGACCCTACAAGGGAATCTTGATCAACAAAGCCGCTTCAGGTCAGTAAATATAGTTGACTTCAATTAGCTTGATTGCAACCAACGTTCTTGCGACGTTTTGAGAGTAGAGTTTTCAAGAGGCAACATTTTCTATCGAGTGACCAGGCTATGGCAAGCAAGAGAGAGAGAGAGAGAGAGAGAGCAGCGGCTGAAATTCCGATTTTGCACTAATTCCATGTTTTGATACAGGCAAATTAGGTGAAACATTTGTGCTTTCACCAGGCAAATGAGGCTGGCTTCTCCGAATGAGTTAGAACCTCCTGTTTAGCTATTATAACCCACTATGCATGGCTATAAGTTAGCTAGCTTAATGCAAAATGTTTGACAGACCTGTTCTATATAAAACTCCAATACACAGTTGTTTGAATCTAGGTTTAAAAAATCCATTAGTCTAATTTTGTTTTACATACAACTAAATAACTAAATGCATGCATGTTGTACATTTTGTTGCAAATATACAAAGTGGATAGAATGTCTTCAAACATAATCGCATAAGTTTGAAAGTATCGATTTTGATAGTGAAATATGTTTTTATTGATGTTTTTAATTGTTTTCAATCATTGTTTGAACTTTGAACAGCTGGGCCCTGAAATAAAAACTCAAAACAGGTACACTATCCTGTAAACGTATTTATTTTTGCGGTGTATAAATTTTCGCTTATTTCGCGGTCGTTTGTTTTGCACAAAAGTATTATTATGATTTTTGTGTTATAGTGCATATTTAAAGAAACATTTAAATTTAACTACGCGGATATGTCTAAATTTTATATACCTCGAAAATAAATACACGCGAAATTAAATACGTTTACAGTACTAAAAGTATAAACAGAAATGGATTACACTCAGTTTTTTGTCTATAAAAGTTATTTATGAAAATATTTTATTTTTTCCTGATGAAATGTATTTATAATCAACCGGCCTAATATGCACTTAACATGTTTAGGTTTCCATAATGTATATTTTGAAATAATACAGCTTTACTGAGAAAAATTTGGCATTTCTACAATGATGGAGAATTAACAATGTGTATACGCTACTTTTTTTACGATGTAAGGAACACAGATATGTCATAACCTTTTGTATTCATATAACCTGTTTATTACATGAAGGCTAATCAACCATGTGCTGTGTCCTGTGTAACCACATCATGTTATGTTTAATTATCTTATACCACAATGCATTCTGAAGTTATTTGTGATAGAATTCAGATCGACTTACACGTGAGCGGCTTTAAGTATGTGCCTGGAATTCACATTTTCATTAATTTTCAGAAATATACACAAATGTATTGTGTTTCTCAGACTAACATTGGTGCTACCTTTCTACTTATAATATAATTGAGCAATAGATTAAAACATATCAGTGATACATTTGTGTTCTTTAAATTAATTATACAAACATTAAAAAAAACAATTATAATTTGTATTATTTCAAATGTAAGTAATTTTGCAATTTACTTGACCACTGTTGGATCACTTTAATCTCTTTATAACCATGTGTACAGGTGTTTATTTTTCTTTGGCCTGATGGTATTGTCACCAGACTATGGTCTGGTCTTTAAGTCAATTAACTGTTTTGAATGCAACTGATAGTAAAATGTGTTGGGTTTGACATGAGAGGTGGGGTAAAAACTTGGATTTTTTCAGGTTGAACATTTTTGACAAAATTACACTATACAGAGGCAAAGTCCAAAGCGACGAAAAACTCAAACCGTCATGGTATATTAGGCTGAGTCTTGTTTTATACATAGCCAAATTTCTGTTTCTCACCTTCATCTTCTTAAATACCCTACATTTTATTTGATAAAAAAGCAGTATGAGGTCTTTGTATTCAAACTTATAATGGATACATTTGACTTTTCACAGTTAAATGTTCCTTTCATTCGCGATTTTGATTTCAAACGTGGTTGGTGTAGTTAGACCGGAGGTGCTTACCTATCCGGAGCACCCGGTCCTACTTTTCTGGCGGAAGTCTAGGCTTGCAATATCCCTGAGTCAACAATGAATTTGTAAGCAGCTTCCTTAGTTGTTTAAAATTTGCGTAATGGTGCCATGTGCTACTTTTGAAATTTTATGAAATAATTTAATTCAAAAGTAGCACATGACAGTGGGGAAAAACCCCTTTTATTATAAACTAGTACGTAGCTTCCTTCGTTGCAAAATGTCCCTGTATTGGGAACAATCTAACTAATGTGACACATGAATCACTATTTCAATATCAATACCTAGCAAATTTGTTCAATAAGGGATAAGTATTTACATTAAATTTACAAACAAAATATTAAAACTTGAAATAGTGTGTACACTGTGCGCACTGTATAGGTGAAGTGCGTGATTTCCATACCTTATTTGCCCATGTGCATTATGCTGTTCTGTAAACACGTTTTAATTTTTTTCTTTAACATTTTAAATCTGATATGGTATTTTATAAAGTTTTAAGATTATATAATAATACACCGTTAGTTTTTCTCTATTACTAGTATTTCCCCCATAAGAAGTGGGGGTATGAAGTGTTTGTTCTATTTTTCCCGCCATTGTCCGCCACGTTTTTTTTTCTTTTTTCGAAAACTCTTAAACTGGATCTTCATTAAACTTTACACGAACTATTTAGGCTCGAGTAAATGTGCCATTGGCTTTTCGTATATTAATCATGATTTTTTTTTGTAAAACATGGATTATCCAGTTTGTGTTCTTTGAAATGACATCCCTTTTATTTTCATGTTGATGATTGAGTTTAAACGGTCTACGTATGGTCTGTCCGCCAATGTACAGGCCGAATCTGTCTCTTTTCAGTTAAAACTTGTGTATTAATTAATTTATTAATTTATTAATTTATTTATTTATTCACTTTCTATCTTTCTTTCTTTCTTTTCTCATTTATTTGTTTTTTCATTTTGTTCATCAAAAACTTAATTTATATTTTGTTCACCAAAAACTTAAGATTTTTACATTTATTTTAGATCTAGACGACGTCGAACCTGCGGAAGGAAGATTGGAATTTTTAGCATATTTAGTCAATGAGGATAACGACAATCAATCATTACAGGTACATATGTACATTACTGTAAAGGGGATTATTTTCGCGGGGTGAAAATTTCGCGATTTCTGAAATCTGGCAATTTGTGTGTATGTAATTTTTGGGTAACCATTATCGCGGTAAATTTCCCCTTTGCAATATATAGAATGGGATTTGAAAATCTTTCTTCAATTCAAGTAACCAAACTCAAAAATGCCGATTCATGTCCAAATCAAAATCCTGTAAAGGGGATTATTTTTGCAGGGTGAAAATTTTGCGATTTCTGAAATATGGAATATCGCTTGGATGTAATTTTTGCGTAACCAATATATATAACTATATATTAACCTGTATGCTAAAATGTTTGCCTATACAGTGTATAGAATGGGATTTGAAAATAAATTTTTCTTCAATTTAATTCCAAATCAAAATCCTGAGGGGGGAAACTTTGAAAACTGACAAAATAGTTAGCACGCCTCCACCTCTATCTAGCTAGCTACGATGGAAATCATATACATGTACATGACTACAGTCATGTCAACATTGAAAAATAAACAGAAGAAAAACAAACAAAAAAAAATAGTCAGACAAATATTAAAACTACTTATTATAAAACCCCTAATCATAAATTGGCCCTTGTCTTGTGACATTTTTTGTCACTTTTTCTAATTTAGAAAATTGATAGTTTTAAAGGCAACATAAGAATATTGTTGCTTAACCTTGACGGATGAACCATGTACCTTCAGTTGCAGGAACGACGCAGTTACATACTGAAACACTCAAACACACTATTGATTTTACGCCAGACGTATCCTAAATTATATAACATGTTGTTTCTAATAAGCGTTATTTTTATTAGCTATAAAGTTATTTATACTATCAGATCTTTCAGAAGTAAAATGAACAAATGTTCTATAATCGAACATTATTCAAAATAATTTTATAGTTTTAGGATCGTAATCATACGTTGCTTTTTTGGAAGATGCTTTCTAAATTTAGAAAAGCATTAATCCAAATAAGGAATATAGGATCGGGGTAACCACAGTGTGTGAACGACGATAATCAAACACAAACATATCTGCCAATGTTCAAATCACAAATCCACATGTGGTGAGTGTAGCTAGCTGAATAGGGGGGACTTCCGGAGCACCTGGCATCACTTCCCTGGTGGAAGTTTACGTGTTTAACCTAATTTGTCAGCTTCATAGGTTTTTACTTTGCTTTAGATTGTATTTTAGACATGGATTGGTATGTTTGTTTTGAACCCAAAAACAAAGTAAACAAACAAACAAAAATGACAAATAAATTTAAACTCGTGAACAAAACAAACTAACACAACAGTTTTAGAAGATCGAATTCGTGGTATATTTAATTAAGTCCTATTCTTTTTTAATTCATTATCACTCGTATTTTCTGACTATTGTTTTAAAAATGTACGATTCCTAAATATCTTCGCAATATTTTATCACAACCTACTATGCATGTAAAGAAGAAACTGAAAGAGAGTGATTGCACATTGCAGACTACTGTTGCGGTGATAAGAACAGACACGTTTATGTACCTATATACCCAAAAAGTAGCCTTACATCTATAAAAAGATATTCAATTTGCATTGTGATCAGAAACAAATAAATTTAATTCCACGTGTTTAACTTAGCAAGTTTCCAAACCTGTAACTCTTTTGGGTTATGATTTGAACATGGTTTGTTTGTGTTTCATTACTTGAATTGTATTATACTGAGGTATATTGCGAGCATAAGCTTGTCAGGCTCCAAAAAAGGTTTATGTCCGTCATCACAATGTTAAAATTGTTGAAAAGTATATGTCTCTATATCCAAAATTACCATGGATTTATTTGCCGTGCCATGTTCCTGTCATTATCCATTTCAATTTCACTTGTTGCGGGTGTGCTTACAATTTTGTAGCACCCGGCCTCACTTCCATTGTGGAATTTTACTTGTTTAGTCTAATTTTCAAGGATTGTAATCTTGGCATGGATTGGTATGTTTGTTTTTGACTGTATCGTATTCTATTGTATTGCATTGAAGGAACGGCATAGTTACATAATTATAATGAATATAATGTACGCACAGTGAAACAATAACTTTGTTTTAAAACAAGACTTGTTTCACAGAAAAAGTAGAAACTGTACTCTGTGTTGTTATTTTTGTGTCAATGACGTAATATCTCATCGATTTCATGCCATAACACTGTCTGCGTACGAAATCTGGAGAGAATTCAATCTGTCTGGACTGGAAAAAAATACACACAAATAATGATGTCTGCATTACTAAGAAAACACTTGAGTTATTATCAGTGTTATGTGGTTTAGTCATGATATTTTTATCATAATGATCAGTGGACAAATCAATAAGAATTTCTTTTTGTTAGAGTAGAGCTTGTTTACTTTATGAGAACTTTATACAACGCAGCAAGCTGATTAGAAATAACTTGTTTACGCAATGATTTTGCATGCCAAGATCTTCAAAAGTTTTATGGTCGTCATCACAATATTGTTAATAAGTATGATGTCTCTGTATCTAAAATTACCCTGGGTTTATTTGACGTCCAATAGTTCCATGTTCTTTCTATTCTTATCCTTCCGGAGCAACCGGCCTCACTTCTCTTGTGGGAATTCACATGTTTAACGTTATGTGCCAGCTTTTGAAACTTTTCACCTTGATTTTGGATTCTCATCTAGACAGGGATTGGTATGTTTGTTTTAGAATGTATTGGTTTGTATGGTCTTAAATACATTTTACAAATATAATGTAGACATACTTTAGAGTTTACTTGTGTTTTAAATCAAGACCTATTTCACGGTATAAGATAAAATTAAACTGCACGCCACTCAATAATTTCTCGATTTCATAACATAAAACTGTCTGCTTACGGAACAATTGATGTCTGCATTGCAAAGAAAACACGTTAGATATTATCGTGATGCTATTTTTATGATATTGTCAGCTGTTTGTAGACAAATCAATAAGAATTTTTCTATTTACCTTCCCATAGGATTACTGGAAACTAAGGTTCTGGTTTCGTGGAAAAGCTGATGGGATAGTCAAGAAAAAGACATTTACCGATTATTTCCAAGAGTTGATGAATCCATCAAACTTTCCCAAAAGTAAGAAACTGTGTTTTATTATAGTATTTCTTTGATAGTTTCAATATCAGCACATACAGCTTTATAGAGTATACTAAAATGGTCATTAGATTTTTGTATTCAGTAAAATAAATCTGTACCAACTTATTGATATTCGAAGTCCTCTATAGATAATCTTTCGCATAATAAGAGCTTTCTAACTGATTCAAAAACTTACACTTCTTGTAGAAACCATTGACTAGTTTGGAGATGTTTGAAGCCAATCTCATATTTCAATTCGATAAACTCTTTCCAAAAGTACATGTATTTTTAAATAACGAATCAAAACAATAGTGTTGATTCGCATTCTCTCTTTCTCTCTCGAATGCATTAACAGAAAGGTCTCTCTCTCTCTCTTTCTCTCTCTCTCTCAAGATAATGATTTTATCTTGTTTTTCATATACAGATTATATAGGGTTCATAAAGAAAGCCCTCGTCTTGTTGCGAGCCTATCCAGTGATCAAGCGTGTAGAACTAGAAGTACAACAAACACATGAACCATCACCAGATGACGAGGAATCATTACCACCAATAAGTATGTATAACACGTTTGTATTTCACGTTGATAAGAATAATTGAATTACTTCCCTTGCATCGGGTATTTGTAGAGCATTTTGTAGCTGAAAAATAAACTTGCTTTTGGCGATAAAATATTGAATGAAGAACCAATAATATATTAAATTAATAATTGATACTTTATTCGAAAGTTTAACTAACAATAAATGGAACTGACAAGTCATGTTAGACACGTGATCTTCCAACAGAGAAGTGAGGCCGGGTGCTCCGGAAGGGTAAGCATCTTCTGTTTAGCTAGCAACAACCGTCACGTGTGTAATGAAAATTGTGTGAAAGGAGCATGGAACTATGGACATCAAATATCCAGGGACATCCCGAACACAGAGACATCAAACTTATCAACAATACTGTGATGACGGCCATAAAACTTTTTGAGTGCTTTGATAAACCTAGACTTGCAATATTTCCGAGTCAACAATTTATTTGCAAGCAGCCTGCTTCGTTGTCCCCTTAATGAGAATAAGCTCTAATGTATATATCAACTGAAATAAAATTTTATAAGATACGAGAAAATTATTGGAATGCTTTGTTAATTCATACATCGGCAAAGTTATCTATAAATGGTCATAAGGCAAAAGTAAACGATTGGCGAATTCACGAGTATCCAAAACAAAATTGCCAATGACAACGCTACATTTGTTGTTCATTTTTTTCGCCATTTAACATTTTTAAACTAAATTTGCTTGTGATAAATGGTATTTAAATGGTTTGATCCAAAAATGACTCATAAAATAGTATACTTATTTACTTTTTTCATTGTAGGAAGCTTTACCTCCGTTTTCACACCAGCCGCCTATTCGTATTATTTCATCCCAGAAGTGCCAATAAACAATAAAACATTTTTGACATTCATGATAAAAGCTGCAGGAGATGCGCACATAGCATTGTCAGCAGTTTACAGTGACGTAGACCGCAAAACTGTGGAAATCGTCATTGGTACGGATGGGAATACCAAATCCATGATCAGAGATGGTGCTATGGGTCAACTTAAATCAGAAGCTATAACAATGAATGTTTTAAATGAAAAAGAATTTCGATACTTCTGGATAAGTTGGGCTGACCACCACATTGAGGTAGGACGAGGAGCTCAGTATGGGTATGGACGATTTTTGCACTGGCACATTCCACCACATAGACAGTTCAATGTCAATTGTCTAGCTGTTACTACGGGGAAGATGTCAAGAGGTCAATGGGAATTTGCAGAGCTTCTAGGTAAGCGAAAAGTATAAGGCACGTTTGCTAAATTTACCATTTTATTTTTAGTTGAAGTTGAATCCATTTATGGGAGTCTTTCATGAGCACATTATCATCATTTCATAACACACATATTTAAGTAACCAGAAAAGGAAGAGGCATATTCATATTTCTGTTCCCACAACGAAATAGGTGCATAGAGTGTTTAGTCTATTTTTTCTGCAAACATTTCGTTTGTAGCTCTTCTTGAAACATATTCAATAAATCTTCTCTTATTAAACTTCACAGAAACAATGTTTGGGTGGAGTATTGGTCATTGGCTAGTCGTATTTCTCAGTTAGAAATCGCATGAAGGCATTTTAATGATATCTCATTTCAGTTATAATCTGTTGCATTTAGCATGGCATGAAGTAGATTTTCGTTTAAAATAACTTGCAAGTTAAACTTAATTATTTATGAATAAAAAATGTACAGCACAGACCTGTCGAAAGATTAACACTTAGCTAACGAAAAGGGGTAGAATTTCGGCAACCATGGACAAGCAGTTACCGAAAAGTTGACGAAAGGTAGATAGCAATTGCCAAGAAACTGTGGAGATGTAGCTAGCGAGGAGCCGAAATGAACTGCCGAAATTCGTTGGCTTAATTTTAAGCTTTCGACAGGTCTGTACTGTAGTAAAGAATACATTACCCGTGTCAAACCTCTGGCGTAAGCTTTCGCTTCTTATGTTAATTGGTAGGGGTGACAATATGGCTTAAAGATTTAAGAGATTTTGGAAAATGTTTCTTAATCGATTTCTGATTTAATTAATACGCGATTATTGCTGTTGTTATGATAAGTCATACTTTTGTATTTGTAGATGAAAGGGATTTCGGAAAGGAAGCCAAGAAAAACCGTGTTAAACTTTCTTTATTATGGATTGCCAAGAAACAGAGAATGTTGCAATGTCTTGAAGATGCATATCCAAATACAGTTTACATAGCTGATTTATTACAGTAAATGCATTTGTATTCTTTTCTTTGTAACATGTTGCCTGTAAAGCCTTTGTCGTTATGTTGTTAGTTTTGTTACTTGTATAACTGTCTTTTGAAAAGAACTTGTTTCATATTATACGGAATTTTTCCATATTATTTGTCGAAAGCATTGTTATTAATATCGTACTGCATTCAATATACATAATTATATATTACTGTGGTAATGGCACGAGTAAAGCTGAATTTACATTTAAGAAACGTAAATTCATACAAATGTTTCTTGTCAGCCTTTAAACAAACACAAATAATAATAATATATGTAATAATTATAATAATCATCATCATAATCAGCATGTAAAATCATTATTTACATTCTGCCATAACTAGCTTGCGAATAACCACAAGGAACAAATTATTTAAAACATAGACAGCCAAAGTTAAATCATTTATGGTGTGAAATACCATTTTTTATATGTATTTAATGACCAAATTAAAAAAGTTGTATTAAATAACGGTAATTTACGTTTTAAAATATCATGTTCTGGATGCTTGTGTTACACTTCATACATTTTAGCTCTTGTGTGATATAGACATTTTACTAGTTTATACTAAGGTTACTTATGTTAACAAACGTTTGATCTTGCTTTCAGACAAAGTAAGATAAAGCAGTCTGATATGATACCAGCAGTTGTAATGTTGAAAGATTTACAGAAGAAATGGCTAATTAAAGAAGTAGAAGAAGGTCATTGGATGAGGTTACAGAGTGGTGGTGAAGTTGCCAAGGACCATGGTATGGTTGTGTTTCGTTCTCGTCTTACATAATTATATATTAAGCTGTATCTATCTATTTGTGATCAACAAGTTGTTCAAATCAAACCAGGATATTATATTACTATTGATATTATAATTACAACATAAGATTCTATTAATATATAATGGTTCCAAATAATAATTGTATTTATCATTTCATTATGACAAACAAGCATACCTAGTTAAGAATCTTTACTAGACAAGTACAACCGCTTCTTTCATGATAATGGTTATTTTTTATAAATTCCAAAGACTCATATTAACATTTCATGGTTTTACCCATATTTACATTATGAATGACAAGTATTCCCAGCATTTTTTCATAGACAGCAATCTGTATGAATTATGGAAGCTTTTTCTATTTTTTTTATAAATAAATAATCCGTGCCTTCGAATTCATTGTTACAATTGCTGCAATATTATGATCATTAATATTATTTGTTCTGCGGAACTTGATGAATTACTATCTGTTGTTTATGCCAAAACTTTACTTAACAATTCACATACAGTATGTCATTGCCTCCAGTATTTCATATGATATCCAGTGGAATTTGTTTTATGATTTTTAGAAGTAAGGATAGTTCAAGATTTACCAACCCTAACTGGTCACGAACAGCCTACAATAGCCATTATAACATCATTATACTGTGAGAAGTTAGCTGTTGACGCCATGATAGAAGACAAAACTACATATGTAAAATATAAAACAGAAGGTAATCACAATTATTTCCCACAATTTGGTCAGAGGCGTACTTATGAAAAAATTCATTCCGAAACGACTGTACAATGCTGCAAAACAGATTAAGTAATACCTGTTAAGGATTGTTTGTGGCCATTTACATGACTTCAAACAATAACCTAGTTATAGGTTGTCTAACTTCCCCGGTGGAAGTCAGTCTTTTGATGTATTTCGCAAGTATCCAAAGTTTTAACTTTGCTTTTGGATTTGTGATCTGAACATGGAAGTATTTTAGTGTCTGTTTATGATAAACTAGAAACGCCCTTATTTGAGTACATTTGTATATATAACGTGATCGTGCATATAATATATACATGACAAGTATTCGAAATTGTAAAAATCCTAGTCAATTGAAATGAAAACTAACAATGTGCATATTTTTCACAAAGTATCAATTTCTGACGAATATTTTTACTAATTAATTTAGACGCATTTTGCGAAGTGAGTATTTCGGATATTGATGAGAGTTAATAGAAAATGGGTTGTTACTTACCTTTCCTAAAATATTCAACATCTTTAATTAAATGCAAATATGATCATTTTTATGAGGTAGACATAAAACGAAAAAAGGACGTTCTTTCTATAAGCGCCTTGAATATACACATGCATATAAAATGCAGCTTAATCCGTTGTTGGTGACGAATGAATGCATAATATCACTCCATACCTAAATTGTGATATCGGGAAGAAATCTAGACTTGATAGTAAAACCACATACAATAAATCCAGACTGATGCAAAGTACAAAATTTCCTTGTTGAAGATAAGATATAAGCCATTACATCAATATTGCTAATTTTCTCTTCACTTTTTGAATGCTGCCAGTCAAGAAAAATCGGATAGGTAAGATCTGGTTAAACAATTGCTGTCACTTCTTTTAAAATATTCATTTTAGCATTGTTATATAGAATGTTGTATCACTGTTTTATTTTCGCTTTATACATTTGTATGGAAAACGAAAACCCTGCTGAATATTGTTGTTGTTGTTGATGTAACTTTGATGTATATATGTGTTGTCATTGGTATTGAACTAACTTACAACATGATATAAACATTCAATTGTCATTTGACCTCTCAGTCCAGTTCTTGATTTGTTCATCATAATATTGATTATAAGTATGCCATCTGTCGCAGTATCAAAATTTTTCTGAATATATTTCATATACCATAGTGTCATGCGCCCTTTTTTATTCAAAATATCGATTTTACAAGTGACGACTGTAGCAGCAGCAAGCCTGCTTACCCTTACCCTTGGTACCACCCATCCTAATTTACTTTATGGGAATTTGTTTAGCTTAATTTGACAGTTTTTTAAGTTTTTATATTGCTTTTAGGATTGTGACTTTAACTTACACCGGTTATTTGTATTTGATTTGGTAATTTTTATAGATCGAAATTTTAAAATTAGATATAGTGCTGAATATTTTCGTTAAATACGTATGCCTCTTGTAATATGTATGCAAGTTACAATTTCCTTTATGACATTATAATTTGTCCCAACAGCTTATATGTACTTTAAACAAAAAGTTAAATGTTATATATCGTTTTGTAGGTGACTCGCAGGTATACACAATAGGAAGGATTGGAGGATTCAAAGTGGTCTCTACAAAGTTGGCTAAAATAGCTGGATCAACACAAGCTGCAAAAATATCGGCGGAGAATGCAATAACACGATTATTAGGTATGTTATATTCTACTCTTCCTCAAAGCTAAATAAACTACTACTATCAATGGACATGGGATCTATTCGGTTTTGGAGTATAAAATTGACAAGAAAGCAACAACCATATGCTTATATATCTATCTACCTCTTGCAATAGGAAAATTCCAAAGCTTTTTTGAAATAGGAAATAGTTATTGGTATAAACTTAATAAAATAGATCTACATTGAATTATATGACAAGATTTGTTTACCTTGTGAATTGATTTGATTTCTCATATTTCTGTCATACCATAAACTCATTAAAGTTATTCGTGAACAGCTAGTCATACTAAATAGAGAGCTTATGTTTAAAATTTGCTAACAATTTGACTTTTCTGCCAAACAGCTGCATTTCATTGTTCAATTACAAAATGAAACTACGTCATTTCTAATTCAAACTCATGTCCATGCAATTGTTTTGAAGTAATTTTAATTTAGTACTTTAAACTGTGAAAGTTTAGCGGCAGTTTATTTTAGCGCCTTTGGTAGTCAAATCTTTCTGCTAAAATTACCTATAAAGGACTCTGATTACAAACAAATAGTTGGTGCGCTAAAGTAAAGATGCACCAATCACCTATACTGGGGAAAATCGCTGAAATATGCCTGCGCTAATATGAAAGGGTTTACAGCATTTTATACCCCATTTGCAATTATATTAGGCAATGTTAAATTGATTGATTCTTAATTTTGTGGTGTTTCAGGTACATTTAACAGAGTAGAAAGAGTTCTGTTAGTAGGCGTTGGTGGCGCCGTTCCAGATTATAGAGATGGTTCTAAACACATTCGTCTCGGCGATGTTGTGGTCTCTCTACCGTCTTCACGGAGTAAAGCTTTATACATCCAATGTAATAAAGTGGAGAAAATGATGAGAGCAGACGGATATACATATTCATTGAAAGAGTGGCACAGTAAAGATCCGACTTTACAAAATACAGCCAGTAGTTTAAATGACATTATAAAATGCAATCCCCATGTGACACGACCGTGGGAAACTTTCATGGACGAAGCTGGTGAAAGCCTAAACACAGAGGATTCAAATTTCCATCGTCCTTCATTTAAAAAAGACAAACTGTTTTATACAAATCCAGATGGAACGGTTGTGCAAATAGAACATCCAACACCAGAATTCGGTTATCGAGAAGGGCACCCTAACATTAGATATGGAATTATTGCTGGAGGGAAACTTGTGGCCCGAACAGAACACCTTAGGAAATCGTTTGCACAACTGTATGCAGTGAGAGCCTTTGATGGCGAGTTCGATGGTGTATTCGAGTCTTTGGAAGGAAATAGAAATGAAAGTTTCCTTATCATTCGTGGAATGGCGGATTATCAAGATGGCAGTCGGAAGGAGTGGCAGCCATATTCAGCGCTTGCGGCTGCCGCATATATGAAAGCTTTAATTACTGCTTTGCCTTGAATGACTTAAACGTGTGTCAAAAAATCTGCAAATCAAAATTCCAAACTAAGCATTCTAGTATAATTCCAACTTAAACATTCCAATTGCCTTACATAGATTTTGGTGCTTGTATTTGAATTGAGTTTGACCCCTTAGCTTTCTTCACGCTAAATTAGAATTATATACATGTGTTCATATAACATGCAATTCAATCAATGCTAGAAGCTGTTTTTTCTGTTATATATTTAATAAAAATCATTGAAAGAAGCATGTGTCCAACTGTTTTCCTAAATACCAGTATAAAATACAAGACTATTTTAATTCTAGATCAAGCAAAGCATACAAGTTCATGTCCAAAACACAATCGCAAAAAAAAACTTTGGAAAGGGGCAATTAAGTTAAGTGATTGTTACTGAACAAGTTTTAATTTAGCAAGACTAGAAGGTTGTGGAAATCTAAATCGTTTAAGATAATAAAATATGCAACAAATCCAACTAAGTCAACCCATTGAATAATTAAGCATGGGTTATTTTTTATGGAATTTATAAATTTACAAACCGGTGATTTTTTTAACATTGTTTATTGTTTTACCAGTCAGGTCGAGTTTTCTGGAAGGGTAAGCGTTTGTTGTCCGACTAACTAAATTTAACCCACTGTGTTTGAAATCAAAATTGAAAATGAAAGGAACATGGCACTATGTGACTCCAAATACATCCATGATCATTTTGAATACACTGAGAGGGTACTTATGGACAATATTGTGGTAACTTAAGGGATATACAGTCATTTAATTTGTTTGTGTCTGTTTTGAATCGTTTTTTTAAGTAACAGCATATTTGGAGATGCAACAGTGCGCTATCGAGAGTTTCAACTAATAGTTGTTATCAAAAACACAACGCTATAAAATATATGAACAATATTGACAACTGAAGTTTGAAGGTTGTATCAAGTCCTTCAATGACCAAGGGACTCTGTCTTAATGGTGGGAAATCTCGCAAAAGTTCCCTTATTGGCGGGCATGAATTGAGTAATAGTGTTTTACGCCTCAGTCAAGATTCTTCCTCTTATATCGATGCAATCAATCCAAGGATTTCTTCTACACTCTACACCACTATCCTACATTCAAAATTGAAAGAAAGTCTTACAGAAATTATTTTCTCGTTATTCTTTTACAAAAACAGTTAGCCAAGATACAAATATCTAGTGCTGAACAGGGATTCTGGTTAGTTTTTAAGCATCATACGGATTCCAAACAAAAATATATTGAAGATACCATCAACATAATGTTGGAGTTTTTGATAGATAACATGTTTGTTGTGTTTGATAATATCATTTTTCAGCAAATGATCGGTATACCAATGGGTACAAACTGTGTACCATTGCTTGGTGATATGATTCTTTATTCTCATGCAGCAGAATTTATGCAGAACTTTGTTAAATCTGGAAAGAAGACTGTCGCCAATTCATACTCCAAATACAGATGTATAAATGACGTTCTGTATCTTAAAAATCCAAAATTTGGTGACTATGTAAATGCTATCTATCTAGTGAGCTTGGATTAAAGATACGACTAATTCCTATTTAGACATATACCTCGATTGTGACGCCTACGAAAGGTTACATTTGAAACATAAAGACAAACGTAATTACTTTAATTTTCTTTTGTCAACTTTTCTTTTCTATGCTGCAATATATCTGCTTCTCCTGCTTACGGTGTATTTATTTCCCAATTAATACGCTATGGTAGTGAATTTGTACAAATAAGCAGGCTGCTTGCAAATAAATTGTT
Source organism: Anadara kagoshimensis (assembly GCA_021292105.1). Classification (NCBI taxonomy): domain Eukaryota; kingdom Metazoa; phylum Mollusca; class Bivalvia; order Arcoida; family Arcidae; genus Anadara; species Anadara kagoshimensis. The sequence goes on along the minus strand of CM037873.1, from coordinate 33,270,249 downwards.
GACTCAGGGATATTGCTAGCCAAGACATGTCAAGGTCCTCAAAAATGTTTTATGACCGTCACAGTATTGTTGATAAGTTTGATGTCTCTGTGTCCAGGATTGTCCTGGATATATTTGAGGTCCCATAGTTCCATGTTCTTATTATGCAATTTTGATTACACACGCGGCGCGGTAGCTAGCTAAACAGGACGCGATTGCCCTTCGGGATCACCCGGTCTCACTTTATCGGTGGAAGTTCACGTGTCTAATCAAACTTGTGAGTTCCAAATTTTTTACTTTGTTTCTAGATTGTGCATCTGATTAGTATGTTTGTTTTTGATTTAGCAACAATATCTATTTATCTGGCTAAAAAGTACTTTTAAAGCACCTGTTTTTGATCGATAAAACATGCAATTAAAACACATTGAACGAACACTCTATATTGATAATTGCTTTATTATCATTCTATCTACATTAATATCAATAATTATTGGTGATGTTTTCTTTACCAGTTTAAATTTTACAGCACTAGACGGCCGTTTCGGAATACAATTCCTCAGCAGTAGTGCTTGGACCAAAATTATGAAACCGATTTTTTTTCAAGATGTTGAAAAGATGTGCTAAGGGAATACTTTGCATGAGATAGTTTATGTTAGTTTTTGAGGAATTTCGAATTTTATCTAGCAGCAACTTTAGACAATAGCACATACACAATTATTGCCTACTGAGTTTGTGATATTCTCAGGGAAACATCTATCAGATTTTAACAGGCAAACCTGCCTTAAAGGCCACCTCTATATAAGGAGTACCTGCTTTTAAAAGCCAATTAGTTTTAACCAATTTTCCTTTATTCAGGATATTTAAACTTCTATACAAGAAGCAACAGCTTTAATAACATGTTATTTGAACCTCTATATAAAGGCCACCTGCCCATAAAGGTAACTTTTACTGGTCCTTTTGGGTGACCTTTATAGACAGGTTTGACTGTATGTATCAATATACACTACTGTCTTAAAAACCATCTTTACGTAATGGCCACCTTCTTTTAGACGCCAGTAAACATTTACTCTAATTTCTCTTTATTCGTTTTATTTTAACCTCTTCGTAAGGATCACCTGTCCATAAAGACCAATTTAACTGGTGCCTTTGACCCGCCTTTATAGACAGGGTTGATTGTATGTGCACGTATCTATATAAATCATAATTAATAATAATTTTTTTACACACTGGTTAAAAAACGTTTATATTCTATAATATTGATTGGAATAGTGACATTATTTACCTGTAATTAACCTGGCCAACAATAAAGCGTTAAGGTAATATTACAGATACAGTTATAACTGCAAAAACAATTCTTTATTTGGATAGTTGCCATAGCATAAAGCTTGCACCAACTCGATCGCTGTGCTGGTTTTTATTGAATATCGGAATAAAATATTATACAAACAGTCCGTGAATAATTTATGTCAGAAGTCCATTAACAGGGTGAACTTTTGTTTACATATAATTAATTTTTTAAAATATAAATTCTACCCCAAATTTACCTGACTAGAGGTAATCTTGTCAGTTATCAATTTCAAGTTTAGTGTAGTAAGGTAGTAATATTATTGGCTTTTATAGAGCGTCAAGTTTGACCTGACCGTTTGACCTTTAATTTGAATATTCAAAAAGACATATTCACTGTGTAATTTAGGGGGTATAGACGTATTATAGTAGCATGATATGAAGTTGATATTTACGGATAGATGCTAGTAACATTGGGTATCGGGTGTTTAATATAATAAAATGCACTGTCTTCCCTAACTCAAACAGTCTATTAGTCGAATCTAATATTCAAATTAAAGGTCAAACTGCCAGGTCAAACTTGACGCACTACATATTATAAGACGTGAACCGTGTATCTAATGAATATTCATTAATCCATTAAACCCCTCGGTTACGTGTATATTTTTCAAATGACATATACTGCACAAAGGGCAGCGTATCTTAAATAAATAGCCCAAATAAGCGTGTGTAAAAGTTGAATTGATATTTAAATTTTAGGACACAATAAACTAGTATATAGACTGTATGTTATGTCTATTTTTATCCCAAAACGTGACGTCAACATACACGATTCATTGATCATTTTAAAAGCAATATGGTTAGACGGGTAGATATGTGTTTTCTTAAATGGACATCATGTTTATATGTGAAGTGAAATGATGAGTTTTAATTAATTCCAAGATGGGGTAGACTATCTCCAGAACTTAATTTTGATCTAAATTCTAAGGTAAGAGAATATTCATTTTGTCCCAAGACCATCGCCCACTGGCGGGTACACATTGCCCACATGGTTTCTATAGTACACATGAATCTAATATGTACTCGAGTACTAGTGTTAGTACTGTTTGTACTAGTATTACTAACACTAGTATGTGCGTAGTACTTGTACGTAAAAGTACTGCGTGTAATTATTGTTATGGTGGGTTTTTTTTTAATTTGCCTGCATGCATGGCGACACTTTTTAAACCGATACTTCTAATGTCATACAAAATGTATATTAATATTGAAGAAGTCCGACATACCCCTTGTGTTTTGTTCTGTAAATGAATTGATGTTATGGTATACATTTTTACACCCAAGAAATACCGAAATACGTACTTCGTTTAATTCTTGTATTTTTTGCTTGGTGAAAGTGCATCGATATTTCTAGTGGAGTACAAAATTGATTATTGGGGGAGTTTGACATATCCTTGAATTATTTGTAAATGTGTTGATGTTATGTGTATATACATTTTTTGCATCCAGGGCATATCAAAATACTTGCAAATGTATTTACGAATACTTAATGTATTTTGCATTTGCTTGGCAACAGTACATCGACATTTCTATTGGAATGAAAAAATAGGCATTTGGGGAGTTCGACATATATTCCTTGCCATGCTTATTGCATTGATGCATATATTAATGTTGTGACAGTGACTGTGTTCAATTTTTACAACACAAATTAAAACAAAATACGTACAGTCTTTAGCGTCTTTTATAAATGGCCGTGTTTTATGTGTTATTATCGACGATATCGATTATGCAATATGGAGTTTAATTATAAATTCAAAAGTCCCTGTTAGGGTTTGACTAGCTAAGACTTGAAAATGGGTAGTGACTATTCTTTCGCCAAGCACTCGGCATTTGGAGATGATAGTCACAGGGTCCTTCAGAAGAGACGCTAAAAACCAATACCCTTTCGTTAGAACCTCGCTGCGCTGGCATTGCTTTTGGTGCACTTTAAAGGTATAAATGTCTGCTACTTCACCTACATGTATAACTGGTGACGTTTCGATGTAAATACAATCTTCTTGATTTCGAGACGTAAAATCGCATTCATTCAATCAATCAAGCAATCTAAAGTGTCACGGGAACTTGATTTGTTAAGAAATCTTGCATTCACACGTAGCAAAGCTGTGGAAGGAACACTTTCTTCTTCGTTAATAATACAAAGTAAAGATCAAGAATTGTACAAACATTTTATCCACATAGTTCTGTTTTAAAGTAAGATGCGTCCAACCTTTCATCGTTGTTTTTATCAAAAAATACGTTTGTCTTCCAGCACAGGAAGATAACTTCATTGTATGTAACTATACGCCACCTCAAGGAACCAGTAAAAGTGAGCTTTATGAGCAGGTGATTCGTATATATAGGTTAAAATAACATATATAAAAACAATTTGAATTTCTACTGGCCTTTTTAAGTAGATGGTCCTTTAAGGCAGGTGTGACTATTATTTTTATAATTGAAGGAATATCGCTAACCAGAATGCAGTTTTCTTGTATCCGATCTACATCTTACTGTGTTGTCTGCTGCTATTGACTACATACATGTCCATCAGACTTTCTTTCCAATTTTGAACTGTAGCCAGTGTATAACAGACGTTTACACCTGGCCTCTCTTTCTGTGGTAAAAGTGTTTAATTTTTGTCACTTTTTGAAGTTTTAATATTGACTAGATGAACAGCTCAAATAAAACCCCGCTATGGTACATGGATTAAACAACTTATCGCTTCTTTCTAAATCGTCTACATATATTTTATAAGCTTTCAATTTTTAAAATGAAATATTTGCACGGTTTTGTTTGATAAACATATATACTTTATTTGCTTGATATTCGAGTATTATCACGATATAAAGCCCATATTTTAATCCCTGTGATAGACACATTTATTTTACATTAATATATTATATAACAATTTTACCAAACAAACATTAAATGGAGCTTGAAAACATTAAATTTTTTACTTCGTTACACGCTGGTAATTTCAATCCTACCTTCGCACAGTAATGTATTTTTTCTCTTTTATCACCATTTCCTCTGCGTTGACGTATACAATGTTTTGCTCAAGCAACAGAAAGGTCAAAAAATATGTAAGCTTATGTCATATTGCAGCATGTATATATATGCCTGCATGAGTCAGCACATTGTCAACAATTTGTTTTCACTTTTTCTCTAATCTTATTCGACAGATGTCGATGAAAGTTGGTACATTGTAAAAATAATTTTCCCTGGTGGAAGTTCGCGTGTCTAACCTGAACTGTCAATTCCAAAGTTTTTACATGTACTTTGCTTCTGGAGCATGATTCGGACATGGAGTAGTGTGTTTGTTTTTTTATTTTAGACCAGTGCGAATTCGAACATATCATTTTTCAATTTTAAGTAATCTTGAAATGCCCCACAAAACATCATGAAGGTTTTGTCTTTGATTTTTGTGCTTTGCCATTTTATTCTATCTTAAACACTCTATAAAACCGAATTTATAAGACATATCAAATTACAAAACGACATGGCCCAAACATAAAGACAAATAGTGATTATAATTATGCAAAACTTAGTGATTCCAAATAAAATAATGCGCTTAGGTCACAACTGTGTCAGACCCGTAAATTCATTGAGCTAGTATTACAAAAATGAACCAGTGATTGTTTTACCAGACGAGCGTTTCAGGCCAAATTGGCCTCTTCATAGAGTTAAGTAATGGTGTTTAACGTCCCAGTCAAGAATACATGTATTTCACTTATATCGAGACGTACCTCTTCATTAAATAAGGGTTGTAAAATAAACAGGATGGCTAACGATCCTTTATTTTATTAACACTATAACCACTCCACTGGATAACATGTTATCATTATATGCATTGCTTGTCCAAAGTCGGGAGATTTATAATCAAAAGTTGCAAATTTGCTTTGCCTTTCTTGTCTTCTTAATTGCTTGGTTATTGTTTGCCTGTTCTTTTTTCTTTATGTTGCCCATGTTGCCGCCAAAACTCGGTTGGTTTTTTTTTATCCAGACAATTAATTCTTTTATAATCATTATTATAACATGTTCACATTCTATTTTCTTTGTCTTGCAAATGTTACCGCCAAAACTCTTTTTTTATATCTAGAAAAACTACTTTTTTAACATGTTTTGCTTTTTAAATGAAACACGGAAGTGAATTTCTTCTCTGTTCGCACATGTATAACGATTAAAAAGGGTCCTTTGTTTGGTGAATATAGTGGTCTACTCTTTCTCGTTTATATAATTACAGTACGGGCCTGTCGAAAAGTTGACTCTGGGTTGACGAAAAGGAGTCGTTGTTCGATTACCTAGTGGCCGAGATATAAATAGGCGATGACCCCAAAAAGCTGTCTGCTGGATAAAGATAGCAGATGCCAAAATGCTGTCGCGATATACTTAACGAGTTCCGAAGTGCCCATAGATGAGTAACTGATATTGGACTAATTCGTTAGTAATTCTCTAGTAATGTTTGGCCCTTTAGATCTATTATTTTTAAACATCTTGAATTTTTTTTGAACAAGTTGATCCAAGCACTACTTATGAAGAATTGTATTCCGAAACTGCCGTCTAGTGCTGCATAATCTTTCATAATCATTACTATTGTAATAATTTCGAATGAAGTCAAATGACAACCAATACAATAAAATTTGATTTGACAGGGGCGTGACCAGAGTCTTGGTGAAGGGGGGGGGGGCAGAAGTTCGCACCAAAGGCGTGACCACTTAGGGGGGGGGGTCTGGTAGGCATGCTCCCCCAGAAATATTTCGCTTTTTCAATACAAATGGTGCAATTTCCTGTATCTAAAACATGCACTGTTGCGCGTCATATTTACCCCATATTCAAAGCTGGTGCATCTAAAGTCTGGAAAGTCTCTCTGTTTGAATCCCAGTCCTGAGGAAGAATTGTTTTCTATTCCAAAAAGACCGTCTAGTGCTGTGAAATTTAAACTAGTATAATGCGTTATTTAACGTTAACTTTCGACAGGTCTGTACGGAATTGCTTGTTACGTTTAAACTCACATTAATAGAAAACCAGGGTACTTGTGCACTTAGAAAATACACTTACAACAAAAACACGTTAAAAATAAATCTTTATATAGTAAATTTTACAATGGGTATACTTGGAGATCTACAGGGCTTTTGTTATATAAAGTCACGTTTTGTGTTATTGGTCTACAGTCTAAGTAACGATATGTTCTCAAATCACAAAAATGTAAATAATCACGCATTTATAATGTTATAAAACATCTTGTTCAGGATGTATTAAGTATAACTTCGTTTTAAATTTAAATCAATTAAATTTTAGTTTTTTTTTCAAATTTATCCTTGAAAACTGGAAATACAGGAATTCGATCCATAGAAAAAACACGCAGTTCATTATGCAGTATTTTTGTCGGGGGAATCCATTTGTACCCTAATTGAAATGTGTGCTTGAGTTTCACAATATTTGCAGAATCCTGTGATCTTGTTGAATACAAGGATTCTCTTTGCTTTCATTTTATCAATTTCTCAAACAGAAAATTTATTACTGTAACTATTCTTCGATAAAATATAAAATATTGTCCCTCTAAAAATCATGTTACCTACATGCACATGGGAATTACTAACAGCCGTTTATATAGGAAGTGCCAAAATATGTAAAAATGTTTCTAAACAGACCCAACTTATATAACTGGGGATCTATAAATACAAATAAAACTTGTAAGCATTCAAAGAGTTTCCCTGTACTGTTTGTATTGGTGACTTGTGATAAAATATTGACCCCAAAATTAAAAAAGCAATAGAATAACCCTGGCTCACACCATCTAAGAAATTGGAAACACAACAACCGTCAATTGGCAAAGTTATTGCCATTGTGTTTTGATATTTTGATTGTGTTTTGTTGATCAATTTAAAAAATTACCTTTTGAAATTTTAATCACTGGGACTTACTATGCAGATTTAATAAAACGGGTAAGGGGAAGAGGACATTGAGCTAAAGGGTGAAGCTTCTCCACGACAATGCTTTCGTTTAAAAGCTTTAATTCGGAAATGTAAGTTTATCATCTAGCTTACTAGCCAATGTCACAAACTGAAAGAAAAGGATAAGTCGCAACTCGTGAAAAAAGCTTTATGGGTGGATATACATATACGAAAAACACGTATCGAGACCACATGGAAAAGATGGATCTCCTCTGCTTCAGTTTAGATCTAGTCTTCAGTGATTATTGCCGACTTAAGTTAAGAAATTTGAAATCTAATTTGCGTATAATCAGATGTCATGATGATGATGATGATGATGATGATGATGATGATGATGATGATGATGATGATGATGGTGATGATAATGGCTGGTTCATTGTTTGGTAAAATAAGATTTGTATGAAGTGTTTAAAGATGAGTTTCGCGAACGACTGATTGTAAGATAAACAGAATTGCATCTTCACCCTGAACGTATTTTGACTACACCACTGACTTTCATTTTGTCATGAGGCTTAGCGCCCATCCATATTCGCGAGTTATATATATTGACAGTGGTTTTATTATGATTTTGTTCACTTGGACAATTTTCTAAATTAAATTACTTTCTTTCATTATTTTACATGCAGGAAAAATTCCAATACATGTATATATTGTATATATACAAATGTATCAAAACAGTTTTAAAAAACAACATTAAAAATAGGAAGCTTCACTTTGATGTTTTTAAATCTATTCCTTAGAGAAAATTAATCAATTCAGAGTTTGCACTAATAAACATTTGGAATCGTGACATCATCATATATATAATGCATTAATACTTGCATAAAGCTAGCCCCGCAATTCTAGCTCAAATAACTACAGTTTGCCACTATTGGAATTATAATACAGTACAGACCTGTCGAAAGTTTAACACTTAACTAATGAATTCGTGTCGAATCAATAACTCATCTCGACCTCGTAAGCTTTGATCTTGACAGCATTTTGGCTGCTGCTGCTGGTAGTTACAGTACAGACCTGTCGAAAGTTTAACACTGAGATAACGAGAATGAATCGAATCTCGACTGCAGTTTTGACTAGATATGGATGCCTAGAATTTAAAATACTGTCGTGAGATAGATATAGCAGCTGTCGAGATATTGCCACTAAGGGGTCGAAATGAACTGTCGATTCGGAACTAATTCGTTAGCTTACGTGTTAAACATTCAACAGGTCTGTACTGTAACTCTCGAAAGCTTTTCTGTCATAACCTATCCATATATCGGCCACTCGATAGCCGATCTTGGACTCCATCAGCGTTAAACTTTCGACAGTTCTGTACTGTATCTCTCGAAAGCTTTTCTGTCATAACCTATCCATATATCGGCCACTCGATAGCCGATCTTAGACTCCATCAGCGTTAAACTTTCGACAGTTCTGTACTGTATCTCTCGAAAGCTTTTCTGTCATAACCTATCCATATATCGGCCACTCGATAGCCGATCTTAGACTCCATCAGCGTTAAACTTTCGACAGTTCTGTACTGTATCTCTCGAAAGCTTTTCTGTCATAACCTATCCATATATCGGCCACTCGCCAGCCGATCTTAGACTCCATCAGCGTTAAACTTTCGACAGTTCTGTACTGTATCTCTCCAAAGTTTTTCCGTCATAACCCATCCATATATCGGTCACTCGCCAGTCGATCTTCGATTCCTTCAGTGTTATGTACTGTAACTCTTTTGTTTAGAATGTAACATAAATAGTCATAAACGATTTTTGAATATAGTGAATAGTAAAAATCAAAATATGTATATATGACACATGTAAAAACATCAATATATGTATTTCATGATCCTGCATTACACCAGGCCCATTTTTGTTCATCATATAATAAACTTAATGGGCCTTGTGATACATACATGTATCAGTTGTGTGCTATTGATTTGAATCGATGTATCTAATAGATGTATATATGGAAATGATTTACTGGTTTCTATTAAATGTTTGATATTTTTAAGAGACAACATGAATTTTATTGGAAGTAAAACATTAATATTTCAAAGCAACCGAATATGAAACTATAGCTAATACGTATAATTAATGAACCATTTCATAGACAAAAAATGTAGAGTTTATGAGCCCGGAAAATATAATAGATCACCAGATAATACACTTCAATCCATAAAAAATATTTATTTATATGTGTCATAGGTTTATATTTGTTTCACCATGCCAATTAATATTAGTGACGAGAAATTGTATCCCGAAATGGCCGTCTAGTGCTGCAAAATTGAAACTTGTATACCGGTATAATATGTAATCCATCGTTTTAAAATAAGAAAGGAAATAAGAAAAATGTGGCGTTTATGTGCCTAGAAACTAATAGATCACCAAGATAATACGCTGCAATCCATAGATAATATTTATTTATATTTGTCATAGATTTATATCTGTATCACCATGCCAATTTTGACTCAAACACTACTGATGAAGAATTGTATTCCGAAGCTGTATAATTAACACTGGTATAATGTGTAGTTCATAGATTAAAAATAGTTGTTTCTGTAGACTTAAGTGAAATTATGACGATTCAAATGTGTGCAACAATGTTTTTTTTTTTAAAATCTCTAAATATTTAGAATCTTTGGGAGAAAATATAAAGATGTGGGACTATTATATTTTTCAAGATAAAAACACTATTTAGGCTAAAAACAAACACAATATTATAAGAGTATTACGTTTTCAACAATTCAGGATTTGGTAATAATGTAACCAATTTTAAACAAGAGCTGAAAATATACCCTCGTGACTTCATATATATGCAACATTATCGCACCCTTTGTAGTATAAGGATTTCTATGTTTTGACCACAGTCTGTTTAAAATAACAATAAATTGTTGGATCTGTATTGCAATTTGGTTTGCAGGCATTAGGAAGTTTTAACTCCCAGTGGAGATTAAGCCACTGACAAAATCTCTCCCGCTATCTAGCTCTGTTCCGTTTGAACTTTTCAATGTCTGTCCAGTTGTATCCTCTTCTATTTCTGTTCCATTTCTGTATCTTTTCTCCAGGTGTTTCTTGGGCGTCCTCTTTTTTCCTTTTCCCCGTGGATTCTATTCAGTCAGAGCTTGTTTTGTGATGTTGTTGGCAGGTTTTCTGATGGTGTGACCTATCCATTCCCATTTTCGCTTTGTATTGTGGTCTACTATAGCCTTTCGTAACTACTGGTAATTTTGTCTTGCCATCTGTTGTTCAAGAATCTTCTCAAGCACTATTTTTTTAAAATAGTCTTTGTAGAATGTTTTGTTGTTCTCCAAGTTTCAGAACCATAGAATATGACTAATTATAATAAGTAGTTACTGACGACGCTGTTGAATGTGAAAGGTTGGTCTCAAAAAGACGAAATACCGTTTGATGTCAGTTTAGTTTAAACACTATTTATTTTGATAACATACATGATACAAAATCACAAATATAAACAATAAAGGATTCCGGAACAAGAGTAAAACTCTTATATATAAACTAGTCTCCTTGAAAAAAAACATATTACAATACATGTATATAAATCAACACGAAGTTACAAATATCATATAAATAAATTAATGGATATATAATTAATAAATTAATTGATTATATAAATAAGTAAATAAATTTAAATTACAAGAAGAAAATCAAAACAAGTAAATGTTCGATGTAAATAAGATCTAACTAAATTTTTATATATTTTTTCCACAACCCTTGTTACCGTTTTCAGCATATTGCATATATTTTCTAGTTCAAAGTTAATGTGTTAATGTTGTAATTTAGAAAAAAGAAAGTATTTATTGGACTTGATAATGCGGAAAATACTTAAAGTTCAATATGTAAAGTAATGTTTAAACGGCATGTGACAATCAGTTCAATACATAGTTCATAAAATATCTTAAAATAATCTTAAAATGACCCACGTGATATAGCTCTAAAAATAACATTTTCCAATACCTTACTAAGTAAAAATCGTGACTGTATGAAGTGGCATGTATAATACACGGGGTTCAATTTCTGACACCAAAACCTCGAAAATATGATCATGTGCATTAACATTTATATCCAGCGGTTTGTAATATATTACATGCCTATTGGTCCGCATGATGCAGGATGATATCTGATAAATAATTTCTGCTGAAAAAGAACCATACAAATTAAATATAACTGATCAGGAAAGGAGTTTATTTAACAATTTAACAGATTCCCGTTATGACCATTATCACACGTGAGTATATATTCTTCATGATCATTTATGAGAGAGAGAGAGAGAGAGAGAGAGAGATGATCATAAGATTTGATAGAGACATAGAGAATGCGCCATTGCCACTTTGTAAAATTGCACATAATTAAGGATATTTTGTTGAAACAAAATCGTTGCAATTTATTGAAAACTAAAAAAAAAAAATCAAAAAAAAAAAAAAAATCAACATTTAGATGATTTGTAAATTATCGATATTTATGATAAATATATATTGATTTTAATGCTTTTGAGTTTGAAAATGAGACTCGTATGAACGAATTGGTTTTTTTTTCATTTTATTTTTAAAATTTTCATTTAGTCCTTCTAAGCCGCCGAAGCAAACAATGTAACTTAATCAAATTAATAATTACATAAATAAATATAATTGACACGTGCATAAAATCAATATACTGATAAATAAATAAATAAATAAATAAATAAATAAATAAATAAATAAATAAATAAATAACCTTTGACAAAATATTTTACCAAAATAGGAAGTTTAACATACCTAAATCTAGACTTCTGGAAATAGAGAATCCTGAAATGCATATAACTGATAAATAAACAAACACACAAACAAACAAATAAATAAATAAACAAATAAATAAATATTTTTTTTAATTTTCTGAATGAAATATTTAAAAGAAATTAATATAATTTAAAATAAAAAAAACTTATATGATAAATAAATTAATAATAATGCTTGACAAAACGGTTCACAAATTTTATTTGACAAAAAAGTACTAAAATTACTTTGTTTCATTTATTTTTAGTTTCTAATAGACATGTACATGTTAATATTGTGAACATCGTTTCTGTATTTATGTCATGTTAAAGCGAAATCTAAATTTGCATAAAGCAATACTTGATATTTTAGACCGTGCTGTTTTATATATTCAATTTTTATTAGCTTTGAGGTGATTTAACACAGTATCTAAATTTTAAACGCCCCATCTTTATAACGTGTCAATGATGGAAAGAAATTGAATGGGTCATGAATATTATAAGTTTGATATAGACGGTACCAACTAATTATATAAGGTGGAATGGTAGAAGTTGTGCACTCAGGGCAATGTGCAGGGAGAATTATAAAACCTGCCTTGGCTACCTCAGTTCTTATGGTCTCTTCCGAAGGACCCTGTGCCTTTCATTTTCATAACCGAGTGCTTTGCGAAAGAACAATAAAAACTGTTACAAGTCTTCAAGTGTCAGATCTGGCCGGGGTTCATATCCTGATCTCCACCATACGAAGCGAACACTCAAACAGGGCCACCGTATAGGTTAACTGGTGAGCAGAGGCCTACCTGTTCTGTGTTTGTCGATGACAATGTAGAATTGTATATTAGTACTGTAAAAAGGGACATTTTCAAAATTTTCTGAGAATCATACCTTGAAAACTTGTCAATTAAGATCAACACGTGAACGTCCACCAATGAAGTGAGACAGGGTATCCGGAAGGTTATGCATCTCCGTCTAGCTAGCTTCATCCGCCCTGTTTGAAATCAAAATAATTAATTAATGTCCAATATAGACCTGTCGAAAGAGCTAACGAAATGAGTCGAAGTTTATTGGACGAGATATGGATAGATAGTGACCGAAAGCTGCAGAGTGATAGAGAGCAGCTCTCTTACACTACATAGCGGTGTTGCCGCATAAACGCTACCAAGACGTCTATGTGGGGAATTCGAACACATAAAGAGGTCGGCCACGTTTATGCGCTGGCGTTCAACGCATAAAGATGTGTTGCTTATATGTGGCGGAAGGGTGCATTTTTGACGCATAAAGAAGACTTATTTAAACGTGGTGGTGGCAATCCCATACCGTAATTAATCAACTGACTAAGTTTCAGCTCAATCGAATGTGTGTGGTTTTCTTTCAAATGCACGAAAACCGAATTAAACAGAGAGAGAGAGAGAGAGAGAGAGAGAGAGAGAGAGAGAGAGATTACTATACCCTCTTACCCCTGTGGGGGGTGGGGTGAAGATAATAATATAATGATAATAATGGTATCGTGCTTTAAATGTTTTCAACTGTCAACTCGCACTAATTCATTAGCGTGTACAACTTAATTATGAGGTTTATTCTGTACGCGTTTGACACAGGACATTCACTTTACATTTCAAACTAGTTTGTTGCATTAGTTTTGACTATATTTGTGAATTTTTTAGAGATGTCATGTGCTGATTTTGAATTTTTATTAAAAATTTAAAAATTAAAATAATGCATTCAAAATCAGCACATGGCAGAGAATAAAGCATGGCAAAATCCACTGTATTACAATGCATATGCTATATCGGCCCTAAACTCCAATATCAGACAGAGAGAGAGAGGGGGCTTTTACTGGAGACTCAAATATTAGGCAGAGGGCTTTTACACGAGACCCCAATATAATGCAGAGTGCTTTAGCCCGAGGCCTGACATTGCTCGCGGGCTGAATCTTCGGTGTGATATTGGGGGTGGGATATAGGGGTGTGATATAGGATTTGTAGCTTTAATTAGTATCGTTTTTTTAAAAACTAAATATTTAGTACAAATATATGATAAAACCATATATTTTATAAATACATATTAGCATTTGGGTTAATACACATGTTTGTCACTCGAATGACAAACAGATTAAAACAACTTATAAATAAACAGGCCAAAGAAAAGATGACTGTAAATAAAAGAGGTAAAAATGTAAATAAATATGTAAATATCGATTTATATAAAATTAATCCAGGTAATGACTTGTGTAATAATGACCTATTAAAGTACAATTATATGATAAAACCATATATAATTACATATTATATACCAGTCTTAATTTTACTATATAGACGGCCGTTTCGGAATACAATTCTTCATCAGTAGTGCTTTGACCAAAATTGTAAAACTACATGTAACATTTTTTTCAAGATGTTGAAAAGATACCCAAAGGTACCAAAACATATTTTACCAAAAGCTAAGAAAATACTTTGCATGAGGAAGTATACCTCAGTTTTTGAGGAATTTCAAATTGTTACCAGCGACAAAACACAATGGTATATTTCTGACAATAATACCCGATCATTGCCTACTATAAACGTGACTTGGGTATGACAGATAATTTTTTATATCTAGCAGAGTGCTGCATTAGTACATTTCAGTAATTTTATACTAAGAAGTCAATATGTGGAGCGTTAAGTAAATTTTACAATATTTAAATGCCCAAATCTATTAGATTAAACAACTATTTAAAATGTTTGAAGAGTGTTTAAATGATTTACGTTACACGTGTAGCAACGGCACGTGAGGCTCTCTGATTTTGCCCTCGATGATGAAGTGTTTAAAAAAAGAAATAACAAATATTCCTACATATCCCGTCTTCTAATTACAAAGACCATTTTAGTTTCCTTTCTTCAAGCACTTGGCATTTCAAAATAAAAGTCAATGTTTTTTTTCCAGATGGAAACGAGGTCCAGTGTCACGGCAGGGGTTGCACAATAAAGAATCCTGCTGTATAATGCCATAAGCGCAACGTACAAGCAAATTTCTGCACCTTCGGTTAAAGTATCTACGATTTCACTTACATTTGGGGACATCCCGATGTAAGTGAAATATTCTTGACTGGACATAAAACCCAATTAACCAATCAATCAATCAATCAATCAATGACTGGTATTTTTCTTCAGTTTCAGACTGGTATGGCCTATGTTTTTGATGATGGACAATGGTATTTTTTACAAATAGTGTTGAAGGCCGTAGTAGTGTTCATTTTATTTGATTCAGTTACAGGTAAGATTTCATTTGACAATTTTATATATAAAGAGATAAATGATTTTCTTCCAGATTCAAAATGTGCCAGGAAAAAAGTTTTGCAAAACGAAGTTCAATAACATAACAAAATAAAGTACTCATCCATAATTATTTGAATCCGTATTCAGTAGTTCAGTTGGTAGAGTGCTCGCTCCGTAAGTGCGAGATCTTGGGTTCGAACAGCGACCGAGTCTGACGCAAGACTTGGAAGTGGGCAGTGACTTTTCTTTCGCCAAGCACCCGGCATTACTAAATGAAAGATGGTTCTTTCGGATTATGTCCCGTGTCACGGTAAGCGTGGCACGATAAAGAACCCTGTTGTATAATGCCATCAGCGCAACGCACAGGCAAAATTTCTGCACCTTCGCCTATAGCTGGCGACGTCTCGATATAAGTGACATATTCTTGACTCGGACGTTAAACGCCATTACTCAACTCATAATTGACAACGGGGGTATATTATCTGAATGACCTGAATTAAACATGCACTATAAATTCATTTTGAAAATAAATTGAAAGCGTAAATTTAAATTAAACCTTAGCCCCCTTTTACATGATCGAATTTAAATCATATCACCGAAAGTCGATATTAATCGATTTCTAATCGATGCATGTGGTTTCTTACGTCAAACCCTGTCTAATAATCGTTGGAAAACTAACTAAAATTAAGTGACTGTTTTGTAAAGACGATAAAAAGCTATTATATCATTTTGATTTGTGATTTGTAATTGTTTACTGTGTAAACAAATCTTATCATGTCAGGTGTATAGGCTTGCACAACCGGGAACTTATAATTTATCAGCGATATATACAGTGCAGGCCTGTCGAAAGTTTAAAACCGAACTAGTGTCGATTATTTTCGGCAGCTGCTATCATTCTCTCAGCAGGTCTTCGGTCACTACTTATCCTTATTTCGGCCACTCAGAAACCAAACTTTGACTCCTTTCGTTAGCTCGGTGTTAAACTTTCGACAGGTCTGTACTGATAAAAATTGATCCAAGGCAGTTACAGATAAACACAATCTTGCCGATCCATGTCCAAATTATAATCCTATATAGCATAGTAAAAACTTGAAAACTGGCAGTTACAAAAGCAGTTTAATACAACCACCATATTGACCCATGTCCAAATCACAATCCCCCCCCCCGCCCAAAAAAAAAAAAAAAAAAAAAAAAAAAAAAAAACAAAACAAAACAATAAACTTTGAAAACTTGCAGTTACAGATACATGTACATGTACAGTTTAATACAAATACACCGACCCATCTCCAAATCACAATCCCCGAAGGAAAGTAAAAGCTTTGAAAACTGGCAACGTGATAGTGAAGACTATATTGCTCTGAAATGATAGATGCCTATTTAATTAGCTACACTCACCAGGTGTGCTTGAAATATTACAAATACAACCGAACTTGGCAGTGGACAAAACAACAGCGACGAATATGAAACAACAAACAAAAAAACAACATAATAAAATAATAATCATTATAAAAGGATAAATGTCAACCAAATAAAAAATTACTGAGAAAACTGTATTATGCAAATATTTTTTTCTATTAAAAAAGAAAGTTCTGATAAATGGAACAGGAGTATAGTAAATAGTGTTTACCAGATTGCTAACCATCTCCTGTTTGATTGAAGATGCTCATTCATATACAAGACAACCATCGAATTGTCAATACATCTAAATGTATTATATAGCAAACCTGTGACAAGTGGTGATACAACCTTATCATATTAACTGTAGGCAGCAGAAACGCTTCATAAAAGAGTATGCTCAAACTGGTTGTGTATGTGCAAATTCATGAAATGTATTACCTGAATAGCATGCAAACACTTTTGTATAGTGAAAATTGGAATTTACAACCTGACAAGACGTAATACGCTAACACTGGTTGTATAGGTCTGAGTGATTATGTACCACCACATGTGCACGTCTTATATGTAATTAACTACATGTAATTTGGAAACACGCATAGAAGTAATTAGAGATTTCCATTTTATTTTTAAACAGGCGATATAAAAAATTAATTAATATGCATTTATCCAATAAATAAATAAATAAATAAATAAATAAATAAATAAATAAATAAATAAATAAAATAAAATAAATAAATAAAACAAAATAAAATGAATAAATATATTTTAAAACAAAACCACAGACATATGTGTATATATAAAGGGGAAAACAAGAAACATAAAATATATATATAGAATATTTGAGAATATATTGGAGGTGCTAATTTTTTCGGAACACTCGGTCTCTCTTTCCTGGTGAAATTTCACGTGTTACTTGATTCGCAAGTTTTCAAATGTTTTTATCTATGATTTGGACAAGCTTAAGGACCAATGTGTATGTGTTTGGATTTAAACTCACCTGGTGAAATTTCACGTGCTACTTGATTTGCGAGTTTTCAAATGTTTTTATCTTTGCTTTTTGATTATGATTTGGACAAGCTTAAGGACCGATGTTTATGTGTTTGGATTTAAACTCACTTTACCGTGTTTGTTGCAGGTTATTATGATTGTGAAATGAATCGACATCAACCAAAGGCGTTATTAGCCACAACCTACTCTAAACAGCTGACTTTCCCATCGTATTCTGATAAATATGGAAAGTAAGTAATTAAGTTTATTCGTATAGGCACCAGTTTCACAATCATGCCTTAACTAAGATTTTCCTTAACTTAATTTAACAAATTTTAATCATCTCTTTTTGGAACTACAGATGACACTAAATGCAAATGTTTTAATCTAAAAGTGATCTTCAAAATCACACCTTAAATTCCCGAATATCTTGAAAATTTACAACATTATATAGATTTAAAATTTTGCCAGATTTAAGTTAAGGAAAATCTTAGCGAAGGAATGATTGTGAAACCGGGGCCAGTTTCAAAATTATTCCTTAACTAAGATTTTCCTTAACTTAAATCTGGTAAATTTTGGTCACACTCCATGGTATTACAAATAGAAAGTTTCGCAAATTTAGAATATTGATGTTTTAAGCGTTGTTAAGTCTTCGAAATGACACATTTAATACATAGATTTCTTGAAAATAACAAAATTATTCAGATTTAATTTTTTTTAAAAATTTAAGTTAAGGAAAATCTTGGTTGGGAAATGATTGTGAAACTTGGGCCAGACTTATCTAAAGTTTAGCACTAAGCTAATACATCTAGTAGTGTCAAATCGACAGCTCAACTCGGCACCAGCTGATAACTTACACCGCGACATTTTTTTATTAGCAGTTATCTATCTTTAAACAGCTATTTGGTTTCTTGGTATCAAGACAGGTCTGTATTGTATTTTATTAGTTTTACTTTATTAGGAGAATGGTGACAACATGTATATACAACAAGTAAATTTAGTAAATTAGGATCTCTGCCAGCAGGTTCTTTTATGTGATTTGCAATTATATTCAAAGGGCCATAACTCCGAGGAAAATTAGTAAACCAACTCGGGTTAACGATATGCATATCTCCTATCTATATTGATACTTTGCACCAAGATCGTGAAATAGTGCTACGTTGTTTTGGAAAATTAGCACAGACAAGAATTTCGGACGGACGGACGGACGGAAACTTGAATTTAATACACCCTTTATCTTCGAAAGGCGGGGGGGGGGGGGGGGATAATATGAAAAAATTCAATGCTATTATATATAATACAGACCTGTCAAACGTTAAGTTTTAAATAATGCCAAATCGGGATCATACCTCGGTCTCTCGTTAGTTTTATCTCTACAGATTTTCTGCAGTTGCTACATATTTCTCGTCACGTTTTCAGCCACAAACTATCCTAGTCTCGACCAATCGGCAGCCGAGCTTTGATATTGAATTTCTTGACACAAAGGTCCCAGTTAAGTCAGTCTACTATAGTTGGGGAAGTCGAATTGTCCGAGATAGTACATGTACTTAAACACGCGTTCTTATGTCATTTTGTTTTATATTTTAGCGATTTAAATTGCCATTGGGTGATACGAGCGTCCAATTTGAGTCAGCGTGTTATGGTTGAGGTGGTTGAATTTCCCGAGACAGTACATGACGTACTTAAAAGTCCGAATTAGTACATGTACTTAAACACACGTTTTTATGTCATTTTGTTTGATATTGTAGCAATCTAAATTGCCATTGGGTGATACGAGCGTCCAATTTGAGTCACCGTGTTATGGTTGAGGTGGTTGAATTATCAATAGAAGATGACGACAATTGTCTTTATGATTATCTACGTATATATAATGGTAAGTGTCACCTATGTGATACCATACTTCTTTCTTGAACACGCAATAACCTTGGCGCAAGAACGCTATATAAAATATTTTTCATGTCACCTATGTGCTACCATACTTTTTTCTTGAACACGCGATAACTTTGGCGCAAGAACGCTATATAAAATATTTTTCATGTCACCTTTGTACTGCCATACTTTTTTCTTGAACACGCGATAACTTTGGCACAAGAACGCCATATGAAATATTTTTCATGTCACCTTTGTACTGTCATACTTTTTCTTGAACACGCGATAACTTTGGCACAAGAACGCCATATGAAATATTTTTCATGTCACCTTTGTACTGCCATACCTTTTTCTTGAACACGCGATAACTTTGGCACAAGAACGCCATATGAAATATTTTTCATGTCACCTTTGTACTGCCATACTTTTTTCTTGAACACGCGATAACTTTGGCACAAGAACGCCATATGAAATATTTTTCATGTCACCTTTGTACTGCCATACTTTTTTCTTGAACACGCGATAACTTTTGCACAAGAACGCCATATGAAATATTTTCATGTCACCTTTGTACTGCCATACTTTTTTCTTGAACACGCGATAACTTTGGCACAAGAACGCCATATGAAATATTTTTCATGTCACCTTTGTACTGCCTTACTTTTTTTTCTTGAACACGCGATAACTTTGGCACAAGAACGCCATATGAAATATTTTTCATGTCACCTATGTCCTGCCATACTTTTTTCTTGAACACGCAATAACTTTGGCGCGAAAACACCATATAAAATATTTTCATGTCACCTTTGTACTGCCATACTTTTTTTTTGAACACGCGATAACTTTGGCACAAGAACGCCATATGAAATATTTTTCATGTCACCTATGTCCTGCCATACTTTTTTCTTGAACACGTGATAACTTTGGCACAAGAACGCCATATGAAATATTTTTCATGTCACCTATGTCCTGCCATACTTTTTTCTTGAACACGTGATAACTTTGGCGTAAGCACGCCATATATAATAATTTTCATTTCAGCAAGAACTGAAAACCTTAATC
The DNA here is from genome assembly GCA_021292105.1 of Anadara kagoshimensis. Classification (NCBI taxonomy): domain Eukaryota; kingdom Metazoa; phylum Mollusca; class Bivalvia; order Arcoida; family Arcidae; genus Anadara; species Anadara kagoshimensis. The sequence goes on along the minus strand of CM037873.1, from coordinate 33,249,677 downwards.
TTTGAAATATGTTTTAAAGCTTTATTTGGTTTGTCAACGTTTTACTTTAACAGCAAGTGTATGACATAATACACATATTATGGTAAGACATATGTCTGCCAATCAATGCCCCCTTAATAGCTTGTTCAGCCTACTCCTCAGTTATTGTTGAAAACATTTTACTAAATTTGATATGCGTAATAACAAGGATATGGTATTGTGTGAGCCAGAAGAGAAGTTAACGCTGTACAAATTCGAGATTTGTGTCCCTTTGAGTTTTAAATCATTGTTTTTAAATCTGGCCTACTCCTGTCACACTACTAAACACAGCTGGACATATAATGGGCTACAGGTTTTGTTTTTCCTTTGCTCGAATGTTTATATATCTTTAACCTTGCCTTCATTGCAATCTTCACCAGTGATTTAAAGGAAACTAGCGGTACACAAAAAAGGCTTTGAATTATGTCCCAGTCACACATTCACGGATCACCTCGCCGAATTAGCTACGAAAACGATCCGGCATCATTCGTGGTAATCTGTAGTGGTCCGTAGCTTTCCGTTTATAGTAACCGTAGTCATTCGTAGTAGTATTTCTATAACCATACGTACATGTTCAAAATTTGACCACGGATCAAACGATCGTGGTATATCCTTACTAAACCGTATTAGAACGTACTGATCTGTTCTAGTCCCCATCAAAACCAAATTAACCCGTGTTTATCAAGGATTTATATGACTACGTACTAGTGCGGTTACACTACGTTTTTGGGTAAGGATACAATAGGATTTGTCACGGAACAGCACGCTCTCGTTGCGTTGCTTTACGGATAGGTAAGGATCAGCCAGGTTTGTCAAAACTACGTAACATCACGGTAATTATCCTTGATAGATACGTGAAAACCCGTAGACACATCGTTGTGGGTCTGTATCGGATCCGTGCCGGACTACGAAAATGGCTTTTCCGGGGTCATCCGTGAATTTTAATCCGAATTGGTACTGGCGAGGTGCTCTGTGAATGTTTGACTGGGGCATTAAACTAATTTTTTTCAAATAAACGTAAACATACCTGTATATGATAGCGAAGCACTTATTTTAAAGAGTATGATAGTTGTTATTTAACAATTCAAATGTTTCAGAAAAAATTGAATGTTTTTAAAAGTTTTCTCTATAGTTTACCAAAATAACCACATAATTTTTTCAGGGCCGTCGACTTCATCAAAGATTATAGGTACATATTGTGGTAATTCAAAGCCACGTGTGAACAGTTCCGGTCCTGTTATTTCTATGAAGTTTGTCTCGGATAGCAGTGTTACATATAAGGGATTCAAAATCAAATACTATTCGTATAATAAAGGTAATGCAATATAATGCAATATGCACGGATGACATCATCTTTTTGCCAAAGAAATATCTTGTATTGCAAAATAGCATATATACATACAATAATAATTTGTACTTTGGAAAAGCAGGCATCAAATTGTCGGATCGGGCAATTGATTGATTGATTGATTGACTGAATTGTGTGGTATTGCCGGTCCGTAACATTTAACTCATATTGAGACCTCACCAGCCAGCTATAGATGAAGTAACAGAAACATTTATCATTGCAGTGCTTTCATGGTAATTCACAGGTAGGGTTCTATATCCTACTGTTCTCAAATAAGTGGTTATTAAGTTCTCTACCCAAACATATGTCGAGTTCTTGGCGAAAGAATAGTCACTCGATTTTCTACAAATCTAATCATGTTTCGAAACATGACCTCTCACAAACGGAGCAAGCAGTATACCAACTGGGGCACCAAACTGATGAAGTAAGAAAAGAAAAACAATCCACACTGCGTAACTTATAGCACTTGCAAAAAACGAACATTGGATTCTGAAATCGAAACCACACATGAATTTTTGTGCAACCGTATGAGTCTTTGACCAATGGAACGACGTTGATCGAGAGTCCTCGGTAAAATTCCACAAACTTCATCGGCGACTACATGCTAGTAGTCATTCACCAACTAAAATTGGCACTGTTGCGTTATTAGCGAGTCTATCGAGTTAAAATTAAAGGACTTATGTGTTGCCTAACACGACATCTTCTGATGCAAAAAACAAATGTTGGTGCTTGTTTATATTCAAGTCAAGATACTTCTACTTATATCGAGACGGCAAGTTCATGAATTGGAAGAGAATCAGAATAGGAATATTTATAGAAAACCACATACTTTCGGTAAGGAAAATGACAATCATTGTTACATTAGGATATGGTACATGTGGCATTTAAATCTAGATGATGAGCGACGTTATGCTCTACAAGAACACGCTTTTGACAACTCTGTAAAAGGTTCTCTTATGTAAAATACGCTAAAATGATAATAGTGCTTACATTAGTATTTTCAGTTTTGTAGATCTTTCTATAAAATTCTGTATTGAAAATCAAAATATTATTTACATTTTGTAGACACGATGAAATCCTTAAAGAACGACGATTCGCCGGGAAAAGGTAAAAGTTCTCACACTATGGTGATAATCGGTGGTATAGTCGGTGGAGTGTTGTGTTCGTTACTGTTGTTAGCATTCGTTTGTGTTTGTGCAACGACTAAGAAATGTCAATGTTGTCGAAAACCAAGACGGACGGTGCATCCAAATAGTGCTAATTCAGGTTTTCAAACTCATCCTAGACTTGAAGGGAACGACTCGATTCCGCTCTCTGAGGACATACCGATGAACGATTTACCTGTCTATACCATATCACCTTCAGTACCTCCGCCATATTTAGACTCATATTGCCGTCCACCGGAAGAACCGTATCCTGCGCATGCGATGTCAGGCCACAATGTTTACAGACTTCCGTCTTCGCCTCCTCCGCCATATAGTTTAACAGATCCACATGCTAATTTATATACAGTGCCAAATTGTATACCATCACATACGCCATTACATCGACATTGACGAAACAAATGTCCTTTATTCCAGGAGGTGTAAACGTGCATCATTTGCCTTCTTCATACTTATTAAGGATGGGGCAAGCTTGTGTTTAGAGCCAATTAAGCAACGCTGAAGTTATTTACAGCTGAGGAATGGATATTTTGGAAAGTTAGCGTTATTGTTATAGTCAGGTTTTCCATCATTGTTTAGGATTACACAAGCTTGTGTTTAGGGTTGTTACAGCATTACTGAAGTCATCAAAGATGCATATTGTTTAAATAGTTAGCGGTATTGTTATAGTCAGCTTTTTCCATTATTCAAACATGTGTTTAGGTTGTTTAAACAATGCTGAAGTCATCAAAGCTGAAAGCTGGATATCGTTTGAAAAGTTAGCGTTATTGTTAACTGCTGCTGTCGATTTATGGAATGTGTTACGCTTCTTTGGAAATCATATGCATCATAAATCGTTGCGATATATATAGATTGACTGTAAGAGGCAGAAATGTCATAATAACTGGCTAGCTGCTGATGTCGAATCGTGGAAGGTTTTATGTAATTTTTGTTATCGGATGAGACGCATAACTTTAAGATGGATGGTTTGATTAAATTTTTCGAAGCAGAACTGTGATAATTATTAAGCTGAGGAATTGTTTTCACGCAATTTAAAGCTTTGTATATTTACAGTATAGATTTGTCGAAAGTTAAGCACTGGGCCAACGAAATCGGCGTCTAATTAATATTTGCCCCTCAATACCTATATCTCGGCATTTTCTAAGCAGTTGCTTTATATTTCTCAGCAGCTATTCAGCTACTAGCTATCCATATCTAGCACGCTTGACGACCGATTATCTAAACCTTCGTCAGCTCAGTGTTGAACTTTCAACAGGTATGTACTGTATTTTGCACCTGTAAACGGAGCTTTCAGAGTATATAAGTATCCCAATATCTATTAGCGAGTCCAAATATCTTGAAACTACTGGACACCTATATAAGATGGTGTCTCCCATTGTGAAATCCATTTGGTTAGGTCAAAGATCAAAGGGTCAAGAGTTCAAATATCGCGACGCAAGCGGCAGACGATAATTGTCTCTCAAGAGACTGCTCTATCCAAGGGTTTAGTTGATGATACAGTTTTGCATACCATGTAGAATAAATTAACTAGCGGGCTTCCGTACAAGAAAACACGTCGTTAAATAGATTATCTAGTCAAATCAGATATAGCAGTGATTGGGAAGGGGCTTTTTACTATAGGTCAGTTTGTAGTTTTTTGTAAATTAAGAATGGTAATGGACAATTCATTATATGCATCATGTAAGGTTTTGTCAATTAAATGGTCATCTCCATTGGCAATATACTAATTGACCCTGGGCAACTTCCCTTCCTACTCGCTGCTACAACAACCATTATCAATGCAAAGTTATCAGACTAAAGTCTAAACGGTCAGTTACGAAGGTTTAGGTTTTAAAAAAAATTATGATTCTTGAATTTTTGAGTCATTTGTGAAAATAGATATCTGTTGACATTAACACGTAAAGACTCGTCCAGGTTTATTAGCACTATCACATCAGATTGTACTGCCATATGCAATTTTTTAATTAAATACATTCAAAAATAGTATATACATTTTTTTAATGTATTTTATGATTAAATTGAAAAATTGGCATATGACAGTACTATAGAACTGCTAGAATTGTGAAACAAAATTATTTGTTAATTAACTTTACTGTAAATCAGGATTTTTTTGCGTTTGTGTTATTTTCGCAAAAAATTAACTGTTCTCTAGAGAAAAAATACTCGTTTGTGTTATTTTCGCAAAAAATTAACTGTTCTCTAGAGAAAAAATACTCGAAATGACTTTTGCGAATATGAATTTATCATATGATTCACTTGTATTCGCAGTGGTTGTCATCGAACAATGTCAAAATAAAATTACGCAAATAACTCGAAATGTCGCTTCTTGCGAAAATTCATTGACGCGTAATTCGCATGTGATTTATTTTCAGTAGTTGTCATCTTACAACGCGGAAATAAAAGCACGCAAATAACTCGAAATGTCGGTTATGGTAAAAATTAATCGACACAAAAATCGCATGCGATTCAATTGCATTTTCACTAGTTTTCATCCAACAACGAAGAAAAAAGCACGCGAATAACTCGAAATGTCGCTGACTGACGCGAAATTCTCCCGATTTACAGTATTTGTACTAAGATAGTATTTATCGTCATGGCAACTACTCTACTGAAGCGGTTGATGTCATGCAGATAGAATCCTATTGTCGTTCTCCATCAAATGGAGGGATATAAGTAGAGTAAATCATAATGATTTTTTTTAAAGAAATATTAATTACAAGTTAAGCTTTATCTGTGATAATTATTGATATCAGTATTATGTTTTAAGGTATATTATGAATCATATGTTTTGTAAAGCTTTTTAGAAACCATTTTTATGTATATTCATTTTAACAAAAACACACTTCAATGTCATACGCAAGTTTTTATTGGTTTGATCCATATAACCTGTATTTCCTGTTTTCCCATTTATTTTCTGCTTTAATGCGCTTCCAGAGTGATTTAGGGAAAGAGGTTTTCAGAAAGAATTTATGAATACTGCCATATTGTAGATATCATTTTTTTAAATTTCAAGAAATTCGAAAATTAACAATACGACATTTTTGTATATTTCATCGGAAAATTCATACATTTTTCATATGGCAGTTTTATAATGTCTCATTAGAAATTTTAAATGTTATCAATATGAAAATAATTAAACGTTTTTTTTTCATAAAAATTTGAAAAATTTTAAATTAATATAGAATATGACAATTTTTAAATAATTCTTCAAAAATAAAAAATAAAAAATAACAATATTTAGGAATTATTTTAGTTGCTTTCAATTAAAAACCAAATCTTTTTCATGAGCATTTCAAATAATAACGATGATTTTTTTTTTAAACGACGAAACTGATAATGCGTATAGTTACTTTTTTAATAAATTAATAATGACGATAAAATATTGATGATTTCTAGAAGTCGTCTTTCTAAGAATTTTCTTTTCAGTACAGACGTGTCGAAAAATCAACACTAGACTAACGAATTACTATCCATAAAGGCTTTTTTGAACATGGAATATTGTAAATTACGTTTTAATAAAGAATTGCTTGTAAATATGAACAGTGCATATTTATTCATTATTCAGAGACCTAACTAAAAATTATATTTTTGTCAATGTTGCATGTTTTGGTTAACGTCAGTATATAGAAAAAATCACACTTGTGACAGAAAATATGTACTCCAGCTAACCATTTGGGCCCCAAATTACAAATGAATGTTGGGTAAAAATTTACCTTTCACCTGCGTGATTGAATTAAAAAAAAACTCGCACCTGGACAACCTACATATATCCAAAATATAATGAGGCACCTAATGGGAGTATTTATACTTAAACATTTTGATATTCTTGAACAAATGGCAAAATTTATGGTATGTACACACGCACATAGATTGATTTAAAACAAAACGGTTTTTTTTACACTTAGGTCTCCCTTTTCTGTGCTGAAATGTAATTAAAATTTAAACAAAAAATTAGAATTAAAAAGTTAATCGCAATATATGCATGTTCAAAATAGCCTTTATGGACAGTAGAACCGAATTGGCAGCTCATCTCGGCCCCTCATAACCTATATATCGACAGAAATTTGGCAGTTCCTTTCTGTTTCTCTTAATCTTTTCGGTGGCTGAAATCAATCTGTCGGCTTCTTTCGGCCGTTTTAATTTTTTCGATAGTTTATCGATTATAGCCGTCAATATCACGGTCTTTCTGCTGTCGAGTGTCGACCCTTTTTCGGTAGTTCGATGTACTGAAATGTCTTATTAATTTAATGCTGCGTACTACATATATAATCAAGAAGTTATCCTTGGCGGGATTGTGTTACTAGGAAATAAGAATAACACAGAACCATTCCTTCTGGTTTCAGGGCCCGGTCGTTCAAAGCTTCGTTACCTTTACCAAATCGTCAATAACAATTTAAATGCTATCAAAACTACAAATATTTATTTTTTGCAGAAGCATAGAATGCTTTTACTTGAAAATATCAATTGGATACATATACTGTAGTACAGAAATTTTAACAAAATATTTCCTTTTACGCAAAATACAAAATTTCACTAACCAGGTGGTAAGGTTAACGTAGCTTTAAACAACTGGACCCCAAAATATATAGCTTGCTTTTTTCATATTGCAAATTTCAAATATAATTGTATTGTTCATTTATTTATTTATTAAATTAAAAGTATTCTGTTTAATTAAATACATTATTAATCATGACTTATTTTTTTTTTTAATTTTAGTCAGCCAAGTAGTATCTACTTGGCTGACGTGTTCATCTTTGATTTATGTGTCCCGAGCTCTTCCAACTTTTGTTTATTCAAGTCATCTAGTGACACTTTAAGCTTGGCGATTCATTAAGAAAACACAACAACCAAAGCATCATAAGAAACATGTAGTACACTGTTCAAATCACCATATAACCTTATCTAGGCCTTCAACAAGTTTTATGACAGTCACCATAATATTGTTGATAGTAGTAATAGCAGTAGTAATGGTGTTTAACTTCCCAGTCAAGAATATTTCACTTATATCGAGACGTCGCCAGCTATAGGCGAAAGTGCAGAAATTTTGTCTGTGCGTTGCGCTGATGGCATTATACAGCAGGGTCCTTTAGCGTGCCAAGTCCACCGTGACACGGGATCTCGTTTATTTTAAGTTCCCATCCGAAAGAACCGTGACTTTTATTTCATAATGCCGAGTGCTTGGCGAAAGAACAGTCACTATCCACTTTCAAGTCTTGGGTCAGACCCGGCCGGGGTTCGAACCCACGACCTCCCACTTACGGGGCGAGCACTCTACCAACTAAGCTACCGCAGTATGATGTCTCTGTATCTAAACATTACAGATAACTTCATGTTCCTTTCATTCTCAATTTTAATTACATACGTAGCGGATGTAGCTAGCTAGTCAAGAGGAACTTACCCTTCCTTAGCAACCAGTCTCGGTTCGCTGATGGAAGCTCACTTCGTGTTTAACCTAAATTGCCAGTCATCAAAGTTTTTTCCCTTTGCTTTAAGATTGTGATTTGGTCAGGGATTGATATGTTTGTATTTGATGATTATCATGCATCTAAACGGCATGACAGAACAACTAAAACATATACAGACTCTTGAAATGATCTAAAGCAGCCAATGTGTCAAGAACATATTTCTGTCAAATGCAATAATGATGCAACTAAAACAACTACATGTGCTACATGTTAATAGGGTAGGTAGACCAGGTAAACGAAAGAACATGCAAACAATATTAGTGTCCGATAAGAAGCATTATTGACAATTTTATGGAGTTTTGTGAAAGTTTGTGAAACGATATCATCGTTGTGATAACAATTCAGAATATAAGGAAGAATTTCCGAATAAAAAGTCTAAACATTGGAACAGGCACAAGCAAATTGTATGTTAAGAATTGTTGATAACCGAGACCAGAGCGCTAAGCACTTGACATATTCCTGGGATAACAGTTTAGATGTTATACGTAGATTTTCCATCTCTATATGCCGTGGGTAATAAATAGGACATCCTGATACATTTACATGAGAAAACCAATCGGGCTGAACTGTAATACATCTTTAGACATAAAATTAACTCATCCCCTCCTATAGTTCAATCTCAAGTGCCCAAAGAATCCATACATAATTATATCTGTTGGTAATGGAAATTCTCAATGATAAATGTGCTCAATTATAAAAGAGAGTTGTCTCACCTTCTACGTAAAGCCATGCAATGTAAGTGCCTTTTGGTAACGAACATTAATTACTAGTATTTAAGAAATGTCATTTTTCTGCTCGTGGTATTTCAAGAAATAATGCAATTTGACACGCGCCAAAATTGCATAAACTCTTGAAATACAATAAGCAGAGATTCATTTCTTATATTTACAATGTTTGTGTAAATAAATATTTTGCAACAATATTTAAGTCAACTCTTGAAAACACTTTCTTCTGGCGAAATCCATGACGGAAGTCTAAAGTAAATGGGCAGTTAGGTGAAACAAGTGAAGTTTCACTAGGAAAGTGAGATCGGGTGTAACGGAAAGGTAAGCACTTCCTGTTTAGCTAGCTACATGTATATCCGGCACGTGTGTAACTAAAATTGAGTAAAAGGAACATGAAATTATGGGACGTCAAATATATCTAGGGTAGTCATAAAACATATCAACAATATTGTGATGACGGCCATAAAACGTTGTGAGTGCCCTGATAAGTCTAGTCTTGCAATATCCCTGGGTCAACAATTTATTTATAAGCAGCTTGCTTAGTTGTATAACGTTCGCATAGCGCATAACGGTCATAAGCCCAATTGTATTTCAACGGGAATTGAAATGCAATTACTTCTGTTTGCTTCATGAAAGAGAAATACATCCATATTGTAAATATTATTAAAGTGTAAACCTCTTTCACTGTCCATTCTGAAGTACCCAAAGAATGAGTTTGTATGTAATTATCTGCTAAACTATATTCATTATTAATAAAACCCCGATTTTTCAGAGATTGTGGCCACATTTTACAAAAACTTTACAATTCGCTTTAATTGTTTCATTTTATTAGGACGTGGACTAATGTACAATGTCAGTCCTTTTAAGGGTAAAAATGGAGTTGTTGGACATAGACATTTTTTAGAATGAAGTGAAATTGAAAAATTTTACGGAGTATGAATACTTTCTGAAATAAGATTTTGGGCAGAGACTGACATTGGACATTAGATCTCTTCCTAATCAAATTATGCCACCAGAAAAAGTGTTGTAAAATGTGGCCACAATCTATGAAAACCGTGATTTTAATAATAATGAATATGGTTTAGTAATGGAAGTTTTCCATAATTCAACCATACAATCAATTGCACCACAAAAATATATTCAATTACGAAAGAGTTACCTTCCCTTATGCGATAAGCAAAGTAACATTTAGCTCGTGCACTAGTCAGTAAAATGCAAAACTATGTGTTTTTTATATTCTATCTTTTAACAATAGAGTTAAGTGAATGTTTTATTTTCTTTTTGCCAAAAAGCACTTTGCGTGAACTTGGAATTTTTATAACTACAAGCATATGATAGTATACTGTTAATGAATTAACCACACTCCAAAACAGCTAAAATCTTCTTACTGTTAATATAGGAAACAAGATAATAGTATTTAATAGGTAATTGTTAACCATCACACGTTGGGATGTGGAGTAATTCCTACAGTCCATGAAGTTTTTGTGGCTTGCAGAACAAACTGTTTTATGTGCGAACTGAATGCGCAAAGAATACGTTCTTGGGACCTTTTGTTTCGCTTACCCTGATCATATAAATCAACAGTGTAAACAATGCCTTGTAACAACTCCTAATGAAGTCCGACGCCTAATGAAGTCCGGACTTCATTAGGCGTCGAAATTGCAACGCCTAATGAAGTCCGGACTTCATTAGGCGTTGACAATTTCGACGCCTAATGAAGTCCACAGATTGGGGCTCCAGACGAGGAGACTTTTTGATACTACCAAAAAAAAGTCTCAAAATTTTACGACTTCAATTTAGACCAACTAGCAATAGCAACGTACATTCAGGCACATACATCGTGTGCTTTGTCCAACCGTACCATACCCCCGCGAAAATGTTTAGGGGGTATTTATACGAATCATCCTGTCCGTCCGTCGGTCCGTCCGTCCGTCCGCCCGTTCGTCAAAATATCGTGTAAGCTTAAATATGTAGCTTCCATGTCTATGAATGAATTTTGATCAAACTTGGAACCAAAGTTATTGTCCGTCTGTCCGTCCGTTCGTCCGTCTGGACGTTGGGAAAGGGAGGTATTTGTCTCTCCAAAGATCGTTATAGTTTTACCTCTTTTTGGGGAGGCATAAAAGGTACCAATCGAGAATTATCGATTGATTGATTGATTGATTGATTGAATGACTGACTGACAGACTGACTGACTGACTGACTGACCGACTGACTGATTGATTAATTGATTGGTTGGTTTGTTGAATGGGTTTTTTAGATCTAGTCAAGAATATTTACTTATATCAAGACGTCACCAGCTATAGATGGAATATTTGAAGTTTTTACCTTTGAGGTGCGTACAGTGTACAGGGAGGGTCTCCAACGAGCCATACTTTCTGTGATACATTGTTATCATGTGATGCATTGGTTTATCAGGTCTTTTCCGAAGGACTCCGTGACTTTCATTGCTAAATGCCGAGCTGTGCAGCAACACTCCACTATTATTTTGCATTTTATTTTTTTTTATTTATTTATTTATTTATTTTTATTTATTTATTTATTTATTTATTTATTCTTATTTTTATCTATCTTCTCCGCTAAATTTCTCAACAAGGTTTCTTAGAATCCATCATGCGTACATGTATATGAAATCAAATGTGATTTTTTACCCCAAACTCCCGTGCTTACTTTATCATGTGATGGATTTCATTAAGCTTCGAGGCAACAACACGGCTAACGATGTCCCATAATATTTCATCCGTTCTAATCATAGTTTATGTGAAACAGATATATTTATCTTTACCATGAAAAAAAGTTTTGCAGTGGACTTTATATCAAGTGTTTTAATGAGTTAAAACGCGAAGGATCGTTGACAATATCTTGTTAGCAGTATTAGATAAAGTAGTAGTATACCTTTCTGAAGCTGAACTTCATTTGGCGTCGAGGTAACATAACGCCTAATTAATTCCCTTATTATATCTCGTTACATGTACATAGTGGACTTTATTAGGCGTCGAGGTAACTTAACGCCTAATGAAGTCCCTTACTACATCTTTGTACATAGTGGATTTCATTAGGCGTCGAGGTAACGTAACGCCTAATGAAGTCCCTTACTATATCTTTGTACATAGTGGATTTCATTAGGCGTCGAGGTAACTTAACGCCTAATGAAGTCCCTTACTATATCTTTGTACATAGTGGATTTCATTAGGCGTCGTTACATTACCTCGACGCCTAATGAAGTCTCTTACTATATTTTATTACAAAATGGACTTCATTAGGCGTTAAGTTACCTCAACGCCTAATGAAGTCCACTATGTACAAAGATATAATAAGGGACTTCATTAGACGTTAAGTTACCTCGACGCCTAATGAAGTCCACTATGTAACAATATATAGTAAGGGACTTCATTAGGCGTTAAGTTACCTCGACGCCTAATGAAGTCCACTGTGTAATAAGATATAGTAACGGACTTCATTAAGCGTTATGTTACCTCGACGCCTAATGAAGTTCAGCTTCAGAAAGGTATACTACTACTTAATCTAATACTGCTAACAAGAAACGATCCTCCGCGTTAAACTTATTAAAACAGTTGATATAAAGGCCACTCCAAAACTTTTTTATCATGATAAAAATAAATATATATCTGATGCACAAAAACTATGATTAAAACGGAGACTTTTAATAAGATGAAATAGTATGGGACATCGTTAGCCGTGTTGTTGCCTCGAAGCTTAATGAAATCCATCAGATGATAAAGTAAGCACGGAAGTTTGAGGGAAAAAAAATCACATTTGATTTCATATACATGTACGTATTATGGATTCTAAGAAACCTTGTTGAGAAATTTAGCGGAGAAGATAGATAAAAATAAGAATAAATAAATAAATATTATTATTTTTGGGCACTTTTTTACATGCATGGTAATGCACGCAAAATTAAAATATTGTAAAATGCAAAACAATAGCAGGGTGTTGCTAATGTCATTTACATGTAGCAATGAAAGTCACGGGGTCCTTCGGAAAAGACTTGATAAACCAATGCATCACATGATAACAATGCATCACAGAAAGTATGGCTCGTTGGAGACCCTCCCTGTACACTGTACGCACCTCAAAGGTAAAAACTTCAAATATTTCATCTATAGCTGGTGACGTCTCGATTTAAGTAAATATTCTTGACTAGATCTAAAAAAAACATTTAACAAATCAATCAATCAGGCAATCAGGCAATCAAGTTGCATCCGTAAAACTCTTAGATTACAATTATTTAAACAATAGTTCTCGATTGGTACCTTTTATGCCTCCCCAAAAAGAGTTAAAATTATAACGGTCTTTGGAGAGACAAATACCTCCCTTTCCCAACATCCAGACGGACGAACGGACAGACAGACGGACAATAACTTTGGTTCCATGTTTGATTAAAATCCATTCTTAGACATGGAAGCATATGTAAAGCTGACACGATATTTTGACGGACCGACGGACGGACAGGGTGATTCGTATAAATACCCCCTAAACATTTTTGCGGGGTATGGTACGGTTGGACAAAGCACACGATGTATGTGCCTGAATGTACGTTGCTATTGCTAGTTGGTCTAAATCGAAGTCGTAAAATTTTGAGACTTTTTTTTTGGTAATATCAAAAAGTCTCCTCGTCTTGAGCCCCAATCTGTGGACTTCATTAGGCGTCGAAATTGTCAACGCCTAATGAAGTCCGGACTTCATTAGGCGTCGGACTTCATTAGGAGTTGTTAAATGCCTCGATTTGAAGACATGCCAGATACAAAATTGATTATTTGGTTGGAAATTATGACACTTGACTAGGTGCATGTTTTATTAAATATTTGGTTAAAACTATGACAATTGATTACGTAATATAACATGCTAAGTTATTCCATGGGTGTTATGGAGCAATTATTCCATTACCACTTGGTATCATCCTGGCCCCGGTTTCACACTCATTCCTTATAGCTCATATTTTCCTTAACTTAAATTTAGCAAATTTTGGTATTCTTTTTTTGGAACTAATAATGAATATTTATGTCAAAACTAAATGCAGATCTTTTAAGCTTGAGATGATCTTAAAAATTACACCTTAAATTCCTGAAAATCTTGAAAATTAACAAAATTATGAAGATTTGAAATTTTGCAAGATTTAAGTTAAGGAAAATCTAAGCTAAGGAATGATTATAAAACCGGGGCCAGATAACTCGAGACACGGATTTGTGTGTTTCCAAACACCCATGCTTTAACCGTATATAAAACATATGTGGAACTAGTAAGGTACTTCAGGTATCTATTAAACAAAAATGTCAAAATTAGTTCATCTTACACGGAACATTAATTTCCAGGATCGAAATACGACATTTCCGTTAGTTCGGAATACGCTCTTTGTTACACTGTCTAAACTGAAGTCCCTGGAAAAAAACTTCCAGACACTTTGAAGTGCTGGCTTGTCCTTGAGGCGTTAGTAAACAAATGTTTGACTACTACTACTAGTTGTCACTTCGTTTTCATCTCGCAATAATTTTTTTTTGCAACGTACGTAAAAATTTCTATTCAGAAGTAATTGAGTATTACTCGATCTTTAGATGAATATCGAGTTTCAATTTTCCTCAATTAAAAATCAATTCATGCACAAAATTAAATTATGTAATAAGACTGGTTTAAACGAGTACGCCTTGCTGACTATTATTATTGAATGCAGAAAATGAAAATGCATTGGGTGTGCCAACCATGGTGGAATTGGGACACGTATTTACTATAACAATTTATCGATAAATTAATCAAAATAACTTGATTTATCAAACTGCAGAACGATCAATTATCAAAATAGTATTTTAAAAAAGTTGCTCAAGCACTCAAGGCGTGATATTAGAAACGAGATATTCTACCTAACGCCTTCTTAAAACGCACCTTGAATTATGTGAATTGGTGCAAGTACCCTTTAATAAAAATCAAATAATGTGTCAAATGAAATGGAATTTTACTCGCTAGATCGGGTTTTTATCTAATATTTATTTATATAAATTTTACACTGCACTGAAATGCATGCACATGCAAGTTTTAAAACGCATTGACAACACGAATTGTTAGATTCGCCGAAATTTGTCTCTCTTTATAGTTTTCTTTTGAAAACACATACCGTGTGATATCATCCAGGTACATTCAACATGCATATATGTTTGAGCTTTGTACATGTACATGCGAGTACTTGTATATGTTCCTTTCATTTAACAAATTTTGTCTAAAAGAGAATTTAAATGGCTTTATCATTTTAAAAAGCAGTCTAATTGAAAACATATTATGTCGTAAACAGTATTGTAATTTTTTAAAATTTTTTCTATACTTGTCTTTCATAACTTTTAAAGAGCAGTTTTATGTCATCTATATATCAAAACTTATTGTAATGTATTGATTGTTGCGTTGTTTAGCTATTGATATCAGATTTTAATGGTTAATGATTGTAGTAATACATTTGAGTATTCTCAAAATAGAGAGTATGTGTGTGATCCGAGTATGTCCCTGACTCTCATAAATTAACAACAAAATATTGACATTTACATGTAAACAATGGCACATTAAAGTTTAATTTAAATAAGAATAATGATAAAATCCCTGCCATGTTAAAAGGCTTTTTTTTTAAAAAGTATATACGTTTCAACGTGCCATAAATGCCTATTCTACCATCTGACCTCTGCTTGAAAAGACCTGATACACCATTATTAAACTCCATTCCTTTTGAATATTTTGAACAGTAGCATAAAATATTTTAAGTATCTGCAAAAGTAAAAAATGTGCTTGCCAGCAGCTAATGCGAAGAAGAAAATAATGCAATACAACAGCCAAACAAAACGAGACAATAGAAACACATATATTGAGGCCATTGACTATAACACTCCTTATCAGTCATCAGAGGCCGCGGTGGCCTAATAGATAAGACGTCAGTCTTCTAATCCAGGGTCTCTCATCGCTGTGAGTTCGAGTTCCGCTCAGGCCACATGTGATTTTTCTTGCCGCTGGTCTTTACTGGTTCACCCGGTGTCAGTATAATGTTACTGGGGGAGTGGCACGCTTGTCTGCGGTGTACTGACTTGTTGAGCTGGCACCTTGAAGAGTACGCGCTGGTACAAGGCAGATCATGCACCACACTCGCACTTTCCATGCATACACAAACTTGTTCATAGATTAATCCATGGAGATTGATAAAATAGTTCTCGTCGCGAATAGGTAAAAAATTGCCGATGCAACGTTAAGCAACATTCAACCAATCACCAGTTTTAATAATTACGTGCCTAAGGGCACACAACTGCACACTATAGCTCAACGCCAATTATAGTGACAAATGCAAAAAGACGATACCCATAAGTAGCTAATATCCTACTACGATAGCTCAGTTGGTAGAGTGCTCGCTTCGTGTGTGAGAGGACGTGGGTTTAAACCTTGTCCAGGGTTTGACCAAGACTTAAAATAGGAAGTGACTGTAGCACTCGGGATTGAGAACTTAAGTCACCGAGTCTTTCAGTAAGATACCTTAAAAACCGATGCTCCGTGTAACGTCAGGCGTGTATGGTACTTAACAAGTTTAAGAACACTCCATGCGTATTGCCATGAGCGCACTACAAAGATACAAATTTCTGGTACTTTGCTTGTAGCGGGAAACGTCTCGATATAAGTGGAATATTCTTCACTTGGACGTAAAACCCCATTCATTTAACCAATTGCAATCCAATCAATCTTCATCAGTCATTATTATTTTCACTAGTCGCGTGCCGCGCACATTAATCCGTACTTTAGCTCAATGCCAATCATATAGTGAAACATGCAAAAAAATGATACACATCTAATACAAAGGTCCCTATTCTTTCCAGGATGTGACGTTTATCCGTTATGGAATTTTGGCTCGACATCTAGACCATTGTTACGTCTGGGCTGATTGGTTGCTGTGCGTTTGTGCTGCATTGATTGGTGTCGCGACAAAAGAAATTTCCAATTAATGTAATCATGTCATTGATGTGAATGTGGTGGTATTACACAAAAGTTCTCTTTATGATGACTGAAAAATTAGGCCCTAGTGTCAGAATATTTAAAAGTTGGACTAAATGCAGGCCTGTTGATTCCGTTGATCGCGAGGGGGATATAAACACGTGCTTGCTTCGGAATAGTATATAAGCCCTTTTGTGTTGCTTGAAATGTTCAAACTTTAGCCTAGATGTATTTTAAAATATGTATAAATGCCACAGATCGATGAAATTGCATTTAGTACAGTACAGTCCTGTCCAAACGTTTAAGACTGAGCTTAATAGAAAGAGTCATAGCTCGACTGCCGAATGGCCGAGATATGGATAGCTAGTGACCCAAAAAACTGTTCGGAGATAGATAGGGCTATTGAGAAGCTGTCGACAAAAGTCTAACCTGCCTTAAAGGCCGCCTGTATGTAAGACCACCTGCTTATAAGATCAATAGAATTGTATTCCAATTGTTCTTTATTCATATTATTTGAACCTGTATACAAAGGCCACCTGTCCATAAAGACCACTTTCCTTAGATCCCTTAGGTGACCTTTTTAGGGAGGTTTGACTGTATGTAGGTAATGAGCGGGCAAGAAGTGCTGCCGATTCGATTCGGCACTAATTCGTCGTTAGCTCAGTGTTAAACTTTTGACAGGTCTGTCCTGTTTGTCGATATATACACATGTAGTTATTTATGATTAACTGGAGTAAATAAACATAAAACAAATTTGTTGTTAATAAATTAACGTTCCTTAACGACAATTAACATATATACAATAATTAAAATTATTAGTATTCATTCCGCAAAACGGCTCATTACACGCATAAATAAAATCACCGTGAATTACTCTTAAATAGAATTGATAATGCCCTATTTTCATATTTTAATTTTTTTAATAAAAGACTATCTTTGACATGGTCATGTAATTGTTCAAATTAGTTTTGAACTATTTCATAATTACAAGAGAAAAATGTAATCTACTCAAATTAAAAGGGTAATAAAAACCACGATGTCATCATGTCTCGTAAGATATAGCACAGTGCAGACCCGTCGAAAGTTGAACACTGAGCTATAGCTAACGAATTAGTGCCCAAATCGGCATCTTATATCGCCCCCAGTTAGCTATATTTTTAAGCATCCCATGTAAATCTCACTGCAGCATTTCGGGCTATCTGTATCTCCTCCTTTTGGCTGCCGAGCTGCGACTCCTTATTCTTATTTTAGTGTTAAACTTTAGAAAGGTCTGTTCTGTATGTAATACTAAAAATGCCAAGTCGGGTCCCGGTTTCACAAAGCTTTTCCTTAACTTAAAATTGACGAAATCTTAAGAATTATGTCAATTTTTCAAGATATTCGATAATATTATGTTGTCGCTTTAAAGATCGCTTCAAGTTTATAACATCTGTATTTAGCTAGCTGGGTCAAACATATGTATTTGACTAGCAAAATTTGCTAAATTTAAGTTAAGAACAATGATTGTGAAAACCAGGGTCTGGTAAGATTTGACTGACAACAATAAAATTCCATTTCTCATTTGGCCAGATATCAAAACATCGATGAATTCATTGTACCAACTATGAAATGTTACAAGACCAATTCTAGTTTATTTCCATAATATGTGTATTGTCAATTAAATTAAATAAAACTAAACAACAAACGGCAAATTTATCTCCCCATGAATTTTTTTTTAGAAACACGAAAATTGAACACCACACAAATAAATGATTTCAAACCACTAACACATTCTGACAGAGTAAAACAATAAAATATCGAAATCCTTAAAAAATCATTAAACTTAATAAAAGTGAGTATTTTTAAATGTTGTAAATAAATGCATCTGCAGCCCATGTGCATCCACATTAAAATAAATTGTATTTGCAAGTAAAATAAAAATTAGAAATAGTTAAAAATGGCCGCCTAAAACTTTTTTAAAAATAATTTTGTAATGTATCTGCGCCCCATGTGCACCGACATTTAAATCAATCGTCTTTCAAGTTTCACAACAAAACGTCAATAAATTCATCGGACCAACTGTGAAATGTAAGAGCAATCCTATTTTATTTGAATGGTATTGACGATTGTCAGATTTATCTAATACTCTTCCTGTAGCGATTTTCAATATCTAAATTTTATCCAAGTATCAAATTGAATTCTAACCATGGAGATGAGTATTTGCATAGTTCATTACTTTTATGTGTTCATTGATTTAAATTTTAAGTAAACAATAGTTTTAAATTTACAAGCAGCTTCACTTCCGTGCAATGCAGAAAATCCGATTGGTAGATTCGTATTTCTAATTTTTATGTCCGACACAACAATACTGTTGATCAATATGATGTCTATGTATCCATAATAATCCTTGAACAATTTGACGTCCTATAGTTCCTTTCATTCTCAACCTATGGATATTGCAAGCCTAAGCTTATCAGATCCCTCAAAATGTTTTATGCCCGCCATCACACTATTGTTGACTTCTCTCTGTTCAAGATTATCCCTGATATAATTGACATTCAATACTTCCATATGAATTTTTTATTCTCAATTTTGTTTTTAGGCACAATGGGAGTAGCTAGCTAGACGGTACTTGCTGCTTATCCTTCCGGAGTACTCGACCTTACTTCCCTGTTCGAATTTCACTTGTTATTACTGCTTTATTTGCCAATGTTTAAAGATGTAGCGTGCTTTTTAAATTGTAGTTTGAACAAGGACCGGATTGTAAGCGTTCTATTTAATGCTCCATTTCTATTATGTTGTGTAGAGATGTATGATCAGTTGACGTATCGCCGACCACGCCCACAATGTTCCGACACTAGCCGCCATCACGGTACCAAAGCAGAGTCACGACAACTAATGACGTACTAGTGTCGGTGACGTCATTAACCCCCTTGCTGCCGGGAGTGAAAATCATTTGATTAACCAGTGCCGGTAGATTATGGAAAAAAACTGAAGATTTTTATTTGCTTTTCATGGTATAAAACTACAATGAACGAACAAAATAAAGAAAATTACTGGATATTTAGACCTAAGAAGAATAAATTTGAATAAATTGAAACGTCTTTTCCTCGTTGACGTCATTAAAACTTCCTTTTTGTGACGTAATTTGTGTGACGTCACTGTCATTTATTTACTATGTGATCGACAGGTGCTGGAAGTTCAACGCAATTTTATCTCCGTTTCAGGCGCTATATTGTGGATTCTTTTCTTTTCTTTTATTGTCGTATTCTTGTTGTGTAAAGCATGACTACGCGTTTGTTTTCCTAATTGTTAGAGAAACGTCGGGGGAAAATTGAAAAATAAATAAGTAGATTTAGAGTATCTCTGAGATATATACTCTACTTTCGATTTGCAAATACACTACTGGTTGATTGGTACCATTACAATCAACTGAGTAATCAGTAATGTTTATCTGTGATAAGCCCATCATTGGTATGTATTCGTACAAAAACAGATCGTTAATGTTCGAAATAAGTCAAACACCATATGAACTCATGTTTCCATGTAGAGTAGCCCTTGCGATTAATTAAAAAATGCCTCGTCACAAATAGCTGAAAAATTGTCGATGCGACGTAAAATAATGTTCAGTCAAGCAACTAAAATTTTGATATAACTGCATAGAAAAGAATTTTGAATATCAAAAGAAACATAATGTCACGGTGCCCTTGGTATATAAGAGCAAGAACCAAATTTGAAGTTCCATGCACAATCTCATCATTTTCTACCCAAATCGTGGCGGTCAAAAATTATAGAGTGTATGTCAATATTGAACGGAAATTTCTATCAAATAAAAAAGACACGGATTTACTAATTGAAAATGACGGTTCTTTCGGATGGGTACATAAAATAAACTATGTCGCGTGTCACGGAAGGTGTGGCATGATAAAGAACCCTTCTGTATAATGCCAAAAGCGCAATGCACAGGCAAAATTTAACGAAACAAACCAAAAACGTGATGGTTATAAAATACCAGCTTTATAAGAACCTGGAGCGGATTTTGATGTTGCGACGTGTGCTCAGTCATGTGTGTCCCGTCGTGGTAATCCAGCAACCTTGGACTGCGGGTCCCAAAACTGTATTCAGTCCTGTTGTCTGCGTGTGTGTGTATGTGTCTGACCGTCTATGTGTGTCTGAGAGTATGTGTGTGCGTGTAGTGCCAGGGTTTATATATCTGTCTTGCTTACCAAAAACCTGGAGATGACCAACAGAATATGTCATATTCATCCTGTTTTTATCACCAATGTTTACAGAATGAATTTGACAATGAGATGTCATTTAATGAATCGTTATTACTAACTAATTACTACTAAGTTCACATTAGTACATTTAATAAAAAATTACCAAATCCTAAATGGCTGAATGTAAGAGTATATTTTATTACAATCTCTGCACCTTCGCCTATAGCTGGCGACGTCTCGATATAAGTGAAATATCCTTGACTGAGACTTTAAACACCATTGCTTAAATCAACCCATTCCGTATCATATCACAGTAAAGTATGGAAGTGTTGAGGGGACTTTTGAGCTTTCAGTTTCAACTTGTGACTTTTGAATTGGGACTTTTGACTTGTGGCACATACATGTATCTATTTTATTTCAAAATAAAAACATAGCTGTATAATTTAATTCAACATACATATGTCGATATCTCTATTTTTATATTAAAATATACCTCAATTAAAAAACACCACTATGGTGGCTCAGTTAGTAGAATGCTCGTTTCCTATGTGGGAGGTCGCGGGTTCGAACCACGGTCGGAACAAGGCTTGAACAAAAGGAAGTGACTGTTCTTTTGTCAATAACTCAGTATTTAGAAATAAAAGTCACTTGGCCATATAAATACGACTTCAAGTAGTATCGCGTTTGAACTACTTACTATATTTTGTCTTTTGTATAAAATGGTACTAACAAGCTTTTGTACTTTTGTAGTTTTTGGTGTGGAAATTAAACGGTATTTAAAAGATAAAGTTTACGCCTAAATGGACAAATGATCAATTTAATATATGGCTTTTACTATTGCTGAGACACATTCAGTTGTATATTGTTCAGCATGGTTCATTACCTTAATTTATATAGAAGAGTATACCGATGGCCGATGCCTACATAGATCCCTCTTAAAAAAATCATAGGTGCACTGAAAGAGCTGCATTCTTGTACGATTTGTACTCACCAATTTTCATTTTCATTTAGACAGTTTTTCATTATTGCGATGGGATTGCAATTGTCTACCGGTGTACGCACATTTCAATAAATAATAAAACTAACATTCCATCTCTAAATCACAATCCCAGAACAAAGAAAAACGTTGAAACTGGTAAATTAAGTTAAACATGAAATCGGTCTCTTCCTAAGGACCCCGTGACTTCCATGTGCTTGACAAGTCTTGATCAGACCCCGGTCGAGATCGCGAACCATCTAACGTGATAGTTTTCAGTTATATCTTTGACTTCATTTTCGATATAATATCTGTTTTAATTATTAGTTATCGCAATTTTAGTATATATGTGACATTTTGAATTTAATAAGTTTTTCTTCAAACCCCATGAACTCAGTGATAGATTTATAATTCAGCCTGCTGCCACACATGTATCCGCCCGGATGTAAACCTTTTTAAAATTTGTTGCATGCAGGCAATGCAGTATGCGAGACAAAGGAATGTGTTGATGCATGTAATACGGTACGAACCGGGTCAATACAGATACCAATATGGCTGTATTGCAGCCCCGCCATCCATCAAGAATTACCACGGGTGACGATGCAGGTCAATCCGGGTCGATACTGTTTTAATTTCGTTTTTATCCGGTTCGTGCAGGCCGTTTGATTGTGGCATAAATTAACCTCCATTCCGGACTAATCGGATTCGTGACCCAGCCGTGTGTGACTGTAGCAACGGCAATTTCTCTATGTTTTGCAAATTTGTTCGGTGATATTACAGAGTGCCAACATAATTTTTTGATTTAATAGAATTGAAGTTTCTAGATTGAGGTATACCAGATAAAGAAGACATTTGAATTGAATGAAAAAATAGAAAATGAAAATGTGTTTCTCGGCGTGATAATAAACAAACAAATATACAAATGGTTTAGAATCCCTGTGTATTTTTTCATTTTGAATACATTTTGAATTTAGTTTTATAATAAACTATGGATAGGTATTTGGCTAGTTGAATGTTCAGTTCCATGACTGAGCATTGAAAATGCATTTAATTCAGTTGCATGAACGTTTACTGCGATAAGTACAAAATAAAGTCTCATAATGACATTACTCTACCATGTACAACAGCAAACAAATTAAACGTATTTGAAATCTCAGCAGCACTTATCTTAGCCGGACGGTCGGATATACAAATTCATTAATTTATACATGCATGCGTAATTTTATCTCTAAGTAAAGTTGTAATTGCCGGTTATTTTTTCATTATTCATTTTTTCCATTCAGTTACTTCAGCAACTACTAAAATATGTTAACGCCTTTCTATTTATGGAATAAAACTAGTAGGTAGTGTTGTAGTGTTATAGACAAAAGCTTCTTTTTTTTGAGAAAATAAAAATCTTATTAAACATTAATCTGGAAATCGATTCCCATTACAGAAAAAAGCGTTATTGAAAGTATCAAGGAACTACAGGTTCGGTCCAAAATAAAAATTATCTCACATTGACTTTGTCTTTCTTAAGTTATGATAATTTCAATCTAAACTGTTACTTTATTTTACTGCTAATATTATGTAGACTTTTGTTTGTTGAAATATTTAATTTTTCCTTTGCATTGGGATAAATTGAAATCTATATTACCTATAAGTGATTATAACAAGATGAATAAATTACGAAGGGAAGGGTTGGTTATTTAGCACTAAAAACAAAATTGATAAAGCTAGTTCCGTCTTGCAAAAATGCAATCAGAACTATCTTTTATCTTGCGGGAAAATCGTATGAAATTAGAGAAATGAAATAAACCGCAAAGAATCATACTATACACGATTTTATAAGTGTATGAATCTGGTTTTCTTGAATATGCTAGTAAACAAATGTACATTGAATTATGAAATCAAACCACCGATAAAGGCTTATAAACAGATAAACGAAATAGTTATTGAAAATACTTTTCCAACGAAAATGTAGCAATGTTTGAAATGCGAAAACTTAATTAAACTTATTTTTATGATGTCAATGAAACTGTCAAGTAACTATGCAAATCCTGTCTGATAGCTTCTTCAGATTTTGGACCAGAAAATCATGAATAGTTAGCGATATAAAGGCTTGCAAATAGGCATCAAATGTAATAATAAGGTATGATTGTTTTATGACGTCATTTTTACAGCTTAACGTCATGAAACGAAAAGTGACGTCATGAAAACTATTTAAAAGTATTACATATTTCATTACGCAAACGCTCTAAGTTTTCCTCATAGTCCCTGCATTACATAATGATCTTTTATTTTATCTTCAAATTTCATTCAAACCTGTGGACATATATATGTCCTTCCGGCAGTGACCGGTGAGGACATATATGTCCTTCCGGCAGCAAGGGGGTTAAATGGCGCAATTCAGGCCGAGTTTTCATTCTTTTTGCGTGTAAATCAAGCATCCGGTCATTTGTCGGAACATTGTGGGCGTGGCCAGCGATACGTCAATTCTCCATTTCAAAAGTATATGGCATCTGTCTAGTTTTTGTGCTTACTGGAAGTTATCAATTATAGTCGTTATAAAATAGCTAAAATTTATTTTGCCAAAAGGTAATCTTTAAGCCTAGGTAAAGATGGCTTACCAATCCCCTTTAAGCAAGCTAAACAGGGCTTAACCCTTTCAATGCCAATGCGACATTTATGTCGTCCGAGAGTTCAATGCCAAAACGACACAAAAGTCGTTTAGGGGTTCCGTGCCAAAGCGACATTTATGTCGTTTTTATGTATATATATTGATACGTGTTTTATTGAGCACAAGATGTAGAGACAGACTGGGATAATATCAAGAAAACGTATATAGAAACAGCAAAAAAAGTACTTGGATTCAGGAAGAGAAAATCTAAAGACTGGATAACACCGGGAACGCTAGCAAGAATCGACAAGAGAAAGGACATCAAAAGTAAAATACTTAGTACGAAATCCACCAGAATGATTGAAAAGCTACAGAAAGAATATAAAGAAGCTGATAAAGAAGTCAAAAAGAGTGCTAGACAAGACAAAAGAAGCTTCCTCGACCAGCAAGCACAGGAGGCCGAAACAGCAGCTAGTAAAGGAGAGATGGGAAAGGTGTATAAGATCACTAAAAGTCTGAGTAGAAATAACAACACAGCTATCACAAATGTGAAAGATAAACATGGTACTGTAATTACCAGTGAAAAAGAACAAGCTGATAGATGGGTTCAATATTTTAAAGAGGTGCTAAATCACCCAACACCCGATGAAGCTGCGGAGGTAGATACAGCAGAAACTCTCTTGGATATCGACATAAATCCTCCCACAGAAATTGAAGTAAAGAAAGCAATTACATCGCTTAAAAGTGGGAAAGCTCCAGGGGTTGACCAGATCCATACAGAAATGCTGAAAATAGACTTAGAAACATCGACGAAAGTCTTAACAAACCTTTTCAAAAACATCTGGAATAACGACACCATTCCAAAAGACTGGACGAAAGGGCTCATTGTGAAACTGCCAAAGAAAGGAGACCTGCAAATATGTGACAACTGGCGAGGAATTACTCTGCTGTCAACACCCAGTAAAGTCTTTCTAAAAGTGCTTCTCTCAAGAATAGAAGCAGATATTGACGATAAACTTAGAGAGGAACAAGCTGGATTTAGGAGAGGAAGAGGCTGTATAGACCAAATATTTACGCTCAGAAACATCATAGAGCAATGCATCGAGTGGAACAGTCCCTTGCATATCAACTTTATAGATTTTAAGAAAGCCTTTGACAGCGTGAATAGAGACACCTTATGGAAAATATTGCAGCATTATGGACTACCAACTAAAGTCATCACAATAATAAAGAAATTCTATGAAAATTATGAATGCAGTATCATCCTAAGCAACACAACAACAGATTGGTTCCGGGTTGAGTCTGGAGTAAGACAGGGATGTATCATATCACCTATCCTCTTTCTTGTAACCATTGACTGGGTAATGAAGAAAGCAACATCAGATAGACCAAGAGGGATTCAATGGGACCTACTCTCACACCTCGAGGACCTTGATTTCGCAGACGATCTAGCCATTCTGTCTACCAACACAAACAACATGCAAGAAAAATCAAATCGTTTAAACAAATATGCTAAACAGACAGGACTCAACATCAGCACAAAGAAAACGAAGGCCATGAAGATAAACAGCAATTCAACAACCAATCTTAAAATCGATGACACAACTATAGAATATGTGGAAGAATTTACCTATCTAGGGAGTCTAATCAGCACTGACAACGCTGCACAGAAAGATATAAAGGCTCGGTTAGGGAAAGCCAGGACTGTATTTTCAATCCTACGTCCAATTTGGAGTTCCAACTTGTACTCGTTGAAAACAAAAATTAAGCTGTTTAATAGCAACATCAAATCTGTCTTATTATATGGATCAGAGTGCTGGAGAATCATCCAAAGTGACTTGAACAAAATTGAAAGTTTTTACAATGGCTGTTTGCGAAAGATCTGTAAAATATTTTGGCCTCAGAAAATATCAAACGTTGAACTCCTAAACAAGACCAATTGCAGGAAGATCAGCACTGAAATAAAAGAAAGGAGATTAAAATGGCTAGGCCATGTCTTCAGGATGGAGCAACAACGACACCCGAAGGTTGCCTTAAGATGGACTCCGCCTGGCAAGAGAAGACCCGGCAGGCCTAAAACAACATGGAGAAGGACGGTGGCGGCAGAATTACAGGATGGTGGTATGACATGGGGAGAAGCACAGAAACTGGCCAAAGACAGACCCAAATGGAGGCAGAAAGTTGCAGCCTTATGTCTCATCGGAGACGAAGAGGATTAAGTAAGTAAGTAAGTTTATTGAGCAAGTACTTGATGTTTATGACATGCTTAGAGTAATATTCGATAACAAATCACTTGATGTCATTTTCAACCGTCAATTCCATGACGTAATAATAACGTGTAATGACGTCATTGATAAAAGTATTTGTGACGTCATATCTATCGTCAGTAGCACTATAAGGTGCACGATATGAATAAGTAGCGTCATACAGCGATAAGGGTGGCCTTTATTTCCCATAATTTAAAAGTTTAATATCATTAGAAAGAAAAAACGTGGGTTTTTTAAAAATTGGCATTTCGATAATATATGTACTGGGTAAAAATACTTTAAATTTTCGGGAATCTTTGTTGAAAAACGCATCAGAAACCGTGTAACCCGTAAATTTCTGCTCATTTTGAGACCAGCGATGAATATATCATCAAGTTAAATACCCCGATCAGAGGTTTATAACATGAAAGGGTTATCATCGGCAGTACAAGAAATATACATGGGCATGGTGTCTTTTTGACAGGTAATTGTAATGTCACAAAAAGACAGGTTATTGTAATGTCAGAAAAGTGTGTATGTAATCTTTAAGAACAAGGAAAATATAGAACGTTTTTAAATGTGCGTTCAACTTTTTATTCAATATACCAATTCATATAAACATAATCGCTATCATCTGTACATGTTTCACCATGAAATTCCCACCATTGATAACCAGAGTTTTTCTACATGTATGCGGTTTTTAGCCAAGTTAACAAGCTTTGATAACCAAAGCGTTTTTCTCCATGTATGCGGTACAAGCTTCTTGCACCGAGCTTTGAATGTATGCTGTATATATTCTGGATTTTAAATGTATACGCTACTGTTTTACGTAAAAAATGAAAGATTCTTTTTTACGTTAAAAGATATGATAAAGAAAATAACGCAGGCAAACTATGTGTAACCATAATCAAATTTGGCCATTATGCGCCGTAACGAAATGCTTGGCAGCGGTTGACTTATCAACAAGACGGCGTAAAACAATAATGATGTTATTGAAATCCCCATATTTATATTTTCAACAGGTTAAAAAATAAATATAAAAACATTCGTTACTACTTATTTTAAGTATTTTGTAACAGTCTGCACATTAGGTGACAGACCACACTCTGACAATCATCATTGCTACTTCTTCATGACAATTTGATGCCAAATGTTGATGAGTTTTCTTCATGTTCATTGGTTTCCTTCACTATATGACATAGTGATGTCCGGAACCGGAATACTCAAAGTTTGAAAACTAATATGCAAAGCAAACTATTGAATCACACATTGTTGAATAGTAAAGAGAATAATAATTAAAAAGTGCAAAATTTTGTTGGTGTAAGTTTTGTAAGTCACGTAATAGAACTTGTGTATGTAAAGTATAACAGTGTATTTTACTGCCCGTGTTTGGTTCGAATCCTACTCATGGTTGTTTGTACTGTTTGAAAATTGGCCAATGTGTTTTTACCAAATGTCCATTGTTTTCTCCAGGTAATAATATTTTCTTTACCATACCTGAACTGACAGCCAAGTGAAAAAACCTTGGTTGAGATGTAGAAAACAGCCGTATCAAAAGCAAATTACCGGTATTGAATAAAAATGTTGAATAGGTGGACTGATCTGTCACATACCATGATTTTAAATATTCAAAAAATGGTATATGACAATACATTTTTGAATGTATTTTATGATTAAATTTAAAAAATGGTATATGGCAGATCAATACGAAAATATGACCATGATGTTATTTGCACACTATTTCTCATTCAAACTCTATATGATATATGATAAAATCGCCCATGTAGTTGACCTGCACAAGTAGTGGTGTGTTTATTGAATTTGTGTTGGTTCGTTGGTTGAATGTTCAAGACAATTTTATTAATCTTGAGGAGTGTGCACGTACAGTCAAACTTCGATTGCTCGAACATGGATACCTCGAATGCCCTGGATAACAAGTCGTCTGCCCGTCCCGACCAAATTCCTACTATATGCTATGTAAATGCACCTCTATGGCTCGAGCTTCTACAGATACAATATCCCCGCTCGCTCGTGCAATTTAAATATTTCCCAGGGTGTAAATTTTATGAAATTCTTTCGGTCGAATACAATTTTTGTCAGAAAGACTCGGTCAGTCATTGTAAACTAAGCACAAGCCGAAGCGATGTACTTCTGATCTGCTTTTTCCTGACGGGCACTATCGGAGACCTTTAGAGAGCTAGTACACTCACGATTTCCTAAAATGTGGCAGACCAAAAATCATCGCAGACCACTCAGGTGATTGTTAAGGTCCAGTGAGCCCCATGTTATGTCACACATGGCAGGTAATTATTAACGTAGCTAGACAGAAGGAGCTTACCCTTCCAAAGCACCTGATTTCACTTCCGTGTTAGAAGTTTTATTTAATTTTCAAAGTTTATATTTTGATTTTGAGAAAGTGAATTAAACATGAATCGTTAGGCTTGTGGTTGATTTGTAGTTTTTATTTTTGCTTGTACTTTTGATATATGTGGCCTTTCTGCAATGTTTTAACTAGCCTCTACGGTGGCGTATCGTGAAAGAAATGGAAGAGCCAGCCTGGTGCCAAATCGGGCACCAAACGCGCCGTTATGGCGTCCTAACTAAGTTGTTACAGGGACATGCTCCACCCATCCCGGCAATGTTTTAAAAATGGAACAATTTAGTGCATTTTTCTGCATTCTAAATCAATATTAAAAGGGTGAAAAGGGTTAAAATTCGTTTTTTTTTTTTGTCACGGGCCCTTCGGACGTGAAATGGAAATTGATGCTCGTCTCACAGTGGCCAGTGCTGCAACATTAAAGAACCTTACTTGTACATTGCCCTGAGCGCACTGCAAAGGTTAAAAAATATCTGCACTTCACCTACAGCTGGTGACGTCTCAATATTCGTTTTCAGTGAAACATTCTAAACTTGGACGTAAAATCTCATTCGACGAACAATCTTGTTCTCTGATGTAATGTGTGAAGCAACCACTCTATTGCTTATTTCTACATGGCCTATGGATTATATACTAACAATTAGCTCATTCGGAATAATGTCCCGCCTAACAAGAAGTTTAGCAATACCGAGCGTGGTCTACACCTGGATTGACCGAGATTTCCACAACTCTATTAACTAGGCCACCTTCTATTATTCCATTTTATTTTGTTCTGAATTCATATATGGTCTGGGTTTCAAGTTTAAAGGGCATTTGGGCTCACAAATGTACACGGCTCATCATCCGAGTTAGACGAACACCTTGGCTTATGACTGATAACTACTAGACTAAGAGCGAGACGGATTTCACTGTTAAGATTTGAAAATATCATTGTTTTATTTTCGCAATATTTTGTATTTTATTTAATTTTAATTTTTTAATCAAACAATAATGTGTAAGCACAGGATTATAGGCTTATATGCACGCCACGCCACTGTTCTATCTAGAAAATTGTAATACGTTACTTTTAAAAAGGAGTTTATTATTTTAATAAAAAAAACAATATGTAATATTTATTTTGGTTAATGCCTACATCTGCTATGACATTCAATCATGCACTATAAATGCAGTACTTGGGAGTTTCGTAACAGATTGATAGAAGGGCATAGACATTTCAGACAGGAGGATTTTACATTGGCCCTTAGACATATTCATGTAGGATAATCACAGCTTACAGAAAGGCACTTCATTGACAAAACTCGGGGAGAAAACTGTATGTACTGGTGACCGCTTTAACCCGATTGTCATGTTGAACTCTGTGATTGGCGGTGTTATCGTATTACCCGCTTTTCTTATGCAGAGTAGTTATTCAAGGCCTGTACATCTATATATTAAAAGATTGACTTGGCATCATGTTTAACATGTAATAACATGTTTATGAAGCATTAAATTTTAAGTTAATGATGAATCTAAACATGTGTCAACGAGTTTTTAACATTCAGGATGACGCTATAAAAACGCGCACCATAAATGTACGTTTACACAAACCAATTACGGCTTCTGAAAACTCCTGGCACTGATGACATGATAATTGCCCACGTCAACAATGACGTGACGTAATACAATTTCAAACATCTGGCATTGAAAGGGTTAAAGATCCATTAAGCCATAATTACATATTGAATACATTTAAGCCGTCTTTATGGTGGCTTAAAGATGGGATTTCGTCTAGTGTTAGGATATATTTATGAAAATAGCACCTGACAATAATAATTTCATACTTATAAGCTGACTACTTCATATAAGCCGAGCTTTTGTATTTTTCATCTTGAGTTTTTTCCATACTGATAAGTGAACTGCTTCGCTTCAGCTAGGGTTTTGCATTTCACTGTTTAAGCTTTTGGATTTCAAGCCAATTGCTGGATTATTTCACTTAAATTCGACATAGTGTTAAAATGACTGCTGCGTTTCAGCTGTGGTTTTGTATTTTTCAGTTTGAACTGTTCAGACTGATAGCTCGATAGGCTTATTTACTTTTAATACAAACTAGTAGACTGCGCCATTTCAGTTGGGTTTTGTATTCAAACAATATAATAATATATTATAACAAATCTATAACTTTTGAATGTATTTTCATAAATATTCAAAAGTAGTTCTTGAAATATTGAACGATATATTCATAACCGGCAATAACTTTGTTCAACACACTGGTCTCGTAAATCTTCTGTCCAAACAAAAAAATGGAAATGCATGTTTATAATTTGTGTTCAAGATTTTTAATATTTCATTATAGTTTTCGCAATTCTTCATAAAATAAAGATTTTCAATAAACCTATAAATTTCAGATAATAACATACATGTACAATGTATGTATCTGTTGTTTTAACGAATATTGGAAATTTGTGGTTCGTGATTCAGCTTTTGTCAACTATATCATTGCAGGTTTCGGAACATTTCACTAAATAACAATAAACCAAAATCTTCAATAAAACTAGATTCTTAATTATTCAGATTGAATATTGTATATTGTATACGGTACAGACCTGTCGAAAGTTTAACACTAAGATAACGAACTAGTGCCAAATCTACAGCCCATCTCGGCTATTCTTTCTCCATATCTCAACTGCTTTTTAGCAGCTGTTATCTATCTCTCGGCAGCGTTTCGGCCACTATCTATTCAAATTTCGTCCACATGTAAGTCGAGTTTCGACTCCGTTTTCGCTAACTCGATTTTAAACTTTCGACAGGTCTGTACTGTCCATTGTATATTTCGTTCGCTGACACACACGTTGTATCAGTAACCATCTTTGATACATGACAGTGTATAGTTTATAAATTTATGACAACCATTGTTTCTCCATCGATTTGTGTAATTGTTTTATATGTCTCTATCCATTCCATGTTCCATTCGATTTATTCTTTTGTAAAACAAAATCCACTTCAGACCTGTCGAAAATTTAACACCAAATTAACGAATAAGTACCGAATAGACCGTTTAACACGCCCCTCTTTAGCCATTTCTCGACAGGTTTTCGAAAGCTACTATCTAGCTATATTTCGTCCACTGCGGTAGCAAAGTTTGATAGAGTGTTCGCTCCGTAAGTGGGAGGTCGTGGGTTTGAACCCCGACCGGGGCTGACCCAAGACTTGAAAGTGGGTAGTGACTGTTCTGTTACAAGCACTCAGCATTACAAAATAAAAGTCACGGTTCATTCGGATGGAGACGAGGTCCCGAGTCATAGTAGGCTTGGCACGATAAAGAACCCGGCTGTATAATGCCATCAGCGCAACGCGCAGGCAAAGTTTCTACAAATTCGCCTATAGCTGGCGACGTCTCGATATAAGTGAAATATTTTTGATCGGACGTTAAACACCATTACTCAACTCGTCTATTAGCTATCTATGTCTCAGTCATTTGGTAGCCGAGCTTTTGGCTTCTTCTTGTTAGCTTTGTGATAAACTTTCGACAGGTTTGTACTTTAGTTTTTTCACGATATATGTGATCAATAATGCAAGGAATCAAAGAGAAATCAATTTTTGTTTAATGTTTTTAATATGATTAATTTGTCAAGTATTTTGCTACTGCAATTTAAACCTTAAAAATGAATTATTTGTCAGGTATTTTTCCATACTGCAATTGTGCAGTGTCAAGTATTAGTACGTCAACTCAATTGTTAAATATTCAAGTACATGTACCATAACGTCATAACAAAAGAACAAGAAGTAAAATTCCTCTGATTTAGATTGCAAGCTTACGTTTATTTAGGCCATCAAAACGTTTTATGACCGTTTTCACATTTTTTTTCTTTAAAAAGTATGATGTCTCTTATCTAAAATTACCTTAGCTGCCTCTGTATCTAAAATTACCTTAGCTGTCTCTGTATCTAAAATTACCTTAGCTGCCTCTGTATCTAAAATTACCTTAGCTGTCTCTGTATCTAAAATTACCTTAGCTGCCTCTGTATCTAAAATTACCTTAGCTGTCTCTGTATCTAAAATTACCTTAGCTGTCTCTGTATCTAAAATTACCTTAGCTGCCTCTGTATCTAAAATTACCTTAGCTGTCTCTGTATCTAAAATTACCTTAGCTGTCTCTGTATCTAAAATTACCTTAGCTGCCTCTGTATCTAAAATTACCTTAGCTGTCTCTGTATCTAAAATTACCTTAGCTGTCTCTGTATCTAAAATTACCTTAGCTGCCTCTGTATCTAAAATTACCTTAGCTGCCTCTGTATCTAAAATTACCTTAGCTGCCTCTGTATCTAAAATTACCTTAGCTGTCTCTGTATCTAAAATTACCTTAGCTGTCTCTGTATCTAAAATTACCTTAGCTGCCTCTGTATCTAAAATTACCTTAGCTGTCTCTGTATTTAAAATTACCTTAGCTGTCTCTGTATCTAAAATTACCTTAGCTGCCTCTGTATCTAAAATTACCTCAGCTGCCTCTGTATCTAAAATTACCTTAGCTGTCTCTGTATCTAAAATTACCTTAGCTGTCTCTGTATCTAAAATTACCTTAGCTGTCTCTGTATCTAAAATTACCTTAGCTGTCTCTGTATCTAAAATTACCTTAGCTGCCTCTGTATCTAAAATTACCTTAGCTGTCTCTGTATCTAAAATTACCTTAGCTGTCTCTGTATCTAAAATTACCTTAGCTGTCTCTGTATCTAAAATTATAATTACCTTAGATATTTTGACGTCTCATAATACCATGTTCCTCGAGTTTCCTTCTCAATTTTGGATTTTAAAGTGACGAGTCTATACATAGCTAGTTAGGAACACAGAAGGTGCTTTCCCTTCCGGAGCAACCGATACTATTTCCCTGGTGGAGTTCACGCGTTTTACTTAATTTGCCAGTTTTCAAAGTTTTTGGGAATGGTAATTTGAATATGGACGAGTATACCTCTAGTTGATCGGTCCTTCTATATGTTTGTTTAAACCATCACTGTTGATCTTATCTTTTCAATATAACAATAAAAATAAAGCTCTGCCACAGCTATTCACAATGTTAGTAGTAAGTATTAATTTTTAATTTTTTATGAAATATAGAATGGTCATATGCAATTTTAATGCATTAAGTTAAAAACAAAAACAAAAATACCAATCCATGTCCAAATCAAATTCCAAAACGAAGTTAACACTTTGAACCTGGCAAATTAAGTTAAGCAAAAGGGAAGTGAGGCCGGATGCTCGGGAAGAGTAAGCACCTTATGTTAGCTACACCCGACACGCGGGAAATGGAAATTGACAATGAAAGGAACATGAAAAATGGCGTATGACAGTATTTGAAAATATGACACTTAATTACAATAAAGGAAGGATAGTGGTGCTTCGGTCGAGACCTTCAAAACTGATGCCCCAAATCATGGCAAGCAAGACACATGAAAGAACTTGTTTTGACGATGCAAAGGTCTCATTTTGCTACTACGCCTATAGCTGGTGACGTCTCGATAAACTTGTTTTGACTGTGATGTAAACCCTATTCGATCAATCAATCCAATGAAAAGAAAAAAAAACACAAAAATCCTGTAGGTTACGCAAAGTTCAATTATATCAAAGATTATTGGACCCGATAAGGCATGTGTTTTTAAAAACCTGGTCAAACAGATCAGAGAGCACATTATCAATTAAATCAAACACAAAGTCCAAATCACAATACATTAATCCCAAAGGGGAAGTAAAAACTCTGAAAAACGGCAAATCAGGTTAAACACGCCAACTTCAACAAGAAAAGTGAGTCTGAAAATTATAAATCATTTAAAACCGAGATTTAGTTCAGTAATCTTTCTGAAAATGCTGACAATAAAGTTTGTCTATTATAAATAAATAATTTGTTGCTATTACTTTGTTTTTCCGTTTCAACATAACAAATTTTATTTTATTTTTCCTGCATGATTACATGTATGTCGCAACTCATATTTATTGCAAAAAGCAAATAATCACAACCATAAACCATGCAATGTAGCTTTCAAGAACAGGCAGCGGTTCATTTCATTGTATACATTACAGATCAGTCAAAAGTTTAACACTAAAAAAACAAATGGGGCTCGCCGCTTTACCACGTGATACCTTCTAACGTGTCAGCAAAACGCTTGTTTCCAATGGACATGGAATCGCACAATCTGACGTTTTACCTTAAAAACGACGTCATTCCGGGAATTTGTGACATTGACGTTTTCCAGAATGTTCCGCACAAACGTTAAGAGGTATTGACCACGTGGTACAGCGGCGAACCCCATTGGTGCCAAATCGACAGATCACCTCTTTATCTATACGTTGACTTTTTTCCAGCAATGTAGCTTTCAAGAACAGAAAGTGACGCATGCTGTACAGAACTGTCAAAAGTTTAACACTAAGCTAACGAATTAGTGCAAAATCGGCAGCTCATCTCATCTCGACCCCTCGTTACATATACCTTGACATCTTGACGACAGCTGTTATCTATTTCCTAGAAGCTTTCCGAATTACTAGCTACTACTCGGCAACTTTGTCTTATTTTTGTTAGTCCAGTGTTAAACTCTCGACAGGAATGTGCCGTGTTTTTATTACGTCACAGGTGATAATAAAAATTGCCAATTCTGAATTTATTGGTTTAAGTAAACAAAATGCTTTTACACGTGGGTGATGTAATTAATATAAATTGTATTCACAAATTGTGTTATGATATATTGTTTTTAATATTTAAAATTTTGTAAAAGATAGCATTTTATAGTTTGTTATAAAAAACAATTAGTGGTTAGATTCTCATCAGTGTATTGATTTTTATTCTTTATTTTTAGCACAAATACAAAATTCTAAAATTAATGCGAGAAAAAATATCCTAGTATTTAAATCACATTTGTATGTTCATTCCAAAAATTGAGTATTAGAATTTCAACAAACAGAAGTTGAAGTACGAGGGCTGATGGATATCGTTGTGGGCCTCATATGTAATGTTTGAATTCGGCCTACATATTGCATTATGTTTTAACACAATCCTTTTTTCGTATCTATACACTTTTGCCAGCAATGTTTCAGGTCTACCTAAATGCCCCTTTATTTGAACGTTCAGAAGGCCTCAGCCGACTGAATTACGTCACCATATGACTCAAAATAGGTACCGAAAACGACAGGTTTCAGTTTTTTGTAAATAGATAAAAGTCTGATGGAACGATATCAGACGAAGAAGACTATTGCTTAATCTACTCAAAGCCAATAATGATGAAAAAATGTAAACCCTGGCCCTCCAGATTGGGGGTTAAGCTGAAAGCTAGGATACCTGAAGTACGGTACTTATTCAACATTGCAGCGTTCAACATTGAATAAGTAACAGTTACTTATTCAACATTCGCAAACATTTTCGTTTCATTTATAAAACATCCAATAAAACAAATTTTATCACATTTCTCGATTAAATGTCACTACCAAGTATGGTTACCCCCAGGACCTCAGAAGACATTGGCTTATAGCTTCAATGTAAGCCCATACCATTATACAGTATATTTTGTATACACGGAATGTAAAGTGCCTAAGCAAAGTGAAGCTTTCAATGTGCTGAGAATTTCGCAATATCATTTTGTACTACTATGCATAGGCAATGTCACTACCAAGTATGGTTACCCTCAGTGCCTTGGAACACATTTTCTTATAGCTTTAATGTATGCCCATATCATTATACAGTATATTTCATATAGACGGAACGAAAAGTGCCTGAGCAAAGTGAAGCTTTCACTGTGCTGGGAATTTCGAAATATCATTTTGTACTGCTATGCTTAGGCAATGTCACTACCAAGTACGGTTACCCCTAGTGCCTCGGAACACATTAGCTTAAAGCTTCAATGTAAGCCCATACCATTATACAGTATATTTCATGTAGACGGAAAGTAAAGTGCCTGAGCAAAGTTAAGCCAATGTGTTCCGAGGCACTGAGGGTAACCATACTTGGCAGTGATATTGCCTATGCATAGTAGTACAAAATAAAACTTCGAAATTTGCTAAGGTACTTTACTTTCCGTCTATATAAAATATACTGTATAAAGGTATGGGCATACATTGAAGCTATATTAGGGTTAAACTTGCTGCTATAGGCCTGAAAGAATGAATAAATTTAACTATTTTCATCATATTGATAGAATGACAAAAATGGAAGTTAATGTATCTGTATGATGCATAGTTATACGTATATAACTTTTGGTACAGACACTCTTATCTAACTAAACGGGGATGAAGTTTTTGTCTTCCGAGTTGTATGTAACCATTCGCCGAAAAGCTGCGGAGATATACCTAATGAGAAGTTGAAATGATCATGAACTGTGAATTTGGAAAGTCGTTAGCTTAGTTTTAAACATTCGACGGGTCTGTATTGTATCACTTGCGAAATATTGGTGACTGCAACGTAAAACCACGTTCACATTCAAACAATCAATCAATTATCGCATGTTTAATAAGAATGGATAAAGTTGAAAAATTTATATAAAGTGACGATGAATGATTTATGCGTATATCAAATATTGCACGAGAGGATGATAATACTTCATAGTTATATAACTTCTGAACCAATCATCTTCCGGGTGATGAAATCCGCAGATTAGTAATAATCCCCGTTAAGTACTACGCTTATAATTTTAAATGTTTTAAAAATTAAATGTAATAAAAATAATCTGGTAGTACTGAACGAATGGGATAAGAATCACTAAGGTAATGTAAAACATATAACATCAATGAAAGTTTTTTTTTCTCGATATAACACCGTTAAAACTCGAAAAATAACTGACAAATATCAAAGTCAAAGGTATATATACAGATCCCAGTCTTAATTATCATTTTTCTTAACTCAAATCTAGCAAATTTTGGCAATTTCTTATTAAACTCAAAATGAATATTTTTGACAAAACTACATGTAATACAACTGTTGTAAGCTTGAAGTGGTCTTCAAAATGTCACCTCAGTTCACGTCCTGAATATCTTAAAAATCAACAAAGTTATTAAGATGTTATTATTCAAATTTGTCAGTTTAAGGCCAGGAAATTTTAGCCAAGGAATGGTTGTGAAACTGGGGCCTGAAAAGTTAAACTTTAGAAATAATTCGTGGTTGGATATGTATAGGTAAGACTTCCTCTTCTACCCCAACCCCATTCATAAAACTATGTAAAATTCTTGAACATTTTTCTTCGCAAAATGTTTAAAATGGATTGATTTTGTCCCATTTGATCTATATATATTTTGATTTTTTCACAGATTCCGTCATTTTAAGGCTTTTTCAGTCGAAAAGTTTAATGAGCTATAATAATTGTAGTTTATCATGCTTTAAGCTGTTGTGATGTAATTTCATGCATGCACATACTTTATTTTCAATTAGTCTATCCCCCCGTGCTACTTTGAACCTCAAAAATGTCATTTATACTATATAGGATATTTAACATTTCCCAAACATGCTTAAGTTGCACATTTTATAAACAGATAATAGAAAATGAAAATCAGCCAGCTTTAAATCGGATTTTACATGAGGTTTTGGCGATACTTAATGCACTTCGATTACTTTTATTGCATCTTTCCATTAGTGTAAAAGAAACAGCTGAAGGATAACCGTAACTGAACATCATTTATAATGCAGTTAAACTTAATAATGGATAAACGGATATTGGACATTTTTTCGAATTTTAATAAATATTTTACATAATAGATATTTTATCGTAAAAATGCGTTTTATTGTTTACTTTGAAGTAAGTCTTTTGAAAATTAGCCAATTTTTAAAATATGATTTCGGAGTGATAATGCAAAAAATGGTAATGAATGATTTACAGAGTTGACCATAAAAATTCGGCCATGCGTTAGCAAGAACATGATTTTTCATTGTTCAGTTTGAAGTAAGTCCATTAAAAATTAGCTAATTTTTAAAATGTCATTTTGCCATGTACTCGGTAATGAACGATTCACGAAGATGACCTAGTAAACTTTGTCATGCATTAGCTATTAAGCGATGGTTTTCTGATTGCTGACCTATAAAATATTTATCTTTTAGAGCACGTCAATATTCAAAAGCAAATCAATTTAATCCTTTAACGCTTTTAAGAATTGGTTTTGGTTTTTCTTTTTTCTCATTTAAACATCCTGAAATATAACCGATTCCCACGGTTTTAGTAGTCAAGGCGCTGCAGGAGGGGGGGGGTGCCTATACGTTTAGTGCTTATGTACGGGTTTGGTTATTTAACAACATTGGTTATTAAACCAAAAATAAACATTCAGGTCTAATTCCACATCAAAATGCCAAAGAAAGAGTAAAAACAATTAAAAACTGATAAATTAAGTTAAGAATTTGAACTTCCACTACCGAAGTGAGACCGGGTGCTCCGAAAGTGTAAACACCTGCTATTTAGCTAATGTAATGTTATTAATTAATATTTACAATATGACTGTACCTGTCTTCGATGAAACATACAGAGGCAATTGTATTTCAATTCCCAATGAAAGACAATGGGGTCATGACCCTTGATGTGTATCAATTTTCCTGCAATATTACGTCATGTCCTACACAGGGGGTCGCGTGGTCATGTGAGATACTTAAATATTTATCAAAAGAAAGAATTGTAAATATAAGAAATGACATTTTTGCTCGTGGTATTTCAAGGGGTAATGTAAGATAGTGTGGCGCGTGCCAAATTCAAAATGAAGGGAAAGCCCTTCATTTTGAATTTGGCACGCGCCACACTATCTTTTATTACCCCTTGAAATACCATGATCAGAATGTCATTTCCTAATTATGTGACAGTTTAGTCATTAACGGTGACGTAGTGGTCTAGAGCGCTGATGTACCGAGCACAGTTTCTCCCACCAGAGAAAGTTTTGCCTTAAGAAGTCGTTGCTATTTCACAATGGGTACTCGGGTTTCCCCGCCATTCCAGAACCGTTCGCTCCTGTCGCTATGAATTATGGAATACTATATACTGTATGAAAACAACATATAATCTGTTAAGATAAAGTACACACCTGTCAAAAGTTTAACAATGATCTTGCAAAAAGAAGTGAAAACCGGCTGCAGTGTGGGTGGAATATAGAGAGTTTGTGACTGAAGAACTGCCGAGAGAAAATAAAGTACATACATGTACCTGTTGAAAATTTCACACTGAGCTAGCAAATGAAGTCGGAAGTCCGGTTGCATAGTGACCGACTGATATGGATAATTTGTGACCGAAGAACTGTCGAGAGATAGACACAGTACATACATTTATCTAACATTAGACTAGTTTTTCTATCTGATTTGACGAAATAAAAGTTTTATACACGCATGATACAGAATCTTGTAGTGTGGTGATACAACATTGGCGGTAGAGTGCGCGTGCACCTTCTCATTGTGACATCATTAGCGATTATAGTTCAGTGGTTTTCTGTGGCAAAACGTATTTTTTATATAAAGTATTGTTTTTTTTTATTATTTCAAATAACCTAATTGGAAATGTTAGATAAAAATATCATATACACAGTGTGTATATACAATCCTTCGTATCAGGTCGCGTCCTTAAGCTTTTTTCGTAGCCGTACGAGGGCACTTCAAAAAGTTTTGAGACTAACAGAGGAAAAATAAGAAAAAGCATTATTTTGCTTGTAATTTTTATTTTAATCCTTCAAAGCACTCTCCTTTAACATGTATACACTTTTCCATCCGAGAAATCCACGATTTGAAGGGCTTGGCTTTAGACACTGATGCACAGCACTACCAAGCTGACTTCGAGAGTTATACCGACGGCCTGCGAGCATCTTTTTCAAGGTAGGAAAAAGGAAAAAGTCGCATGGGCTTAGATCTGGTGAATATGGGGGATGTGGAAGTTGTATTACTTTCATCGTGAAGAAACTGCTGCACTACATTACTCTTGTGGGAGGATGCATTATCATGGATGATGTGTATGCCTCTTAAACCAGTTCTAGGGCGAAAATTATTATTGTGTTTTGTAACAGACTTTAACACCTTGTCCCTATAAAATGATTTACCTGGCGGAGAAGGAATCTGAACAACAGGGCCATTCGAATTGAAGAAGACTGTGTACAAAACCTTTTTTGAACTTTGAAGTCGTTTTGCTATTACAGGTCTAGATTGTTCTTTTTTGAACCACTGCTTATTATTTATCCTTCTTTGGGGCTCAAAATAATGTATCCAAGTTTCATCTTCTGTTAGTAATTCACTTAATCGCCTAACACCAGTATTTTTTCAATATTTGTTTGCAACTTTTAACTCGTTGTGCCTTTTGTTCTTTTGTTAAAAGATGGGGTACCCAAAGTGCACATACTTTTTTTCAATTTCAGGTGCTTTGTTAAAATTTGATATATACTACCCGTTGAAATACCGAGACACGAAGCTATATCAGAAACTGTATACCTAGCGTCTTCGTTCACCATGGCTTCGACAGCAGCAATGATGACGATTTTGGACGTCCTGAACGGGGGTTGTCTTTAACAGTTCCTTTCCTATCTCTAAACACTTTCACCAATCTATAAACAGTTGCTTTAGACACAGACGATTCTCCATAAATTATTTTAAGTTCACCCAATATCTGTTTACTTGGTATTGACAAAGCACAACGGTTTTTGATATAGATTCTTATTTCAGACTTCTCTTCAGGCTTCATTTTACATCAAGATATCATTAGTGTATATGACTAACCTTTGTTTAAGGCCAAGTGGTACAAATGGATGCTGACGTTACGCACGGCGTGTACAAATCTATGCACTTTGATTGTATTATTCTAAGTCCTAACTTAAAGGGACTGTAATAATTTTGATAAATATCTTGAGGGAAATAAAATACATAATATCTATCGATTAAAAATATTGATGAAAATATACAAAGAAAAGTATTATAAATACGATACACGGATAAATTCAACAGATCTAGATACCAAGATTTGCCTTCTTATACCTTCAATTGATAAAGACTTTTTTCACAAAATTTAATTGATGGTATCTTTTTGAATATTGTTTCGATTTCAATTTTTTTTCAGATTTTAAAAATAAAAGATTTTTATGTTTTTCATACACTATGACTTTTAAAATTTATTTGCAAAGACGTCATCTGCAGAATTGCGTACGGAATTTCTAAGTGACGTATTTTCGACCTTGGTGGTTTTTGAACAGTAACTCACTTTGGCCAAGTAAAATGATTTGAATTAAAATGGTTTCTTCACTCTAGACAAGATTTTGTCTCAATAGTTCAATATCTTTTTCATGTTTCAAATGTAGCCATTGATAATATTTCCTTGACTCTGAATGGCCCTTGTTCTTGCATTTTCGAAGTATCATCATTGGCTCTTATTTCGGATGATAAGGACTTGTTCTTCTGCTATTCGAAGTAATAATGTTTCTAAATATTATTATTTCTATCATAATTATTATTCCATAGTGACTGGGAATATAAAAAATCTAACTGATGAAGTAATTTGTAAACAAATAATAAAATTAATATATTTACTATAACAGCGAGAAGCACAAACACAACACTCCTAGTTTACGACACGATAGCGTTAAATTTTGCAACTTTGCCGATCCTTTAGCAATATCGTCAAAAATCATGACGTTATTGTTAATTTTGGTCATATTTTCGCATCAAATTTCGTCTTTAAAGTTTTATACTGAAAAATCAAGCAAGGTGACATATGTATTTCTTTACATTTCAGAAAATTTAAATTCAGAACTACATAATGTTAGTTTTCAAAAACTTGTAGGACAATCTGTTATTTTTCTACACTTTTCCCAATTTTTCAGAGCCTGAAAAAATGCAATTTCCCATTAATCCTATGTTGAAATCCCGACATTTTTGACATTTTTGACGCTTTATAGCTAAAAAAGTAAAAAGGTGACCCCTATATTTTTTTACATTTTCAGATGCGCCTCAAAAAGTTTTACAAGTATGGAAAAAATCAGAAACTTGTAGGATAGTGCCCATTTGTACCACTTGGCCTTAAGTCCAAATATCTCTGTAATTACTAAATATTTTTTTACGAAATTTCATACGTATATCATCCATGATTTTACCTATTCAATCCCGGTTATCTTGTACATACGTGTCACTACAATTTTATGGAAGCCAATAAGTCTCAAAACTTTTTGAAGTGCCCTCGTATCACTACTCGTCGCGCTTGCCTTTTTCGTAGCTGTATCACTACTCGTCGCGCGCGACTCGTAGTGATACGGCTACGAAAATGGACTCGACCTGATACTGAGGGTTGTATATACACACTGTGTATATAATATGTATGTATCCGTAGAAAGTTTAACGCTGGGTGTACAAATGATGTCGAGGTCCGACTGCATACATTTACATGTAGTGACCGACTGATATGGAGAACTTGTGACCGAAACTCTAGATCTGCCGAGAGATAGATAACTAGCAGCTGTCGAGATATACGCCGGTTCTTCTGTAATTCGATAACATACATTTAGTGTTGAACTTATGACAGGTCTGTACTGTAGCAGCTGCCGAAAAGCTGTCAAGATCTAGATAATGAGGGGTTGAGATAATCTGCCGATTTGATACATATTCTTTAGCGTAGTTTTAAACTTTTGATAGGGCTGTTGTACTCATAATGTAGCAGCTGCCAAAAAGCTGTCAAGATCTTGATGATGACGAGAGATTTGGCACAGATTCGATAGCGTAGTGTTAAAATTATGACAGGTCTATACTAATTCTGAGGCAGCTGCTGAAAAGATGTCAAGATATAGATAATGATGAGAGATTTGGCATAGA
The DNA here is from genome assembly GCA_021292105.1 of Anadara kagoshimensis. NCBI lineage: Eukaryota > Metazoa > Mollusca > Bivalvia > Arcoida > Arcidae > Anadara > Anadara kagoshimensis. The sequence continues at coordinate 33,205,838 of CM037873.1, read as the reverse complement.
TTCGTCAGCGAAGTGTTAAAATTATGACAGGTCTGTACTTATTCTGAAGCAGCTATCCAAAAGCTTTCAAGATCTAGATGATGACGAGAGATTTGGCACAGATTCGATAGCGTAGTGTTAGACTTATAACAAACAGGTCTGTACTTATTCTGAAGCAGCTATCCAAAAGCTATCAAGATCTAGATGATGACGAGAGATTTGACACAGATTCATCAGCATAGTGTTAAAGTTATGACAGGTCTGTACTAATACTTAAGCAGCTGCCGGAAAGCTGTCACGACAAGAGACTGAGATTAGCTGCCGATTTAGCACAGATTCGGTAGCGTAGTGTTGAACCTATGACAGGTCTGTACTGATTTTGAAGCTATTGCCGAAAAACTGTCAAGATATGGATGATGAAGGGGTGATGAGTTGTCGATTCAGTGTTTTTTCTTCAGCGTAGTGTTAAACTTATGGCAGGCCTGTAATATGTATAGTTACAACATACTCATAATTGAAATAAATATTTACTATTGAATAATTTTAATTAACCGAATTATAGTCCATTGTTTGGACTCATTTTATCCAACAAAGTTAAGTTGACATTCAAAGTCTACAAAGCCAGAAAATCAATTCTTTTCCCTATCTTTGTCCGTTTACGTCGCCATGTCTGAATAGATGAAGGTTTTTGTAATTTTAATTTTAGTGCCTCATATTGATTCCATTTGATTGTTCCAAAGCAAATTTCATTAAATAAGCACTTGGTGGAAAAACATTAATATTTTTATATCAGTCATAAATTAGACATATCGCGTCAATTATTTTCGCGATAACAATCATTGTAATATTTTCGCGGGTTTTTTTTTTTTTTTTTTTTTTTTTTTTTTTGCCGCGTCGACGTATGATACTTAGTGCAAAAAGGGAAAAAGTGAATAACATGAAAATGGTCGTGTTTAATTTACTCGAATTTACGGGAAATCCATAAACAAACGCAAAAATTTCCCAATATAGGGGGCTTTGGTGGCTGAGTGGTATAAAACGCGTGCTTGACATATCGGGGACAGATCCTAGTGTGAGAAAGATTTCAGTTAGCTTGCCGAAGATCGGTGGTTTTCTACGGGCACTCCGGTTTCTCCCACCATCCCACACTGTAATTACCGTAATTAAAATAATACGAACTTGTTTTAATTGTACATGTTGCCTTGAAACTCCTCATTTTACATAGATCCTTTACCTCAGTTGAGTATTGGCAGAGTGAATAATCTTCTTTAACAGGCCGAGTACTTGAAGTAGCTGCCGAAAGATAGGTGGCGGCTGCCGAAAAACTGTCAAGATATGGCTAACTTAAGGGCGAGATGAGGTGCTCAAAACCGGCTGGTATATAGGAATCACCACGTCTGTCTGTCTATCAGTCCCAATGACGTGTCCGCTCCATATCTTCCATGTCTATGGATAAATTTTGTTCAAACTTGGCACAGATGTAAACCAACATGAGACGATATGTTGCATTGCCGCATACCAAATTTAAGCGCATTAGTCAAAGGTCAAGGTCGGGAGGTCAATGTTGGTGGAGGAGGGTATCTGGCTCTCAAGAGACAGTTCTAATTAAGCTTAGTGTTAAACCTTCGACATGTCCGTACTGTACATAACTTCCATTACATTTTTTTGCATAACAACATCCAATAACCATACCTATTTCAGTATTCTAATTATGAAATCTGTAAACGAGGAAAAAAAATCAATATTTCTACACTAAAACAGCATAGTTACATAACCAATCATTGATATACAATTGTAAGTAAAAGAATCGGAAACGAACGATTAATCTCCGGAGGTAAAGTACAGACCTGTCCAAACTTTAACCGTAAGCTTAAGAATTTTTGCCGAAACAGCAGCTCATTTCGCCCTCTTGTGTGAGTTATACCTTGTTAGGTTTTCGGCAGTTGCTATCTATCTTTCGGCAGTTCTTCGGCCACTAACTATCCATACCCCCGTCCATCCAACAGCCAAGCTTTGACTCTTTTCGTTAACTCAATGTTAAACTTTCGACAGGTCTGTACTGTACAGGTGTAATTTAAATATTGTTTATTGGTAACAACTTAAGATGTTACAATGGAAAATATAAGCATGTATATAGTTCACATATATTAAGACCTTATGACCGTTTCTATAGTTCGACGATATAATAAATCGCTTGAAAGAAGGAAACAATATCGTAAAATTCCTTTGCTTTTCCAATTTTCAGTTGATATTGAATTAGTCTTTTTTTAAATGATTTGTTTTAAACCGGGATGTTAAGTGCATGCTGTTGAACGGCATCGACATGTACCTTAGTCACACATACAGGACAGACCTGACGAAAGTTTAACACAAATTACGAAAAGGTTTGGTTGATCGATATGAATGGCCTAAGGGTGACTGAAACGCTGTCGAACTCCAGTTTCACTATCAATTTCAGTTCAGAGTTTTCTTAACTTTAATCCTACAAATTTGAAACTGAATATTTTATTTTTATTTTTTCATGAATTCATGCATTGAATATCACTTTTCGCTTATTACATCTATATTCAAATTTTGTTGAAACTTTTTTTTTATTTAAAATACATTTACCATAAAATGTTGTCACAACTTGCTAAATTTAAGGTGTCATTTTGAAGAAACTTCTAAACTTATAAAATCTATATTCAAATTTTGTTTATTTGTTATACATGTAACATGAAGTGATGTCAAAATTTGCCAGTTTTAAGTTAAAGAAAACCTTAGTAAAGGGACGATTGTTAAACTGGCGCTAGCTCCCGAAAACTTGTCGAGATACAGTACAGACCTGTCGAAAGTTTAACACCAAGCTAACAAAAAGAAGTCAAAGCTCGACTGCCGAGTGCCTAAGGTATGGAAAGGTAGCGGTCGCAAAGCTGCCGAAAGATAGATGACAACTGTTATCGATATAAACACCAAACGAGGGACAAATATGGGCTGTCAATCGTTAGCTGGGTGCTAGTCTCAGTCAAGAATATTTCACTTATATCGAGACGTCGCCAGCTATAGGCGGAGATGCAGAAATTTTGACTGTGCGTTGCGCTGATGGCATTATACAGCAGGGTTCTTTAACGTGCCAAGCCTACCGTGACACGGGACCTCGTTCCCACCGAAAGAACCGTGACTTTCATTTCGTAATGCCGAGTGCTTGGCGAAAGAACAGTCACTACCCACTTTCAAGTCTTGGGTCAGACCCGGCCGGGGTTCGAACCCACGACCTCCCACTTACAGCTAGTGATTTTGCATTTCTGCATTAATTTATTAAGTTAGTGTTAAACTTGCGACAGGCCTGTGCTATACATGTTGTAGATTATGCACGAAAACGGTCCAATATAGGTGTATTGTTTCTGTGGAAGTTGACAGCCCAACAACCAAATTAATCAATTCTTGCTTCCTTAAATAACTTAATCTGCCCTGGAGATTAATACAAATGCCTTTGTGTAACGGTTTAAGGGTTTTAATCTTATTACTTATAATCTTAAAAGACAAAATACCTACTCTTGATGGCAATAAATCAAAATCCCCCATTGACTATCTGTTTATTTTATCACGCAGTGACTGGATACTTTATCTACCATTAGAAAAAATATACTTATTAAGCACTTTTAATATACCTCATGATCTAAAACAAAGGGATAAATATGCCTCTTCAAATCAAACTTTGTCCGGAAAAATGACCTTTTGTTCCACAAAAATAAAAATACTAATACAATGTAAATATTTCAAGCCGAGCAATATTTCCTTTGTTAAAAGAAAAGACGAGTTAAAATGGTGTGTACAATCAAGAGTGGTAGGCTTTGCTTAAACAAAAATAAAAAAGGTTGATCAACAAAAAGTCCAGTTCCAAACCACGTTTCAAAACAAAGTAAAAAAACTGCGAAATTGACAAATTAAGCCAACCATGTAAACTTCCACCAGAGAAGTGAGACCGGATGCTCTGTATGGGTAAGCACCTCTTGTTGGCTAGTTACGCCAGCAACACATGTAATTAAATTTAAAATGTGTGATTAAGATAAAAATGGTTCAATTTTGTTAAAATCTCTCAGCACATTGCCCTGACCATTGCAAAGGTCAAAATTTCTAATTCTTTACTTATAACTAGCTATTGGTTTGGCGTTATGATACATATGAAATTTTCTTGACAGGGCCGTAAAACTATCAACTACTGTTCTTTCATGATATGCTCATTAACCCATGACTTCATGTTGTTTCTAAATTTGTGTATATTATATTTATATTTCATTAAAAACTTCAACACAATGGTCAAATGAGTACTTAGACTCAATTAATAATTTAGTACATATAAATATATAGTACAATAATGTAGTACATATATACTTTGGGGCTGAATACAAGCCATAACCAGAGAAGATCATAAAGGATATCCATTGTTGTAAAGTCACAAATAGAAATGTGACATATATTTAACAAACATGAAAATACCATTAAAAGTTTTCATTAGAGGAACCATCTATGTTTGAGGTCAGAGTTTCCATTTTATAGCACTAGTGTTAATTCTATTATAGGCAATATGTGAACCAATATTGAATTCTCAATAAAAATGAATTTACCAAACATAAGCATTAGCTGAAACAAAGTGTATCCACAATGTACAGACATGTCAAAAGTTTAACACTAAACTAATGAATAAATGCCCAATTGGCATTACATCTCATCCCTTGTTATCAGTGTTTTGACACATACTCTTTATTTTATCGACCACTGCGGTACCTCAGTTGGTAGAGTGCTCGCTCCGTAAGTGGGAGGTTGTGGTTTCGAACCCCGGCCGGGTCTGACCCAAGACTTGAAAGTTGGTAGTGACTATTGTTTCGCCAAGCACTCGGCAGTGCGGAATGAAAGTCACAGTTCTTTCGTATGGGAACTTAAAAAGAGGTTCTTTTTCACATTAGGCTTGGCATGATAAAGATCCCTGCTGTATAATGCAACGAACAGGCTTAAACTCTGCATCTTCGCCTATAGCTGGCGACGTCTTGATATAAGTGAAATATTCTTGACTGGGACTTTAACACCATTACTCAACTCTTTATTGCATCTCTATGCAGCTTTTCAGGCATTGCATTGGCTATCCATATCTCGACCACTCGGCCATTCGAGCTTCGACTCGCTTTCCTTAGTTGAGTGTCAAATTTTCGACAGGTATGTACTTTCAATATTACCACTTATCATCTAAGTAACACATTGTTGTCATTGTTCTCATTGATCTAATTCTAAATGGACAGTTTATTTACTTTCTATTCAGATATGTTGAAACTCAAACATTATTTGTTTGCTGAATTTGGTTTTGACTATATTTGTCACGTGTGTAACGATTTTTTTTAAAAATAACTGATTTTGGATTCATTTTGCAATTGTGAAATTTTTAGAGGTTTTTGGAGTAGCTGTTTTTATTATGAATGATCGCTTTAGTTATTTCCATGCAAATGAGAGGGACAATTGGCGGGAATAATCATATGTCAATATCAGGACCGGGTCATTTAGTTGCCCTTAGTTCTATTTATATAAATTTCCCAAAAAACTGACGAATCTGTTGTAATTATGCCGTCATTACGTCAAAATTCATGTAGAAACGATTTTTCCGCTAAAATTAATGGAGTACCTTGGTAATTTAATCATCAGTCCCTTTTATCGTTTCGCGCCAAATGCTTTTCGTTGATTTATGAAATAAAAACTTAAAGGGACTTGGGATCACAAAAAAGATAATCAAAGATGCAGCCAAACAGGATAAGAGAATACAAACACAATCACATAATTATATTGTCAACTCTGATTACAAAACTCCCGACTTATGACGGATACTGTACTCAATGACAAAAAGACAAAAATGACCATTGGTGTAGTTGTAGTAGTACATTAGAACCCCTATCACCCCACTCATTTTACAGCCAGAGGACCTTAGAGCGAAATCAAAACACGCCCATATTCCATATTAAAAGTCAGTTCATTTATTTCATAAACCAACTTTCCGTATTCTAGTCTATTAAAAAGTCAGTTCGTCTATTTCCGAAACCAATGTTCCGTATTCCAGCTATAAAAAGGTCAGTTTGTCTATTTCATAAACCAATTTTCCGTATTCAAGCCAATTAAAAAGTCAGTTTGCCTATTTCATAAACCAATTTTTTCGTATTCCCGTATTCCATCCTATTTAAAAGCCAGTTTGTCTATTTCATAAACCAATTTTCCGTATTCAAGCCAATTAAAAAGTCAGTTTGCCTATTTCATAAACCAATTTTTCCGTATTCCCGTATTCCAGCCTATTTAAAAGCCAGTTTGTCTATTTCATAAACCAATTTTCCGTTTCAAGCCTATTAAAAAAGTCAGTTTGTCTATTTCATAAACCAATTTTCCGTATTCAAGCCAATTAAAAAGTCAGTTTGCCTATTTCATAAACCAATTTTTCCGTATTCCCGTATTCAAGCCTATTAAAAACCAGTTCGTCTATTTCATAAACCAATTTTCCGTATTCCAGCCTATTAAAAAGCCAGTTCGTCTATTTCATAAACAAAATTTCCGTATTCAAGCCTATTAGAAAACCAGTGCGTCTATTTCATAAACCAATTTTCCGTATTAAAGCCAATCAAAAAGTCAGTTTGTCTATTTCATAAACCAATTTTCCGTTTCAAGCCTATAAAAAGCCAGCTTGTCTATTTCATAAACCAATTTTCCGTTTCAAGCCTATAAAAAAGCCAGGTTGTCTATTTCATAAACCAGTTTTCCATATTCCAGTCTTTTTAAAAATCAGTTTGTCTATTTCATTAACCAATTTTCCGTATTCAAGCCTATTAAAAAGTCAGTTCGTCTATTTCATTCACCAATTTTTCGTATTCAAACCTATTAAAACCCCGTTCGTCTATTCCATAAACAAATTTTTCGTACTCCAGCCTAATAATTCCATGAAGCAGCTAATTATTAAAAAACACACACATGTCAATTCGTTCAGTTTTACTTTTCTGATACTGTAAATTATGACCTCCTTCGCTTTAAATTACCGTTGTTAATGTAATCATTTAAGCTTTTCTTAAGAGAATGATGATTCTTCAAATGTTGAACAAAGGCATTATGCAATGTAATATCACGCTTATATGAATAGAATTCAGAACTGTTAAAAATCAGCAAATACAGCAAGTTCATCTTTATATTTAAAGTCATTTCTCCTCTGTTAAAATCAGCAAATACAACAAGCTATCTGTATATTTAAAGTCATGTCATCTGTAACCTTATCACAATATAAAGTTAATTAGATTTTAGATGTAAAAAATAAAATCTTCATTTCGTGTTCAGTTGTTCAGTACAGACCTGTCGAAAAATTAACATTAAGCTAACAAATTAGTGTCAAATCGGCAGCCAAGTTTTGGCACTCGTTAGCTTTATATCGACAGGTTTTAGGCACCTGAGATCCGGTGTTCGACGCCTGATCAGTTTAATCACTCGATTAGTCCAAAATTAATAAGGCATAATTTCAGATATATTGTGAACTTTATTGTTAAAATTTCGAAAATGAAATTTAAAAAAATTCAACAAACTGAACAAACTATATAACTGTCTTTTCGATAACAACTTTTTATATATTTTCTCATGTCAGTTACTTGGCATGCAAGCCAGATCTCGACCACTCGGCAGCAGCCAAGCATCGTCCCTTTTCATAAGGTCTTTGTTAAACTTTCGACAGGTCTGGACTGTATATAAGCTAAACAATAACAGAAACAAGTATGCAATTAAAAGAATACAATACAACATATGAAGGCACGATTTACAGGAAAGACTTGTCAAAAGTTTAACACTAAGCTTTTGAATCTGAACCAAATCGGCATCTCATCGCGACGCTAGTTATTTACAGTACAGACCTGTCAAAAGTTTAACACTGAGCTAACAAAAAGGTTTCGAAACTGGGCAGCCGAGTGGTCAAGAAATGGACAACAGATGGCAGAATAGGGACGGGTAATAGTAGACGAAAAGCTGTCGCATTGAAGGGTCAAGACGAACTATCTATTTAGCACTAATTCGTCAGCTTAACGTTAAATTTTCGACGGGACTGTACAGGACTGTCGAAAATTAGCTATCGAATTAATGTCGAATCGGCAGTTTATCTCAGCCCCTCGTTCGCTATACCAAGACACCTTGTCAGCAGGTGTAATCTATGGAATGTAACCAGTAATGTAAGATAGGGTTTTTCGCCATGTGAGATACGCCCCATGTGAGATCTCACATGACCTTAAGTGACGTCACAATCAAAAGACAATTACATGACGTCATCATATGGGGAGCATGACGTCATCTTGCGGGGAAATGACATCCAATTCTTCAAAATTTAGACATTTTAAGTGCGTTTCAAATGTTAAATATTGGATCTTTGAATGAATGACCTTGTTTTGTAGTTTATACTTTTAGTAAAACCAAAATCTGATACAATCTTTCCAATGGTCATATTTATTTTAAAGTAGAATGTCGAATTACAAAGTTAGATTTTACAAACATGGCGTCGATGTCTATGTTAATTGTACTTGAAGCACTAAAATGAAAGAAAAAAATCCATTATGAGTTTATCTATGTAGGATAGGGAAATCTCACCCTCGGGGTTGAACATTTCTGGTCAGAGACTCGGCAAGCCTCGTCTCTGACTGAAATGTTCAACCCCTCGGGTGAGATTTCCCTATCCTACATGAATACTCATAATGGATTCTTATATATATATATATTCTCGTCTGCTTCTCGGCCACTACCTATACATATCGGCCACTCAGTAGCAGAATTTTTCGTTAGCTCAGTGTTAAACTTTCGAAATGTCTACACTTGTACTATACATATGGCCTTTTTTTTTGGCCACTGGCTTGCACAGTTGGGTTGTCGAGCTTTTGGCCCCTTTTCCTTAGTTCAGTGTTAAACATTCGACAGGCGTGTTATAAAGCTCTTCTCCATCTCATGTGGGATAAATTCGAAATCTCTCTCTCTCTCTCTCTCTCTCTCTTTCTCTCTCTGACACTACTAGCGTTCCATTATCTGGTGTACTCATCTGTCGATCTAAGAGTTTTTTTTATCAGTTCAGTGTTACACTTTCGACAGGTCTGTACTGTATATCTTCTTTTCGGCCACTGGCTATCTCTTCTGTGGTCACTCGGTTTCAGTTTCGGACCCTTTTCATCAATTCAGTGTTAAACTTTTGACGTGGGTGTACTGTATGCCATTATTCAATCTCTGATAAGTGAGAATTTAAGCATATGCAGAATTATTGTTCGAACTTCGCAACATTGTTCTATGTTGTTGGAAACCAAGTCTATTCACAAAGAACCGCTATCGATGTGCGCGATTCAAATCATAACTGTATGCGTTTTAATTATTGATTGCAAAATCTCGCTCTTTCATTTTCCGACTTAATATTCATTACGACTATTGTATTAACATCAACGGTTAAAAATTGCATTAAGAAAAGGTGTAGTTGTCATTAGGAGAACAAGTTGAGTGGTCGGTCAGTCATACAAATAGAAAACCATTAATATGAATTCTTAAAAAACAAAACTGACCAGATAAGGACGTTAAAAAGTATATTTTAAGTGAACTCAGAATTTGAAAAAAAAACAAATGAGAAAAGTGAAAGAAAGGAAAATGAAATTCTGATTTACAAGTGAATGGGGATATTAATATTAATGAGATAAATAGTATTCTTAAACTGATCTTAAACTTTCAGAAACACGGAGTGTGTTTTTAATAGGAGTTAAATAGTTTTATTTGGGAGATAAAAAAGAGGCATACGCAAGTCATAAAAGTGTTTTGTTTTCACCATTGTACTATATGGAAAATGGTTGAAATGTATGGATAACTAGATATAGATAATACGGTAGATTTAAGAAGAGGGAAAATCAATATTCCTTCAATATAGAAATTAGTTGACTCTAATACATCAGCGTGTATGAGCACATTTTCACCGGATGACAAAGGAATCAAGTTTTAAAAACTTATAATGAAATGATAATTTTTTTTTTGTTCATTTTTCTTTAACAAAGGTGTTTTTTATTCATTTATTGTTGAATTAAGTTAAAATTGGTGGAGAATATTTCTGTTGTTTGTGGATGGGCATTTAATATTTTACGTAAGTTAAAATTTTGTTTTACATTATTCAAACTTGATGTAGATTAATTTTACAACATTGAAATAACTACACGCATTTGTTTTATTGCAGTCAAAACCAGAGTTTCAATTTATACGTCCGGTTTTTTGTTTTTCTCTCTGTCTTTATTGAATATTGTATTTTTTTCTTTTTCTTCTCTCTTTTTCTTCTCTCTTTTTCTTCTTCTTCTTCTTCTTCTTCTTCTTCTTCCTTTTCTTCTTATTATTATTATTAGTTTTGTTTAAGTATTTGTAGTGGTGGTAACTTTTTCCGAAAACACAAAAAATAAATGGCTTCTAATTAAATAACATAACGTGTATTTAGAAGTTGACAATGGTACATAACAAGAAAATGGTAAAATAAAAAATAGAAAAAGTAGAAAGAAAAAGTAAAATACTAAGCACATATCATTAACGTTAACTTTTGAAAGAACTGAAAAAAAAATCAATTCAAATCATCGTATTTTTTCATCTTAAAAGTTATAGACTGACGCAATTGACAATGTAAGCGTTATTGTTATATCTTATTGTTTTTTTTTTTTTTTTTTTTTTTTTTTTTAGTTCAGAAAGCAACATACATGAATAAGTGTTTATCGTTTTGTGATTGTTTAATATAGATTTAATTCAATTTAAAAACAAACTGACATCATTTCCTATCCACTTTTGTAACTCAGCCATAGTTCCGCCTATCTCCATTGGAGACTCGACCATAGTGTTATACCATTGTGCTTTCGATAAGCTGTAATGATCCCGTTTATTCCATTCTTTGACCGTACTCCTACCAAATTTTTGTTTCAATTGAATCTTATTTGATTCTGCTATAGAAATGTCATATGTTAATTTTGACTATCTCTATTCCTATTCTATGAGTCACGGAAACATTTAACTCCATGGATAAAAAGATGTTTTGACAACAACGAAACGGACCCATTTTAAACGTTTTAAATTAAGACATCATAATTTAAATTTTATATAATTTCGATTTTAAAATTGAAGTTTAAGCGTGATTTTATTTTCAATACAATTTAAGGATGTGACTTGTATAGAACAGTCTGAATCACTACTCACTTTTTTTTCTGTGAACAATGAATTTAATTATACCGTTTATAATAAACTGCCGGTAGATGTATTTCAAATCTTCGGAACTTTTTAATGAATTTTCATCCTTCCATTTTAGTTGAACAGAATGAATGCGTTTAATGTTCTTATGATTTGGATAATATGCTGTTTATGTATACTCACTGAAACAAAAGGTAAGTGTAAACCATATGTCTTTTACGGGGTGGGGTGGGAGTGGGGTGGTGTGGGGGTGGGTGTTGGGTTTAGTATATTAAATCGTTGTATGTTAAGCATGTTTATTTGCCGCCAAACTTACTTACGATTCTACTCGTTAGAACTGAAGCATATATATTTACTATATCAATTATGTATAAATTTCAACATGTGTTTTATGTAGCTCTTATCAGTTTGATAGATTTTTATACTTTTCTCTTGGTTCCTTAATTATCTTGTGATTCCTGGTTCCAGTTTCACAATCATTCCTTAGCTAAGATTTTCCTCAACTTAAATCTTGCAAATTTTCATAGTTTTGTTAATTTCAAGATATTCAGGAATTTAAGGTGTTATTTTTAAGATCACCTCAAGATTAAAACATTTGTATTTAGTTTTGACAAAAATATTCATCAGTAGTTGATTACCAAAATTTGCTAAATTTAAGTTAAAGAATGATTGTGAAACCGGGGCCTGGCCACATTTTTACGTGCATACATTACAGGCATGTCGAAAGTTTAACACTAAATTAACAAATTAGTGTCGAATCGACAGCTTATCTCTGCTTTCAGTAGAGATATCTCGACAGTATCGATCTATAATCATTCGATAAATTCTCGATTACTAGGTGTTCATACCTCGACCCCTCGACAGTCGAGTGTCGATTCCGTTTCGTAAGTTTATCGTTAAACTTTAGACAGGCCTGTACCGTACCTTAACTAATTATGATGCTATTACACATAAATCTTGTAATTTTGAATATTTGATAAATTTGTTAGTTTTAAAGAAGGGCATTGAAGTTTGTCAGATCTACATTCTTAGTATGTCGAAACATTTTCTTTAATACCATGAAAGTTTGCACACATGCCACTAGTTAAGATTATACCACTGCGGTAGCTCAGTTGGTAGAGTGCTCGCTCCGTAAGTGGGAGGTCGTGGGTTCGATCCCCGGCCGGGTGTGACCCAAGACTTGAAAATGCCAAGCACTCGGCATTACGAAACGAAAGTGACGGTTCTTTCGGATGGGAACTTGAAATAAACGAGGTCCCATGTCACGGTGGGCTTGGCACGCTAAAGAACCCTGCTGTATAATGCCATCAGCGCAACGCACATGCAAAATTTCTGTACCTTCGCCTATAGCTGGCGACGTCTCGATATAAGTGAAATGTTCTTGACTGGGACGTTAAACACCATTACTCACTCACTCACTAGTTAAGATTATACGTTTACCAAAATGTAAGCTAAGGAACCATTGTGAAACTGAAGTCAGACTTTGTATATTCCAACCAGTAGAACACTTCATTGTCTAAACATAAGTTTAAAGGTCACAAATATGGATTTCATATTTTTGGGACTTTTGTGATAGGTATCAAATGCGAGTATTATATCTACAGAAAACCATTTAGGAACAGTTGCAAAATTGTTTTAATAGACACTTTTGAACTGAACGTTTCTGGGAATATTGAAATAGATGAACTGAAACTCTTAGCAGAAAAACCAGCCGCATATTGGGACCACAGATTATAATGTCCCCGCCCTGGAAGCACTGAGGTGTAGTGTTCAATAAACTAAGACGCACATTAAGGTGTTTTATAAATAGTGTTGCTAACCTGTTTTATGATCAGTGGTGTGAAAGTGTTAAAATTCAGATGTGAAAAGCTGTTTATCAGTGGTGCCAATGATTTTTGGAAATCAGTGTTAGCAAGGTGTTTTATAATCAGTGATGCCAAAGTGTTTTATAATCAGTGGTGCCAATGTGTTTGTTTTCAGTGGTGTAAAGTTTTTAAAAATCAGATTGAAAAGCTTGTTATGATCAGTGGTGCTTAGGGTTTTGGAAATCGGTGTTGTCAAGGTGTTTTAACAACAGTGATGCCAATGTGTTTTAAAGAGTGGTAACGAGGTGCTTTGTAATCAGCAATGCTAATATCTTTTTTATTAGCGGTGCTTTAAAACCTGACAACACACCGACCACACGTTTTTCGGGGTCTTTTCACGACAACTTACCGACCACACTTCTGAATTAAACACAGTTAGTTAAATATTCTTTCAGAACGTATCGATTTTAATAAATTTAATAAATCCTTCATTACATTCTAGTTACTGGATTACAATGTCGCATCAACCAGCATTCATATAGATACACAGTACGGACCTGTCGAAAGTTTAACACTGTCAACGAATTTTTGTACATTTCAGCAGCGCATCTTATTAGGTCCCTATGTTTCCGCATCTCTTCAGCAACTGCTATCTATTTTTAGGCAGTTTTCAACCATTACCTATCCATATTTCGCCAACTTAACAGCCAAGCTTATATTGGACTCTTTCTGTTAGCTCAGTTTTAAACTTTTGACAGGTCGGTGTTCTCAGGATGGGGTCTATTTGATAGACAGTATAACGTGTCTGGTAGAACAAAAACTTATATAATATGTTTGAATTGGTCGATTTTAATAGACTGAAAGTGTTTTAAATGTTTAACTATCGACTGCACAACTATTACAATAGATAAATAAAGTACAGACCTGTCGAAAGTTTAACATTTACCATCGAAAATATGCCTAAGTTCAGTTGCAGAGATACGGACAGCTAGCGACAGAAAAAACAGCTAAAATAGAACTCAACTGGCCAAAAACCATCAAGATAAAACCAAGGAAGGGTGCCGGCGGAGATGATCTGCCGATAATGTAGCAATTCGTTATTTCACTGTTAAACTTTCGACAGGTCTGTACTGTAGTTATACATTTTTAAGTGCTTTAGAAGATAAAAAAAGCACTTAATTTAAAATGTCAAAATTATGTAATTTATGAACATCTGAATACTGCTGGATTTGCACAAGTTTGACATTTAACTTGACTTTCTAGTTATACAAACTGTTAAATGTATAACACGTAGGTACAAAACCTACCTGTCGAAAGTTTAACAACAAGCTTACTGAAGAGAGTCGACTCTCAACTGCCGAGTGGTTACCGTGATATGGATAGCTTAAGATCGAAAAAATGTGGAAAGATATATAGCAGGTGCTGAATTAAAACTGTCTAGATATCGCTATAGAGGGACCTAGATCAGTTGTCGATTAGTTAGCGGAGTGTTAATTTTCGACAGGTCTGTACTGTATATCAGTTAATTATCATTATTATGTGATAGTATTTGTAGAAGTGTCACTTCATATGTCACGTGTGTTTGACAGTTGATTTGTTCAATTTGCGCATTTTAATTATTAGACATAATTAAAGTTACGTTCGTAGGTGGTTTAATTAAGTCCATCTAAACAAAAACGGACCACATTCAAATCACGAAATCACAATCACAAAACCAAAGTCATAACTTGAAGTTGATATGTACTTTAGTGGCGAAAATAATGGAATCAACCACCACTTGTGGTCCCGGATAGGGAATTCTCAGTAAACAATCGTTCTTTTATATTTGGTCAGGACTAGTTCTCGTCCAGATATTAAATACCAGTCCATGTTCAAACAACAGATCCCAAAACCGAAGTAAAAACTTTTGAAAATGGCAAATTCCAACCTGCCTTAAAAGTCACCTCTATATTATAAGGGCCACCTGATTATAAAGGCCAGTAGAACTGTATCCCAATTGTTTTTATTCATATTATTTGAACCTGTTTATAAAGGTTACCTGCCTATAAAGACCACTTTTACTGGCTCCCTTGGGTGGCTTTTATGGACAGGTTTGACTGTATGTTAAACACGTGCATTCGTCTAGGGACGTAACGTCAAGTATTCCGGAAAAGTTAACCACCCCCTGTCCAGCTAGCTACACTCGCCAAGAATGATATCAACAGGAACCCGAAACTGTGTGACGTCATATTAATCCAGGACAACTTTGGATGCAGACTTGTCAACAGTATTCTTATGACGGATATGGAATTTATTGAGGGACTCGCTGTTTAGGCTTGCAATATCCATGACTCAAAAATGTATTTGTAAGCAGCTTGCTTCGTTGTTTGAAATTCCCATAGCTCTACTATAGGATATTTAGAGATTCTAGAATCCTACATTGTATTATTGAGGGGGTATATAGGAAAGATCATGTCTATCTGTACGTCCGTCTGTCAGTGTAAAATCGTGTCCGAGCCATATCTCGTAATCGCTTTGAACCACTGTCATTAAACGGGCGTGCAATGACCTTGAGCCAAGGTCATATCCAGAAAGG
Organism: Anadara kagoshimensis; assembly: GCA_021292105.1. NCBI lineage: Eukaryota > Metazoa > Mollusca > Bivalvia > Arcoida > Arcidae > Anadara > Anadara kagoshimensis. Next base: position 33,190,265 of record CM037873.1, on the reverse strand, counting down.
CAAGATCGCGGGAAAACATTAAACCCTCGTAGATGTTTGTGGCGGGGGAGGGGGATTTGGCTCTCATTTAAGACTTATGTACGTTTATCGAAATAAATAAAGTTTTTAAAGAACTATAAAAACGTCATACAAACAAATTTTATTTATTCTCATAGTTCAATATCGACTGGTAAGATTTTGTTTTATACCTTTGTCCGTTTACTTTAATTTTTTTGTCATAAAACTTTATGCAGACCATAACTGGCTTTGTATCATTGCTAGCGCTATAGACTATAAATGTTGTAACACAGTTACTTTTTCCCTAAGTTGTTATAGTTTTATAGTTCAACATCTGTGATATACCCTGGTTCGTTCACTTTAAATATTTTATAAAAGTCTTGAGTAACCTACTTTCTAATGTCCATATAGACTCCACTACAAATTTTGTAGAACGCTTGCTTGTTCCGTAAGTGGGAGATCGTGGGTTCGAACCCCGGCCGAGTCTGACCAAAGACTTGAAAGTGGGTAGTGACTGTTCTTTCGGCAAGCACTCGGCATTACGAAATTAAGGTCACGGTTCCTTTGGATGGGAACTTAAAATAATCGAGGTCCCGTGTCACGGTGGGCGTGGCACGATAAAGAACTCTGCTGTATAATGGCATCAGCGCAACGCACAGGCAAAATTTCTGTACCTTCGTCTATAGCTGGCGCCGTCTCGAAATATTCTTGATGTAGGAGGTAAAACACCATTACTCAACCCAACTCAACTAGAAATTTTGTCGCACAGTGTTTTTAGTTAAATATTGCATAGTAAATTTTTTGCGTTAAATCACGAAATGTTTACTTTAAATATTTTGTTATTTGTCCCCATTACCCATGATATTATTTATTTTTTCATAATTGCATCATAGTAGGACCTCTTTAAAGCTCATTTCAAACCTATCTTCCTATCTCATCTCTATGTGATCATGATTAGAGTGTCTTAAATGAATACATGCTATCTAAAAGTTATCCGACTAGGAAGGCATACCCATTCATTTGAGATAAAGGGACAAATTAATTTCACTGATAGTATCGGAAAAATATCACTGATAGTCTTATATATACAAGACATGATTTTAAATATTAATTTATATATAAAAGTATATATGACTTTTGAATTGTGTCACAATACTTAGGAACGGCTCCCGAACTAATAAACACAAAAAACTTAACTCTGATATACATTATGCATTTATATGTAGACCAAAGTTGTAAAGCGAATAAAAATCCAACGTAAAAATATCGAGCCATGTTCAAATCACAATTCCAAAATCAAAGTCCAGCACTTTAAAAACTTGCAAAGTCAGTTCAGCAAGTGAACTGCAAAGGCTTCCGTCTGGCTAATACACCTGTCACGTGTGAAATTAAAATGCAGAGATATGAACGTCACATTTATTTATCCAGGCTATGTTTAGATGCAGAGACCTCACACTGATTAACCATATTGTGATGCATATATGATAGTCAACAATCAAAAACAAACATCCATTATGGTCAAATCACAATCCCAAAAGCAAATTAAAAATAACAAAATAACCAAACTGACAAATTTTGTTAAACACGTGAACTTTCATCAGAGAAATAAGGCCGGGTGTTCCGGAAGCGTAAGCACTTCCTGTTTAACAAGCTACATCCGCCATGTCTGAAATCAAAGTTGAAAACGAACTTAGAAATAAATGTTGTTGTCAATTTTAATCTAAGATATCGGATACTATCGCGTGAACAATTTTAAGCGGACAGTTTTGGTAGTGGACGTTTTAAAAAATTTCCCATTCCATAAATCTTTAGATGGTGACCAAAACAAAAAAAAAGTGATAAACAAAGGAGAATCATTAAGGGTTTCAGTCGAAATTGAATGTTTTCGACATTTTAATTTAGTATCCACTTGTATCATTACCTTTTTCACTTTATGATACCCTTACATTATAAAAACGTTGCTAATTTATAGCTATCATAAAACATTCACCTTAAATTACCAACTAGCAAAAATGTGATTTTTATCTGTTCCTGCTAATATTTTATTTATTTATATATTTATAACCAATAAAAAATAGTGATTATGACATTCTTAAAACCGTAATAAGTCTTAAGGCATAATAAGAAAACCATAAAAATCACCAGCATACGTCATCCTAAACTGAAGACTACCTGGCGACGCGTGCAGAGCAAATCCTCGTTTTACTGTCGGACCTCTTGAAAGGAAAAACAATAACTTCCATTATAATACAAATCAAATAAAGTTCACTATAAAAATCAACTGAATTTATTAAGATTCCTGCTGTTCTGGTTAGATTAAATGCATCGATGTAGACCAATATCGTTACGCCAAAAATACAGTTCTAGCAATAAAACACTAATATTCATGATATAATCATTTTATTGTTAAAAAAAACATAAAATAAAGAACCATCAATAATAAAAAATAATGACTTTGTTGACAATGACGAATTAAGTGTGTGACTTTTTTTTTTACAAAAGCATATGTACCGGCATGCAGGGATATGTTTTCAATTTTGATTACACACTTGGCGGGTATAGCTAGCTAAACAAGAGGTGCTTACCTTTCCGGAGCATGTATGTTTGTTTTTTGATAACTACTACATGTAATAGAAACTGGTTCCTCAACTTCGATCGTTGAACAAAGATTTTACTGAGCTCGGTTTCAATAAAATCTTTTTACAAAATGTTTTCATTAGATTTTGTTCATATAACACCCCTTGTCTTTAACTACCTTTTTTACATTTACTCGCTCTGTCTAGCAAAATATATATAGCATATTAAATATACATGTATTAATATTATTACACACGTGGCGGGTATAGCTAGTTAAACAGGAGGTGCTTACCCTTCCGGAGCACCCGGCCTCACTCACTTCCCTGGTGGAAGTTCATGTGTATAACCTAACTTGTCAGTTCCAAAGTTTTTACTTTGCTCCTGGATTGTGATTCAGGTATGGATTAGTATGTTTGTTTTTGATTAATATAATTCTATAATGTAAAACGCAAATTTGTTAAAGCGTATTCCTAAGTTATTAATACAGATTGTTTCTTGAAACTTGTATTTTTTATGATTGGTATCTAGAATTCAAATTTTCTTTAAAAATTTGTCTCTATGTAGGCGTTTTATCTAATGATTCAAAGATCTGCAATTTTATTCTTTAAGATGATAATTTTCTAAACACCATGTAACACAGTTTAAGTTGTCAGGAATGTTGAAATCATTGCTAGTAGACATTTAAAACACGGTTTATTTGTATTGTATGTGAAAGGCTTCAACGTATACCGTGTTTATCCTAGATGTGTTTGATATGATACAGTTCAATTATATTCCCTTTGGATTTATATGCACTGTTGCTTGCATAATTCCTTGACTGACATCTATTCAAGTTAAGTTATTTTCATATAAAAGACTTAATTAAATAAACTACTACAATTATTGGTTTCTTGATACACAAACATGTCTGATGGTTTTAAAATAATTATTATTATTTCAAATAGGGATTGCATTTACGTTTTCTACTGTATATATGAAGAGACCGCGTCGGCTGGGACTTAAGACCACTCGGCCAACGCGGTCTCTTCAATGTTTCTAACCGTCTAGGTTCTGATCTAATTTGTGACATACCGGTATCATTTATCATTTTCATATAAAAGACTTGGTTAAATGAAGTACTACAATTATTGGTTTCTTAATACACAAACATGTGTGGTTGATTTTAAAATAATAATTTTTATTTTGAATATTGAGTGCATTTACATCTTCTACTATATGTAGAGGCCGTGTTGGCCGTGGTGGTCGCGTGGTCTAATGTCCCGGCCTTCAGATCAGTGTGTTCTTACCATTTAAGTTCTGATCTTTTTTGTGACATTTTCCCACCACGACCCTACTAAATACTCATTTTCCACATTCAATTAGTAACATGACCATATATATAATATCTATATTAAATATATGATATCGCGTGTTTCTAAGCGATTAAAAATGATTGTTTGTTGAAACATTGTATTTTTTTATTGATTGGTATCTAGAATTCAACATTTTTCTTCTAACATTTGTCTTCATCATGTTCATGTAGGCGTTTTATCTTATGATCCAAAGATCTACAATTTTATAAACTAAGTAATAAATCCTACAACTTTACATTTTATACTTTATATTGATAAATTTTTAACACAATGTAAAATACAGTTCGAGTTGTCAGTTGTCAAGAATGTTGTGCAACCGTTGGTATTGCCAGTATATGTTTATTTAAATTTAAATCGTCGTTCATGTTATTCTAAATATTGATATTTTTCTGAATAAAACACAGTTCGAGTAATCAAAAATGCTGTGAAACCATTGCTAGTACACATTTAAAGAAAAGTTCGTCTAAATTGTATGTTAAGGACGTCAATATGTGTATATTGTGTTTATCGTAGATGTGTTTGGTATGATACATTTCATTTACATTTCCTTTACATTTATATGCACTGTTGCTTGTATAATTCCTTGACTGACATCTATTCAAGTAAAGGTTCTTAAGCTCACACTTTTCTTATTAAAGACTTAATTAAACGAACTACTATAATTACTGGTTTCTGCATACACAACTTAAAATTATTATTTCATATTATTTTCATTTTTATAATATATTGATCGCAATTAAGTTTTCTGCTGTATATATTGAGCATATTTAAAGGTCCATATTCCGCTCGATTCAAGTTGTCTACAAAACTTTTTATTTTGAAAAAAATGCTGATAATATGTAAGTGAATACCAAATTGCATATTTAAAAGGTTTATTCATTTCTTTGTTCGTATATTATATGTCATATCGATCATATTTATATGAATTAAATGTGCATTGTCAAAACGTGATGACTTCAATTTTTATAATGTCGTCTCTCCCATTCTATGCAGCAATATACCTGGTTCTCCTGCTTGTGGTGTATTTCTTACACAATAAATACGTTATGGTAGAGCTGGTTCCTACCACGGTAACCTAATTCAACGAAGCAAGTTGCTTACAAATAAATTGTTGATAGAGGGAAATGACAACATTAAGCTTATAAGGGCCTTCAAAAAGTTTTATGGCCGTCATCAAATATTCTTGATAAGTATGATGTCGCTGTGTCCAGGATTACCCTGGATATATTTGATGTTCTATAGTTCCATGTTCCTTTTACTTTTAATTTTGATTACACACGCGGCGGGTACAGAAATGGCTAATTGATCCATATACCTTTTATTATTAATATCATCTCACACGTGGTGGGTGTACTTAGCTGAACAAAAGGTGTTTACCTTTTGAGAGCTACCAGACTCACTTTCCTGTAAAAAACTTCGCTTGTTAAACATAATTTGCCAATTTCAAAGTTTTTTTCTTTGCTTTGTCTTTGTGATTTAATGGATTAGTATGTCTGTGTTTTAATACTTGCAAAGGGTACGTGAATCTAACAGTCTTGTCGGAAGATAAAACAGAAGCTAAAGAATTAATGCATAGTCAAATGTCCATATTCCGCTCGATTCTAGCTGTCTATAAAACTTTTTATTTCGAAAAAAAAATCTGATAATATGTTAGTGAATACCAAATTGCATATTTAAAAGGTTTATTCATTTCTTTGTTCGTATATTATATGTCATATCGATCATATCTATATGAATTAAATGTGCATTGTCAAAACGTGATGACTTCAATTTTTATAATGTCGTCTCTCCCATTCTATGCAGCAATATACCTGGTTCTCCTGCTTGTGGTATATTTCTTACACAATAAGTACGTTATGGTAGAGCTGGTTTCTACTACGGTAACCTAATTCAACGAAGCAAGCTGCTTACAAATAAATTGTTGATAGAGAGAAATGACAACATTAAGCTTATAAGGGCCTTCAAAAAGTTTTATGGCCATCATCAAATATTGTTGATAAGTATGATGCCGCTGTATCCAGGATTACCCTGGATATATTTGACGTCTCATAGTTCTATGTTCCTTTCATTCTAAATTTTGACTACACACGTGGCGGGTACAGAAAATAGTGAATAGATCCATATTCCTTTCATTCTTATTTAAATCTATCACGTAGTGGGTGTACCTAGCTGAACAAAAGGTGTTTACCTTTCGAGAGCTCCCTGACTCACTTCCCTGGGAAAACTTCACGTGTTTAACATAATTTGACCACTTTCAAAGTGTTTACTTTGCTTTGTCTTTGTGATTTAATTTATTAGTATGTCTGTGTTTTAATACTTGCAAAGGGCAAGTGAATCTAAAAGACTTGTCGGAAGATAAAACAGAAGCTAAAGAACTAATGCATAGTTAAAAGTCCATATTCCGCTCGATTCAAGTTGTCTATAAAACTTTTTGTTTCGAAAAAAATTCTGATACCTGTAGTATGTAAGTGAATACCAAATTGCATATTTATAAGGTTTATTCATTCCTTTGTTCGTATATTATACGTAATATCGCTCAAATTTATATGAATTCAATGGGCGTTGTCAAAACCTGATGTCTTCAATTTTTATATTGTCGTCTCTCCCATTCTATGCAGCAATATACCTGGTTCTTCTGCTTGTGGTATATTTGTTACACAATAAATACGTTATAGCAGAGCTGGTTCCTACCACGGTAACCTAATTCAACGGAGCAGGCTGCTTACAAATAAAGAGATAGAGGGATATGGCAGCACTAGGCTTATCAGGGCCTTCAAAAAGTTTTATGGCCATCATCAAATAATGTTGTTAAGTATGATGCCGCTGTGTCCAGGATTACCCTGGATATATTTGACGTCCCATAGTTCTATGTTCCTTTCTCTTTAAATTTTGATTACACACGTGGCGGGTACAAAAAATAGCGAATAACGTTCCATATTCCTTTCATCCCCATTTCCCAAATGTAGCACCCTGTCTCACATACCTGGTGTAAGTTCACGCGTTTAACCTAATTTGGCGGTTTGAAATTTTTTAATTTGCTTTGGACAGAGATTGGTAAATTTTTGTTTGATTTATACTTGCATTAGGCAGGGACAGTACAGACCTATCGAAAAAATAAATCGAAGGTAAAGAATTAGTTCCGAATCGGCAGCTCATCTCGGTCTATTGTGATCTATGTCTCGGCAGCTTATCGGCAAATGACTGTCCGGGCACTCGACAACCGAGCTTCGTCCCGCCAAAACTTTGTTTTAAGTTAGTAAAAGGAAGAAATTGAAGTGCACTATGAAATAGAGAGAGAGAGAGAAAGAGAGAGAGAGAGAGAGAGAGAGAGAGAGAGAGAGTTGATCCAAGTACCAATAACAATTATTATTGTTTTTTTTAAATCAACTGCATTGAAGATTATAATATGTTACTTGTCCTAATACATTGGAAATGCAGTCACTCCGTCGTCGTGTACTGTTTTTAAATGCATAATTTTAGCTTCGTATACTATTATAGTGCTTTCAATTGCAACGTGCTGTTTCTCATGTAAATAGAGCAAGTATGGATTTGATAAAGAGAAGTAATTATAAGTTCATAACTCCATAGACAAAACATTTATAATTGAACACGATTCTTTGAATTCAGTAAAACATACAAGGTAATGTAGAGATTGACAATTTGAACCATCAGAGGTGATACAGAGGTTACGGTTTATCTAGGAATATAAGTATTGTTTCCACGCGTGTAACACAAATGACATTGTTCTTGGCTAGATGTTGGTTGATTTCCAATCCATTAATCATGACGAAACACAATCATATCGAAAATTAATATCTTTAGCTTTTTCCTTGCATAAATATTCACAGTAGTCCATATTCAATAATTTAGGTAACACGTCACGGAGAACAAAAGTGTGATGCATTATTAATAGTTTTAAATGCTTCCATGACAATACAAAACTTTTGATTTCAAGGCAGTGAATTTTTATGTCCTTCAGCATGAATGGGTAAAATAGACGTTCAATTTTTCTATTTTCTCTTCATCAGCTTTATTTTCTGTATCCAGTTATAAAGCTTGCTATTTCTGTTACCAGGGCATCTCATATCCTCTATCAAAAACATGTCCACATCACAATCCGAAAGCAAAGCAAAGCAAAAACTTTGGAACTGGCAAATTTAAGTTTAACACGTGAATTTCCACGAGGAAAGTTGGGCCTGGTGTTCTGGAAGGGTAAACAACTCACGATTAGCTAGCTAGGTACACCCGCTACGTGTGTTATAGAAACTGAGAATTAAAGGGACATGGAACTATGGGAAAATAGACTTACAGTTTTTCACTTTCCTTGCATCATCTTTATTTTCTATATCCACTTTCATAGCTTTATTCCCTGTTCCATAATACTGATAGTAGAAATAGCAAGCGATGTAACTAGATACACAAAATAAAGATGATGCTGGGAAAATAGGATAATTAAACATCTATTTACCATATAGTTCTATGTTCCTTTCATTCACATTTTGCGATTACACGCATGGTAAGTGAAGATAGCTAAACAGAAGGTGCTTAAAGAGGTGAACAACCGGTCTCACTTTCCTGGTTGGCGTTTACGTGATTAACCTAATTTCCAGTTTGATTTTTTTTTTACTTTTGCTTTGGGATTGTGATTTGGCCATTAACTGGTTAAGTATAGATTTGATAAAGAGAAGTAATTATAAGTTCATAACTCCATAGACAAAACATTTATACTTGAACACGATTCTTTGAATTCAGTAGAACATGCTAGGTAATGTAGAGATTGACAATATGAACCATCAGAGGTGATACAGAGGTTACGGTTTATCTAGGAATATCAGTATTGTTTCCAAACGTGTAACACAGAGTGCATTGTTCTTGGCTAGATGCTGGTTGATTTCCAATTCATTAATCATGACGGGACACAATCATATCGAAAATTAATATCTTTAGCATTTTCCTTGCATGAATATTCACAGTAGCCTATGTTCAATAATTCAGTCAACACGTCACGGAGAACAAAAGTGTAATGCATTATTGATAGTTTTAAATGATGCCATGATAGTACAAAACTTTAATGTTCCATGCAATGAAGGTTGATGTTTTTCAGCATGAATGGGTAAAATTTTTCTACTTTCCCTGCATCAGCTTTATTTTCTGTATCCAGTTACATAGCTTGCTATTTCTATTATCAGTGTTATGGAGCAGGGAACCTAACATTCTCTATCAAAAAAAATGTCCAAATCACATCCCGAAAGCAAAACAAAAACGTTGGAACTGGCAAATTTAAGTTAAACACGTGAATTTCCACGAGGAAAGTGAGGCCTGGTGTTCCGGAAGGGTAAACAATTCATGATTAGCTAGCTAGCTACACCCGCTACGTGTGTTATAGAAATTGAGAATTAAAGGGACATGGACCTATGGGAAAATAGACTTACAATTTTTCACGTTTATCCTAATTTTCTGTATCCACTTTCATAGCTTTACTCCCTGTTCCATAATACTGATAATAGAAATAGCAAGCGATATAACTGGATACACAAAATAAAGATGATGCAGGAAAAATAGGATAATTAAACATCTATTTTCCAATAGTTCCATGTTTTTTTCATTCACATTTTGCGATTACGCGCATGGTGAGTGAAGATAGCTAAACAAAAGGTGCCTAAACAGGTGAACAACCGGCCTCACTTTCCTGGTGGGCGTTTACGTGATTAACCTAATTTCCAATTTGGATTTTTTTTTTACTTTTGCTTCGGGATTGTGATTTGGTCATTAACTTGTTAAGTATGGATTTGATAAAAAGACGTAATAACAAGTTCATAACTCCATAGATAAAACGTTTATACTTGAACACGATTCTTTGAATTCAGTAGAACATGAAAGGTAATGTAGAGATTGACAATATGAACCATCAGAGGTGATACAGAGGTTACGGTTTATCTAGGAATATAAGTATTGTTTCAAAACGTGTAACACAGAGTTCATTGTTCTTGGCTAGATGCTGGTTGATTTCCAATTCATTAATCATGACGGGACACAATCATATCGAAAATTAATATCTTTAGCTTTTTCCTTGCATGAATATTCACAGTAGTCTATGTTCAATAATTCAGCCAACACGTCACGGAGAACAAAAGTGTAATGCATTAATAATTATAGTTTTAAATGCTACCATGACAGTATAAAACTTTAATGTTCCATGCAATGAAGGTTGATGTTTTTCAGCATGAATGGGTAAATTTGTTCTACTTTTCCTGCATCAGCTTTATTTTCTGTATCCAGTTACATAGCTTGCTACTTCTATTATCAGTGTTATGGAGCAGGGAATCTAACATTCTCTTTAAAAAAAACATGTCCAAATCACATTCCGAAAGCAAAGCAAAAACTTTGGAACTGGCAAATTTAAGTTAAACACGTGAATATCCATGAGGAAAATGAGCCCTGGTGTCCCGGAAGGGTAAACAATTCATGATTAGCTAGCTAGCTAACCCCGCCACGTGTGTATAAGAAATTCATTTTCATAGCTTTATTCCCTGTTACATAATACTTATAATAGAAATAGCAAGCGATGTAACTGGATTCACAAATTAAAGATGAAAATAGGGAAATCTATCTATTTTCCAATAGTTCCATGTTCCTTTCATTTACATTTTACGATTACACGAATGGTGGGTGAAGTGATAACACAGGTGAACAACCGGCCTCACTTTCCTGGGTGGCATTTACGTGATTAACTTACTTTTTTAGTTTGAAAAAATTTACTTTTGCTTTGGGATGTGATTTGGCCATGAACTGGTTTGTCTGTTTTTGACAGAGGATATGAGATGCCCTGTTCCATGATACTAATAATAGAAATAGTATCTCACATCCCATATCAAAAAATAACAAAACCAGTTCATGTCAAAATTACAATTCCAAAGCAAAGTAAAACCCTTTTCACTAGGAAGGGTAAGCACCTTCTGTTTAGCTATCTTCACCCGCCACGTGTGTAGTCGAAATAAAAATGAAAGAAGCACGGAACTATGGGAAATAGACGTTTTATTTTCCGACTTTCCCTGAATTGTCACAATTTCGTGTATTCATTTTCACAGTTTGTTATTTTATTAGCAGTGTTATGGAATAGGGCATCTTACATTTTCTATCAAAAACAAATAAACCGGTTCATATCCAAATCACAATTCCAAAACAAAATAAAAACTTTTGAACTGGCAAAATAAGGTGAACACGTGGACTTCCACCAGGATAGTGAGGCTTGGTCTTCCGGAAGGGTGAGCACCTCATGTTTACCCATCATGCGTGTAATAGAAATTGATAATGGCAGAAACATGGAACTATAGGGAAAGAGACGTTCATTTTTCGCACTTTCCCTAAATCGTCACCATTTGTGTATTCGTGTACACAGCTTTTTATTGCTATATTCAGTATCATGGAACGAGGCATCTGATATTATCTTTAAAAAACAAACAAACTAGTCCAGTCAGTTATCGCATGTTGTGCTTTATTCTCTCTTTTTGGGTACAATGCCATTGTTATATACTTTTGTCACCCTTCAAAGAAATTTATCGGTTAACTTGCCGGGTTACATGGAACAATGTTCGGAAATCTGCCAGGGTACATGAACGCGACGTTTAGCGGTAAAAAGGGAGTAACTCGTACATCGCGGATGTCTAGTTACGGTAAACAAACATGGCGACAATGGACGAAAGTCACAAAAAATACAAAATGGAAGTTAAAAAGATCCAACTGGTAACGCTTTGAAGGGTGACAAAAACGTTATACAGGGTTTTGGCAGATTACACGGCCCCATGTATCCCGTCAAAGATGAATGTACATAAACCTTTGACGGGGTACATGGGGCCGTGTCCTGTATAACTTATGTTAATCAATGGAAGTGCTAATGTTTGTGCTAATTATTAAGTTATATTTACGACCACAGTTAATCATAGTGTTTTATTGTAATACATACATGTACCGGCATTGTGTAACAATGTAATAGACAAACATTGACCTGTCCGCTTGACCTTTTTTAGGAATTCTCAAATGGGATGATCCGTCCAATACATGGGTAGTAATAGGGATAATTATACACAAACAATGCATTTTTGCCCATGATGTATATAAAAAAAAACACTTGTGTGCCTAATACAGTCCAATCTGCTTTAAAAGCCTCATCTTTCTATATAAGGGTCACCTGCTTATAAAGGCCAGTAGAATTGTATCCCAATTATTCCTTATTCATATTATTTGGACCTGTATATAATAGTCACCTGCCCATAAAGGTCACTTTCACTGTTTCCCTTTGGTGGCCTATTTGGACATGTTGGACTTTACACAAATATGTTTCTCCATAAAAATACATGTATTCAAATTAAAGGCCATGCAGACAGGTCAAAGATGTTCGTTTGTACCTGATCATGACATTGTTACAATCTTAAAAAATCGTTATAGTTAATTCCTGATCAAATTAGAAATATTTAAAATCGTAGCTTGTAGTTATCAAGACAATCAGCTTAATTGGAACACAGCTTCCGTATGGAGAATTGTTATGAGTATTCCAGATTTTAATACCGCGCATGTTTAAGTCTTACAAACCTACATTTATAATGCATACAGTACAGGCGTTTTGAAAATTTAACAACACCCTAGCAAATAAGTGCTGAATGGGTGGTTAATCATGTCTCTTAGTTTTCTTTGAGGCACGTATCATATATCTCTCCCAGTTTTTCGGCCATCAACTACCCATATATCGGCCACATGGCCGTCGCGCTTCAACTACTTTTCGATAGAGCACTGTTAAACTTTCGACAGGTCTGTACTGAAGTAATTCATCTAAACAGTCGATATGCCCTTATGTAACTAGGTGATATCAAGAAAACGCTTTTTTCTATATAACAATATGCTTTGAAAAGGACAATGCTTGAACAATACAAATGGAGCCTTTTATGGTATTTATAGAGCAATTGAGTCTAAATGGAAGTACTACTTCCGAAACGAGTAGTTCATATTTAAATATTGTTCAATGATAGCTTTTTCTTGTAAATTGACATTTTAACAATGATTTGTAGCGTAAACAGAGGTTAAGATTCAGTTGTCATTAGTTCTTGAATTTTAAGTTTTATTTAGATGTCGCATAAATGGTAAAACCGGAAAGTAGCCGAAGTTCGACTATCGAGTAGCCGAGTTATGGCGAGCTAGTGGCAAAAAGCTTCCGAAATATAGGCAACAGCTATCAATATATAACGAGCTACGAACCTAGGTATACTGTACAACCACAAATTGAGTGCACATTGAAAATGCAAGAATAAAGCGATACTTTCCAAAAACAATTCAAAAATTGATACAAAATCTTCTGACCTAATATGAAAAAAATTATGTATCCAAAACTATTTCTGTACATAGAGAAATTTTTGAAGTTTTTAACAAAACAACACATATAAAACACGTGTCAAAATCATCCCTTTATTCAGGAGAACTTTAAATACGAGGTAATTTTTTGGAATATTCATGATGATCACGTCTGGTAAAAACCCCAAAATCAATTACCAACCTGGCCCTACATACCCTGATGTAACTTTGAATAAGGTCCAAATATATGTAGTATATTAACTTTCTAAAATTGCCCCAAAACATCTCTATGTACAGGAGAACTGAATAACGATGTTTTCTTTTAAAAATATAATATTTTTTGGTCCTTGCATTGTAAATTCATTTTATTGATAGTTTAATAGAAACATTTTCAATTAAAATAAATAAATAAAAAAACCATGTGCACTCAATTTATGGAAATACAGTAGATGGTTTTAAACCGTGATTTTAAGTAACAAATCATGTTCATACATTTTGTAGTGTCTTCCATATATCTTTGATGGACCCAAATTAAATTTATTAAATACTTTGTTCCAAAAGTCATTTCATAAGTAATTAATTTCTTGTTGTGTTTTGGCATTGAAATGACACTATTTTTCATAAAATTGAAAATTGACTTGGTCGAGATGTATACAGATTTCATATTTGTAAAACTGACAACATAAAATTTTGCCGCACGTTGCTGCTCCTTTAGGAGTTGCCAAATACGGAAAGCTCAATCATTTATTCTTCACTTTGTGCGTTATTTATATGATATGGTGATGGTTCTGTTTTAAGGTGGCTATATGTTGTCGTCTACTTTTCAGCACAGTCTTGCGACTTAATTTTCATTTTCTTTTGTCGATTCATGATTGAGTAACAAGATGAATTATATTGTTTGAAGAACCAGTGCCTTTTTTACATTTTTTAAAAAGTGCCCAGGACCATGAATTTCAAAATTTTGCGCACTTGAGTCCATGCAAATTGGGGATTTTAAATTTAAAAGCATGATATTTCATATGTACATGTACATAATCAAAAATGTAAATACAATTACGTAATTTAAAACATCAAGTAAATACTGTGTTCATGACTTTATACAAGTAATTTGGGTAAGCTAAATTGTAAAAAGTGGGGTACCTATAGATAATTGGGAAATTAGCTCAAAAATTAGGAAAACATTACTATTACAAGTGACGGATTCAGCGGGGGCGTAGCCCCCCCCCCCCCCGCCCCTTATGTCGCAATTAATACATATGGTACAGGTATTTTGAATGAAAGATTTTTTCCTCTTTGATGCAGCTCAGATTGCACCAGAATGCAGGATTTTTGCGCCCTTTCTTCAAAATTTTCAGGGGGAGCATGCCCCCCCTGACCCCCTAGAAGGTTCGAGCCTTCGGCTCTCACATTATACCCCCCTCCTTTCTAAAATTCTGGAGCCGCCTCTGATTACTGTTTTTGCCAATAAATACTTTTTTGTAAATACTGTGTACATGACTTTATACAAGTAATTTGGGTAAGCTAAATTGTAAACAGTAAGGTACCTATAGATTATAATTAGGAAAAAAAGCTTAAAATTTGGGAAAATATTACTGTTTTTGCAATTGTTAATGGGCCCAATTTCGGCCCTAAATCAAGGACAGAAAAAGTCCTGAAAACGGAAGTTCACAATCGCAAAGTACTCTCCCAGATCACATTGTTGTTCATAGAACAAGTGGTTTAAGAGCATTGCGGCACCCAGCCTTGAGAGTGTGTTTAAATTTATTTGCTAGTTTTCAAAGTGTTTTACTTTGATTTTGGGATGGTGAATTGAAAAGGAACCGGCATGTTTTTGATTGATTGTATATACATTACTTTGATGATGTGTTCGCTTTAAACTTATACTATATTGATCGGAAATGAAACCATGATTAAAAGTACATAATGATACAGTACAAACTTGTTGAAAGTTTAACATCGAGTTAACAACAAGGAGTCGATGTTTGGCTTGCGAGTAGCCAGGACATGGCTAGTTAGTATCACCTGCTGAAGACGTTGGCGATTACTGTAAACCTACTTTTATTCGTGTGCGATTAACTTTCGCATGTTTCGAGAGGACGACACAATAATCGCGAAAGTTAATCATCGTGAATTTGTTTCTGACAATAGTTTCAGTTAAACCAAATATTTAGCTAAAGTCTATTTCGCGAATGTAAATAGTCGAGAAATGGTTTTGGTAAGATAAATCGCGAAAGTTAATATCCGCGAATAAAAATTGGTTTACAGTACGCTACCAGCGAACCGTGATTAGATGGCGATTTGGCATTAATTCGTTAGTTTAGTGTTAAACTTTCAACCAGTCTGTACTGTATTTTCAGTAACTACAAAACTTTATTTAATTTTACTAATGCCAGCATCTAAACAGACTTTAAAAACGCCACACAAAACAGTGATATATTGATAAAAACTATTTTAGTCTCTTATATTGTTCATTTTGAATACAAGAATCCATATGTATAAATTGTAATAATATATAATGTTTAAAATTTCAAAATCTATAATCAAACAAGGAATTATAAACTACTACAGAATGTTAAACAACAATTAACTCGCATTGATTCATCAAAGCTTTTTCCATTATTTCCCCAGTCCAAAACAGTTGCTCAGTCACTATTGACAGTACAGACCTGTCGAAAATTTAACACCAAGATAACGAAAAGGAAGTCGACTTTCGGCTGGCTGCCAAGTGGTGGCCGAGGTATGGAGATCGAAAGACCGAAAAAATTGCCGAAAAGAGATACAAGTAGATAACAGCTGCTGAACAACTGTTGAGATATATATTCTAACGAGCGACTGAGATGAACTGCCGATTCGTTAAATTTGTGTTAAACTTTCGACAGGTCTGTACCATTTTAATATGTGGGCGCTAGACATTCATTGTCCATGGTGATGTAATTTCATTTCAAAATATGTGTATACATGCACATGTATTGACTTGTACAACTACATAGTTTGTTAAAAATACTCGTAAATTTTGTTTTATATGTAGTTTAAGGGGTATTTTATTTTGACAAAGGTATATAATAATGAAATTATAAATACATTCAATATAGGATTCCGAAACTTTTTACTCTATACGCTTGCTGTACCACAGGGAACTTTATACAACAAAGCAAGCTGCTTTTGAATAAATTGTAACTCGGGAATATTGCAAACCTAGGCTTTGTTACAACTTGTTTGATAAAAAAATAATAATAATAGAAAAAATAAAAAAAAAATAAAAAAATAAACGGATTTGTTAACAAAAATTTAAACTTCAACGTAACTTTAAAAAGTTCTATGGCCGTAATTAGAAATTTGTTGATAAGTAGAGATGGAATACCACAGAAAAAAATTACCACGGTATACCACGCTTTTTTACCAAATACCATGGTATATATACCACAGTATACCACACATCCATTAAGATTTGCAATAAATGTAGTATATCTATTCCTATCTAAAATAACAGCTAAGGAATTTGGACATTGGATATTTTAAGAATATCAAGGATGCTAACACACAGAATTGTCTGTATTTCAACCAAGTTGATTCAAAACTTGAAATCTAAATCTCATAAGATTATTGTCAAACAAAGATTTTAACAAAATGCAAATGAACACATACAAATTCAAACTGTTATTTGAAAAATTATCAACATAATATTGTTTATCAAAATACCGGTATTTAAAAACTTTACCGCGGCATTACCGGTATACCGGTTTACCGTGCCGGCAATACCACACACCATTATAATGACAAGTATGATGTCTTTATAACAAAATGATCATTGATATTTTTGATGTTCCGTAGTTCTATGTTCCATTCCTTTTCAATTTTGATTTTACACATGACAGATGTAGCTAGCATCCGGTCTCAATTTTCCGGTGGGAGTGTTTGACTTGTTAATTAGTTGTTTTTACTTTGCTTTTAGAGTTGTGGTTTGGACATACGCCGGTCTAGATCTGATACAAACAAATCTCCCAATGAATAAATGTAGCATATTATATTACAAAATGTAAATCAATATTAAGTTAAAATACCATAGAAGTGTAAATAAATAAATAAACAATTAAACCAATCAATCAATCAATCAATCAATCGATTAATCAATCAATCAAATCTTGGGAAGTCAGCAAACTACGTTCCCTTCAGCCATTGCACATACTTTACTTTCCTCAAAATAGATGTAAGTTATTGTGCTGTAGAGAAAATTTATAAAATGTGAGAAATAAACCATTGCGCTACTTTACAAAACTGCTTGTACATCATAATAGTTTTGTTTTGCTGAACAAGGAACAAAAATACGAAAAAAAAATCAAATCAAACAAAGCAAGAAACAAAAGCAAAGCAACACACGATATAAAGACTACCTCGAATTTTCAATTTTAATGACGATGTGACATTTGTTATTTGTGAAGGTATATATTTTGATTAGAATATAGAGTGATTATTTCATTCACTTCATAGATAGTTTGAGAGAGAGAGAGAGAGAGAGAGAGAGAGAGAGAGAGAGAGAGAGAGAAAGCGGGTGGAATTTTACGTAAGATTTTTCATTTATGTCGAGGTAGATAGGCTAGGTCTAAGATGATGGAGGAAAACGGCGTGTCCAGAGAAAACCACCGACTTACAGCATTCAAATCGACAAAATGTCTCACATTCAGATCTGCCAGAATGAGATTCGAACCCTGAGCGCTGATCATGACAATCTCTGTGATATTGATCTGGTGCTTTAGACCACAAGGCCTCCGATGTCCCATATTGTGAGAATTTTGGAGAATTTTCTTAATACTCACTCAAAAAAACTACGTTCTTTGTTTAGAATGAACCTTTACTCGAATAAAATTAAAATCGAATGTAATTTAATTAAGGCATTGATGCTCATGTACAGTGACCGTGTACCAATTACCAGTTTTGTTTCGTTGTTAATCGTTTTACAAATTAGTAAGCTTCTCTACTCAATTATGTTTGATAAATCTTCTCATTCGGGAATACAAACGTGATAGAAGTTTACAAATATAATGGGTTTTGTTCTGATATATACAGTACAGGACTGTAGAAACTTTTTACACTGAGCTAATGAAAAGAAAACGAATCTCGACTGTCGAGGATCCGAGAGTGGCTAGAAATGTAGTTGTTGCAAGTGCAATGAAGAATTTTGACCCAGGTTGACAAGTGACCGGGGGGTCGGGTGGGCAAAATTTTCAACGTTGAAAAAGCACCCCTGGTTCAATATTCAACATTGAAAAAAAAAATAACCCCGGTTCAATTTTCAACCCGGGTAAAAATTCTTCATTCTAGCTACCGGAAACCTGTCGAGACTTAAGTAATAAGTTGTACTGTCGATTTGGAACTTCTAAATTAATTATATAATTAGCTTAGTGTTATAAAACATATTTTGAAACGCCTCCATTTTAAACTGGTACTTTTGTTGTAGTAGCAGCTGTTTTTTGTTTTAATTTACAAAGAATGAATACAAATGTGAATAAAACAAAACCATCAGGATATTGGAAATGATTAACGGATTATTACAGTACAGACCTGTCAAAAAGTTTAACACTGAGCTAACGAAAAAGAGTCGAAATGCGACTTCCGAATGGCAAAGATATGGATACCTTGTGAATAAAAAACGGCCAGCAGCTACAGTGCAGTCCTGTCGAAAGTTTAACACTAAGCTTTAGAAATGGTATTGAATTGGTAGCTAATCTCCGTTACTCGTTAGATATACATTTACATCGACATCTATCATCGATCTCCAGATCTGATCGACTTTTCTGGAAATAGCCATCCATCCATATATCGTCCGCTCGGTAGGATCGTTAGCTGATCAGTGTTAAACTTTCGACTGGTCTGTACTGTAGCAAGGGGCCAAAATGATCATGAGATGCTTATTCAGCAACAGTTCGTTCGCTTAGTGTTTGACTTTCGACATGTCTGTACAGAAAATAGAAGCCGTATATCTCTTTTTATTTTTTCCCTAACATTTTAAAACAAAATTGCTTTATAAACATTATTATTAATTGAAGCCCAGTAGCCTATTAATATGCAAGATAATGAAAACGATTGTTAAATATAATTTCAAATAATATATAATAAATACACTTTTTAAAATATTTTTTAAAATTTATGAATTGGTATTGTAAAGGCAATTGATTGCGTTGAGACGCATTGATATATATGTATAATATATAATGTAAATGTATGTGCTTTAATAATACAATACCTCACAATGCAACACACAATATTATTGTTGCGTGAAGTACTGTTTGTTTTCTTTTGAAAGTCACAATGCTCTTAAAAGTGGTACAGTACCGACGTGTCAAAAGTTTGATATTTAAGCTAATGTATTGGTACCAAATCATCATCCCACCTCACCTCCTAGTGAGCTGCGGTAGCTCAGTTGGTAGAGTGCTTGTTCCGTAAGTGGGAGGTCGTGGATTCGAACCCCGGCCGGGTCTGACCCAAGACTTAAAAGTGGGTAGCGACTTTTCTTTCGCCAAGCACTCGGCATCACGAAATGAAAGTCACGGTTCTTTCGGATGGGAACTTAAAATAAACAATGTTCCGTGTCTTGGTAGGCTTGGCACGATAAAGAACCCTACTGTATAATGCCATCAGCGCAACGCACAGGCAAAATTTCTGCACCTTCGCCTATAGCTGGCGACGTCTCGATATAAGTGAAATATTCTTGACTGGGACGTTAAACATCATTACTCAACTCACTCACTCCTTGTGAGCTGTAATCTTGACAGCTTTTCGGCACCTGTTTAATATCTTTAATTTCGGCAGCTTTTTGGTCTTTAGCTACCATATAGCTAGGCTACCACTCGGCATCCAAGCTTCGACTCTCTTTCGTTGGCTTGGTGTTAATTTTTCGACAGGTTTGTATATATATTGTATATCCGTATATGAAAATATCAGATGACAAATAAATAAATGTAAATCACCTTTCTGTTGTTAACTATAATAATGGCATATCTAAATTTTCGTCCCCAGGATTCAAAAGCAAAAAATAAAAAAATAAAAAAAAAAATTCTTTGTTAATTAAATTGACAGATCTGATCGTTCGTGATCAAAATTAAAAAGAAAAAATTAAGTCATTATGGATGTAAAGTATATGATAATTTTTCATTGTGTAATTTTCACATTTTAAAGATATTTATAAAATTGTTTGAGTTATTTTTAGGACTGGTCCGTGACAATACGGTAAATAAAACATCTTTAAGAAAACGGGAAATAATTATGGAATCATTTTACATACATCTATTTGTAAAAACTATTGTGGTGTTTCATTCATTGAATTAGGGAAAATTACGATTTAACCGGCATATTTTCTAATTTATTTAATTATTTTAGATGCATTTGTAAAACAATTTTGATCTTGACTGAAATAATTACAACATGTTATTAATTAATTAATTAATTAATTAATTAATTAATTAATTAATTTATTTATTTATTTATTTATTTATTTATGTATTTATTTATTTATTTATTTATTTATAAGTTTATTTATCGCAAATACTCCCAGTTGTTCATGAAATATTCTATTTTCGAAAGAAGCTCCATGAAATATTGTATATCAATAGCGAGTTCCGTATAAAATGTAAATTGTTGAACGTTTCTATGTCAGATCACTTCATTCAACCCTTACAGAAAACTGAGTAAAATTATAATCTTTAAAATCATAAAAATAAAAAATTTGCTCATCGGGTTTTTTCATTGATGTATATGAGTGACACTAAAACATGAAAAATTGTAATTGTTTAAACGGCATTTTGTAGAGTGTCCGTGTTTTGCATGGTATTATTAATAATGAATCATACACACAAAAAAATCACAATCCCAAAGCAAAGAAAAACTTTAGAACTGGCAAAAAAGTTTGTTTTTGTTTTTGTGAGGTTGTTCCATTGATGTTTATAGGTGATGCTAAACATGGCAAAGTGTTATTGTTTATTCTTAAAAGTTTTTGTATCATGAATAATCAATCTACGAAAGCGTATAGGGGACATTGTATCAATAAAACTAATCTACCATGGCGAATTAGTATTCTGCCATGGCGAGTTACAAAATGTAGTAATCCGCCATGGCGAATAAGTATTCTGTCAAGGCAAGTTAGTATTCTGCCAGTTCTGCCATTGCGAGTTAGTATTCTGTCAAGGCGAGTTAGTATTCTGCCAAGGCGAGTTAGTAATCCGTCATAGTAATCCGTCATGACGAATTAGTGTTCTGTCATGGCGAGTTAGTAATCTGCCATGGCGAATTAGTATTGTGTCATGGCGAGTTGGTAATCTGCCATGGCATATTGGTATTCTGTCATGGCGAGTTAGTAATCTGCCATGGCGAATTAGTATTCTGTCATGGCGAGTTATTAATCTGCCATGGCGAATTAGTATTCTGTCATGGCGAGTTAGTAATCTGCCATGGCATATTAGTATTCTGTCATGGCGAGTTAGTAATCTGCCATGGCGAATTAGTATTCTGTCATGGCGAGTTAGTAATCCGCCATGGCGAATTAGTATTCTGCCATGGCGAGTTAGTAATCCGCCATGACGAATTAGTAATCTGCTATGGCGAATTAGAATTAATAATCCGTCATGACAAATAAGTATTATATCATGGCGATTTAGTATTCTGTGTATAAATCAAATTGATACTGATCCATGTCCAAATGACAACCCCAAAGTAAAGTAAAAACTTTAAAACGAATAACCTTCTATATGCGAAATGTTTTTTCTATGTTTGTTTTTATTTAGTTGAAATTTTGATCTATTATTTCAGGACAGACCACAACCTCAATAACAGCAACTCCAACAGCAAATACATTTAATTCCCACAGTGGATATGGAACCTCCAATTACGCAGCGTAAGTATACGGAATTGTTGGGTCGTTTTTCATTTTGTTTATCATTTTGGTCTTACACACGACATTTCGGTAAACAATATAGTAGAACTGCGGCGTAACATGTTCATAGACAATATACATGTTGTGTATTTTTGGAATTTTTTATTTTGAACAATCATTATGTCAACTTATATGAAGTTTTATAATACATGTTTTTATCGATATTGTTAAACAAAAACTATTTCAACATTACTAGCGTTTTCCTTCATATATTTACAATATGACTATATCTTTCTTCGACAAAACATACAGAAGCAATTGTATTGCAATTCCCGTTGAAAGACAATATGGACCATGACCCTTGATGTGTATCAATTTTCCCACATCCCGCACAGGGGTCACGTGATCATGTGAGATACGCCGATCTCGCATGGCTAAAGACCCTTCATCACACGAGCAGATATGGAAAATATAGCGCCACGGTAAAAAATATTTATTAAAAGAATGAAATGTAAATATAAGAAATGACATTTCTGCTCATGGTATTTCGAGGGGTAATGAAAGATAGTGTGGCGCGTGCCAAATTCAAAATGAATGGAATTTGGCACGCGCCACACTATCTTTCATTACCCTTTGAAATACCATGATCAGAATGTCACTTTTTAAATAAAACATGCCATGAATTGAGCTAACTAAGGTACAAAACAAATAATGTACCCATGGTTGTTCTGTTTTCGTGACCTTCTCCCTTATTCACATTATAACGTCATGCTATGTGTCGCGAACAATGGTCGTGGCGTAGTATCAATAATTCTAATGGAGGTCTTCTTAACAGCCAAATTGTTTCAATGAAGCATTTTGCAAATAAATAGTAAAATGTATTTACGAGGAAAGAGTTTACAGCATTTATTTCAACGTTTTTGATTCAAGTCATGTTAGTATTGAAATTATCAACTTTTAGCCGTGGTACATCTTAGAATAATACACGGGCCGTAGTTCACATGCGGCAAATATATCACTCGGTGGCTTAGCCATATGCACTAAATCCCTTGTGTTATTCCACAATACATGTATACCATTGGTAGATGTTGGCTATTTCTTAAACATACTAATCCATGTCCCAACAACTGGGGTAGCTCAGTAGGTAAATCGCTCGCTCGTCTGTTCGAACCCCTACCGGGTCTTATCCAAGACTTGAAAGCGGACAGTGACTGTTCTTTCGCCAAGCACTCGACATTACGGAATGAAAGTCACGGTTCTTTCGGATGGGAAGTTAAAATAAACAAGGTCCCGTGTCACGATAGCCTTGGCACGATAAAGAACCCTGCACCTTAGCCCATAGCTGGCGACGGCTCGATTTAAGTGAAATATTCTTGACTGGGATGTTAAACATCATTACTCAACTCAACTCATTTCATGTCCAAATGACAATAGCAAAGTAAAAACTGGCAGTTAATCGCATGAACTGAAACGAGGGAATTAAGGCCGAGTGCTTAGGAAGGGTAGGCAAATCCTGTTTTACAATGAATAAGTGAATATAACATATTTGTTGTTCGTCAAAAATCTGTAGTTTCGTCCATATTTCAAGGTTTGATAACTTTGGTTCGTAGTTGCATGTTTAAAAATAATCGAAAACAATTGACGTATCGCCGGTAACGCCCACAATGTTCTGACAAATGGCCGGATGCTTGATTTACACGCAAAAAGAATGAAAACTCGGCCTTTACTGTGCCATTTAATGACGACACTGACACTCGTACGTCATTAGTTGCCGTGACGCTGCTTTGGTACCGTGATGGCGGCCAGTGTCATTGTGGGCTTGGTCGGCGATACGTCAATTTAAATTACAGCTGCAAAGTTCATTTGCACAATTGGCATGTTCGTGTGTTGAACTCCAGTTGTTAGTTTCAAAATTTTTGCACTGCTTTGACATTACGATTCGGACATGGGCCGGTTTGTTTGTTTCTGATTTAATTGGAAAGTTTTTATTTTTTATTTCAGCAATTATACTCATGAATGGATCATACACACATTTCATGAGAACCACACACTTACGGTTTCATTTACTGCATGTGAATTAGAGTACGTAACTAAAACATTTAGTTGTCTATTTGATCTGGTAAAGATATATGATGGTACGTATTTTATAAACATACAGTTAAACCTTCTATAAAAGCCACCAAAGGGAACCAGTAAAAGTGGCCTTTATGGGCAGGTGACCTTGATATACAGGTTCAATAATATGAATATGTTATAAAAAAAAGGATATAAAATTTACTGACCTTTATAAGCAGATGGTCCTTATATACAGATGAACTTTAAGACAGATTGGACTGTATACAGTGCAGTCCCGTCGAAAGTTTAACAAGAAGCGAAAAAAGGTTGAGTTGAGTAATGGTGTTTAACGTCCCAGTAAAGAATATTTCACTTATCGAGACGTCGCCAGCTATAGGCGAAGGTGCAGAAATTTTGCTTGTGCGTTGCGCTGATGGAATTATACAGCAAGGTTCTTTATCGTACCAAGCCTACCAAGACCTCGTTTATTTTAAGTTCCCATTCGAAAGAACCGTGACTTTCATTTCGTAATGTCAAGTGCTTGGCGAAAGAACAGTCACTACCCACTTTCAAGTCTTGGGTCAGACCTGGTCGGGGTTTGAAAGTGTCAAATTAGTGAATTCTACTAGTATGTCTATGAACGACAAGAATGTCTATCCATAGGGCGGGAAAGATGACAATATATGGCACTACGACCGTTTTCTAGTTCAGATATTTAAAAAAATCCATGTGATGCTTTTGCTTTGTGTACATACTGCACACGACAATCCCAGACAAGCCTAGGTTTACAATATCCCTGCTGCTTCAATAATTTACTTGTAAGCAGTTCTGTTGCTTAAAAAATTGAAACCATCGCATTTGAAATATATCTTTAATGTCGCTTCTCTGGCATTTCATAATTGAGGTGCAAAGTCCAAATATGAAGAACTTGAACAATCAGTTGTATCTTTTTTTTCAAGCTCACTAAGATAGATGACATCCACACAGCATCCAAACTTATGAGTTATGAAGAGACAGAGCGTCATTTATACATTTTATCACTGTAGCCATTTGTGATGATTATAAATAATCAATCCGCAATAGACCAGGCACATGTTCAGAAAAGTTGTAGTTTCAAAGAGGAAGAAACAATGTTTAGTAAAACTAAACCTTTTATCCTTCTTACCTAATTTTGGTTAGCTGAGTTCGCAAATGGCGGATACCAAGCTGAAAAATTGCTCTAAGTAGGTCAAAATTAAAATACAAAATGGCCGCCAAAATCAAAATGCTAAACTTTGTTATTGCTTTTCGATTCTATCTATCTACATATTTCTAACGTTTTATCTGTTATGTCTATCTGAATAGTGAACACTAAGAAATAACCCCTAACTCCCTTAGTAATTTAGTTACGGTTTTTGAACACCTTTCTGCTTTTTAATTTCGGAAAGTTAGACAACTGAAAGAAAGAAAACGTTATTATCATATGCTGATAATGCAACAAAAATGTTATGACGTTTCGTCCCTTAACTATGCTAAATTTGGAGACTATGTAAATGTCATATATCCTAGTGAGTCTGAAATAAAAGACACGACTAATTCCTCAAGTTCTGCTTCATATTTAGACTTATACCTGAATTATGACGCACACGAAAGGCTACATTTGAAACTGTATAACAAACGTGATGACTTCAATTTTTCTATTGTTAACTTTCATTTTTGATGCAGCAATATACCTGCTTTTCCTGCTTATGAAATTTGTTTCCCAATCAATACACTATGCTAGAGCTAGTTCCCACTACGGGGACTTTGTACAACGAAGTAGGCTGCTTGCAAATAAATTGTTGACTCGGGGATATTGCAAGCCTAGGCTTATCAAGGCCCTCAAAAAGTTTTATGGCCGTCATCACAGTATTGTTGATAAGTTTGATGTCTCTGTGTCCAGGATTGCCCTGGATATGTATTGACGTCCCATAGTTCCATGTTCCTTTCACACAATTTCGATTACACACGTGGCGGGTGTAGCTAGCTAAATAGGAGGTGTTTATCCTTCCAGAGCACCCGGCATCACTTCCCTGGTGAAAGTTCACGTGTCTAACCTAACTTGTCAGTTCCAAAGTTTTTACTTTGCTGCTGGATTGTGATTCGGACATGGATTAGTATGTTTGTTTTTGATTATGATATCTGGATTTTTAGGGTAAGACTGAACGTACAAAATGGTTGAATTTGTGTAAATGGTTTGAGTGTCCATGATTGTTGTTGTGGGAATTTTAGTGATCATGTTGGGAGATGTCTGTTTTTTCTTCCCCAGGGAATCATACATCATTGTTGTTGTGGGAATTTTAGTGGTTGTCTTTTGGAATTTTTTTTTCTTCCCCAAGGGATTAAACATTATTGTTGTTGTGGGAATTTTAGTGATCATATTGGGAAATGTCTGTTATTTTCTTTCCCAGGGAATCATACACCATTGTTGTTATGGGAACTTTAGTTGTCGTTTTGGGGAAATTTTTGTTTTGTTTTGTTTTTTTTTCTTTCCCAGGGGACTAAATGATGTTGTTATGGGAACTTTAGTAGTCGTTTTGCGGAGATTTTTGTTTTTTTCTTCCCCAGGAGATTAAACATCATTGATGTAGATAGAATTTTAGTGCTCAAATCGGGATTTTTTTTATTGTTGTGGAAATTTTAGCGATCATATTTGGAAATATTTGTCATTTGCCCCTATGGGAAACTACTTAATGTATGCAAACAAAACCACTGCCGCTAAACGTAATACATGTATTACATTGCAGGAACGACTAGTAATGACACGCTACTGCTAGAAACATGTTGTCCTGGAACAATCCCAGGTTCAGTGTCAAGTTCAGGGCCGGACTTATTCATAACGTTTGAAACAGACCCCACGATAGAGCATGCTGGATTTGTAATTCAATATGTATCGGATGGTGTTACAACAACTACATCTACCACAACCACACCAACAACAACGACAGTTACTACCACAACTACTACAGCAGCTCCTAGTAAGTTCATATTCGTTTTTTATCCCCCGTCTTTTAAAGACAGAGGTGAATATTAAATTCGATCCCCCCCCTTACGTCAGTCCTTCCGCTCGTCCGTCCGAAATTTATGTCTGCGCTAATTCTCCAAAACTATTCAGCACTATTTCACTAAACGTAATGCCAATCATCCATAATGATAGTAAATGCGCATGTTATTAACCCGAGTTGGTTTGCTGATTTTCCTGGGAGTTAATGTCCTTTAAAATAAGCGCAAATCACAAAAAAATCTGCTAGCAGGGGATCCTAATTAACTAAATTTGCTTTTTTTTTAATAAGACGTCTCTGATTTGATAATCAAATCCAACATCAACGTACTGATTCTAAATTACAATTCCAAAAGCGGAAGTATAAAAACTATCAAATTACGTTAAACACGTAAACTTGAATCAGGGAAGGAAGTAAGGCCGAGTGCTCGGGAAGGGGAGGTACCTACTGTCTAGCTAGCTATACCTGCCATGTGTGAAATCAAAATTGAGAATTGAGAGGGACATGGAATTATAGGACGTGAAAGGGACATGGAATTATAGGACCTCAAATATATTCAGGGTAATTTTAGATACAAATACATTAAACAATATCCTTGTAGCAACCTTTGGTTAATTATAAGGAAAGCTGGTTCCCCTAAAATGGGATTTCAAATTTTTAAATGAATAGTAGTCACTGGACTAAGTCTTAAATGTAAGATTTGTATTTAAATTGGTTAAACTTGCATTCGGAAATAAGAACGTGTACTTACATCTAGATAGAAGTATTGTTGTGAAAAAAAAGAAAAAAACTTGACTCAATTTACCCTTACTTTTTAAAATCTAATAGCAACGTTTGGCTTCTGCATAAGATTTTCATACTTAACCCCTGTTGTAGATAGCAGCAGATTTATATATGATTAACAAAACGCTCCGGGAAGTCAGTTTTGGCAATTGATTTCGTTTTACAGAGAAAATTATGTACTGTCCTTTACATATATAATTTGATTTTCCGTCATTTTGCTTGATGACCTCCGAGAATCACATAAATATGATCTGAAAAGTTAACTAAGTACATTTAACGTAATGATATGTGCTGTTTAAAAACTTTTAAAAACATTTTCTATGTTGGGCTTTGCCGATAACCCCAATTAATTTGCCAGTTTTAATTTGCTTTTGGGATTGTGATTTGAAAATACAATGTCGGCCGGTATGTATGTTGGGAAGAATAAAAGAATATTCATGAATAGTAAATTAACCTGCACATATATTAATTTTCTGTAGCTACAGTGCAGACCCGCTGAAATTTTAACACTGAGCTAACGAAAAGAGAGTCCCAGCTCGTCTGCTGAGTGGCCGAGGTATAGGTACATTGTAGCTAGTGACCAAACCACTACCGAGACATACAGCTATGGCTTGTTAATCAGTTATCTTGGGGTTTCCAGGTCTGCGATCCTATAGATAGCTGAGTTATTTTAGGGTTTGGTGTTGCAAAAATGGGTTTGAAGTTATTAATTCATTAAAACTTCAGCTTTTAATGTAATACTACTTTGCATCTCTGAATACCAGGAGATATATGGGTTTTTTCCGGTATCTATGGGTTTGCACCGACTATCTCTGGAATAACTGACAGCTATCCCATAGATAGATGATAAAACTCACAATACTTTCAGGTATCGAGAGTTACAGTCTGGTATCTATAGGATAGCAGCCAGGTATCCTATAGATAGCTGAGCTATCCTAGGGTTAGCCGATTTTTGCATTAATTGGCGTGCCATACATACATGAACATGTGTAGTAGCTACAGTAAAGCTGTCCAGATATAGCTAACGAGGAACCAGTCGAGAAGAGAAGGTCATTCAAGACATATTGTTAGTTTAGTGTTAAACTTTCGACAGGACTCTACTGTACTTGCTTATTAATTGATTAAACAGTACAGTACCTGTCGGAAGTTTAACACTATTACTGAACTAAAGTTAGAAATCAAACCCCGACTAAAATTGTTATGTGATAGAGACGCTGTCGAAACATAATTGACGTATCGCCGGCCACGCCCACAATGTTCCGACAAGTGGCCGGATGTTTGATTTACACGCAAAAAAATATAAAAAATCGTCCTTAATTGCGCCATTTAATGACGCCACTGACACTAGTATGTCATTGGTTGCCGTGACGCTGCTTCGGTACCGTAATGGCGGCTAGTGTCGGAACATTGGGGGCGTGGTCGGCGATACGTTAGTTAACAATTGACCGAGTTGAGTTGTTGATTTGACAATAATCAATTTATTAGCTTGATGTTAAACTTTAGACAGGTCTGTCCTGTACCATCAATCCTCTGCAACTAGCGATTGCATTCTGATACTCAGTAACTGATTGAGTCATTTAGATAGCTAGTATTTTCAAAAGGCTACGTTGTATTTCAAATTCTTCCAGATGTTAATCAATACAGTACTTTAGTTTATTTTTCTGATTCTGTAGCTACAGGATAAAACGTAATCAACTGAAAAAAGTGCATTACATTCACCTGAATGTTAAAAACCTTATATCAATAAATCCAGTTTTCAATATCAACATCAAAATAAATTTAAATGGAAAATAATGATTTTAGAGTAAAATAATACTCGCATAAAAACGCACAAATAAAAAACGGTCAATACAGGTGTAAGAGCTTGTTCACAAATCTGATTTAAATTCAGTACCGGCCTGTCGAAAGTTTAACAATTGGCTAACTAAAACGAGTCCTAAGCTCCTCTTTCTAGCAGCAGATATATTGATAGCTACAGTAGCGAAAAGCTGCCTAGAGATAGATAACAGCTGTCATAATATAGCTAACAATGGATCGAGATGTACTGCCGATTTTGTACATATTCGTCAGCTCAGTGTTAAACTTTCGACAGGTCTGTACTGTACCTGAATGTCTCAATTAGCTATGAATTAAATGACGCAGGTATCAGAATTTGACGATTTTATTGATTGTAATAAAACATTTGATGAATAAAATTGAAATTCATTATAAATTAATTTCATGTCAATTTTCGTTTTCTTTTTGTCAATGTTTGGGCTTAAACAGATATAGTACAGACCTGTCGAAAGTTTAACCCTAACGGAATAGTGCCGAATCGGCAGCTCATCTCGGCCCATCTGGTAGCTATATTTCGGAAGCTGTTATCTACATGTATCTTTCGACAGTTTTTCTATACTACAGCTGTACAAATCTGGACCACTAGTGGGCGAAGCATAGAACTCGTTTTCTTAAGCGCATTGTTAAACTTTCGGCAGACCTGTACTGTAAAAAACTGGGTTATAGAATTGACGAATCATAATTTTAAATTTTGACAAATAAATAGACCTTGCTCTGATTTAGGGCGATAAATAGGTTACAAGGTTTGACAAATGACGACATTTCAGCTGTGACTGAAGATCGTGGTGTTCAACTGCAAATTCGTTTTGTTCTACTTTGAAAACGAAATAAAAGACAAGTTGAATATAAATATACAATGTACCACAAACAAAATAGTAGGGTATTAACGATCCTTAAGATATGGAACAAAAAAATACATTATTCTCAACCGTCAACATTAAGTATACAGTACAGACCGGTCGAACGTTTAACACTGGGCTAACGAGAAGAAGTCCAAGCCTCGCTGCCGAGGAGTCGAGATGTTGATAGTTATTGGTTGAAATACTGCCGAGAAATATCAAGCAGCTGCAGAAGAAATTGGTATTATATAGCTATCATGGGAACGAGATGAGCTGCCAAATCGGCACTAATTTGTTCTTTAATTGTTAAAGTTTTGACAGATCTTTAGTGTATAGGATCAATGCATAATTATACAATTTTTTTGCATCTGAAAGGATCAATGCATAACTTTTATAAATCTCTTTATATTTGTGAATAAAAAGGCGGAAAAAAAGAAAAGAAAAAACTTTTATTGGCGGAAATATTTTGTCAAGTCATCTTCGAACCAAAATTGAAATGTTAAGATTTTAGAAGTATTAAGGAATTAAATGAATTAAAAAAACAATACCTTTTGACAAATCGCCAACGAGTTCAATAAGAAAAAAAGTTCGGTCCATTTGTCAATCAACTGAACACTTAATTTCAGAGAAAAAAACTATCATTATATAGCTAACGTGAAAACGAGATGAGCTGCCAAATCGGCACTAATCCGGTCGTTAAGTGTTAACCTGTGACATGTCTTACTGTATAAATAATCAACTGAAAGGCCAAATGCATAACTTTTATAAATCTCTTTATATTTGCATATAAAAGGGCGATAAAAGGAAAGAAAAAACTTTTATTGGTGGAAATAAAAAGATTACGTATTTTTCTGCAAAGTCAACTTTGACAAAATTGAAATGTTAAGATTTTGAAATTGTTCGTCAATTGTTTGGCAAAGAATTAAATGAATTCAAGCAAAAAATTCGGGCCATTTGTCAATCACCTGAACACTTAATTCCAGATTTAGACAAAGAGAAAGATAGCAACTGTAGAAAAAACTGTCATTATATAGCTAAAGTGAAAACGAGATAAGCTGCCAAATCGACACTAATCCGTTCGTTAATTGTTTATCTTGTGACATGCCTTACTCATGTTACTGTATAAGTAATCAACTGAAAGGCCAAATGCATAATTTTTTATAAATCTCTTTATATTTGCATATAAAAGGACGGAAAAAGTCAAAGAAAAACTATTTTTTTATTGGCGGAATTATAAAGTTTACGTATTTTTCTGCATGAAATGTTAAGATTTTGTTTATTGTTCTTTAAATTTATGTCAAAGAATTGAATGAATTAAATAAAAAATAACTTTGACGAATATTCAACGATATCAATAAGGGAAAAAGTTCGGACCATTTGTCAAGCACCTGAAGGCTTAAATCCCAGATCAACTGACGAATGACAGTCATGTATATGATTGTGACGCGTTGTTCTTAGTGCTTATTTTCAACAAAATTTAAAACGATAGAAACAATTTAAAAAAAATGAAAACAAAAGGTATGCATAAATTTTATATCATTTAAATCATTTAACATTTAGCTAACCAAAAGCAGTCTCTTCTCTGTTACCTGAATTGCCTTGGATATATTTGGCGCCACCTTTTACGCAATTTTGAAAACACACATTGTGAGTAAAGCTAGCTAAACAGGAGGTGCTTATCCTTTCGGAACACCTGGTCTCACTTCCCTGGTGGAAGTTCACGTGTCAGTTCCAATGTTTTGACTTAGCTTCTGGATTGTGATTCGGACATGGATTAGTACGTGTTTTTTTATTTTAAGGAGTGAAAATTATGAGGTTTGCCTCAGTCTCCTTTAACAGTTCATATAACTTAGTGACTTGATGAACTATGTATTTTTTTAAAAAAAATTAGTTAAATGAAATATTAATTTGGCAGAAATGTACAGTACATAACTGTCAAAAATGTAACACTTAGCTAACGAATTTGCACATTAGTACCGAAAAATCGGCCCCTTAATAGCAACATTTCGACAGTTTTTCTGTAGCTACGATATAACTATTGGGAGTAGCTTTTCAGCCAGTATCCATATCTCGGCCACAGGTCGACAGACGAGCTTCAACTATTGTCGTTAAATAAATATTAAATTTTCGACAGGTATGTTTTGTATTTATGTATATATTTCAGCACATTTGTAATAAATTAATTAATTTTGTTTTTAAATTTTAGTACAACAAAATTAACGGAAAAACTATAACTAAGATAAACTATATTTAAAAAAAAGAAACACACACACACACAACCACACAACTAAAAACCGTTGGGTTAAATGGAGTTTAAATTAGGTAGTAATGTACTGTACAAGCCTGCAAAAATGTAACACTTAGCTTACGAATTAGTACATTAGTACCGAAAAATCGGCCCCTCAATAACAACATCTCGACAGGTTTCCCGTAGCTACGATATAACTATTGGTAGTAGCTTTCCAGCTAGTATCCATACTTCTGCCACAGTTTGACAGACGGAGTTCAACTGTTGTCGTTATATAAATGTTAAATTTTCGACAGGTCGGTATTGTATGAATGTATATATTTCAGCACATTTGTAATAAATTAATAAATAAATATTGTTTTTAAATTTTAGTAAAACAGAACTAACGAAAAAAACATTTTTCCAAATGCTAACATACAGCATGATATTCGACTGAATATTTTTCTGTGAGATACTAAAAAAGATATTTCCTATATTAATGTTTGACACTATAATATAACAACTATATCGAGTAAATAGTGCGCCCGGATTGACGTGACTGTTTGACCTTTAATTTGAATGTTAGATTTGGTTGATAAACTGTAATTTAGTGAAAACAACATTTATATGAACACCAAGTGCCCAATAATACTTTCGTATATTCTTACATATTATATCAACTTTATATAGCCACTAAATTACACAATAGCTATCTCTGTATGAATACTAGTATTCAAATTAAAGGTCAAACGGCAAGATTAAACTTGACGCACTATACCAAGGTAATATCAACTAGAACGGTCCCTTGAGAGCCAAATACTTTCCAACCACACTTTTTTTATAATCTTGTGATCTTGACCTTTGACCTACACTCTTACTTAAGACTTAGAATTCTATTTGAATGTATTCATTTGGTATTATGAATGAGAGTCCGGAATAGCATATCGATTGCAGTCCATGTTAAATATGATATTCCTGACTTTCATTGAATACACTCAAATAGAATGCTTTTCTTTATATTTACATTCATTAAAATATTGTTAGCCTGACAGAAATACAATAATTGATTCGGTCCAAGATACCGACAAGCAAATGATATTAATGGAACAGCCTTTTTTCCAAATACGAATAGAAATATAATTAGTATGCCATTCTATGACGTCATGGATAGGTAAACGATACGTAAAAAGAGGTCATGACCCACACCGTATTCAAAAACGTATTTATGCCAGCAAAAACAAATAGGTTCATGTAAAGAAGGACAATTCCTTTTGTAAATATATGTCTTTGTGGTACGCAACACATTGTTTCATGCTGGTATGACAAGTTTGGTCAAAATTTTACACGGAAAAAGACAGATCGACAGTTGGACGGACAGGAAAATAAATTGATTCCTATATAACCCCTCTCAAAGTCTGTGGGCGTAGAACAAATCATTATATCGCAACTACTTTGTATTCCTCTTGTTGCCATACTGACACATATGTCCGGTCCTTTCAATTGAATTGCCAACTCTTGGTTAAAAGACTAAGAGATACTTAGTTATAATCTTGTTAAGGAAACACAAATGCAAAATGTTGAGAATTCAGATTATAATCTACAATTAACTAATGATCTCATATGATTTCAAACGCGCCTCGTGTCATATTCTATTGTTGACATCATATCTTTTCACATTGTGAACTCAATTTTTACTGCCAACGTTGTGCTGAAAATTTATTTGGCGCCAAGAAAGTTAAGATTGTCTGAAAGTAAAGTTACTGATCATTTATTTTTTTAATTTTCAGCTCTTTTACTATTTTTTATTAATTTATGTTTTATTTTCAGCTCCTTCGTCTCTTATTTTTTTTTTATTTTTTTTTATTTTCAGCTCTTTTACTAATTTTTATTTATTTATTATTTTATTTTCAGCTCCTCCGTCAGAGACGAATATAATACCTTATATAGCTGCAGCAGTAGGCCTTATTTGTTTGATATTAATAATTGTTATTATAGTGATAGCCTGCAAAAAAATGAAAAACAAAAACAATAATAACAATCAGAAGGAACATACAATCAAAGCATTCCAAAGGAAACAGGACGTAAAAACAGTGTTTTTCCATTACCCGCCGCAGACTAAGGTTATACCAGCAAACGAGACAAACATATTTGACTTCGACCTTCCCAATGGAGGCCGTGGTAACAAGCTACCACCTATGACCCCACCGTTAAACAAAGTAATGAAAAAAGCTCTGTGATTTATATTTAAATGGACTATATTACACAATTTGCAATATTACATATATTTTTATATTCGCCTATCTGTGGTTTGCGGGTTTGTGTTTGAAAAAGACGTAAGAGATAAAATTGATGTATCATATCCTTTGTGTATATTTTATTTATGAGTGTGTTTTTGTGTGTTTGTTTTGGATTTTCTCTGTGTAAAACTGCATTGATTTCATTTATATGTACATAGATGTTTTATATGTTAACTTATGTGTTTATGCACTTGTGTATTCATAAGGTTTATGCAGTCATGCGTTTTTTATGCATTCATAAGGTTTCCATTTTCATTCATACGTTTTTTCTTTTTATTTATACAACTTATGTGTCCATACACATTTTATGCACCCATACGTGTCCATATGCATTCATATGTGTTCCTATTCATTCATAGTAACTTTTTGTCTAGGACGTTTCTTCCAACAACGGATTACCTTTTGCACTGTTCATATTATCCACGATAGAACATGCTTGAGGATTAAATGTTGATACACTTAAACTTTCTGAACTTAATTTTTTTTCAATTTACTTATGTGATTGTGATTTGTGCAAGGTGTGTCGGAGTCCCGTAAAGACTTTTCTATTGTTATTTATCTAATTAAATGACAACTGGGCATAAAAACTCATAATTTTCAAACAAGTTCATAATCCATATTTATAAGAAGATTCACCTGTGCCAGGTGATATTAAAATGACAAATCCACATACCACTTGCATTTAAAGCTTCTGGATGACAGTTTGGTTGTACAGTCTGTTCTTTCATTGCTCATGTTGGATACCATTATGAACCTTCATATCGCTTGCATTTTAAGTTACTGGTTGTCAGTTCGGCTGACGGTAGTGTTTTGGATAAATGATCAGCCCATTTTAAATCATTTGCATTTTACTTTCAGTCTGTCACAATTTAATATTTCTAGTAGTGACGAATTAATGACAGAGTAATTGCTGTGAAATATGGAAAAATATGTTGTTCTATTGAGATACTGAGTACTTATTTTATCATGTTTGTGCGTATCCTAATATATTTGAGATTATTTTTTTTTCTCTTTTTATCGTGGTTTTCTCATTACCGTTTTGCATAAAGACTTTCAACAAAATAATTTACTTCTTTGCATTCTATAAACATATTGCATTCATAATTGACTTAAATTATTCATTTTAAGTCTTTATATAAATTTTCACCTGATTTCTGGACTGTTCTATACAATGTCGCAAAAAATACTTCCAAGTTTAAAAAAAATTATTTGTAAAATTTACTCTTAAAGTATAGAAATATTTCACTTTTTTTTGTAGAAAATGCTGTTGACAAATTTCATTGGAAAAAAGCAAATTTCCAATGAATTCAAACTGTTAGAATTTTTATGGTGAATAATAAGATCTTTCCTGAAAACAATCACGTTAAAAATTACATTGAGGTTTGATCTTTTTTTCATAGATTGACTTGACTAAAAGGCCCACGTCCACTGACGTGACCCTTCATGTGTCACATATGAAGACTACACTCAATCATTTGTACGTTTAGTATTTTGCAATGTATATTTACCGTATAGATTAGAGTTGTTCATAAATACTACACTAGTATCTTGTCAGTCAAGTCATTTTATAATATTTTTGTTAAGAAGTCTTGTTGTTATAATCAATTTTTTTTAAATATTTTACTTAGAAAGTTAAAAAAGGATACATAGTATGGATTATTATGTTTGTTTTTGATACATAATACGACATTGATACTTGCATGGTTTATAAACTATCAATCTTAAATTCACTTCCTTTGGTTTATGTTTCATATTTGTTATGCATGTATTTATTATTTATTCGTATTGTGCACATAACGGGGTAATATCTGTGATATGAACTTTTTTGTTTTAATTTTTTTTGTGTATTTATTTGAGATTATATGTTGTGTTCTGCACAAACACTTATATATATTTGGTAAGATTTCATACACCATTGTTGTCAATGAATTTTGTATCCATTTTTCATTTGTGTTAAAATATTAATATATTTATGTCCACAAATGTTTTTGAAAAATAGGAAGTATTTCATTCTCAATAATATTATTCAAATATATGCTTTAAAGTAAAAATATTAATTTTGATTTTTCCATCAATCTCGTTTAATCTACGACAGTACTTGTTAAATATTCAAATTTCCATAAATTCTAGGTGGCCAACATTGCACAATTTGTCAAGAAATCTTTATAGGGATTTTTAAAAAGCGAAAACATAGGTTACTTTAGGGGTGGATCTGAGAAATTAGTAGCAAATGCTAATTTTGGCCAACAAAAATGGAAACACAGTATGCTGTCAATGTAAATGTCAATAAAAAAACCGAATCTTCATAAAGATACTTTTATACTATGCAGTGCCCAAAGCAATGTTAAATATGGAGTATCACTGTATTGATGTTAAATTGAGTGCCTTAACGTATCTAGTACTATATAAATATAATATTTCTGATAGGGTGACAGTATGGACTGTCACCCTATCAGAAATGTAATATTTATTTTATTTTACCTTTTGTTGGTGTTAATTATACTGTGCAACTAAAATATACTTGATTAAAAGTCATGACATTCGTCCATAAGCAACCTGTGAGTCGCTTGTAATATTAGTCATCTTGAACGTTACTTTAGAAAAGCGCTTACTGATTTAGAAAACGAATGCGTTCGAACCGCATACGCAGATTTTCTCCGTATGTGACATTTTTCGTAATGTCAACCGCTCACGTAATGTCATCCTGTGTTGTCAGATTTTCTGAAATCCGAGATTGACATTAAATTTACCCAAACACTTCTTAACCAATCAAATTTACAAAAGATATAATGATCGCATATATTAGCACTTACCATTGATCTGTCTAGCTTACTTTAAGATAGGAATGTTCATATACTAGGGTCCACACTATACATGGATTCGCAGTTGATGAGTAACAATGCCTTACCCATAATATACACGTTTTTTCTGTAAACATAATTGTAATTGTCTATAATAGATGTTTAAGTTAAAGGCAAAACAGTCAGACACTGTTGTATACATAAACATACAATTTCTTCCCATGAAAAAATACCCAATCACTTCTGAAAGGCAAAATACAATTTTGTTAGTTTATTATTATTATTATTATTATTTTAAGCATATGTTTTTTCTAAATAAAAATAAAAATAATACTGCAATTACCTATTTTACCAACGCTAATTTTACAGCATTAGAGGGCCGTTTCCGAATATATACATATTATATACACAATGTGTATGTACAACCCTCACTATCAGGTCAAGTCCTTTTTTTGTAGCCGTATCACTACGAATCGCGCTTGCGCGACGAGTAGTGATACAGCTACGAAAAAAGGACGAGACCTGATACGAAGGATTGTACATACACACTGTGTATATGGTATTTTTATCTTACATTTGTAATTAAGTTATTTAAACTAATAAAAAACAGTACTTTATGTGAAAAACATACAATTTACCATAGAACTATGTTATGAAATATGTTTTGTAGAAATGACGTCATTATTTACATTTGACAAATCAGAGATTCCTAAATGACGCCACAATGAGAAATCCGACGTGAATTTTACCGCCAATGTTGTATCACCACAGTATGGTGATTCAAGATTCTGTATCATTCGTGTTCGATAACACTTGTATTTCGTAGACAAACTAGTCTAATGTTAGATAAAAAATTTTATCAGTAGTGCTTGAATCAATTTCATGCAAAATTCGACTCTCTAATGTAGAGGCGCTTACTGTTTACAAAATCTATAAACATTTTTATAAAAAACAATTTGATTGAAATATTATAATAAACAGATGGTAGTATGTAAGTCTAAACGAAAACATACTGGACCATGTCAATATGATTTGTTTTATCATTTGCTTGTATGGTGTTTTTGATTGTGCTTGTTTATTGCCTGTTTTTATTAAAATTTTCTCTGTTGTAGAGTGAATTTTTAAGACATTTAGATGCTAGCTAGAAGTTCTCAGTTAACAATTCAATGACCAAAAAAAAAAAAAAACCAAAAAAAAAAAAAAAAAAAAAAAAACGATGGAATTTTACGTAAAATGTTTCAATATGATTAACAAACAATAGCAATTTATCTCTACATGCAGTTTGTAAAATGTTGACGTATTGTTTGCGTTGTTTAATTGGCGTTCTTGGCAGATTTCGAAGGTATCAACTTTTTGAAAAAGAATTTTATATCCAACAATATATTATAGGGACACAGTACAAATCTTCCGAAAGTTTAACACTTAGCTATCGAAAGAGCGTCAAAGTTCAGATGCCGAATGATCAAACTATAGAAAGGTACTTACAGAAAAGTTTTCGAGAGATCGATGGCAAGTACCGAAAAAAACGGAACTAGCAAGGGACCGGGTAAACCTTTTGATTTGATTAGGAACTTGTTAGACTAGTGTAATTTACCTACCATGTTTTGAATTAAATCATTCAATACATTGGCAAAATGTTATATTGATTTAGTGTTAAACTTTGGAAGGTCTGTACTGTATTTTGACCAATTTCTTTTGATCTTCCTCTGATAATAGATAATGGTATTGTATAGGTAAGCAACATTGACATGTCCGCTTGACCTTTTATTAGGAACATTCCTAAAGAAGGATTCACCTCATACATGGGTACTGTAAGGATTCAGTCGATAAATAAAAAAATGCGTATTTCCCGTGATGAAAAATAAACACATGTGCGCTTTATGCATGGAAGTACTGGACCATAATAGATATTGAAATGAAGGTCAAGCGGACAGATCAATGCTGTTTTTCTACGATTACACTTCTTATACAATTCATGTTAATATCACTGCTTTATTTTCAGCTGCCTCCTTTAACGTTGGATGTGTTTGACATATAGAAGAAGATACATCAATGACCGACATAAGTCAAGGGAGGCTACTCTGACACATTGATAATTTGTTTTAATTTTACTTTAGTAAGAGATCTTTTTTATGAACGTATTATTAACTAAACTGTGATATGTTTTCTCAATAATTGTTTTATGAACATTTTGTTACATTACGTAGGAATAAATTTGGTACATACATATAATTTTTAATATGTTAGATAACTGTCCTTGTTTTAATATTGACATGTATGACTATGGAACTGTAACATATACAAATAGACTTCTATGTCGGTTTATTTAACTGAATAATGATTAGATTAAATGATATAATTTGAATAAGTATCTTATATGTATTACTATGTAAATTAAATTATAGAAACATTGCGATTAAGAAATTTAGACCATGGATTTTATCATGGTTAATATAAGATTTATATTTTGCATTGGAGCAGCGCTTTTGTTTCGACTCTCAGACAAATAAAAAATCAAAAATTAATTTCGTTGGTTCATTGTCATTGTTATTGACCTATCCCTCCAGATCAGACAACTTCACGTTCCTGGTGGAATTTTACGTTTTACTTCCTTGGATTTGGTTACTTCCAAAAACAAATTTTAAACCATCCTGTATATATATGAAAGCGTTACCAATACGAGTTGCATATAACAAACCAAAAACAAACATACCAATCCATGCCCGAATCAGGTTGACTTTCACGTGAACTTTCGTAGGGGTAAGTACCTCCTGTTTAGCTAGCTTCGCCACAATCAAAATTGTGTGAAAGGAGCATGAGACTATGGGGCGTAAAATATATCTAGAGCAATTTTGGGCATAGAGACCAAACTTATCAATACTGTGTTTACGCCCATAAAACTTCTTGAGGGCCTTTATAAGCTTACGATTGCAATATCCCCAAGTCAACAATTTATTTGCAAGCAGCCTGCTTCTTTGTGCAAAGTCCCCAAACTATGTTACAGACTTTATTAAAATGAATATCCGTTCAAAATGTGAGTTGTTTGAACTTTTTTAATGTATTTGCAAGTGTTTAACTTATTTTATTGGTTTTCAATTGTTTTTGTGATTGTGTTCGAAGAAGGACTGATTTCATTATTACATATTTTACAAGACTTTTATTACAACACTTTTTGCATATATGTTGGTAAAACTAAAAATTTTAGGTAGTCTTATTCAACTAGTGTTGACGAACTTCTACTTCTTGTTGCATTTTTTCTTGTCTGCATTTTTGCTAATGTGGATGTGTCACACACACACACACACACACACACACACACACACACACACACACACACACAGAGGGAGAGAGAGAGAGAGAGAGACAGAGAGGATATGTCACCCTTTATATTAGCAAAAGTGATTACAAATTCAGCTTTTATAAAATCAAACGATTTATTGGGGTAAAACCAACAATAAATCTTACTATTTAACTTCTACATTCTCAATGGCACATTGATTATATTTTTCAACGCTTTGCTTACGTAAAGCAATAGTCACAAATGCATAAAAAATATTTTAAAAAAATCGAAAAAAAAACAAAATCAAAACTACTTTATTAAATCAAAACATAAAATTAATAAAACTTTATGATACGAAGTTTTAAATTCCTTTCCTCATGATGGAAATACAATTTTTTTTTATTTTGATATCATGAATGAAATAAAACCTAATTTTAATCTTTCATAAATGCATATATCATGACTATTCTCATAAGTCAAAAACACTTTGATTAATCCTGCTAGTGTTTAGGTTTGGGGTATTATATGAGTTAATTTAAGTGTTGCTGTTTCAAAACGAGTAGAATGGACAATTGACAGTTCTAGGTATCAAAGTGAAATAATAAATAACTTAAACGATGGTTCTAATGGCTGTTCCTAAGAAACATTTTGTCTTTCGGCAATATCCTGCATATAAATCAATGTTCAGAGAAAATTTCTTCAGCAACAAAGAATGCAGTAATAACTCGGGCAGCAAACAGTTCAGACCTTAATTCGATCGAACTATGGAATTATATATAAAAGAAAATCAGATTTTTCCTTCAAACAAAAGACATGAGATATAGAAAGTAATCAATCAATTGTGATACAATAGACCATTTTCGGGTTATCCTCTCCGTGCTAGTTCCGCGTTTTATAATCAACTTAAGTCACGTGATGTGCAGGCAGGGTTACTTCCAGTATCCTTCAGGGGCGTCTATAGAAACGTGGAATGGAAGATGCCAGATAATCTAAGTACGGATGTTGCGTCCCCGGTACGTTTCTGATGACAGCAAACTTGGAAAATTTGCTTTTATGAGTTGTTTACAGTTTTCCCCATTTCCTGGTATAGTTCGGAACCAGAAACAAAGGAAAAATGGCTTGAATCAGTGATCCGAAGGCCAATTCCCAACATTATTCCCGAGGAAGATCAAAGCGAAGAGAAGTGTGGCCGCCGTAACAAAAAGAGAATCATCTGGTCATAACAGGACAAGTATGTATTATAATATAAAAATTTAAAGGTAGCACATGGCCATGCATATGTCAGCTAAGTATTTATACACATTCTCATAATGACGTTACAATCATGTTTCTTCGGCCTAAGACATGGAAATGAATGATTGTTCTTTTACACTCAGATCTATATGAATGTGTAGAGTGGAGAGAGTAATAAAGAAATGTAGTGTAACTTACACTCCATAGAGCTGTAGGTCTGGGTCTGGCTCAGTGGTAGAGCATCTGACTCTGCAGCAGAATGTCGCAGGTTCAATCCCGGTCCTGTGTATGAAAGTTTTTCCAGCTCTGGTCGCTTCAGAAATTTATTATTTAATCTAAGGGCACACAAAGTATTTTATCTACATCACTCGACTAAAGTTAGAAATAGCCCCAGTTCTGAGTTTTGTATTTTATGGATTATATTAAACATACTGTTTGTCTTTTCCAAATTTCCATCTAATTTAATAAATACCATTACAAGTAGATCTTATCACGTTACTTCCATTTATTTTCTCACTGTGTTATACTGGTACAGAGCAAATAATTGTCTGATCACAGAGTAAATAAGAACAGTGGTATAATTATTGAAATTATTTAATATGTTTTTTAAGTATTCTTTAATATACATCTCGACTTTTATGGACTCTGTAACATCTTCAACTAAAAGACACTCATGATTGGTGTATATATATATATATCTGTAGATAATGCTACTAGATTACTAAGGAAAAGTAACTTTGTCAAATAAAAGTGTTCAGCAGTATACTGAAGTACCTTCAAAACATATTCTAAATGGTTTGTTTGGTATGTTTATACATGTATGTTGATAATTGGGTTTGAATGTTAACCTGTTGTTTTCAAAAGTTGCTCATTCTTAAACCAAATTATTCCTACTATTGACAAAAAGTAAAATAAATAATTAAAATGAAATAAAAATAAAATAAAAATAATAAATTGTTAATTGTTGATCATTTTAATAAAGTACTCCTTCAAAAATTAAAAAGAAAATAATACATAAGATCTTAAAAATTGTTGATGTATATAATAAAAAGTTCACCATTCTAAGGCTCATGTGTACAAATATTTCTGACACCACAAGTGAAATAGAAACATGGATCCGTATACCCAGCAGGGTGACTACCAGATTATCACTAATCATAAAAATATATGAGTTGTTTTCCTCACCTAATTTCCCTGTGTGTGTGTTTTTTTTTTTTTTTTTTTTTTTTAAATTTGGACTAATGAAGTGGGTTTTGTTTCATAGACATAGTGAATGAGACAGCATCAAATATCAAGTACTGGAATGCCCAAGCAACAAATGAGGAAGTTTATTACCAAGCAGACTTCTTTAAGAAACAGTCTGGACCAAACAGGAAGCTGGCTCCTTATCATGGATTTATTTTGACTTTAATTAGACAAAAAGAGGCTTATTTGACTTTTTTTATCTCAAATAATAACAACAATAATAATAATAATAATAATAATATCATTATTCACTTGGCTGAATTTGGATTATTGAAATACATGTAAAGAGATCATGAATATTGTTAATGCATTTAGGTTGTTTCATCACTTATTGGTTGGTTGGTTGAATGTTGCTTAACGTCGCATCAGCAATTTTTCAGCTATTCGCGACGAGAACTATTTAATTAATCTCTATGGATTAATCTATGAACAATTTTTGTGTATGCATGTGAAGTGCGAGTGTGATGTATGGTCTGCCTTGTACTAGCGCGCACTCAGGGCGACTTTACCGTGCTAGCTCACAGAGTCAGTACGCCGCAGACAAGCGTACCACTCCCCCAGTCCATTATACTGATATCAGGTGAATCAGTAAAGGCCAACGGTAAGGAAAATTCACTTTCCCACATATGGTCCGAGCGGGATCCGAACTCACAGCGGTGAGAGACCC
Organism: Anadara kagoshimensis; assembly: GCA_021292105.1. Lineage (NCBI taxonomy): Eukaryota > Metazoa > Mollusca > Bivalvia > Arcoida > Arcidae > Anadara > Anadara kagoshimensis. The sequence goes on along the minus strand of CM037873.1, from coordinate 33,145,851 downwards.
TGGAATTGAAGACTGACGTCTTATCCATTAGGCCACCGCGCCCTCTTATTTTTCATCACTTATGTTGTTTTCTATGTTTCTGACATCAATTCATTAACAATATTTTTCTTTTGAAAAATCTTTTTGACTGATGTACAATGTCATTGTACAAGTTCTGATCAAAGTGTATTCTCTCAACAATTAAATCTGTCTTTGTATAAATCACAAAATCACACCATTGAAGTCCACATACTCCAATCAAGCCTTGAATTTGAACAAACCAAGGTAATTAGCTTTTTAAACAAATTTTTCAATTTCATCCATATAAAGTTGATAATATATATGTTTTAATTGCATGCTGATCTAGCACTTGCATTTTGTAGTTTTGCAGAACACTTAATTCCCCAATAACCCTGCACCACAGCAGGCACATGGCACAATACCATCTGGTGATGTCCCTAATATTGGTTCAGATGCATCAATAAAGAGACCACACTCGCATACACATAAGTTTTTAAATACTGCTGTGTGTTCAAACATCTTGCTATTGGTTAATTATCAATGCCAAATTTCACTTATTATTGACACAGCAATATTAATAAGTGTTAATGGGTTAGTGTCAAGCTCAGTGTCACTATTTTCAAAAAACATAATTATTTGTTTTACACAGACTGTATAGTTTTTTTCAACTTCCCTTTTTGTGATTTAATTTAAAATGTTCAGTAGTTTATGATTATCAACAGTAGGTTTCAGTGGTGGTTCAACTGACTGTTCAAGACGCACATCTATATCTTTAACTTCAGAAAAAAAAACAGAAACAGCAAACAACTATGCAACACAATGCTTGCATGTTCCATCATCTCTGCAAAGTATAAAATACAAAGTCTAGGTGAAAAATTTTATATATTAGACAATGGTTATATTGTTTTTTTAATAGTGTTTCCCAGTGAATGACCTCTACCTGCCTGAAGTACATGCATTTTCAATTGCTTTTACATTAAATGATTCTATATGTAAAGTACAGCTTTCCAATTTATGTAGCATTTTATTCATTTGTTTGGCTAGAGACCACATGTTTTGTCAATTTATATTTATCTTTTCCGCTTGTCTTTTTCACATTTATTAAAAAATCAAATTATAAAAAATTCCAATTTACTTTTATTAGTTTTATTTCTGTTACTAAATGACACAATACACTTTCAGCAGTTGTATTTGTCATTCCTTTATTTTTAGAGTTGTCATTTTATTTACTGAAGGTGGTTCTTTAAAGCATATGTTTAACTGTAAATTAGTTGTCACATGTGAATGGGGACTTTTGTGAGTTTGTATGGAATAAATGCAGAAATTTGGGGATAATTTTATGCACTATTTTGAAAATTATTTCATTTTGCTTCAGCCAGATTTGAGGTAACCATATTTAAACTGTCACAACCAGGAGCTTGTACTGTTTCTATTTACCCAATACTTGGATGTTAGTAATGCCTGTTGATTTTTTTCAAAAACCAAGGTTTGAAAAGGTAAAAATAAGATTCAATTTATCAAACCTTGAAAATGAAAAACTGTTTAAAACACATATACCAGGAAAATGTTCTTGTATATTGACAGGTGGAGTAATGTTGTTTAACATCCCAGTCAAGATTACTTGCATTTATTTTACTTATATCAAGGCAGGTAGCTCTAAGAATTGTTAAAGAAATGAGTGTCCAGAGAGAACCAAAATCATAGCAAGAGACCTGACAGTATTTTATCTCACTAGGTCAGTAAAAGCTACAGTACTTGCATCTGAACCTAGGCAGTGAGAGGCCATATCTTCTGTAAGACCATAAGTCAAATCAATCAGCAAATGTGGTCCCTTTTATCCGAGATGCACCAGGCCTAAATAGAAAGAATTTCAGTTGTGTCCTCCACTTAATATTTATTGAAGGAACCATAACAGAAACGCCACAAAAAAGACTTGCACAACAAACGAGCATCCACCTGAGAATACAGTGCCAGCTGTAGTCACAAGGATCAATACAACATATGGGTCTGCATTGTGTCTTGTTTCAGGTACAGGTAGACAAGTAGCTTTTATATACTTGTGAATTTCACTATTATGAATATTAGCAGTGGAAACCTCATCTATAATGATAGACATCATCATCTTTAATGCTGGAAACAATTATAATAACTTAGCATGATGTAAAAAAATCAAAACAAATCATGTAAAGCATATACTGATACAGAAGACAATGTGTGAATAGATGACCAGATAGTTGTCAGTAGAGCATTCTGCTAGTGTTTGGGAAGGTCAAGGGTTTGAGGATGGTTCATTTTTCCTCTTTTCCGTTATATTTGGAGATCATCTTACCATGAAAAGTGACATACTAATAGGTTTGTCTCTAAAAAAAAACAATAACTGGTAGAAAATACGCGAATTGTATTCCTTATCCCGCATCTGTCCAAACTCATGTTAAACGTTACCATTTACAAATAAGAATCTCGATAATCACTCTCTCAATCAATATTTTTTAGCTTTAAATCTTCTGACAACTGAGAAAATCTAACTAATAAATGTTTGTGATACAAATATGACGAAATCTCGCTACATTGTGAATAAGTTTTCAAAAAGTCAACCCGCCAATTTGCAAAGTCTTCCATCACCGAGATCGATGTAAAACCATGGGACTTTGGCCAAGTATTCGAGCCATCGGGGTGTTCCAGCGACCGAACATCGAAAGGCGATCTTCGTAAGATTTAGGTTTCAGGCTCCCGTTTTAATCAACAGTCATAAAATTGTGAATATTGACAAACGTCAAAGAAAATTAAATGTCACTTTAAAAATATTAAATTCGCGATGGTATCTTGAAGTTTTCAAACTTTATTTGTAAATAAAATGTTGAACTTCGAACTGCAAATCTATCGATATCGACAATTCATTTGAATTGAATAAATTTGGTTGAAAGTAAAAGTAAATAACAACAACTGATAAAATAAAATAAACTCACTTTATTATCGTTATAATACAGAGGGCGTGATATTGCCGGTTATTAATAATCACCGGAACTACCGGTAATACACATTGCCATGCGCATCCCAATGAAATCTAAATTATAACAAAATCTGAATATTCTATGATGAGGGAAAAAGTCAATAATCGTTGACTCAGGTGTTTTACCGATCAAGCACCCGTGGGTCGTAATCGGATTAAGAGATTGCTGAATTGATCACGCTTAATTACTAACCGTGATTAATATTCTTTGTTCCAGACGAGTTATTTCGTTTCGCTCTATTACTTTCGGTGAAATCTGTATCATGGCTTCAGCTTGTGTTTTGTTCACAATGACTGACCACATGTCATTCTGATAAAATTGTATTCGAGCGAAAGAAGTTAAATTTTCAACAAATTTACATCTTCGGGAAATATTTATTGTTCGAGCGAGCGGGGGTATTCGAGCGATCGCAGTTCGAGCGATCGAGGTTTATTTACATATCATTTAAAAGGAATTTGGACGGGACCGGCAGATGACTTTGAGTTACCCGGGGTATTCGAGGCATCGACGTTCGAGCGATCGAAGTTCTACCGTACCTTTTTTACCTCCAATTTGAAAACTACCGATATCCCAAAATCGTCTATTTGACTATATTTTCATTCGACTTGCGTGTTTACTATACCTTCCAGTTTGAGACATTTGATATTCATAGGACTATATGTCAAACGACCACAACACTGCGTTTCAATATAATAATCGATTATACATATTCCCGGGGGAACTTTAACCTGGTAAACAAAATGGCTGCCCACATATTCCCCGGTTGTTTAATTCTTTTTGGGTATCGCGCATTATTCAGTTTTTCTTGAAAAGGTTTGGCATTCGTATTGACTTTAATTGTCATTTCAGAACTGTTCAATTTTATTAAGAATATGCCAAGTGGTTGATCCAAAACATGGTAAAAAGAATTAGGTATTCATTGGCTAAAGGCTATGTAACTAAGACCTACAAAATTGGACTGCGATATAGGTTATTGGACACACTTTAAATAATAAATAGTTATTTTCTGAGTGCGATGTTATTTGGCAATAATTTGCTGATGTCAATCGTGACATAATGTTTGCTTCGGGGATGTGTATTCCATGTTAGATATACAGATATAAGAAAATTGAATAAAAAAAATGCATAAAAATGTATACACATATAAACATCATATTAAATTAATACGTATACACTTATCAAACGCATACTGTTATATCTACATTTGCCATTCTTCACTTTTTTTAAATGTTCAAGCAATTGTTTTTCATAGCAATATGTATTGCGATGTTTATTGATAACTACGACAGTTGTGAGTGACGGCTTCAATCGAGTTTTAGCACAAAGAAAAGAGTTCGGCAATAAAATACTTGCACTACTTGAAAATTTTCCAATTAAAAATTGAATATATATCAGACATGGCAATCCAGTCAAGTAGCAAATATTACCATATGCTTTATATTCAGCGTAATGATTTAATTTCGGCTTCATTCTATAAATGTATGTAAACTGCAAAACTAATTTAAGATATCCAACTTCTTAACACTGATATGAAAATATTTTCACCAGAAAGCCATATGATAAACGAGATTGTTGTTATTATACGCCTAGATTCGCAGTTTTCAAAATCAAAAATTGCAAAGTCATATTTTTTTACATAACTAGATTATTAGGCCGTATTCTTTTCTCAGATATTTCATGTTAAAGTCGACACAGTATGTCATATATTTTCCTTATTTCAAGTGTTATTCAAAGCTTTCTAATTATTCTTCTTAACCCGATTCAATAGAAATGCAAGATGAAACATGGCAGAGTTTTCACAGCGTAGAGTATATAAATAAATAGCTTTATTTATAGCTCCAATCTGTCTGTAACAATAAGCTAAAAAATAAATAAAGTCGCACGATTTGATCGCAGTTTGTACAGAATGCAATATCATGAGTGATTGTCTTAACTCTTCAATATACTGTGTTACAAATCATGATTTAGATTTTATGCTAAAATTGATTTGGAAATATTTTGCATAAACAAATGGATGAATATCTATTAATTGTCCTTTAACGGCCGTACATATCTCGTATCTCAAAACATCAGGGACCAGTTCCAGATCTTTATAACTAAATACTACAGAAGACGCATATCCTCTTTGGCTATAATTATGTGAAATACCAGAAGTTATCTTTATATTTCCATCATTTATTAAAATGGCCTGGTTCGTCACATCATCTTTTGCGACAAGAATTCCATTTTGTGTTAACAAAGAGAGCAGTACGTTTTCAGCGGATTCATCATTTCCACAAGCGAGATAAAAGGTAAATAGAGATGACCAGCAATATCATCCAGTTTAATACCTTTATTGAAGTTTCTTTCGGCATCCAATAACATCTTTTCCTTTTGGACTCCCTGTGTTTTGATTGCTTCATCAAACAATTCTGATCCAATCTGTATGTCTATGTATGCGTTTAAAATACGAAATACTTGTAGCAAGATCTGTTCAATAGCTTCATTACAGACACTGTCAGAGGCTATCAGATGAATATCTTTCATAAAATCCGAGATGGTTTTGCCTGGAATATATTTGATGCTAATATCATTCTTGATCTTCCTTAACACATTAATTCTATCGACTTTATTACTAGTATTTGTCTCAAAGAACAGTTTTGACAACTGCTGATTATTCAAAAAAACCATAATGTTATTAGTGGTTTGTGCAAGATTATCTTGATCAACCCAAGCTAAACGATTGTTGAAATAAAGATCCAAAGACGTTCTTGCATTTTGTGAAGTTTGCTGAAAATGAATCATTTGAAGAACCAAATCGACATTTTCGCCCTCCAATATAGAATCAATAATAGAACCGCTTATGTCATTTTCAATTGTTTCTATTTTTTTGATAACTTTTTCTCTGGTTTCTGGATTTTTCAGCTTTGTGACAAGAACATTCCTTTCTTCTATGATATAATGTTTCAGTTCTTTTTCCTGAATTGCTAATCTTAGACTACACAAACAACGACGAACACATTCAAATAATTTTTCTTCAGACCAATCTTCCGGGTGAGATTTTTCACATTCCCAGAACATCACCATCTTTATGTGAAAGCTACTTATTCCATCGCTAACGTTGTCAATTTTCTTAAGAAATGTGTTATTAAAAACCTTTAACAGTACATAACACTGAAGTTGTATAGTATTAAATGCCCACACAAGTCCACGTTCCACAAAAGGAAACACAAATCGCCATTCCAAATGTGACTCATTCGAATCCTCTCTCCCTACTGGGACAAAAAAACAACTGCTTTTGGATAAATCTTCAACCACATGCTTCGGTGGCCAGCCATTAAAAGGACGAGGTCTGTGTATCCATCTTTGTCTATAAGAAAGCTGCCAATCAGAACACGGTATTGCAGACACTATATCAAAAACTATTTCACCTTCTAAGGTCGAAGTCTGCATGCTAGGCCCTACTTGATTTAATTTCATAATGCCGACATACGGGTAGGTTGAATGTAGGTGGGAATTGGGTAAATAGTGTCCTTTAGAAGTAGAAAACAGCTGTGTAAATCCAGGTGGTGAAGAAGATAAATCCGCCCATAAACATTGATCAGATAACACAACCAAATTTATTCCGTTTATCATTTGACCCTTGTCCATCGATACCCTGCATTCTACAATGCGTAAAAAATCCATATCACTTCCTCGAATGTCCGATCCATCTAAAATGCTTCCATTCAGGAATAATTTATTTTTATGTGTCAAACGGGATAATAACTCGAATGTTTTTCTGTAAATTACGAATCTCTTGTCTGTACCAGCCATTGTCATACACTTTGAAATATAACTGGAAAATTTCATCGGATCGTCCAAATGGCTAAGTTTCAAATAGAAAGTGTCTTCCTTGCAATTAGACAACGAGCATCCTTCACCAAAAAGTTTTTTAATGTTGAGATTTATACCTATTTTAGATTCCATATCTGTATTTCTACTATTAATCTGAAAAAGTAATGTATTAATTATAATTATCAACAATTACTGATCAAATGATTATTTCTGTGACAGTGAATTATGCTTCATTTTCATAGAAAACTTTATGAATTTAAATTTATAGTTTTTACTTATTTAAGTGATAGTTGTAATAAAACATTGTCTTGCATTCCGCGATCAGCGTAGAAACATACTGCATAGAAAAAATCTTTGCCGCTATTGTGGTATATTGTTTGAAAAACCAGGTACATGGCAAATCCTTTTAGGCATATGGCATGAAACGTCAACAAGGACATCAGTTCCGGTGTAAACATTACCATTTTCGACATGTATAATCCCCACTTGTCTCACTAAATAGTTTAGAATTATAATTTTTTTCATACGTGATGCAACTGCGGTAGTCCGAATGGTGGAATGATTGCTCTGTATGTGTTAGGTCATGGGTTCAAACCCTGGCCGGGTCGGACCAAGATTTGAAAACATGTATTGACTGTTCTTCGCCAACCACTTGGCATTTAGAAATGGAAGTCATGGGGTTCTCCGGATAAGACCTAGCTACCGATGATCTTTGTCTCGGCAGGCGTGGATCGTAAGAGAACACGGCCTTCACATTGTTCTGGGCACAGTACAAAGGTAAATAAGTATGCTTCTTCACCTATAGCTGATGACGCCTCAATATAAGTGAAATATTCTTGACTTTAACGTAAAACCCGACAGTGTTTAACTTAATTTGTCAGTTTTTTACTTGGCTTTGGGATTGTGATTTAGACATGGATTTGCAAATTGATTTTTATTATTTCTAAATTTCTGGTTCAATATCTTGCTTTGATATGTGATAGAAATTGTCCTTATATAGATTTAAACTCAGGAGTTGGTCAATCCATAAGTTTATAAGGATGAGAAATATGAATTGTGATTATCCGGGAATATACGTTACAGAACAACCATAAAAATGCGTGTTAAGGTGTTTTAATTAAATCTTATCCATTGTCAGTAGCCAACATTCGAATATGTGACATTATAGGACAATAAGCGTGTACTCTGTAGTACTTACATCAAGTTATGTTTAGATACATTTCTTGAACGGCTCAATTCGAGGTCTTATAAAATATATAACTTATTATAACCTTACCCTTTTTATGTTATACTCTGTTTAATGAATTCAAACTACACCAATACTGTCGAAAATTGAAGTTTTTCCTTTCAAGTAGTTATCCATTGTCATTATAATTTACGTCCTGGTTACGCCATTTTGAAGTCCTTTTATATACTTAGTATATTCTACTTGAATAATTCATAGTAAACTGTCAAATGTTCAAAAGTCTTTATAAATACGTGTCGGTAGGGATCAAATCTGTGAACTATACTAAGTTACAATCAGTGAATTTTAACACATTTCTTCAACATTATAATCAACCACAGAGTTTGAGTAATGGTGGGTTGTTTCTTATCAACCGTCACCCGGGTTAGCCTTAAGTAACATTGTAATACTGTTTGCCTCTCCTGGATTGTTTTATTGCATAATAAAAGGGAGGGATTACGAACACTTTAAAAATTGATATCGACTATTGATATAGGTAAATGACATTGACCCATCTGTTCCAGCTATTGCAGATAAGTGCCTTAATATATAGGCAACACAAGTATTTATTTCGTCTAAATAATCATGAACACTATATTCAAAGAGTAACACATCCAGATATAACATATTATAAAATTTTATTACTATCCAGTACTGTAAATCTTTTATATCTATGATCCAATAGACAGAATTTTTTAAGCATGACGGAACTACCTTTTTTTCGTCGATCACGTCATTGACGTACTGTTTGCATGAGCTATTGTTTACATTGTTGTCATTGGCAATCAGCTGTGTACCGCTTTTAGATAAATGCGCCATTTTTTTGTTTTAATGCGCTGGTTTTTGGTTTTATGTGTATAATTTAATTAACGATTACATGGATGTTATGAATATTGATCATATTTTTTAATTTAATTTTAAGGAATGATAGTATTTGTTCTATCTATTGGGTCATAGATAAAATTATTTAGTGCACGCGTATGCATAAACCGCATCCCGAATATTGAGTATACCATAAAGTTTTACAACTTATAAAACATACAAACAGTAGGTTTAAGATTATTATTTATTGCTATCCAAAATCAATAAAACTTTTTTATCTCTACTTATTATATAGCTAGCTGATTTATGGCATTGTTAAGTATACGTCTTTAAATTTTAATATCTTTTTTGGATCTACTGGGTCATTTAAAACTTAATTTGGTCGTGAAGGTGTTTAAGTGGGTTAAACAAAAGTTTCACAACAGGACCCCGTCTGGCATCAAAATTACTGTCTTTGCTATCAATACTAACAACACAAAAGTAGTCATTGAGCATTCATTTTCCAACTGATTGCGATCAAATTTAAAATATATAAAAAGTATATAGCCAATATTTCCATATATGTAATGGATTTCTACGAGATCGTATCGATATTTCGTTGACGTTATGTGCATGAATTATTCAAATAAGGTGGTATAATTAGTCTATTCATTAAATTTCATGCATTATGCAAATAAGGTATAATAAGTAATCAATTAATTGAAAATCTCTTTTAAAACTGTTAAGGTTTCATGACGCATAATGCCAGTTTACTTAACAGTTGCTGCCCATAAATGAAAAAGCCATGTGCATATGCTGCTTGCCTTACTTGTCCTCTTTTAGTGCATATACGGACATCCTTACGCTGTTCTAGTATTACAACATATAAATATTGTTTTTAATGTTAACTAGGTAAACCTGGAGAATCACCACGTTAGCTCAGTTGTTAGACCGCTAACATGGTATGGGAGTCAGTGAGTTCTAACTCCAGCTGATGTCTGACGAAGACTTGCAAATAGGAAATAATATGCATTTACAAATAATAGTAACGGGGTCAGATGACATCTTAGAAGTTATGCCCTTTGTCACGACAGGCGGCTGAGGTCGTTAAGGAAACCCCGTCCATTCACATTGCCTTGAGTGCACTGCAAAGGTCAAAATTTCACCTATTTGTCACTATTCAATATAAGTAAAATATTCTAAACAAGGAAGTTCTATTCAATAACTCACTCAAATAATTGGGAAATATTAAGTTAGGTTGATAAACAAAATACACAAAATATTATTACTACGTACAGAAATGTGATTGAAGTCGCGTATACCAACGATTAAAAACGGATATGACCGTTTGAATGATTACATCGCGTCATGTTACCTCTTGAGAAAAAAGTTGACAGCATTTTATTTCTTAATAACGTGAGCAATTAATTTTCAATTCATTACAAGTAGATATTTTCTCAACTCAATTGAAAAAAATTAGTCCAAGCTTTACTAATTTCTATTCCGAAACGGTCGTCTGGTGCTGTAAAATTAACAGTGGTATAACATGCTATCATGGAAATTAACATGTGTGAATATCGAATAAGTGTGTGCAGCAATACAATATACTTCAGGAAAAATGGCATACATCATATAGCAACAGGTAATTTCCTCATAATGCCACAGCAACAAACAAATGGGTATTCGCACACTTAACAAAATGCTCAATTAGTACCTGATAAATCGTCTAAGACATTAGCGTATTATGACCGCACCCAGTTCAAAGCCGGGGTTTAATAAGTCGCACCAATATGTGTTTGTCCTTTCTTGTTTCGTCTTGTTTAGAGGTTTTATTATTTGGTTGTATTGTCTCCTTGATTTGGCTTGTTATTGTTTTCAGTTAGTTTTTACTTTGTTGTAGTGTACACTTTAATCAAGCTGTTTTTAAGAAGTTCCATGCTTACGATTGATTGATTAAACATAAACGATAGAATTTCACATTAAATGCTTCAATAAAAATGTAAATGCAATTTAATCTCATATGCAGTTTTTTAAATGATGGTATATAGTGAGTGAGGTTGTTATAGTGGACGCTTTGTCAGATTCATTTTTTCTCTTTCAAACAGATTACGAAGTTTTCCACTTTATGAAAATTTATTTTATATCCGACAAAATGGTACTAGTAAATGGTACCAGTGTGAAGCTGTCAAAGAACTTCATGTATACTGTATTGTAACCAATTTTGTTTAATGTCTCTTTTATAATAAATAATGATATTGTATATGCAAGCAGCATTGACCTGTCCACTTGACCTTTCATCAGGAATATTCCTTTAGTAGTATTCGTACATGCATGCCTACAGTAAGGATTAAGTCAGTATTTTGAACCCGACGAATGCTTATAGAGATACAGTACATACCTTTCAAAGGTTTAACACGTAGCTAACGAAATGAGTCGAATCGCAGTCTCGCTGTCGTGTGGTTACCATTTGGATTACTTAGTGGTAAAAAAGCTGTCGACAGATTTATGGCAACTGTCTAATACATGGCATTAGCGAGTGAACGCGTAAACAGTTCGATTCGGAAAGAATTTGTTATGCTACTTTTTACAGGAGGATCCGCCATATACATGAGTCCTGTAAGGATTCAGTCAGCATATTAACCATACGTATTTTCCTTGATGAAAAATTAATACATGTGCTCATTATGCATACAAGAACTGGTTCACAACAAATATTGAAATGCAAGGTCAAGCAGACAGATCAATGCTGTTATCCTTAGATTACACGTCTTGTACATTTCATGTTAATATCACTGCTTTATTTTCAGCTGCCTCCTTTAACGATGGATGTGTTTGAAATATTGAAGATACACCAATGACCGACATAAGTCAAGGGATGCTACTACTCTGACACATTTATAATTTGTTTTATTTTTACTTTAGTAAGAGATCTTTCTTATGAAATGGTTAGATGACACCTAAGAAGTTATGCCCTTTGTCACGACAGGCAGATGAGGTCGTTAAGGAACCCCCGTCCTTTCACATTGCCTTGAGTGCACTACAAAGGTCAAAATTTCACCTTTTTGTGACTATTCAATATAAGTAAAATATTATAAACAGGGAAGTTCTATTCAATAATCACTCAATTAATTGGGAGATATTAAGTTAAGTTGATAAACAAAATACACAAAATATTATTAGTATGCACAGAAATATGATTGAAGTCGCGTATACCAACGATTGAAAACGGATATGACCGTTTGAATGATTAAACCACGTCATGTTACTCTTGAGAAAAGAGTTGACAGTATTTTATTTCTTATTAACATGAGCAATTCATTTTCAATTCATTACATGTGGATATTTTCTCAACTCCTTTGAAAACAATTGGTCCAAGTTTTACTAATTTCTATTCGGAAACTGTCGTCTGGTGTTGTAAAATTAACAGTGGTATAACATGCTATCATGGAAATTAACATATGTGAATATCGAGGAAGTTTGTGCAGCAATACAATATACTTCAGGAAAAATGTCGTACATCATATAGCAAAAGGTAATTTCCTCATAATGCCACAGCAACAAACAAATAGGTATTCGCACACTTAACAAAATGCTCAATTAGTACCTGATAAAAAGTCTAAGACACTAGCGTATTATGACCGCACTCGGTCCAAAGCCAGGGCTTAGTAAGTCGCACCAATATGTGTTTGCCCTTTCTTGTTTCGTCTTGTTTGGAGGTTTTATTATTTGGTTGTATTGTCTTCTTTGATTTGGCTTGTTATTGTTTTCAGTTAGTTTTTACTTTGTTGTAGAGTGTACACTTTAATCAAGCTGTTGCAAAGGAGTTTTAAGTTTACAATTGAATGAACATAAACGATGGAATTTCACATTAAATGCTTCAATAAAATTATAAATGTCATTACATCTTACATGTAATATATTAAATGATGGTATATAGTGAGTGCGGTTGTTATAGTGGACACTTTTGTCAGATTCAATTTTTTCTCTTTCAAACAGATTACGAAGTTTTCAACTTTATGAAAAAGAATTTTTAATCCGACGAATGCTTATAGAGATACAGTACATACCTTTCAAAGGTTTAACGCGTAGCTGACGAAATAAGTCGAATCACAGTCTCGCTGTCGTGTGGTTACCATTTGGATTACTTAGTGACAAAAAAGCTGTCGACAGATTTATGGCAACGGACTCATACTCGGCAATAGCGAGGGACCCCGTAAACATTTCGATTCGGAAAAAAATTGTTAGGCAATTTTTACAGGAGGATCCACCATAAACATGAGTCCTGTAAGGATTAAGTCAGCATATTAACAATGCGTATTTCCCGTGATGAAAAATTAACACATGTGCTCCTTATGCACACAAGAACTGGTTCATAACAAATATTGATATAAAAGGTCAAGCAAACAGATCAATGTTGTTATCCTTCGATTACACGTCTTGTACATTTCATGTTAATATCACTGCTTTATTTTCAGCTGCCTCCTTTAACGATGGATGTATTTGAAATATAGACGATACACCAATGACCAACATAAGTCAAGGGAGGCTACTGTAACACATTGAAATTTGTTTTAATTTTACTTTAGTAAGAGATCTTTCTTATGAACGTATGATGACCTAAGATGTAATATGTTTTCTCAATAATTGTTTTATAAACATTTTTTACATTACATAGGAATAAATTTGGTATATACATCTAATTTCTAATAGGTTAGATATCTGTCCTTGTTTTAATATCGAGATGTATCACTATGGAACTATAATATATAAGAATAGACTTCTATGCCGGTTTAATTTATTTAACTAAATAATGATTTAACAATATAATTTTTTAAGTATCTAACATGTTTTACTATGTCAATTAAGTTATGGAAACAGATTGCGATTAGGAAATTGAGACCATGGATTTTATCATCGTTAGTATAAGTTTTATATTTTGCATTGGAGCAGTGGTTTTGTTTCGACTCTCGAATAAATAAAAGATCAAAATAATTTTTATTGATTTATTGCCATTTGTATTTATTGATCACTCCAGATCAGACGGTCTCACTTTCCTGATGGTAGTTTATGTTTTACTTACTTGGCTTTGGTTAATTCACTAAACAATTATAAACCATTCTGTATATATGAAAGCGATATAACAAATCAAAAACAAACATACTAATCCGTGTCCGAATTACAATCCAGATGCAAAGTATAAACTTTGGAACTGACAAGTCAGGTTTGAAACGTAAACTTCCACCAGGGAAGTGAGACCGGATGCTTCGGAAGGGTAAGCACCTCCGGTTTAGCTAACTACACTGTCCGCGTGTGTAATTAAAAATTGTGTGAAAGGAGTATGGAACTACGGGGCGTCAAATATATCCAGAGCAGTCCTGGACACAGAGACTTCAAACTTATCAACAATACTGTGATGTCGGCCATGAAACTTTTTGAGGGCCTTGATAAGCTAGGCTTGCAATATACCCGAGTCAACAATTTTTGCAAGCAGCCTGCTTCTTTGTGCAAAGTCGCAAAACTATGTTACAAACTTTGTTGAAATAAATATCCTTTTAAAATGCGAGGTAGTTGAACATTTTTGATGTGCGTGTTTAACAAATTTTTCAAAGTTTTCACTTGAGATTTGACATTAGAATCGAACAAGGACCGGTTTCATTATTACATATTTAACTGTTATTTACAACACTTTTTTGTTGTTAACACTAAGTACACATTTATATTTTCGTAATTTTTCTTATTTAACTAATGGTAACGAATATTTTTATTCTTGGAGCATTTTGTTATGATTTTTTAATTATATGAATGTGTCACACAATTTGACAGTGCTAATTATCAAAGAGAAATAATAAATAACTTAACCGATGGTTCTGATTATATGGCTGTTACAAAGAAAAAAATGTCTGTCGGCAAGATCTTGCCAAAGCATATAAATCAATGTTCAGAGAAAATGTCTTCACCAACAAAGAAAACGGTAATAGCTTGGCCAGCAAACAGCCATGACCTGAATCTATTAGAACTATGGAATTATATATAAATGAAAATCAGAGATTTTCTGACAACAAAAAACCGGAGATGTAGAAAGTAATCAATTAATTGTCATACAATTTCATTATATCTTTTTCGTCTTGTGTATTTACTATATCTTCCAGATTGAGACTTTTGGCTTTTTTGGACTATATGTAAAACGACCGCATCACCGTTTGAATATTAGTATTGACAATAGACATTCCCGGGAAAACTTTAACCTGGCAAACAAAATGGCTGCCTCCATGTTCTCCAGTCGTTTATTTCTTGGGATATCGCGCATTATTCAGTTTTTTTTGTGCAAAGGTTTGGCATTCATATTGACTATGAATGTCATTTCAAAACAGTTCAATTTGTTAATAAGGCTATGCCAAGTGGTTGATCCAAAACATGACAAATATAATAAAGGCATTTATTGGCTAAAGGCGATTTAACTAAACCATACTTGATAATTTGCTTGCAATATATGTGATCGAACATATTTGAAATAAAAAAATAGTTATTTTCTGAGAACGGTGTTAATTGTTAATAATTTTGCTAATATCAGGGGTGACATAAAGTTTGCTTCTAGGCTGTATATTTCATGTTAGATGTACAGGTATAAGAACAGTAAATAAAAAGAAATGCATATAAAAATGTATACACATATAAACATCATATAAAAACCTTAATACATATACGCTAATGAAACATACATTTGCCATTCTTCACTTTTTTTTAAATGTTCGAACAATTGTTTTTCATAACAATATGTATTGCGATGTTGATTGATAATAACGACAGTTGTGTTTGACGGCTTCAAAACTTCAGAGAATCAAGTTTTAACACAAAGAAAAGAGTTCGGCAATAAAATACTTGCACTCCTTTATAATTTTCAAATGAAAAATTGAATATATCAGACATGACAATTCAGCCAAGTAGCAAGTGTTACCATATGCATTATTATCGGAGTAGTTCATTCAATACGACTGCGTTGTACCAATGTATGTAAACTGCAAAACTAATTTTAAATATCATATTTTCAACACAGATATAAAAATATTAACATCAGAAAGCCATACGATAAACGACGTTTTTGTTTTTAAATAGCCAGGTATTTCATATGAATGTCGTCTTAATATAAATTTGCATCTCAACTGTTATTTTAAGCTTTGGAATTTGTCTTTTTAAACTGTTTCAACAGAAATGCAAGATGAAACATGGAAGGTGTTTCACAGATTAACGTATTTGAAATGAATCTCATTGAAAGCATAAAATAATACATAGCTACATTTGTAGCTCCAATCTGTCTGTAACAATAAGCTAAAACATTCAAATGATTGGAAGCAACACGCAAATGTAGCTCATCGGAGATTATCATGGGTGATTGTCTTAATTCTGCAATATACTGTATCACTAATTCTGATTTAGATTTTATACTGAAATGGATTTGCAAATATTTTGCATAAACAAATGGATGGATAATTATTGGTTCTTGTAAAGGCATACAAAGATCGTATTTCAAAACATCAGGGACCAGTTCTATATCATTATAACTAAATACCATATCAGAAGCATATCCCTTTGCCTGAAATCCTGTGAAATACCAGACCTTATCTTTATATTTCCATCACTAATTAAAATGGCGTTGTTCGCCATATAACCAAAACAGACAAGGATTCCATTTTGTTTTAACAAAGAGACCAGTGCGTTTTCAGCGGATTCATCATTTCCACAAGCGAGATAAAATGTAACTAAATACAGCTGACCAGCTATTTTATCCAGTTCAACACCTTTCTTGAAATTTCTTTCGGCATCCAATAAAATCTTTTCCTTGTAAACTCCCTGTGTTTTAGTTGCTTCCTCAAACAATTTTGATCCAATCTGTATGTCAATGAATGCGTTAAGAATACGAAATACCTGTAACAAGATCTGTTCAATAGCTTTATTACAGACTTTGTCAGAGGCTATTAGATGAATATCTTTCATAAAATGCGAAATGATTTTGTCTGGAATATATTTGATGTTAATATCATTCTTAATCTTCCTTAACACATTAATTATATCGATTTTATTACTAGTATTTGCCTCAAACAACACTTTAAGCGTCATGTTATTAAAAAAAGAATAAATTTCTACAGCGGTCTGTAAAAAATTAACTTGATCAACCGAAGATAAACGATTGTTAAAATCAAGATTCATAGACGTTCTTGCATTTTGTGAAGTATGCTGAAAATGAATCATTTCAAGAACCAAATCGTCATTTCCGCCCTCTAATATAGAATCAATAACAGAACCGCTTATGTCATTTTCAATTTTTTGTATTTTCTTGATAACTTTTTCTCTGGTTTCTGGATTCTTCAGCTTTGTGACAAGAACATTCCTTTCTTCTATGATAAAATGTTTCAGTTCTTTTTTCTGAATTGCTATTCGAAGTTTACGCAAACAGCGACGTACACAATGAAACAAGTTTTTTTCAGACCAATCTTTCGGGTTAGATTTTTCACATTCCCAGAACATCACCATCTTTATGTGAAAGCTACTTATTCCATCGCTTACGTTGTCAATGTTCTTAAGAAATACGTTATTAAAAACCTTTAACAGTACAAAAACTTAAGTTGTATAGTATTAAATGACCACACAAGTCCACGTTCCACAAACGGAAACACAAATCGCCATTCCAAATGTGACTCCTCTGAATCCTCCCTTCCTACTGGGACAACAAAGCAGTTGGTTTTGGATAAATCTTCAACCACATGCTTCGGTGGCCAACCAAAAGGTCGAGGTCTGTGTATCCATCTTTGTCTATTAGAATGCGCCAGTCAGAACATGGTATTACATATACCATGTCGGATAATATTTCACCTTTTAAGGTCGAAGTTTGTATGCTAGGTCCTACTTGATTTGTTTTTAAAATGCCATTATACAAATTGTTAAAATGAAGGTAGGTATTAGGTAAATACTGTTGAAAAGAAATCGAAAACAGCTTTGTAAAACCAGGCGAAATAGAAGATAAATGTGCTAATAAACATTTACTACCTGACAAATCCAAATTCATTGCGTTAATAATTTCACCAACATCCATTAATACTCTGATATCTGCAATGCACAGATAATCATCATCACTTCCCGGAATGTTCGATCCATCTGACTTGCTTCCAGTCAGCATTCTTATGTCTTTAGTTGCCAAACGGACTAATAACTCCCTTATTTTTCTGTAAATTACGAATCTCTTGTCTTTACCAGCCATTGTCATACACTTTGAAATATAACTGGAAGATTTCATCGGATTGACCAAATGGCTAAGGTCCAAATAGAAAGTGTCATCCTTGCAATTAGGCAACGAGCATTCTTCACCAAAGAGTTTTTTTATGTTGACTTTTATACCTCTTTCAGATTCCATATCTGTATTTCTACTATTATTCTGAAAAAAGTAATGTATCAATTATAATTAACAATCAACAATTACTGATCTTATGATTATTTTTGTGACAGTAAAATACACTTTATTTTTATAGAAAATTCCATGAATTTGAATTCATATTTTCTATTTTTTGCTTAATTAAGCAATACTGGTGACAAAAACTTGACTTGCATTCCGCGATTAGCGTATAAAAATACTGCACAGAAAAAACCGTTGTCGCTATTGGGGTTTATTATGTTGAAAACCAAGAAGATGGCAAAATATTTTACGCATATGGCATGAAACGCCAACAAGAACATCAGTTCCGGTGTAAAAATTGCGATTTTTGACATATATAATCCCCATAAGGCTCACTAAACAGTTAAGAATTATAACTTTTTTACACGTGATGCCACTACGGGAGTCCAAATGGTAGAATGATTGCTCTGTAGTGACTATTCTTTCGCCAACCACTTGACATTTAGGATTGGAACTTATGGGTCCTTCGAAAGGATAAGACCTAAAAACCGATGATCTCTATGTGTGCAGGTGTGACACTTAAAAAACCTCCCTTCACATTGACCTGAGCGCAGTACAAAGGTTAAAATTTCTGCTACTTCACCTATTGCTGATTACGCCTCGATATCAGTGACATATTCTTGACTAGAACGTAAAACCCTATTTAATCAATAAACTATATTAACAAACGACTGTTGTAGCTAGCTAAACAGAAGTTGCTTACCATTCCGGAGAACCTAGCTTCACGTCGACAGTGTTTAACTTAATTTGCCAGTTTTTTACATTGCTTTGGGATTGTTATTTAGACATGGAATCGCATATTATTATTTTCATAATTTATAAATTTCTGTTACAATACCGTGCTTTGATATGTAATAGATATTGTCCTTCTACAGTATAGATTTAGGCTCAGGATTTAGTCAATCCATAAGTTTATCACGATGAGAAATATAAATTGTGATTAACCGGGAATATACGTCACATAACAACCATACAAATGGGTGTAAAGATTTTTTAATTTAATATAATCCATTGTCAGTAGCCACAATTTGAATATGTGACATTATAGGACAATAAGCGTGTACTTAGTGGTACAAACATGAAGTTGTGTTTAGGTATATTTCTTGTACGACTCAATGTAAAGTCTTATAAAATATATAACATAAAATAACCTTACCCTTTTAATCTTTCACACTGTTAAATAAATTCGAACTACACCAATACTGGCAAAATTTAAAGTTATCATGTGTTCCCTTTAAGGTAGTTATCCATTGCTGTTATAATTTACCTCCTAGATACGCCATTTTGAAGTCCATTTATATACTTTGTATATTCTACTTGAAAATTCACATACAGCAAATTGTCTATTTTCAAAAGTCTTTATAAACACGTGTTGATAATAATCTAATCGTGACCTATACTAAATTACAATAAGTGACTTTCAACGCATTTCTTCAACATTATAATCCACTACCGAGTTAGAGTAATGACGGGTTGTTTCTTAACAACCGTAAACCGCTTTAAATAACATTGTAGTACTGTTTGCCTCCCCTGGATTGTTTTGTTGTATTATCAAAGGGAGAAGACACTTACAATTTTAAAATCAATATACCGACTATTGATATAGGTAAATGACATTGACCTATCAGCTCCAGCTATTGCAAATAAGTGCATCAATATATAGGTAATCTGTGTGTTTAAACTTAATTTAAAATCATTGTGGATGAGTGCATTAATATATAGGCAACACGCGTGTTTATGTCGTCTACATAATGAGAAACACTATATTCGAAGAGTAACCACGGGAGTTGTATTATATATATATATATTAATGAAAAATGATATTGCATCCAGATATACCAATCTTCGCCTTTGCAACGTATAAAAAGATAAAACTGTGAAACATATATAACTATCCCGAATATTGAGTATATCATATATATCACAACTTATAAAACATAAAAAACTGGGTTTAAAAAAAACACTTTCAAGATTAATCATTTGATGATATCCATAACTAATAAAATTATTTTATCTCCACTTATTATATAGCTAGCTTAGTGATGACATTGTGAAGCGTACGTCTTTAAATTTCGATCTTTTCTTTGGATCAACTGGGTCAATTAGAACGAAATTTGATCTGGAAGGTGTCTAGGTGGGTTAACCAAAGTTTGCACAACTGGACCCCGTCCGGTATCAATGTTGGCCGTCTTTACTATAAATAATAACAACACATAAGTAGTCATTGTAAATTCAATATTTAACCAGTTGTGTTCAAATTTAAGATATATCAAGTACATGGCATAGATTTCCATATACGTAATGAATTTCTACGAGATCGTATCGATATTTCGTTGACACAATGTTCAAGAAATATTCAAATAAGGTCTTATAATGAGTCAATGAATTTTATGCATCATAAAAAAGATATATTTTAAATTACCCTAAGCGCATTGCAAAGGTCAAAATTTCACCTTTTTGTGACGATTCAATATAAGTAAAATATTCTAAACTGGAACGTTCTATTCATTCATTTCAATTAAAAACTTAATTAATTGGAATATATTAAGTTAAGTTGATAAACAAAATACACAAAATATTATTAGTATGCACACAAATACGATTGAAAGTCGCGTTTACCAACGATTGAAAACGGATATGACAGTTTTTTTTTAATTTAAACGATTTAAACCACGTCATGTCATCTCTTGAGAAAAGAATTTTAATTTCTTAATAACATCAGCAATTCATTTTAAATTCGATACTTTTGGACCTTGCATATTTTTCAAATCCTTGGAAATAAATTTTGTCAAAGCATACTTATCAGAATTCTATCCTGAAACGGTCGGTTTAATAAAATTCAACAGTGCTATAACATGTTATCATTGAACTTAACATGTGTGAACGTCGGATAAGTGATTGTGTGCAGCAATACAATATTCTTCAAGAAAAATGTCATAAATCATATTGCAACAGGTAATTTCCTCAGAATGCCACAACAACAAACAAACGGGTATTCGCCTGACAAGTCACACGCTAATTTAGTACTTGCTAAATATTTTATGACATATTTTGGCAGGTAAATATATCCGGTCCAAACTTTTGGATTAATAAGTTGCACCGATATGTGTTTGTCCTATCTTGTTTCGTCTTGTTTGGAGGTTTTGTCATTTAGTTGTAATGTCTTCTTGATTTGGCTTGTTATTGTTTTCAGTTAGTTCTACTTTGTTGCAGAATGTACACTTTAATCAAGCTTTTTTAAGAAGTTCCAAGTGTTCAATTGAATAAACATTAAATGCTTCAATAAAAATGCAAATGTATTAAGCCCTACATGTAGTATATGAAATGATGGTGTAAAGTGTTGTTATAGTGGACGCTTTTATCAGATTCAATTTTTTCTCTTTCAAACAGATTACAAAGTTTTCAACTTGATGAAAATGAATTTTGAATCCGACAAAATGTTACTAGTATATTGTACCTGTGTGAAGCTGTAGAATATCTATACATTATTGTAACCAATTTCTTTTAATGTCTCTTTGATAATAGATAATGGTATTGTATAGGCAAGCAACATTGACCTGTCCACTTGACCTTTCATTATGAATACTATTTAAGATAGATTCGTCACATACATGCTTACTGTAAGAATTCCGTCAGTAAATAAACAATGCATGTTTCCCGTGATGTATACATAACCACATGTGCGTAAAAGTACTGATTCATAATAAATATGTAAAAGCCAACCACACAGATCATCATTGTTTGATATATACCATGTGTCTAAATACACTACTTGTTTAAATCAGAAAATCCGCAAACACTAACGTATACTCCCTTATCCAAGGTATTTTCCTGCGTATTTCTCGTGATAAAAAAACACATGTGCTTCTTATGCATAAAAGAACTGGTCCACAATGATATTGAAATGAAAGGTTAAGCAGACATATAAATCCTACGCTAAAACGTCTTGTACGTTTTATCACTGCTTTACCAACAGCTGCCTTTTTAACGATACATGTGTTTGAAATATAGAAGAAGATAATCAATGATCGACATAAGTCAAGGTAGGGTACTCTTACACATTTAAAATTTGTTTTATTTCTTTATTGAGTATGATATCCTCCTTGTGGTTATAATACAAAACAAATACAACTATACTGTTATATGTTTTTCCCTAATTGTTTTAAAACATGTTTTTTTCTTTATGTAGGTATTATTGTGGTATATACATATAATTTGGTACAGGTAGTCTAAGCTTTTTGACCTTGTTTTAATATTGAAATGTATAACTATGGAACTATAAGATGTTAGAATATACTTCTATGTCGGTTTATTTAACTGAATAACGATTTAATTATATAATCTGAATAATGATCGAAATATGTATTACTATGTAAATTAAGTTATGGAAATAGATTGCGATTAAGAAATTGAGACCATGGATTTTATCATGGTTAATAAAAAGTTTATATTTTGCATTGAAGCAGCGGTTTTGTTTCGACTCTCAGACAAATTAAAGATCAAAATAAATTTTATGGGTTCATTGTCAGTGATATTGACTTATCCCTCAAAATCAGACGGTCTCATATTCCTGATGGAAGTTTAACTTCCTTGGTTTTGGTTACTTCCAAAAACAAATTTTATTTTAAACCATTCTATATATATATGAAAGCGTAACCAATACGAATTGCATATAACAAATCAAAAACAAACATACCAATCCAAGCCCGAATCAGGCTGACTTTCACGTGAACTTTCACCAAATAAGAGTAAGCACCTCTTGTTTAGCTAGCTTTGCCTGCCATATGTGTAATCAAAATTTTGTGAAAGCAGCATTCGCATGGAACTATGGGGTGTCAAATATATCCAGAGCAATTCTGGGCACAGGTTTCCTGCAACGGTTTGGCATTTATATTGATTATTAATGTCATTTCAAAACTTTTCAATTGTTACTAAGACTATGCCAAGTGGTTGATCCAAAACATGAGAAATAGAACTAAGGCATTTATTGGTTAAAGGCGATCTTACTAAAACCTACTTGATAATTTGGCTGCGATATATCTGATTGACCACCTTTGAAATGATAAATAGTTATTTTCTGAAAACGGAGTAATTTGTTATTAGTTTTGTTCATATCAGCGGTGACATAACGTTTGCTTCGGGTCTGTATATTGCAGGTTAGATATACAATTATAAATACAAAAAGTGCATATAAAAATCTATAAACATATAAACATCATATAAAAACTTTAATACGTATACACTAATCAAACACATACTGCTATATCTACATTTGCCATTCTGTACTTTTTTATGAAATGTTCAAGCATTTGTTTTTAATAACAATATGTATTGCGATGCTAATGATAACTACGACAGTTGTGTGTGACAGCTTCAATACTTCAGAGAATCGAGTTTTCACACAAAGAAAAAAGTTCGGTAATAAAATACTTGCACTACTTGATAATTTTGCAAATAAGAAATTGAATAATCAGACTTGACAATTCAGTCATATAACGTTGTCAAAGGCGTAATTAATTAAATTTCGACTGCGTTGTACCGATGTCTGTAAGCTGCAAAACTAAATTGAGTTATCTAATTTTTAACACAAATATGAAAATATTTCCCCAAGAAAGCCAAGAGATAAACGACGTTGTTGTTTTTACACGCCTAGATTCGCGGTTTTCAAAATCAAAAACTGCAAAGTCATATTTTTTACATAACTAGATCATTAGGCCGTATTCCCTTGACAGATATTTCATGTGAATGTCGACTCAGTATGTCATATATATCTTATATTACAAGTGTTATTCAAACCTTTAGAATTTTTCCTCTTAATCTGATTTAACAAAAATGCAAGATGAAACATAGCAGAATTTCTCCGGCTTAGAATATATTTCGTTGAAAGCATATAATAGTAAATAGCTTCATTTATAGCTCCAATCTGTCTGTAACAATAAGCTAAAATATTTAAATCCCTAGGCAATGACGCCACAGTTTGTCTAACATGTAAAGGCATGAGTGATTGTCTTAACTCTTCAATATACTGTGTTACAAGTCTTGATTTAGATTTTATGCTTAAATGGATTTGCAAATATTTTGCATAAACAAACACATGCATAATTATTGGTTCGACTTTTAAACCAATACAAAGATCGTATTTTAAAACATCAGGGACCAGTTCGAGGTCGTTACAACAAAAGGCCACATAAGAAGCATATCCTCTTTGCCTGAAATTGTGAGAAATACTAGAAGTTAACTTTATTTTTCCATCACTAATGGCAATGGCGTCGTTCGTAAAAGTATCAAAACAGACAAAAACTTCATTTTGTTTTAACAAAGAGACCAGTACGTTTTCAGCGGATTCATCATTTCCACAAGCCAAATAATATGTAACTAAATAGAGATGACCAGCAATATTATCCAGTTCAACACCTTTCTTGAAATTTCTTTCGGCATCCAATAACATCTTTTCCTTTTGGATTCCCTGGGTTTTGGTTGCTTCATTAAACAATTTTGATCCAATCATAATGTCTATGAATGCGTTCAGAATACGAAATACTTGTAACAAGATCTGTTCAATAGCTTCATTACAGACTCTGTCAGAGACTATCAGATGAATATCTTTCATAAAATCCGAGAGTGTTTTGTCAGGAATATATTTGATGTTAATATCATTCTTTATCCTCCTTAACACATTAAGTATATCGCTTTTGTTACTAGTACTGGTCTCAAACAACGCGTTTAACGTCAAATTAAGAAAATAAACCATAATGTCTAAAGTGGTTTTAACAAGATTAACTTGATCAACCCAAGCTAAAATATTGTTGAAATCAAGATCCAAAGACGTTCTTGCATTTTGTGAAGTATGCTGTAAATAAATCATTTGAACAACTAAATTGACATTTTCGTCTTCTAATATAGAATCAATAATTGAACCGCTTATGTCATTTTCAATGTTTTGTATTTTCTTGATAACTTTTTCTCTGGTTTCTGGATTTTTTAGCTTTGTGACGAGAACATTCCTTTCTTCTATGATAAAATGTTTCAGTTCTTTTTCCTGAATTGCTAATCTTAGTCTACGCAAACAGCGATGAACGCAATCAAATAATTTTTCTTCAGACCAATCTTCCGGGTGAGATTTTTCACATTCCCAGAACATCACCATCTTTATGTGAAAGCTACTTATTCCATCGCTTGCGTTGTCAATTTTCTTAAGAAATGCGTTATTAAAAACCTTTAACAGTACAAAACACTGAAGTTGTATGGTATTAAATGCCCACACAAGTCCACGTTCCACAAAAGGAAACACAAATCGCCATTCCAAATTTGACTCTTTCGAATCCTCTCTCCCTACTGGGACAACAAAACAACTGGTTTTGGATAAATCTTCAACCAGATGCTTCGGTGGCCAGCCAAAAGGCCGGGGTCTGTGTATCCATCTTTGTCTATGAGAAAGCGGCCAATCAGAACACGGTATTACAGGCACTCTATCGCCAATTAATTTACCTTTTAAATTCGAGGCCTGCATGCTAGGTCCTACTTGATTACATTTAAGAATGTCGAAAAACGGGTTGATTAATAGTAGGCAGGAATTGGGGTAATAATTTCCAGCAGAAGTAGAAAACAGCTTTGTAAAACCAGGTGGTGTAGAAGATAAATCCGCTATAAAACATTTACCACATGACACATCCAAATTCATTACGTTTATCATTTGATCCTTGTCCATCAATACCCTGAATTCGTGAATTTGCAAATAATCAACATCACTTCCTTGAATATCCGATCCATCTGACCTGCTTCCAGTCAGGATTCGTTCATTCTTCCATGCCAAACGGACTAATAACTCGCTTATTTTTCTGTAAATAACGAACCTCTTATCTTTACCAGCCATTGTCATACACTTTGAAATATAACTGGAAGATTTTATCGGATCGTCCAAATGGCTAAGGTTCAAATAGAAAGTGTCATCCTTGCAATTAAGGAACGAACATCCTTCACCAAAGAAATCTTTAATGTTGACATGTAAGACTCTTTCCATATCTGTTTTCTACTATTATTCTAAAAAAAGTAACGTATCAATTATAATTATCAACAATTACTGATAAAATGATTATTTCTGTGACAGTGAATTATGCTTTATTTTCATAGAAAACTCCATGAATTTGAATTTATATTTTTCACTTATAGAAGTGATAGTTGAAATAAAAAATTGTCTTGCATTCCGCGATCAGCGTAGACAAATACTGCATAGAAAAAATCGTTGCCGCCATTGTGGTATATTGTTTGAAAAACCAGGAACATGGCAAATCCTTTTACGCATATGGCATGAAACGTCAACAAGGACATGAGTTCCGGTGTAAACATTGTTATTTTTCGACATGTATAATCCACATAAGTCTCAATAAACAGTTTAGAATTATAACTTTTTTCACACGTGATGCCACTGTGGTAGGCCAAATGGTAGTATGATTGCTCTGTATGTGCGAGGTCATGGGTTCGAACCCGGCCGGGTCTGACCAAGATTTGAAAATATGTAGTGACTGTTCTTCGCCAACCATTTGGCATTTAGAAACGGAAGTCATGTGGTCCTTCGGATAAGACCTAGCTACCGATGATCTTTGTCTCGGCAGGCGTGGATCGTAAAAGAACACTCTCTTCACATTGACCTGAGCGCAGTACAAAGGTCAAAATTTCTGCTTCTTCACATGTAGCTGATGACGCCTCGATATCAATGGAATATTCTTGACTGGAACGTCAAACCCTATTCAATCAATCAAGTATAGTACTTGTAAGCGACTGTTGAAATAGATAAACAAGAGATGCTTAACCTTCTAGAGAACTTATCTAGCTTCACGTCGACAGTGTATAACTTAATTTGCCAGTATATTACATTGCTTTGGGATTGTGAATTAGACATGGATTTACATGTTTGTTTTTGATTATTTTAAATCTCTGTTTTAAATATCTTGCTTTGACATGCGATGGGTATTGTCCTTAAACAGAAATTGACTCAGGGTTTGGTTAATCCGTAAGTTTACAAGTTTACCATGATGAGATATATGTGAAATGATGTTTTCAACTCCAAGAGACACGTTTCACATCAGCTATACAAATGCTATACAAAGTTTTTTTTTAAAATGTTTGCCATTGTCAGTCGTCGCAATTTGAATTATGTGAATCTGTGACATTATATGACAATCATCAAGTGTCACAAACGTTTACTAGTACATATAGGCAAACAACTCTGTCCACTTGGTCTTTCATTTAAATATTTATCACGGACTACTGTATGTCCATAAATTGAGTGCACATGGTTTTTAGTATTTATTTCTTTAAATTGAACATGTGTCCATTATACTATCAAAAAAATGCATTTAAAATGCACAGACCTAACCAAATTATATTTTTAATTAAAAATATTATTGTTCAGTTCCCCTGCACATAGAGTAATTTTGCAACATTTTGGAAATTGATCAAGTTTATACAACAATTGGGCCTCATTCAAAGTTACATCAGGGCATTTAGGGTCATGTATAGGTCATTGTTGATCGGGTTTCTTTTCCAGGTGTGATCATCACGAATATTCCAATTATGACATAACGTTTATAGTTGTTTCAAGTTAAAAGGTACAGAAGGGATAATTTTGACATAGTCACATTTGTTGTTTTGTTAAAAACTTAAAACATTGCTCTATGTACAGAATTAAGTTCACTTTTTCATGAATGAAAAATATTTTTTCCCATTAGGTCAGTATATTTTGTATTGAGTTTTGACAATTATTTTGTGAGTTTGTTCGAAAATACGACTTAATTCTTGCATTTTCCATGTGCACTGAATTTGTGGAACTACTGTATAGGGAACGCAGATACATCATGATATACATGTATATTCACCTCATAAGAGTTAATCTGGAACTGTGTATATTAACACTACCCATTCATTGGGTGGACCCTCCCATATGAATGTTTCTGATGAAAGGTCAAACGGACAGTTCAAGGTTGTTTACCTGTACATAAAATTGTGTCAAGATATATTTCTTGTCCATCAACAGAGACCGCAGTGCCGTCAACTTCGAGAGGCGGCTCAATTTGAGGACTTCAAAAATATATAACATAATATAATCTTACCCGTTGTATGTTGCACACTGTTTCATAAGCCCAACTACACCAATACTGTCGAAAATTGAAGTATTATATGTTCTCTTTAAAGTAGTTATTCACTGTCGTTAAAATTTACTTTCTAGTTACGCCATTTTGAAGTCCGCTAATATAGTAGTAGGTCCTTATTCTACTTGAATATTGCACATACAGTTAATTAATTGTCTATTATTAAAAGTCTTTCTCAACACATGTCGGTAGTAATTTAATCTGTTACCTATGCTAAGTTACCATCAGTGACTTTCAACACATTTCTTCAACATTATAATCAACCACAGAGTTAGGATAATGGCGGATTGTTTCGCTTTAAATAACATTGTAATACTGGTTGTCTCTCCTGAATTGCTTCGTGGAATTATCAAAGGGAGGGAACAAGTACTATTTATCATTACAGCTTTTAATTTAAAAAAAGTTAAATGTACGTTTAGCAATTTGGGGAAACCACGTGACTTTTTGATTAAAAAAATCCATAAGTTACAATTGTAATGCTTCAAAAATCAAAAGTAATCATCATATATCAATGTTTTTCTTTAGTGTGACGACTTAAACCACTCGTATATTTGTTCGACTTTCCACACAACCTACACGTATGACATCTGCTTCCAGTATGCATGAACATGTGGTCTTTCATTTTTGAAACGTCTTCTTCTTTGTATCCACATATTTCGCATTTAACTTTCAGTTCTCTGTTTTCTCTTCTTTCATGGCGTTTTAAATCACTACCCGTAGAAAAACTCTTGCCACACTTGACAAACACGTCATACGACTTGTTCATGCCGTGGCTACTA
Source organism: Anadara kagoshimensis (assembly GCA_021292105.1). Lineage (NCBI taxonomy): Eukaryota > Metazoa > Mollusca > Bivalvia > Arcoida > Arcidae > Anadara > Anadara kagoshimensis. Next base: position 33,116,626 of record CM037873.1, on the reverse strand, counting down.
CATTGGTGTCTTTTTAAAGTCGCATTTGAAAAAAACTGCTTTCCACAACGTTTTAAATTAAGAAAATAAAAACAGAAAAACTTACCTGAAGCGAGCGGTTTTCCTTGATTTTTTATGTGCACCTTATCAAAAAGTCACGTGGATTCCCCACATTGTATAGGTAACGTGTCAGGTGTTTATTTCGTCTACATAATGGAAACATTTTATTTTATGCGAAATCTAATACTATACCTATGTATTAGATGGACCTTCCTGACAGAGCTGTCAACTGACCCGCAATGCAACCCGCGGGTCTAACCCGCAGAACTTTACAGACCCGCCAAGACAGAGACTGACCCGCAAATTAACATACAGTTTCAGTATTACTACCACTCAAATCCACATGTTATCGCGGTGAATGGACGATCAAGATCAATGACAATAGCTCATCTGAGCCTTTGGCTTTAGTGATCTAAAAATCTTTTTGTGTGTAAAACACTATTAATGTTACTACACTCCACCATCCAGGAATTGTCAAATTTGATGAGTGTAAAACACAATTTCTCCTCCAACCCAGATTGATCATCTCAATTAAGTGAAAAAATCTTGTCTGGGACATAAAACATCATTACTCCTCTCCCCCATGGCAGAACTGACCATCTTGATATAAGTGAAAGAATGTTATCTGGGGTGTAAACACCATTACTCCACTCCACTATCTCAGAACTGACTGTCTCGATACAAGTGAAAGAATCTTGTCCCAACATAAAACATCATAATTTCACTCTATGATCCCAGAACTGACTGTCTCAATATAAGTGAAAGAATCTTGTCACAACATAAAACATCATAACTCTACTCTATTATCCCAGAACTGACCATCTTGATATTAGTGAAAAAAAAACTTGACCAAGACTAAAACATCATAACTCCACTCTAAATGCAGAACTGACCGTTTCGATATAAGTGCAAGAAACTTGACCAGGCATAAAACATCATAATTCACTCTACAATCCCAGAACTGACTGTCTCAATATAAGTGAAATAATCTTGACCAGGTCTAAAACATCATAACTTCACTCTATAATCCCAGAACTGACTGTCTAATATAAGTGCAAGAATCTTGACAAGGCATAAAAAAATCATTATTTCACCCTATGATCCCAGAACTGACTGTCTCAATATAAGTGAAAGAATCTTGACCAGGTCTAAAACATCATAACTTCACTCTATAATCCCAGAACTGACTGTCTCAATATAAGTGCAAGAATCTTGACAAGGCATAAAAAACATTATTTCACCCTATGATCCCAGAACTGACTGTCTCAATATAAGTGAAAGAATCTTGACCAGGTCTAAAACATCATAACTCCACTCTATAATCACAGAACTCACTGTCTCAATACAAGTGCAAGAATCTTGACAAGGCATAAAAAAACATTATTCCACCCTATGATCCCAGAACTGACTGTCTCAATATAAGTGCAAGAATCTTGACCAGGAATAAAACATCATAACTCCACTCTATAATCCCAGAACTGACTGTCTCAATATAAGTGCAAGAATCTTGACAAGGCATAAAAAAATCATTATTCCACCCTATGATCACAGAACTGACTGTCTCAATATAAGTGAAAGAATCTTGACCAAGAATAAAACATAATTATTTCACTCTTCCATCCCAGAACTGACCATCTAATTCTTGATATGTGGAAAAATGTTGTCTGCGTGTAAACACCACTACTCCACGCCACTATATCCCTGAACTGACTGTCTCTATATGAGTGAAAGAATCTCAACCAGGTTTAAGACAACATTAATCCACCATACCATCTGACCATCTCAATAAGTAAAATAATGTTTTCTGGGGCATAAAACATCATCCAAAACTGGCCATATCTTTATAAGTGAAAGAATCTTGATTTAGGCACATAACACCATTATTCAACCATCCCAGAACTGAATGTCTCGATATAAATGAAAATAAATATCTTGACTTTTAAATTAAAATATTTGCTAAACACCAAAAACTCCACTTCGCCATTAGGCATTACACAACTGATCTTGTCAATATAAGTTAAAGAATCAAATGAAATGTCAAACACCATCCAGGTTTAATCTTGATACTATAGGTGAAATAATCTTGACTTGGGTACAAATGCCATTACTTCACTCCATCAACCCATGAGTCAGGACTCACAGTCTCAATAGAAGTGAAATACTTATAATCTTTTAAATGCAAAATGTTGACTATTGAGATTAAAATCTACCATTAACTAATGGTGTCATGTCTACAAATGCTTGTGATGTCATAACCTATTGTTGAAGTAACATCAATTTTGCATTGTGAATGACAATGCCGCATTGAAAAAATGGAAACAAGTGGGTTTAATTGAAATTTCAAGTTTAACTTTAAGTTTATTAAGATAAAAGCAAGAAAATGAGAAATATATACCTAGACCATTACCATTACCAGTCAAAGTTGTTGCATTCCTTCTGGTAGTTATGCATACCTGTTATTTAACTTATTTTTCATGTGGTGATAAAATTGTAAGCACAGAAAGAATTCAATTTCCATTGAAAATGTTAGTGTAGCAATAGGAAGGATATGGGCTGCTTCTACTGGACGAGTGACTATGGGTAAATTTGGAAAATTGTAATTGTGTTTCTTGTTAAACACTGAAAGTTAAGCAATGACATGTGTGCTCAGCAGCTGGATGGGTGACCATGCTTCTCTACATTAGAGTTTGGGTGTATTGTCCAAAGTTGCAAAGAGTAAATATATTTTTTTCATGCAAAGTAACAAAATATTGAACTTTGTTTTTGGACTTTGTATAGCAGTGTATAGGAGAATAATGAGGGTTCCTAATAGAAGATATTTGTTACTCTGCGACTATAATGGGGTTCATTCACCCGTTTTCTCGTCGATGGTGGCGCTAGTGTACTATGGGGTGTAACGTCGCGAGATTTGACGTGGTTTCTAACGTAAACTATGGCTCCGCCGCGATATTCAACCTGGAAAGTTGAAACGCTGAAAACCGAGCTGGCAAAAAGAGGTGCTCGTGTCTCCGTGTCTAGTAAATAACATTATTTAAGTCAGTTTAAGCCCATCATGTAATAATAAACACTAGGAAATAACAGCCTGTCCGTGAGTGGGCGTGACTGGCAACTTTTGTGAATGAGGTTACGTTTTCCAACACTCGTAGCACTATATATGTACCATAACAGAAAATGTTGAAAATACAAGGCAAGAACTGGTTAAAAAATTTCCAACACTTCAATAAAACACACTGGAGCACTTTTCTGAACCTAGTCATCACGATAGGATACTTAGCTGTCTATGTATATACAGCACACACACAGTTACTAACCGAGGGTTAGTTTTAAGCACTGGTGATTCGATTCTATCCTAAACATATGTAGGAATAATTTATAATGAAGGTTATTTTTTCTCTGTGTACAATTTTACCTTATAAGTCTATTCAATAAAGATGAGCATTTGTCACATTGTGTGTATGTGCTTTGGATCAAACGTACATGCAATTTGTTTAGTAGGCATGTTTGTCACCACCGATTTCCTTGCATAACTTACAAATTTAGGCAAAGCTGGTGATGTCTTGATATATGTGAAATAATCTAGACTGGGATATAAATCCATATTCCACTCACCCCAGTTGTTATGTGCTAATTTTTTATCCTTTATTTCATAAAACTTTTTGAAAAAAATATCTTCAAACATTTGGTAGCACATTAGCTATTTGTTGTTTTTGCTAAGTTGGTCATTATTATTTTTATTATTATTTCTTTTCATCTTATATAGGCTTCAAGCATATGACAGAAATCTTGACTTTAAAGAGCCTCCAGTCATTCTGCCTGATCCTCTGTATGTAGGATGGCCTGAATCTGGTTTCCAGCAGCTATGTGTTCAACACAGGCTGATTTTTCCAAAGATAACTCTTGAACAAATAGAAAGTTATTTTCTATACAGACTAGCAGGTATTTTTATTCAGATTATTATGTATTCATTATTTAATGACATACACAATATATAAGTTTCCATTATTTCTTAAATAATATGCCTTTCCAATTAATTAACAAATAAAGAACAATAAAAATAATACATGTTCATTGAATTTATTGAACTTTTCTTTGATATGATATGTTATTTTATCAAATAGGTCTAATAAATTCACATTTTTAAATAATATTTTCAATACAGATTTATAATGACTTGAATTTATAAAATTTTCACAAGATTCAGTGGAATGAAAACATAAATGATTTGATATACAGGTACTTGATATTAAATGTATTTGTTCCAACTCCCAATCTATTTCCCACAGGAGATAAACAAAGTACAGGTGATATAAAGGCTATGGAAAAGGGGACAGCTTTGTTAAAAGGTTGCAGGATTTTGGCTTGTTCAGTACAGATAAAGGAACAGATATATTTGACAGGCATAGTAGCTGCTTCTATGAAAAATCAGGTTACTATTTATAATATTAGTTTAGAGATTTAGGACTGAAGTGAAAGTACTAAATAATTTAATATATTTATGAAAATTTTATTTATTTATAAAATAAAATTCAATGGTATATTTATCCAATTTTATCAAGGTAAAATAATGCAAAGGTTATAAAAGGTCACTAACTACATGTATTCATGAAAGTCCTAAATTATTGATATTGCTATGATTTCAAAATTAAAAATTGTCCGACTGTTTTAGATCAATGTGATGAATGCATGGGTTTGACCCAGGGAACCACATGTGAAAAAGGGGCATGTACTGATTAGTTTGGTGCCAGTATTATGAAATGTTCTGCATATTATCATTGACCAATCTTTTTGCATTCTTGAAAAAAATGCAATCAGTATCGCCATTACAAAGCAAATCAGGAATATACATGTACTTGCACTAATTCATGCATTACATTATGTATATCTTGTGTATAGATCTGGTTCTGAAAAGCTAACAAAATGCTGATGTAATGTAAAAGAACATGCTGCCAGCAATCATAGAAAAATTTTACCAGTGTATGGGTGGTTTGAAGACAACAATTATGACAACTATCTTTTACGCATTTCATGTAAACCTTGTGTTTTTTATACAATGTCATATAAAATGAAAATGATCTTTTTTTCCATTTAAGGTCACATACAACTACAAGATAAAATTGGAAAAATCATCAGGTGATCCAATGAACAGTCATTGTGAATGTCCCTCAGGAAAAGGTCCTCGCGGAACATGCAAGCATGTTGCTGCAGTTATGTTGATGTTACAGGAATTTGTAAATACTGGTGATATTGAAGTTGAAAAAAGTTGCACAGATAGCCTACAGATGTTCCATAAACCTAGATGTCTCTACTCTGGTATCTATATTTAAAATTTAATAGGGAGGGGGCTATGAAGTTTTGTTTAACTTTTACATATAAATCAATAATTTTGTTACATTTTTTAAAAAAAAACTACCTTCTGAATTTTCACTGTTATTTATTCTGGACCATAAAGTTTTGCAGTAAATCACTGCATTCTGAACATTTTAGTGATCAAATAGGGAAAATTTAGTCATTTTTCCCCAGGGGAATCTACCTTTATTTGTTAGTTATTTTAGGCAAACACAAACACTAAATATATACTTCAAAAACATATTTGTCTAAAACAATGCATTAAATAGAGATTATGTTTTAAATTATGTCATTTTATTTTACAATTCATTTGGATTGTTATAAATTCTTGACACTAAAGCCTTTTTTATCAGACTACAAGTATCCTGTATTTGTATATTGAAAATATGAATCTACATTGAAATTGCATATAAAAAATGGTTTAATAATGATTTAATTTCGGTTTACTATTAGGTGAAGCAGTTGAGGCAGAAGATATCCCTACAAAGAAGCAAGACACGGAGGAATTCCTTGATGATCCAAGACCACAAAAATACAGAAATATGGCTGGTTATAACGACTTTGTTAGAAACCAAGTGACAAACTTTTGTGCAGTAACATCATCTAACATGTCATTTAGATATTTATACCAGAAAGCAGATATTCAGGTGCAGATGCAATAATATATATACACATGTAAAAATGAATAGCACTATCTAAAAAAATTAAAATGAAAAGTATTTGACAAAGAAATTATGTAAAACTGACACCCAGGATTTTTTTTTCAAGTTAAGATGTAATAGTCTTATGTATTTTAAAGTGATTTTTACACTGAGACCAATATAAACAATTTAAAACAAAAACTTGTCAAACAGAACAAATATAATAGGTTATACCATTATAAAATCTGCTCATTTGAACAGACCTCTCAGAGTGTGTTGGGTGAGCTAATTCCACTTGATACCGATTTTTTATGAAAAGTATACTGGAATTTAATATTTTTTACAGGCAGCTGTCAAGGACCATGATTACTGCTCCCTTCCATTTACAGAGTACTGGGTTGATGATGCTGTAAAGGTAATGATAAAACCATGATTCATCTAGTCAACAAAATAAATTATCTTATTTTTGCATATAGCTTAATAGTATAATCTAACAATGAATATAAAACCTTGTAGTGTTGCTATAATTATGGGCTTAACACAATATCACCATGGCTTAAAAACATGTTGAAATTTGAAGGCAAGCTTAAATGCAAAAGTGTACAAAAAATAATCTTTCTTTTGAACATGTTCATATACCGGTACATATTGCCTTTTCAGTTAACAAAATAAAAATCCACTTTTCTGTCAATATGGCATCTAGAACATGGTAAAACTGCAAAATATTTTATTTTTATGCTACAGTCTCACTTGACAGAGTTGTGGCCCTTTGTTTAACTGACAATATCTTGTGCATGCACATGTAGATATCATTTAAAGTACTGTACATATATAATGTTATGATGAAAATTGCTGATTAATGTTTGTATATGCACATATATTTTTATCAAATTCTATATTTTAACAGGTAACTGAATATGAAATTAAAGAAATTGAAGAACTGACAAAAAAACAAAGGCAGTGTAAATCATGGTTTGTTCAGAGACAGTGGAGGGTGACTGCTTCTCACTTCGGAGAAATTTGCAAAGCAACCAACAGAAGAAATATGCAAAAGCTTTGTAAACAATTACTTAGCAGTAACATCAAATCTAAGGCCATTCTTCATGGCATTAAATATGAAACCAAGGCTTTAAAACAGTTTGAGAAAAAAACTGGCTTGAAAATAAACCCATCAGGGTTTTTTATTTCACATACAAAACCGTTTCTTGGGGCTTCTCCCGATGGTATTATAAGTCCAACTGAAATAGTAGAGGTAAAATGTCCATTTAAGGGAAGAGAGATGACTATAAAACCTGGAAAAAATTTCCCTTATTTGACATTTGTAGATGGAAAAATAGAACTGAAACAACATTCGTCCTATTATCACCAGGTTCAGGGACAACTGTATGTATCTGGAGAGAAGTTTGTTATTTTGTTGTATATACCTTTTGTGACTTATTTGTACAGAAAATTTACATTGACCATGATTTCTGTATTAATTCATTGGTACCAAAATTGGAATTGTTTTACAAAAAATACTTTAGGCCATATATTGCTGCATCAATATAAATATTAAGAAAATGTTTGTTGTTCTCTTGTTTTCAATAGTAGATTATACTGGTTGAGTAATAAATGGACAATAATTACTTGGTAATATTTCAGACTCATATTGTCAGTAACAGTGGACATCTTCTAAAACATACAAGTGGAGTGAATTATTGGTTTATATAACACAGTCAGGATTTTGTCACTTGTATCCAGGTGGTTATAGTTACAGGATGATAGAGGAAACCGGAGTACTCAAAGAAAGCACCAACTTTTGTTAAGCAAACTGACAAAGTATTTTAAATCATCATGCCATGTTGTCAACAATACATGAGCGAAAATTAGATATTGCGAAACAAACATAAACAATTCTTGATCCAAGATGGAGTTTACTCTGAGGAAGTGGGTGGCAAAGTATTTTAAAACCTTTTGACAGTCCTATAATCCTCTCTACATGAATCCGCTTTGAAGCAACCCTGCGGTCATGAACCACTTCCTCTGGCTCTAACTGACTCTTCCCTTTCAGCATAGTTGGTGTATTTACTCGAACATCTTGTGCAGCAAACAAATCTTGGACCATAAGTCCCCTATCTGCCATGATACTGTCACCTTTTGTGAAAAGATTTTTAGATGTATCTAACAGTTCAGATTTTTCTATAATTTGGCGGTCACTTGCAGAGCCTCCATAAGCTTTTGAAATGTATGAAACTGCTCCCTTTGGAGTTATACCAATCATTGTTTTCAGTGTATTCTTGTGTTTATATGATGACCAGGTAATGGACTGAGAATTAACATCCGATGGTTTATGAATAGGTAACTCTGTTGCATCAAGAATTATACGGGTATCTGGAAATTTAAGTCCAAAATCAGCAGGCATGTGGTCTTGAATAATTTCTTTTGATGGCCAGATGTCCAGTTCTTTTAATTGGAAATATAAAAAATTTATCCAGGTAACAATTACTCTGGAAACTGTTGCTTCAGAAATCTGGAAAAAATGCGATAGTTCAAGATCTTCTTTAGACTGACGAAGTTTCATGAGGGTTAAAAATAACTGATCTTTAGGGTCTATGCGAGAACACTGGTAGCTTAGTTCATTAACACTGGGGCCAAGGCAGTGAAAAAAAAACATAAAAGTATCATAATTATTAAAGCCTGTATAATATTTTACCATTTTATGGTTGAACTTGTAATTTTCAATAGAAAATTTAATAGGAAGAACCATTTCAGATTGTGTTGCTTTATCTTGATTCTGTGACTCTGGCTCTGTCTTCATTTCACAGTTTGTTTGATTGATTTGATTTGAAGAAACTTCCATTTCATACTGAACATCTGGCAGTAACTCTAAGTTGGTTTTACGCTTTGCCATTCTTTGTAATCGTGGACTTGGGGGCTCCTCTGTGTCTTGCCAATCAAAGACAGAAGGAACAGCATCTTTTTTCAAAATTTTTCTTTTGCCTACAAAAGATAAACATTGAATATACACTGTATCTTTAAAGCAAACTAAATAACCAAAGCTGATATTTGTAAAAATTATAGTACAAAGTACTGACACCATCTAGGCAAATATTATAGATTGATTGAATGAATGGAGTTTGATGCCCCCAGTCAAGATTTTTTCCACTTATATCAAGACATCAACAGCTATATGTGAAATGGCAGAATTTGTATTTGATCCCCACATTTAGCAATTTTAGTTAGTTGTGCCTATATAAGTGGCTATATTGTAATTACTTCTTTACAAATCTTATTATCTAGTTGATCAATATTTAAAACATTTTCTTAATATAAATATTTGCATAATGACACTTTACCTGTGAATTAATTACCAGTATTGATATACATGTGCATTGACTCTGGGTTAAGAGTTGCATTCACTTTTATAATATCAACATTCTGTAATCTCAGACTCTGAAATACAAAACAAAAACCACAAAGCAACACGAACAGCAACAAAAATTGAAAACAATAATAACAAACTTTGATACAAATAATTTTTTTTTAAAAAATCAAGGTTGATAAATATTGAAAATTAAATATGTGAAACCTTTGTTTCAGATAACAAATTTAAAAAAGAAAGAAAAGAAAAGTAAAATGTTTAAAAAAATAGATAACATCACAACTGGTCAAACATGCATATACATAATTTGTCAATATCTGAAAAAAAAATCTGTAAATGACAAACAGTGCAAGAAATCATAAGGAATGTTGAAAAAGTAAATGATGATGACTCGTACCTAATAATGTCTCTTTATAGTCATTTTTATGAAAGTGGTTGTGACACACAATATCTTCATTGCCTGGATTCCACAATCCCTTTGTCTTTGAATCTACTCGCCTTATGGCAACTCGCCATTTCATTCTTAGTGAAGGGTCTTTGGGAAATTTGTGTCCCATGTAGCTTCTACAGTTTGGCACACTGCAATATTTCATCTTTCAGTACCTATTCTAGACCTATAAATTTTGTAACAGAAACCACAATACAAGAAACATGTCCAAATTAGGATGCAAAGTCAGTATTGACTATTTTGTTATGTATTATCAAGGAATTGTGATGCTACCAGCTAGATATATGCCCATTATTATTATTATTATACTTCATAATAACCTATTCTATTTTATTATTATTGATAAAAGAAGCTAAGAAGGATATGTATAAAATAGATATGTCTTGTGGGTTTGTCAGAAACAGCTAGGCTGTATAGAAAAATGCATGGAATTGTATGTTATGTCCTTTGAAATCTATACAGCAAGTAGGCTTATATATTCAAACCAGGTCCTTGGACTGGGAAACATCTATACGTTCAAAATTATTATTAGGCTATTTGCAAATGAACGTTAGTGCAATCAAACATTAAGTTGACAATCCATAAACAGATGAACGTCGGGTCAAAAATTGTGAGACCACATGAACAGGCACAATCTGACAATACGTCAGTATTGTATTAAATGTCGCCGGTATTGGAATAGAGTGTATAAATGTTTGACATCCGCTGAGAATAAATCTGTGTCACATTCAGAAACTGTTGGTATAGGGTTACAGCCGACACCTATTTAAATAATCATAATTCATTTCATCTCACCTTGATTACGTATCTGAAACAGACTTGTTGACAATGTCAACATAAGACATTTTCTACATGAAACGTTCACGTGATTACGATCAAGCGTTTATCGTACCCCATAGTACACTAGCGCCGCCGTGCGGATTAACGCGTGAATGAACCCCATTGCTCATTGTGGGGTTATTATGTTAACCATTTAGGCAAAGGATTTCTGGGCTACAATGTAGCCTACATTGTCCCCTTCCCCTCCCACTAAAGTTCTTGATAGATCTAGCACTTTTCTAAAAATACATGTAGATCTATTTCTACTGGAAATATAACTTGTGAAACAGCTGATGAATGATACCAATCAAATTTTATTTTATTTGCTTCCATATTTAGAGTTTCATTGTCAAGGTAAAATGTTTTGAATATGCTGTAAATGCCAATTTTGTGTTTGGATTTTGTGAACCAATACTCTATTTTACACTTGAAATTCATTTACTTGATTCAACTCACCAAATTTTCTTCTTTCTTTCATCTTTCTGTTGCTTTTATCTATGCCTGTGTTCTTGCTAATCTTCAGCCTTATGCCTAGTAGCCTACCATTTCATTCACCATGTTGTCTAATCGTCTGCTGCTAAAATTCATCTGGCACTGCACCGGCCTAGCATGATTATTTTTGTTGGATTCAGTGCAAGACAAGCAAAACATTTGTATGAATATTCCTCCTGGTCTTATATCCTTTGTTACTGGCTCAAAATATTTACCGATTTTATGTTCCAAGTTTGTTTTTAGCCAAATGAAGTTCCAATCCTTGTAAACTGCAAGTGTTGCCATCATGTCACATGATCTAATGTCACATGATCAGGCTTCTTGTTGTTATTGTTATATGTAGTTCCTGTAAGTGTCAGGAGCACCAGCTCTGTCTATGTACCTTTATGATGTCTGCTTCATTGTATTACAATGTATTGAACATTATTATTATTATTATTATTATTATTATTATTACTGTGGAGGAAATAAAGAGCACCTTTTCCTAATGGGAAATTAAATCATACCTGCTTACAATGACTTTAAATGAATATGCACATAGATTACTGTAGTATCTTTTACTGTACATTATATATAGTACTATGCAATGATTTATTTATTTATTTATTTATTTATTTATTTATTTATTTATTTATTTATTTATTTATTTATTTATTTATTTATTTTTTATTTATGTGGTGAAATAAATTTTCTCAAGACCATAATAATATTATAATAAATAAATAAATAAATAAATAAATAAATAAATAAATAAATAAATAAATAAATACATAAATAAATAAATACTGTTTGCAAAATTTAAAATTCACAACTTTGTGGTAGTAATAGCTAGATCAATGTATTCTGACCCTGGGAAGTGGTAGAGCAATAGGTTGGTCTCGGGCTGGTTTCAATTCATGACAGGTAGTCTAAACAAGGAAATGAAGGGGGAAAGTGGCACTCTGGTCTTGACAGGTGGCTGGGTTGCTCAGACAGTACTTGGAGCATTCTGCTAGTATATGGTAAGCGTCACATGTTTGAGTCCTGATTTACCAATGAATTCCCCCTTTCGTGTTACATGTATAAGGAATTATTTTAAATTATTTACTTTTCATTAGTAAGATTTGAAATACCAAATATTAGGAAAGTAATTTTTTTCTTGTCTTCATATGAATTACACTTCTCATCATCCAAGTTATCAAGAGGGTTAAAATTGAAACTGACTCAAATCACCATGATTTGTTCCGGAACACTGAACGGTTTACCAACTCCATATTTTACATCCGTATTGTTGACTTCCTGCCAACTACAAAATGTGGTGACACTTAGAAATGGAAAAATAGACAGAAGATAATAATAATTGTGTCAAATCTTAAAAAAACATGATCACTGTTAATTCAAGTAACTTATTCAGTGGAAAAGGTCTTATAAAGAGAGCCTCAACAGCTTAAGCTCAATGGATTTCAAATTCCAACTGCATTTAAGCATTAGCAACATTGTTGTTTGGAAGATGGAAGCTATTTTGTTACAAAAACCCCATTTTAAGTAGTTATTTACACAATATACATTGTTGACAGTCCCATGTAAACCAAGACCATCAATGCTAGTATTTTAAGTTCCATGGGCCTCATTTTAAGTAGTTGTGCACATGAATATACATTACTATTACTGACAGTTCCATGTAAATCCAGGACCAACATTGCTAGTTACCAAACATCAATCAAATTATCTTTATACTATGCCTTTGAGTGCAAAATCTTATGTGGAAATAAAATGACACCCACTGCATGTACTGACTCGTATGTTTTATCTGATTTTTCTAACATTTTAGGGTGATAACACTATATTTGGTTAAATATGCAATAGTGCTATGATTTGTACTTTACAAAAGTTGAATGTAATCTTCAGGATAGGATGTTTTGGCCCTGAAAGGTTCTAATGTTCTTTGAATTTTCAAATGAAGAAATTCCTCTGGGTTTATTATTAATTAAAATAAAAAAAGCTGTTACAATTGCATGAGAATTTCACCCAAAATTTTCGTGACATTTTTGCATGAATTTTTCATGATATTTTCGCATGAAATTTTCGTGCGATATTCACATGACTTAAAATTTCATGTGATGTCTTTTATAAATTCCACAATGGAATTATTCACCAAAATGTTTATAATTCCAAGTGATTTTTAATATAATGGATATTTTACATTGATATGGTTAATATTTTACCATAATTTTTCGTGAGAATTTCGCATAAATTTTTCATGAGATATTCGCACGAATTGAAAAATTCATGTGATTTTCGTGTGCAGAATTTTCATACAAATTTCGCACGAAATTATACACGTAAATCGCATAATTTTTTCATGCGAAATTCGCTTTCACAAAATACGTATGAATTTGACACGTTTTTCATGCGAAAATCATGCGAAAAGTTCAACGCATGATTTTCGTGCGTAGCACTTTTACCTGTGTATGGTCTCTACAGTATTGTATACACTTTTACAGCAAAACCGAACCTTGAAATTAAATCCAGTGTTGTCTGCATTGAAATATTTTCATATCATGAGTGAACACCCACTCAAGTTATTATCCCAATGTTTTGGGATAATAAAAAATATTTTATCGAGGTCAATTAAACAATTATTTATTTATTTATTTATTTATTTATTTTATTTATTTATTTATTTATTTGTTTATTTATTCATTTATTTATTTTTTTATTTATTTATTTATTTATTTATTTGTTTATTTATTCATTTATTTAATTTTTTTTTATTTATTTGTTTATTTATTTATTTATTAATTTATTTATTTTGGTTTTTTTTTCGTGCATGTGAGGAGATCCTATTTTCTTTTGTGAAATAGGTCAATTAGAAGAGGTAGCTCATTTGGTATTGTGTGGGAGGTCGGGGGGGGGGGGTCGAACAGGTCAGGTCTGATCAAGACTTGAAAATTTGTACATGTAGTGACTGTTCTTTAGCCAAGCACTCGGTATTTAGAAATGGAAGTGTCTGGGTCCTTCGGACGAGACCTAAAAATCGCTGTGCCGTGAGAGTCACGTAAAAGAACCCTTCCTGAGCATTGCCCTGAGCACACTGCAAGGGTCAAAATTTTGCTGTTTCACCTATAGCTGGCGGCTTCTCGAAATCAGCGACATACTCTTGTCTGGGGCGTTAACCCCCATTCAATGAATTAATAAATCAATTGGGAGGTTTCAAAAAATCAAATCGGATGGCGGTGATGTGAATTCGGAAAAATAGCCACCATCTAAAGACAGTCCTTGAAATGTCATGTACTAGTAATCCTCCCATACATGTGATAATTTTGCATCACTTTTACCAACACTTTTTTGCGATTTGCACAGAATATGGACTGGTAGTATGTTTGTGTTTAATTTCACTAACCATTTGGAGTATTCAGCGGTTGGATACTGTGTAGTTTGATGGCTTCTTTTGGTTGACTACACCAAAAACGTTAACTAATTTGGTATGGTCTAAATTAATTAATTCTACATTATCTTTTCTTTTCTAGACGTTTCCTGTTTTTGCTTGTCTATACCATGGACACGAAAAAATGGACCAAATTTGCCATTCGAGATTTCAGTACTGGAATTTTGGACTGGTGGAAAACAATTCGAACCTGAATTTATTATCCTTTATTATTATATTATTATTATTATTATCATTATTATTATCGTTGTTGTTGTTTTCTTCTTGTTTCCTAATTACAGACGGGGGGGGGGGGGGGTATCGACGAACAAGAAATTAATTTAGCATGGCCTTAGTTAATTGAACGCTCATTATATATGCACAGTGTAAATACTAGTTCATATCATGTTCAGTAACTTATGGTAATTTAAAACAAGTATATGTTTGTAGATTTTTTTCATAAAAATCGATGGATTTTTAAATATTACATTTTAATTTCACTATATTTTTTCATTTATATTTTCCCAACTTATTTCCAGCTAATTGAAAACACAGAGACAGTAATAACTAAACTTTAATGACTATAGTGTTAATTTCATAGTTAGGGTTTTGCCAACCTAGGCTTATGAAAACTTAATAAGCTCTATGGCCGTCATCACAATATTGTTGATAAGTATGATGTCGAATTCTCTCTACCCAAAACTACGCTGTAAATATTTCACGTCCTATAGTTGTATTTCCTTTTCTTCCCATTTATTTTTTCTATTTTTTTTTTTTTTTTTTGTTAGACACGTCCATGGCGGGTGTAGTTAGCTAAACAGGACGTGCTTATCCTTCCGGAGCACCCAGTCTCACTTACCCTTGTGGAAGTTCATCACGGTTTAACCTAATCTGCCAGCCTTAAAGTTTCAAATGTACTTTGCCTTGGGATTGTGGTTTGCCGGGGTATGTTTTTTTTTTTATTTAAAAACGAGTAAATAAATATAGTCACCATGTCCCGATGTATATACAAAATATATTATAGATTATTACTTTTAAAAATCCTTTGTGAGAAGTTCATGACGACAGTAAAAAAAAAACCAGGTACCCGGGGAATGGATTTTAAGCATTAAATAAAAAAATAGCGTATCACATATATACTCTTTTTATATATGTGATACGCTATTTTTTTTTATTATTATTATTAAATGCTTAAAATCCATTCCTCAGGTATCTGTGAAAAAATCGACAACTTCAATCTTATTTGTTACTCATATGTCGTTGGCAAGTATTTAAATTTCCGTTTCATTTTTTTTTTCTTTTTTCCTGTACATCCGTTAATTAAAACAGTTTGTCAATATCATAATAATAATAATAATAATAATAATAATAATAATAAGTTATAAGTTATTTTATTATAGTGACACACATTAATACACGTCTAATATGTACATACATAAAAATGGAAAAGTTTTCTCACTAAAAGTATTAATGCCCAGCCATTATTGACTTATGATACACTTTCATTATTTAATACAAATTAAAACAATTAGTTATGCTATAGTTAAAAATAGCATTAAATGTACAGTACATTTAAAATGTGGAAGCGCGTGGACTAGTGGTTAAGGCGTTGGACTCATGATTCGAAGGTCGTGGTTCGATCCCTGGACCGGGCGACGTGTTGTGTCCTTGAGCAAGACACTTAATTTCACGTTGTTCCAGTTCACTCAGCTGAAAAATAAATGAGTACCAGCAAAATGCTGGGGGTTAACCCTGCGATGGACCGGCGTCCCATTCAGGGGAGAGTCTTGTACTCTCAGTCGCTTAACGCCACCGAAACCGGGATAAGCTCCGGCCTGATGGGCCTAATGGCTCGGGACAGACTTTAACTTTAACTAACATTTAAAATACATACACTCATGATATTGACGGTTTTGAAATAGTTCAATCACGAGTCGACATTTAATACACTAAATGTCGCAGTCTGGTTCAATTCACATGACGAAAAATACACTAGGAGTAAATCTACACAATTGCATCTGGTCTGAGTAGATGCAAATTTACACTCAGGTGTATCTTTGCGCATGTGTATATTTACTTTTGCATATATGCGATTGCGTTCACTTGCTCAAATTTACACCCGGAATCAGATTTTGCATATATATGCAAAATTTGCACCCCATGAGTAAATCAGAGCATGTGAACGGGGGTTTAGTTTCACAATATTTTGCAAAAATATGTGGCGGGTAACATGTTTGCACTAGCTTGTAAACATTTGAGAAACAAAAGATGAATAATGGGCCGCGAAAAATACGAATGAGCAGCGACATTTAAATGTCGATGAAACGAGTCGAAGGCAAAATAATGGATCATGAATATCTCAAATCGCAATTTCGCGATCGCTTTTTCTTCATACTCCGCTTTTTAAACTTCATCTTTAATTTTCTCGAACGCTTAAAATATATATTAAATAGTATCTTGTATTCAGGTTCGATAAGGGTGCGTTGTTTATCCAAAACTACAACGAAAGAAAATTCGCGTTTTAATTTTTTTTATATGTCAAGTTTATTAAACTTGTTTCTAATTATTGATAAAAATCGTGGTCTGGAAAAAACTGTAGTTACAATATACCACGAGTTACCCCGGTCCCACAGGGCTGACCATGGTACCCAACCCAACCCCCCCCCCCTCCCCTCCTTTTTCGTAAGTTTTGTTTAATTATCATTGTTACATAGATACCAATTAATGCACTCAATGATATTTCTTAATTTTATAGGTTCAGAGAATTAGAAATATTATTTTTTCAAGTTAGATCTAATCTTTACGATTTTGTCATTCAGTTTATACGGGCGTTCTGCGTATACGTAACTTTGCCTTTTGAACATCGCTTAAACTGTTTAATCGTCTAGACGGATGGAATTAAAGCGTCCTGTTTTGCGCCAATTACACCGATTACATATTTTAGAGGTATAGAGGTATCATTTCCGTCACTAAATATATTTGTTTTAATTCCGACAGAAACTGAATGCATGTCTTCTGCGCCAGTCTAGCTACTTGTACAGGTAAATCAAGGGTATGTTCCCTGTTCAATAAATAATTACACCAACAACAACCAAAAAAAAAAAAAAATAAATAAATAAATATAAATAAATATGATTAATATAAGAATTTAATTCTTGTTTCAGAATCCCAACTTATACTTTGTAATTTATGTACAACTTTGTGAAATGATATTCATTGAATAAAATATTGTTTAAACAAAAAAAAAAAAAATCCCCATTCGAATGAAATATAATCTATATTGCCGTTTATTGTTCAGAATGATATTCTCCGATTGCAACGTCTAACGTGAAAAGAGCGATATTAATTTTAATTAATGTCGCTAATGAAAATAATTATTCATGAAAAGTCTGCTATGTACAGCTCTTTTTCCTACGTCAATTCAACGAAATTTGGTTTTAAAAAGTAAATACTGAATAAAATGTCGCTAGCCAGGTTTAATATTCAGTTTTTAGTTATTGTTATTTCACGGTTTTTAATGCGACTAGTAGCGGACATCGATTGAACTCCGTTTTTCATTGTTGAGCATGCGCAAACAAACATCCGTTATAACATGTGACATTTCATTTTGACAGCTATAAGACCACATTGTGTTTGTTTACATCGCAGCAGATCTAGCGTATCGGGTGTCAAGGTAAACATTAGACTATTTCTAATTACAGAATAAATTATAGATATTTTACAACAAAGTATCCCATATAATTTATAAATAATGTAAATAATAACCTTGAAAACCTGTGGTTAATCAGAAAATAATTTTCTGGACTTTGACCTCAACATCCTACATAACATGGACTTTGGTCTATCAATTTTGCGACTTGAGTAGAATTTATAAGCACACACGTGATAGTTTTATTGATACTCACTCAGCTAGATACAAGTGTGTAACCCCTGCTCTAATCCCTTCAAATTTAAATATACATTTAATAATGACGCAGTGAAGAATATTTCACTTATATCTAGACGTCATCAGCTATAGATGCGTGGCAGAATTTTCTACATTTGTAATGCGCTCAGGGCAACTTGTAGGGGTGGTTCTTTAACATATGACATGGATGCCATGACAGGGACAGTGGTTTTAAGGTCTGTTCCAATGAAGCCCATGACTTTCATTTCTAAATACAGTACTTGGCAAAAGAAAAATCACTACCTGTTTTCATGTCTTGGTCAGACCAGACCAGGCTTTTAACCCATGACCTTCCAAATAAGGAACGAGAACTTTACCAACTTAGCTACAGCAGTGGTTACTGCAACCACAAGCCACAAGGAGAATTTCTGATTGTTGCATACCTTTTAAAATATATTCACACCAAAAATTGAAAATTATTTTTAGGTGCCCACGGAAAAAATCACATATATAAAACATTCTTCTTCACCCATACTGACTTTCTGCTACATTCTTTCCCTGTTATTTTTGAGTTTCCGAAATGTGGGAAATCTCACACAAATTCCCTCGGATGGACTTTAATTGGCCTGTACTTGCCAGTCTATCACTTCTGAAGGCCACATTGGCCACCAAACTGTAACAGGAAGGAGAAAAAATGCCAGGTGGGACTGGGGAGCAAGCCTAGGACCACCCACACTATAGGTGAGTGCTCTAGCACTGAACTACCCAGACAACTACTCATATATGAATTTATTTTTACTACATCTAAGGAGACAGACAAATCCTTCTACTAAATTGCAGCGATGTCTGCAACTAAGAATTGTGTTAATTAAACTACAGTAAAATCTCATTATAATGCCCCTCGATTACTTTGCCACCTCGCTTATCGCCACACTATTTTGAAGCCCATAAATCCATTTTGTTTATGTTTTTCTTTATTCGCCTCCACCAATTCATTGCCAAACACCTTTATAACACCAAACTTTGACTGAACAAATGGTGGCGATAAATCAAGGTTTTACTGTATACATTTGTTAAAATAAGTGCTAGTACTGTCTTTTTGTAGATGACTGTATCTGAGTCTGTGCAACCACGGAGGAGATCCTCTTCTCATACCATCACCATACAAAGTACACAGTTACTGGACTCTGTTAAAAAGGCTTTGTTTATTGTGGGTTCAGCATTACTGGTATTCTCAGCTTTCAGAAACTCTGTCACTTGGTAAGTATAGTACAGTAAAACATCATCTAAACCATCTTGTTGCCAAATAAACAATATGTGTCCTCTACCAACAACTTGCCACATGGACATATGTGTCCTCTACCAACAACTTGCCACATGGACATATGTGTCCTCTACTGACAACTTGCCACATGGACATATGTGTCCTCTACCAACAACTTGCCACATGGACATATGTGTCCTCTACCAACAACTTGCCACATGGACATATGTGTCCTCTACCAACAACTTGCCACATGGACATATGTTTCCTCTACCGACAACTTGCCACATGGACATATGTGTCCTCTACCAACAACTTGCCACATGGACATATGTTTCCTCTACCGACAACTTGCCACATGGACATATGTGTCCTCTACTGACAACTTGCCACATGGACATATGTGTCCTCTACTGACAACTTGCCACATGGACATATGTGTCCTTTACCAACAACTTGCCACATGGACATATTTTTCTCCCATACTTCATTGAGTTATTACGTTGGTTGCTATGTGTAAGATATCTCTCTATGCAATTGTTGTGAAAGACATGAGACACACAAAGAAACACACATATATGTATACCAGCACTGGATTTCCTGATTTTCCTTTTCATAAGCTGGTGCCTCCATGCAGAGTGGTCTAAAGTGGCGGTACCCATCACAGTGCCTCCCACCTGCTAGGTCCAAATCCTACTTGGGGCAGATCCATGTTTGAGAAAGTTTGTCAGTTTGTTAATGGTGATGTTTTTCTGGTAGTGATTTTTGGGCACTTCAGTTTCCTCCCCTATCTCAAGACTGCCTGCCTTAGTGTAAGTAAAAGAATCTTGAATGGGGAGTTAAAACACCATTACTACACACAATTTCTCTCTCTCTCTCTCTCTCTCTCTCTCTCTCTCTCTCTCTCTCTCTCTCTCTCTCTCTCTCTCTCTATCCATTTAATAAGTGGTTTTGACTGGACAAATGTCAAATTGGACAAAAACTGCTTTCATTCCAGCCAGGTGGTCAAACAAACAGATTATGACATCATAGATAGATGTCTGATGACCATGCAATGAATACATACTTGTTTGATGGAACTCTTGTTTATGAGCGCCTAAGCGCCACAGTTGCAATCAGTGCTCTCTTGTCAGTCATATGTTTATATAGGTATACAGTAAAACATGAATATAGCAAATACACTTAAAACGAATACATGGATAGAACGAAGTCAATTATTTGGCCTGACCGTTTCTCTATATAAGTGTATATATAACAATATAACGAAGTCGCTATATAAGGAAGTCAAAAATAGAGTCCCTAGGGCTTCGTTATAAATTGTTTTACTGTAATATATGGTTGATGATATGTGGTTATTTTTGTTAATCAACAATTAATGGTATTTAGCTTTAAAAATAAGATTTCAATCACAAATTATGAATTTATTTTTAAATCAGCACTGATACCAATATTTACTTTCAGGCATTTACAACAATTTTGGGGTGCATCAGGCAATTTTTGGCAGAGTTGTTGGAACAATATATATGATTTATCTGGAAGAAATGATTTTGTTCTTGCAGTTTTTGGTAAGTAACTTTTGCAAAACGGTATTCATGTTTTCCGTTACTTTTTAACGAGTAAACGAGAGAAAACTGAGTGGCCGAGTCCAGTTTGATGAGAGCAGAGCTCTGTGACTGAGTCCAGTCTAATGGATGGGAGTTCTGTGGCTAAGTCCAGTCTGATGACATGGGGGTTCTGTTGTGGAGCCCAGTCTGATGAGATAGGAGCTCAGTGGCTGAGTCCAGTCTGATGAGAGAGGGGGGAGGGGCTCAGTGGTTGAGTCCAGTCTGATGAAAAGGGAGCTCTGTGGCTGAGTCCAGTCTGTTGAGAGGGTGCTTTATGGTCAAGACCAGTCTGATGAGAGCAGGAGTCCTGTGGTTGAGCCCAGTTTGATGAGAGGGAGCTCAGTGGCTTAGTCCAGTCTGATGAGAAGGAGCTGGGTGTGGCGAGTCCAGTCTGATGAGAGGGGTGCTTTGTGGCTGAATCCAGTTTGATGAAAGGAGAGTTCTGTGGTCCAGCCAAGTTTGATGAGAGGGAGCTCAGTGCCTGAGTCCAGTCTGATGAGATGGGAGCTTGGTGACTGAGTGCAGTTTGATGAGAGGGTAGCTATGTGACTAGTGCAGTTTGATGAGAGGGGGGCTATGTGGCATAGGATAGTCTGATGAGAGGGGGCTCTGTGATTTAGTCCAGTTTGATGAGAGGGAGCTCAGTGGCTTAGTCCTGTCTGATGAGAAGGGAGCTGGATGTGGCAAGTCCAGTCTGATGAGAGGGGAGTGTTGTGGCTAAGTCCAGTCTGATGAGATGGGAGCTTGGTGGCTCAGTGGTCTAAAATGTGTGCTTACTGATCACAGTGCCTCTCACTGCCTAGGTTCAAATCCCACTGGGAACAGATCCTTGTTTCAAAGCTTGGCAAAATTGGGTTCTCCTATCACTCCAGTTTCCTTCACCATTTTTGAACTGACTGCCTCAATATAAGTAAAAGAATCTTGACTGGGGCATAAAAGTCCATTAATCTATTCAACTGAAACTGATGAGCCTTATAGTCTTTGAGCATATTTTAACACTGGTATACTATCTGATGACACATGTAAATACAGTCATACATGTTTCTTGTATCATGAGGATGTGTATGGTAAATAAACATGTAATTTACTCCACTGAAAAGGGGTGAAATTGAGTAATGGCATTTTATCTCTTAAGTCAGTACTCTTCACTTATATCATGTATATTGAGGCAGACAGTTTTGGGATAGTAAAAGAAGCTGGAGTGCCAAGAGAAAACAAGCAACCTGAGATTAGCATGATTAGTGAATTGACAAACTTTATCACACTGGGATCTGCCTGGTATGGTACTGCTGTGACCTAGATGATAAGTAACAGTTACTGATCTGTTAGCTGATGCTTTAGACCGCTTGGCTACTAAACTTCTAATCTTTTTAAATGTTGCAATAATTAAATAGGTGGGGGTTCTGTGGTGGAGCCCAGTCTGATGAGAAGGAGCTCAGCGGATGAGTCCAGTCTGATGAGAGGGGAGCTTAGTGGCCAAGTCCAGTCTGATGAAAGGAGTCCAGTCTCCAAATACATGAAATAGATATTCTGATTTATTATATCCCCTACAGCTAGTTGAGGGGGTAAATAGGAATCATAATAATCCCTGCAAAGTAGTTGAGGGGTATGTAGGAATCACCATATCTGTCTGTCCATTTGTTTGTCTGTCTGTCCATGTAAAGTGTGTCAACCAAGGTCATATTAGGAAGGTCAAGGTCACAGGAAAACATTAAATCCTTATAAATGTTGGGGCAGGGGGTATTTGGGCTCTCAAGAGACAGTTCTAGTTTTGTATTAGAAGTCAGAAATAAATGTTTAATTTGTTTTATTATTTTGTATATATAATTTGTTAACTGGTCATGCTTTACTTATCAGCTTTAAAAATGTTCACTTTTCTTTGAAGTAAAAGTTTGTGTGTGTTCAAGCCTTGACAGGTTTTAATTATTTAAAACTTTATGCTTCTCCTTTCCTGATGAGAACCTGTTATGAATCTGGGTCATGTGTGACACACCGGTACTCAAAATTGACATTCCCTATTGCACTGAAGACACAGTCGCACTACACTGTATGTTACATATACCTTTGTTTTGTACAAAGAAGACATATGCAACAAAGGCTGTTACCATGGTTACAGAGGAAGCTAGCAATATTTGCCATTGAAAAAATACACTAAACATGCTAAAGGAGCATGATCAATGGGCAGTCTAGAAACCTGAAAATGTATTCTTAGAAATTAAAATAAACTACAGTCAAACCTGTCTATTAAGCCTTGAGGCCACCCAAGGGAACCAATAAAAGTGGCCTTTATGGGCAGGTTACCTTTATATACAGGCTCAAATAATAAGAATAAAGAACAATTGGGATATAATTCTACTGGCCTTTATAAGCAGGTGACCCTTATATAGCGGTGACCTTTAAGGCAGGTTGGACTGTGAATTAATTTTGTTTTGTTATTCCAGGTACCAATTTGATAACAATGTCGGTGTTTTGGATTGCTAATGGTTTTTTGATTGTGCTAGATGTTACTGGGAAACCAGCATTCTTACTGAAATATAAAATACAGAGTGATCAGAACTGCCCGGTAAGACTTTGTCTTATAAAAAACCCAGTCACATCATCTTCACATCTATCTTACTCTCTCAGTGTCCATTCTAGAATAATTCAGAAGGGCTGCTAGTGGGGGGGGGGGGGGGGGGGGGGGTAAAAAAACTCCATCACATTAACATTTTTACATTCATGTAATCCCTAAGACCTTTACAATGGGGTCATTTAATCATTGAAAACGTATGTTTAAAACACCATCACATTAACATTTTTGCATTCATGTAATGTTAAATATGGACCCCTAAGACCTTAACAATGGGGTCATTTAATCATTGACCCCATGGCCCCTTCTAGAAAGAACAAGCCCTCTATGACTGATATAATGTGTCAATAGGGTTTTACATATCCCTACATGCAGTTGACAATAAGGTATTATTTTGTAGGCTAGGGGCCAGGTAGGGATAGTTTTCAATGCTATAGCAGGAGTTCAAGATTATGTTTTGTAGTGGAAGGTGAAGGACCTATTGCCTGTAGTTTTGGCTGGTCCCACATAAATGGTTAAATTTTGTAATTGAAAGGTCCATAAGCAATTTTGTTATCATATTGAAATAAAAGTATTATCTTGGTGAAAATAATTCAGGTACTTCAGACTTTTACAATTTAAATACATGTATCAAGGGTCCCATTGTAAAATCAATGGGTCCCAGACCTTGGACCTGGGAAAAATTTTGAACCCATGGACAGAAATGTTTAAACAAATTCCATAATTCAGATTTTTGACTATATCCAGTACCCATTTATATACTGTATTTTTATGCCTTTATCATGTGTTAATCCTGTCTCGTTTCTTATTTCATCAAATTGTTGGCACACATTCTTGATCGCTTTCAACATTTCAAAGTAGATGTGTTATAAAAATTATCAGGAGTTGAAAATTATGTTTTGTAATGGAAGGTCCAGAACCTTTTGCCATCATTTTACCAAGTCCGGCATAAAGTTTTGAAAATCGAATATTGTCATTGAAAGGTCTATGTGCAATCATGTTATCATATATAAGAATTAATGTTATTCTGGTTAAAAACAGCAAGTCCATCGGATTTTTACACTTTAAATGTGAAGGGCCCCGATGTAAAATCAATAGGTCCCGGACTTAAGACCCAGTGTATTTTGAACTTCTGGTTATATTCTTGTTAGCTCACTTGAGCGTGTTGAGCTGAAAGCTCAGGTGAGTTATTGCAGTGGTTCACCATCTGACGTCCGTCATGCATTGTGTGTTATTATTTTACATTTTAATCATCACCTCCAATACTTTTGTGTCAAATTTGATTTTTAGTGATTATCAATCCTGGGTGAAGGGTTTTCAAAGTTTCACTTGGGGACCCATAAACTGGTAATCAAAAACAAACATACTAATCTATTTCCGAATCGCAATCCAGAAGCAAAGTAAAAACTTTGGAACCGACAAGTTAGGTTAGACACGTAATAGTTAAAAAACTAATTTTAAATCTTCGTTGAACATGCAAATAGATTGATATGAATTTTCCTATGTTAATTTCTGTTAAGTGATTGCCAGTATGGGAACAAAACTAGATTCACAAACCTTACCTTACCCTTAATTCTCTCCTCGCCAGAAGGTGCATAAGGCTGCAACACTATCTTTCCATTTATACCTGTCTTATTACTCTTTATTATATTTGAATTTATTGCAGTCCATCTAAAACCCAGCCCATCTTTTGAGCATATTCATCTGGGAATATTGCACTTATATTTCAACGATATCGTTAATTTTTTGCAATACCGCGGTACCTTTTTTTGTCCACAGTAACAGAGTGGCTTTATTTTGAAGTAATTTTGACTGCTAATGTCTAAATGTTCATTCAACAGGATTTTCTGGGTTTCCAGATGTCGGATCTGCTGGGTTTCCGGATGTCAGATCTGCTGGTTATGTATCTTAACTAAACTGTATTTCCTGTAGATTATTACCAGTGCATGGTTTACATCCTGGATTAGTGATGCATTAAATCAAATTTGCAGTTCTGCGCACAGTTTATGTTGGTTCTGATGTATGTTAAAAGATGTTTTACTATATTTGTATCAAAATCTATATATTTATCATGTTTATTGTAGCTTGAGAAAGGAAAATTGCTTTGTGCAGTAAAACGAGTATTGTTTAACCAAATTATAATGGGGATACCATTTACCATAATAGCACATTTGTTGTTAGTACATAGAGGAGGTGTGATTGACGGGGACCTTCCAACATTCCAGTGGGTGTTATTGGAACTAATTGTCTTTGTCCTAATGGAAGAACTTTTCTTTTATTACACTCACAGGTATGTGAATTATTACAATGATAAACTTATCTTTTGGAGGAATAGAATCTATTTACCCCATTCTTTGCCTACCCTTATGGTTTTGGCGCTTTTGAAAATTGACAATTTTACAATTTTGAAGCTTAAATTATGACTGAACCATTGCCAGATAAAGCTTACAATTAAAATTACTAGGATGACAAACCATTCTCTTGGACTAATAGAATCTATCCAATTCTTGCCAACGCTTATTACTGTTTTGGCGCTTTTGAAGATTGACAATTTGACAATTTTTAAGCTTTAATTATGACTGCATGATTGCCAGTTAAAGCTTATAATATACAACTACTGACTTTTGATGAGGTAGACAAAAAAATTTATCAACCTCAGAAATATTATATTTACAGAGGCCGTAGTTCGAGGTTAATATTATTTTTTTGAGGTTGGGAGGCTGAACATTGAACAATATCTGGATGTTCGATTGTTTGAACCCTTCGATGGCTCTGGAAATTTTGTCAAAGTCCCCTGGACTTCGAGCCATAGAAGTTCTACTGTATATAATATGTTTTATTTAGTTGTTTTCAAATGCTAGGTCACTATTTGTTTATTTCACTTCCAGATTGTTACACCATCCAAAGCTATACAGATTTATACATAAACGCCATCATGAATGGATCGCTCCTATTGGAATCAGCAGTCTGTATGCACACCCAGTGGAGCACATCCTCAGCAACTTACTGCCACCATTTGTTGGACCACTCCTGATGGGATCCCACATGGCCACCTTATGGATGTGGTTTTGTATGGCACTGTTATCAACTACTGTGGCACATTGTGGATACCATTTTCCACTGTTGCCGTCACCAGAAGCTCATGACTTCCATCACTTGAAGTAGGTGTAACATTTAATAATAAATATGATACATGTACTTTATAACAAGAAAAATGAGAAATATTTATGCATAAAAACTTTTGCGGTTTAACATTCAGAAACATGTTAGCATGTACATACTTTCATAGTTAATGAGCTGGTAGGTAAGCCCATTTGTATTTTTATACCCCATTTCAAAGGAAAAGGAGGATATTGGTTTACCTCTGTCCGTCAGTCTAAAACAAACATTTTCATAACAGTTTTCTCAGCAACTACTAAACACAGCCACTTGAAATTTTGTATGTGGTCCCATACCACAAGGACCTATTTTAAGTCTGCCAGACATCTACTTAACATTTTCTTTCTATTTTAACATACATGTATGTTAAAAGCCAGGGTATACTAAGTGAGCATAGCTCACAGATTTGTTGTTTAACATGTAGAAAACTTAGTGCTGTACTTATTTTCACAGTTGAAACTTGACCTTGAAAATCATGAATTTTTAGCTCACCTGAGCCAAAGGCTCAGATGAGCTATTGCAATCTATCACCGTCCGTCGTCCGTCGTGCGTCGTGCGTCGTGTATAAACTTTATATTTTAATCTTCTCCTCCAAAACTACTGGGCCATATTTGATGAAACTTAGTGATTATCATGCCTAGGTAACAGCCTTTCAAAATTGTGTTCGGGGTTTGGCCACGCCCAACAAGATGGCCGCTGTTACTAAAAATAGCAAAAAGACAAAAAAATCTTCTTCTCTGAAACCAAAAGGTGCAGGCAAATTTTGATTGGATATTTGGATTCAGCATACCTGGGAACATTAAAATTGTGTTTTTCATGAAAATTGAACGAAAAATAGGTTACGCGTTTTTTGCGTAAAGTTACGTAATTTTTAAAATGAGACATTTATTGTTATAACTTCATAACGGCTGAAGATAATTGTATGAAGTTTTCACTGTTGATCTTGTCTTGCAATTTTCTTCCAATTGATGTCAAGGTCGAAGGTCAAAGTCATGTCCCAGTTTTTGACCTTTGATAAAAAATGCTATTTTTTAAAGCATCAGCCATGCTGAATGCTTTATAGCGATCGTTGGATTTTTTCGTATTTAGCGCCGCTCTCATTTCACCTTGACAGCCAATCAAATCCTTCGTTTCGACTGAAATTACGGGAATTTCCATATAGGGTATCCCAGGTATGTATAAACTCTAATCTGAGTGATTGGGTCTCCCGGAAAGTTACGAAAACAATGTATGTGCCGATCTGAAATAGTCCGTAATTGTTTTTGCTGGATATATATTTTTAATTCTTCACTTTTGTATAAAAACCATAAATATCCATGAAGTATACGCCCCTCGGAAAGCCCAACAAAAATGACGATCTTGTCAGTTCGCGCCGACGTTCTTCTTTTTGACCTACAGTGCTGTACATGTGGTTGTTTTACAGTCGCCGCCATATTGGATTTTTTTAATTTACGCAAAGTGACATAGATAAATAAACACAAAGTATGCTTATTAAACAGTTTTTAAGTTAAATAACTCCAAATATGGATCACATGATGATAAATTATATATATTTTTTTTTAAAATTGATTGTCAATAATATTTCGTGTTTGGGATATCCCGACCTGGTTCATTAATATTCATCATAACGTCACGAGGATTTTCCCGCTTTCAATGGGTATTAAAATTCATTCCTGTCAGTTTGCCGGTAGTGAAATTATGCATAACAAAAAAGTAGAAATCAAAGATTATTCCCAAAAATGTGATACGAAACTGAAAGAAGAAGTTTATTTACAAGTTATTGGCTATGTTGATAAATCGTTTGTGACTCGTGAAGTTGTGTAGGATATCGATACCGTAGTTCGTATGCAAATTAGCCATGTGTTTGGGGGCATGGTATCTGACACCCGATGCCCCTGCTTAAATGTATTCACATAGCGTAGTGACTGACCTTTTTAGTCCAGTGCACCCTTGCCCCTTTTAAAATGATCATGACACCCTGTCCTTTTCAGTTATCAGTTTCATGCTTTATTTTTGAATCTCTGCTACATACTTCCGATCTTCCGCACACACTCCACTTATCACCATGTCTTCGAAGACAGACAATTTCATCATCAATGTTCATTTAAATACCCTTTCCAGTTGTTTATTTTGAAACAACAAAATAAATCGCAAGAAGGAACAACTTGAAATCAAAATCTAAACAAAACTGAAAAAAACGATGTTTTAAAATTTTCAGATAAAATTTATTTACCTTGTTACAAGTCCTTATTAGATCGTTTTACAGTGGATATCCGATTAAAGTTGTTGTCAGTAGTTTAATCCATGGTTTTTACAACCTTTAATTTCCTTTAATGAAGCCATGTTACTTTATTTCATAAAATGTGGCCACTACTGATTGTGCTTTCTTAAGTTCTTCCGATTTCTAGAGCACCGTTGGTGAAGTAGAACAGAAACTAAGGGCGGGGAAAATATGGTACCAATCTTGTGAACTCAACTCCTCTTACAGTTTTCAACCAAAAACCTTGAAACTTCACAGAATGTTTCTATATATATGAGGATGTGCACCTGACTTTATGGAAATATTTCAAGATTTTTTCCCCATTTTTCAAGACTTTGAAACTTAGTCACTTTTAGCAAGTATTTGAATGGGGGTACCTACTTTGTGAACTCAACTCCTCTTACAGTTTTCAACCAAAAGCGTTGAAACTTCACAGAATGTTTATATATATATTGAAGATGTGCACCTGACTTTATGGAAATATTTCAAGATTTTTTCTCCATTTTTCCAGACTTTGAAACTTAGTCACTTTTTAGCAAGTATTAGAATTGGGGTACCTACTTTGTGAACTCAACTCCTCTTACAGTTTCTCTTAAATTCAAAGTAATTTTATTGTAACATTTTAGTTGTCTAAATAATAATCAATTAATTTTCAATTAATCCTATTCAGAAATATTTCCCCATTTTGTACTCAATTCTTGTCAACGAACTTTTTTTGAAAGAGACAGTTGCCTGGACAACTTCTGTAATTGGGAGGTACAGATTATTAGCTTATTGTATCAGGATGGTTTATACCAATTCAGGCTTTTGAAGCTCACTTGGACAATTTATATATATTCAACAATAATTTTAAATACATTTAAATTATTTCTAAAACAAAGGTTTTATTTTTATTTTTATTTTTTTTCAAATTAATTGTGAATTCAATGAATAAAATTAATGACTTCAACAATGGTTAATCTGTCAGTTGCAAGTCAAGGGAAATAGCTGGTCATGGTGAAAGTTTTTTTTGTGATGATGACACTATGGCGATGATGATGTGGCATGATGATCTGGTGAAGATGATGACAATAATAATGATGATGATGACATTCAGTTCTGCTGCTGCCGATGATGATGATGATGATGATGTCACCATGATGATTGACATGAGGAGATATAATGATGATGATGATGAT
Organism: Anadara kagoshimensis; assembly: GCA_021292105.1. Taxonomy (NCBI): domain Eukaryota; kingdom Metazoa; phylum Mollusca; class Bivalvia; order Arcoida; family Arcidae; genus Anadara; species Anadara kagoshimensis. The sequence continues at coordinate 33,086,154 of CM037873.1, read as the reverse complement.
GTCACCATGATGATGATGTGACACAGGAGTATGATAATGATGTTGATGATGGTGATGACATGAGTTCTGTTGATGCCGATGATGATAATGATTATCATGATGAAGATGATAGTGATGGTGGTGATGAAAATAAGCTCTGCTGCTATGAGTGATGATGGTGATGATGACGATGTGACTTGACGAACTATGATGATGATTATGATGGTGACATGAGTTCTGTTGCTACCGATGATGATGATGGTGGCAATGATGACATTCAGTACTGCTGAGCGCTGCCCATAGATATGATGATGATGATGATGATGATGAAGATGGTGATGATGATAATGGTGGCAATGATGACATTCAGTACTGCTGAGCACTGCCCATAGTATGATGATGATGATGATGAAGATGGTGGTGATGATGATGGTGGTGGTTGTGATGACATTCAGTTCTGCTGCTGTCGATGATAATAATAATTCACGATAATGATTAAATAACAAAGCCAATGTGTTCATGCTGATGATGTGACATGATGATGACATTCAGTACTGCTGCTGCTGATAATAATGATGATTATGTGACACGAACAGCTATGATGATGATGTGACCATATTAATGATGTAACATGAGGATTTCTGAAAATGATTAATATAATGGTGGTGGTGATTGTCATGGCATGGGTTCTACTGCTGCTGCTAATGACGACGACGATGATGATGATGATATCTTCATGTTGATGATCAAAATGTGATATGAGGAGTGATAATGATGATGATGGTGGTGATTATAGATCCAGTTTGGGTTTTCTTCCAGTCAACTGCGTTTTAGTGGAGTTATGCCCCTTTTACTTTGTGAATTTTATCAAAATGATGGTTTCTCTGGACTTTTTTCCGTTACGCTTGAGATATTTCACTCAGATTTGGGGTCGGGTCTTTAGTAGCCTCTCTTGGTTTTTGAAAAATTTAAAATTTATATTTATGCGAATTACTTAGTTTACTCAATTGATAAACATTGTGTTGCATGTCCATTTTGACCATTGTAACATATTTATACGTTAGAACCTAACAACTTGCATAAAAAGCAGACTTGTTGTTAGAAGCTTCCCGATCACAGTATCTATTATTTGCATGATTTTCATTTGTTACTGATTCATTAGACAAATCTCAGTTTCAAGTGCACATTTTTTTTATCAAATTGCTCAGTTTAGCTGATGCTTCAGTACCTTCAGTACTTTGATTTAACATTTCTTGTGATAATGGCGTAGGATTTTCAGTTATTTGTAGGTATTGACATGACGATCATTTTGATACATAGATCAAGGTCATGGGTTTAAAGGCCAAGGTCACAGATATCCAAAAATACCAAAATAGTTAATTATCTGCAAAACTATGAATTTTTTGTATAGGCATGTATATCAGAATTTTGTAGGTAATGGCACAATGGTCATTTTGATATATGAATAAAGGTCATGGGTTCAAAGGTCAAGGTCACAGATGTAAACAAGTACTGAAATGGTTAATTATCTCAAAAACTATAAACTTTTTGTGTAGGCATGTATATTGGAATATTGTAGGTATTGGCCTAATGATCATTTTGATATATGAATGAAGGTCATAGGTTCAAAGGTCAAGGTCATAGAATTGAACGAATGCTTAAATGGTTAATTATCTCAAAAACTATAAACTTTTTATATAGGCATGTATATTGGAATATTGTAGGTATTGGCCTAACGATCATTTTGATATATGAATAAAGGTTATATGTTCAAAGGTCAAGGTCATAGCTGCGAACGAATATTTAAATGGTTAATTATCTCAAAAACTATAAACTCTTTGTATTGGCATGTATATTGGATTATTGTAGGTATTGGTCTAACGCACATTTTAATATACAGATGTTTTAGCTGTTTATAAATAATATATTGTAGCCTGACTTTAAATATGTTATATATAGCATACTTATACTGTATAATAATTATTATAATTAATTTGCAAAAATACTTGCATATTATTGGCCCTTACTGCTAAAAATTTTAATATTCTCTTTTATTAATGTCATTGACCATTGAACCTCTGCATAAGATATGTACTCTTCCTCAGGTGAGCGTTAAGGCCCATGGGCCTCTTGTAATTAATACAATCTGAATATTTCTCGTTATACAGTATATTCCTTTAGGTCATTTTATTACAAATAATGTTTTGAACTTTGCTTTTTACAGAAGTATATCTTAGATGTTTTTATTCAGGTCTCTTGCTGGGTCATTTTAGGGGCCAATATTCTGCTCCAGCCACAATTCAAAATCTTATGGGGTTTTTTTTTCACAGCTACTTTCACAATATTCATTAGTTTTCAAAATTTTGCAAATAAAAACAGTATTTTGATGTTTTCTATCATTTTAATGATATTTATCTTTTTTCACAATTTTGGCCATAATGAGGCTTATTTTCACAATTGCAAAAGTTCAAGCCCCATTTAAAAGAGTGGGAGATAGCCCTGTTAGTAACTAATACTGTAGGCATTGATTTTTGTATCACTTCTATTTCTATTACCACTGCATTAGCTTAGTTGGTTGAGTGCCTGCTAAGTGGGAAATTGTGGGTTCGAACCCTGACCTGGTCTGACCTAAGACTTGTAAATGGGTAGTGACTGTTCTTTCATTACTGAGTGAAAGTCACAGTTCTTTGGAATTGGAACTTAAAATAAATGAGATCCCGTGTCATGGTGGGTTTGGAACAATAAAGAATGTAGATAGGTGGCCAAATTTAATTTTGAGTTTTTAACCCTTTAACTTAGAAATCTTTTTAACAGTACATGTACCACACGGCCACAGTTGCTCTTATTAAATGAAGAATTCCACTCAGACATTTATTTATTTTTTTTTTTATTTGTAGGTTCAATCAGAATTTTGGAGTCCTTGGTGTTCTAGATCGTCTGCACGGTACTGATAACCAGTTCCGAGCCAGCAAGGCCTACGAGAGACATATATTACTACTGGGACTAGTACCACTGAAACAACAGTTCCCTGACAGTCAGTCAAAGAAAAAGGAATGAAAGAACAAGTGATAAGAAACAAACCAGGGATTTTTCTTGCCACTTTGGGAAAGGGACATTGGGATAAAATTGGGACAAGATTCATTTTATGTGGGAAAATACAGTACAGACATGTCGAAAGGTAAACACTAGGCTAACGGATAGGATAAGTGGTGAATCTACAGCTCATCTTGATCCCTAGTTAGGTATATTTTGGCAGAAGCTGATATCTATCTCTCTCTAGTTTTTTGACCACTTGACATAAATATCTCGGCCATTAGACAGCCTAACCTCGACTCCATTTCGAAAGCTCAGTGTTAAACTTTCGACAAGTCTGTACTGTAGATACTATAAAGGAGGAATCTTTTGCTAATTACATGCTAAAGAACTTACCTTGAAAATTTCACCCACGCCATAATGTCTGTCATATATAATATATAGAATATACATCTACATGAAAATGACACCCACTCAAAATGGCATATGATTATAAATTGCGAATTTTCACCCTAATGGATCTGTCAATCGGATACTATGAGTGGCCAGAAAAATCCCTCTTTGAAAGCCTGACAAAATGCTTATATTTGTATTAAAGCCTGTGCTAATTAAGGTTTATTTTATATATAGAGTATATAAGATCAATCATTGTTGAACTATGACCTGTTTAATCTGTTATTTGTATGGTTAAAAGTGAAAAGATGAGTCTTTTTGTTTGTTTGGTTTTTTTTTTGGTGTTTTTGTTTTAGATTTTTTCAAAGACCAGATTTGTGTGTCCATATAACTTAGTTATACACATGAATTCCGTTCATGATTTGTGTGACAAGTTAAACTACAGTAAAACCTTGTTATAATGCCCCTCCCTCGATAACTTTGCCACCTCGCTTACCGCCACACTATTTTGAAGTCCCAAAATCCATTTTGTTTATGTTTTTCTTTATCAGCCTCCCTTAATTTATCGCCAAACCCCTTTATAACGCCAAAATTTGACTGAACAAAATTAATGGTGACGATAAATCTAGGTTTTACTGTACATGTCATTACTAAACTGTAAATGGAAAAAATTCCATGTCGATTAATTTAAAAAAAGGCAATTTTGATATATTTGCCTACTTTTTTTATCCAATAAGGATCAGAGCAAATGTAATTGAATTACATGTATATTAAAAGGAAATTTTTTGTTTTTGGTATTGATACTGTCAGGAATTAACAAGAAAATGAAATAAACATCAAAATTTAAGGTTATACAAAATTTATATATTGTAAATGAAATAAACATCAAAATTTAAGGTATACAAAATTAATATATTATTATAAATGAAATAAACATCAAAATTTAAGGTTATACAAAATTTATTTGTATAAGATAAGATTGCCAAAAATTACTCATTTAAAAGTGAAATTAAAGAATGGTTCTGAAATAAGGGTCAAGTATTTGGCTGTAAGAGTAGTCTATTGAATGATATAGCATTATCTTACATGTATTTGATCTATGATATACATGTATATATTCATAATGCATTATTGATAGATTTTTGTCCATCATTATTTTTGTTAGCAAAAATGTTTAATGCATTAAAAAGCCAAAAAAAGTTTCTTATAGTAAACATTTTTGTAAATCACTTTATTTTGGTAAATAGAAAATTTCATGCCATGGCCATTGTGAGATTAGTTCTGAATAGAAAAATTTGAAATCTTCACTTGTTATACTAAATACATCTATCCTCGTTTCACCAAAGTTTTTGATACAAACAGTTTGTTGCAAGAATTCAATGGCCAATTGTTAGTGAACAATCAATATTTGAATCTCATCTTCTTAAAATTCTTGTTGCTTCACTTTCAAAATAGAAATAAAATTACTTTCATTATATATACCCATACCGTTATTTGTAAACAAAACCCTTGCAGTAGATGCCGTTTTGAAATATGCAAAGAAAATTCGTGGAAGGTATCCTGGATCATGAGATTATACCTGAACAATGCCTAAAAAAACGGATTTTTACAAAAAATTATATTTTAAGCAAACTGACAAACTTGCTGACATTATGCACATAAGGATATGCCTGAGTGAGATTACGTCTTTAGGCAGTAAGAAGTACTATAGCCTGTATGCACATACTTTAGACAACTGAGTTCCCTTCTTTGTGATGAAAATGCTTTCCTAGATTTGACCTTGCAGTTGAATCCAGTCCTTATTTTATGCAACTGAAATAAAATTGATTGACTGTGTTTGCCTTCTTGATACTCTAAAACACAAATTTAATGAACACGCTTACACCTGATACATGGATACCAGTAATACGAAGTCAAAATATTGGGTATGACTGCTGCTCTATAGAAGTAAGTCAAATATTGGGCCCAACTGCTGCTCTATAGAAGTAAGTCAAATATTGGGCCCGACTGCTGCTCTATAGAAGTCAAATATTGGGCCCAACTGCTGCTCTATAGAAGTAAGTCAAATATTGGGCCCGACTGCTGCTCTATAGAAGTAAGTCAAATATTGGGCCCAACTGCTGCTCTATAGAAGTAAGTCAAATATTGGGCATGACTGCTGCTCTATAGAAGCAAGTCAAATATTGGGCCCAACTGCTGCTCTATAGAAGTAAGTCAAATATTGGGCCCGACTGCTGCTCTATAGAAGTAAGTCAAATATTGGGCCCTACTGCTGCTCTATAGAAGTAAGTCAAATATTGGGCCCGATTGCTCCTCTATAATAGACTACATATAACAATATATTGTATAATGACAGAAGTAACTTTATAATGATGCTAAAAATAGAGTCCCCAAGACTTCGTTATAAACATGTTTTACTGTAGTGTCAGTGATATTAATACATGTGTATAACACATGTAAGCCAGTACATTTGTAACACATTCAGCAGATCTTACTTCTGTGAGAATACAGTTAAAGGAATCTCTAGATCTGTATGCCACGATCTTTCTCATAAATGTAACACATTAGGCATAAGCATACATTTGAAGGAATCTCTAGATCTGTATGCCACGATCTTTCTCATAAATGTAACACATTAGGCATAAGCATACATTTGAAGGAATCTCTAGATCTGTATGCCATGATCTTTCTCATAAATGTAACACATTAGGCATAAGCATACATTTGAAGGAATCTCTAGATCTGTATGCCATGATCTTTCTCATAAATGTAACACATTAGGCATAAGCATACATTTGAAGGAATCTCTAGATCTGTATGCCATGATCTTTCTCATAAATGTAACACATTAGGCATAAGCATACATTTGAAGGAATCTCTAGATCTGTATGCCATGATCTTTCTCATAAATGTAACACATTAGGCATAAGCATACATTTGAAGGAATCTCTAGATCTGTATGCCATGATCTTTCTCATAAATGTAACACATTAGGCATAAGCATACATTTGAAGGAATCTCTAGATCTGTATGCCATGATCTTTCTCATAAATGTAACACATTAGGCATAAGCATACATTTGAAGGAATCTCTAGATCTGTATGCCATGATCTTTCTCATAAATGTAACACATTAGGCATAAGCATACATTTGAAGGAATCTCTAGATCTGTATGCCATGATCTTTCTCATAAATGTAACACATTAGGCATAAGCATACATTTGAAGGAATCTCTAGATCTGTATGCCATGATCTTTCTCATAAATGTAACACATTAGGCATAAGCATACATTTGAAGGAATCTCTAGATCTGTATGCCACGATCTTTCTCATAAATGTAACACATTAGGCATAAGCATACATTTGAAGGAATCTCTAGATCTGTATGCCATGATCTTTCTCATAAATGTAACACATTAGGCATAAGCATACATTTGAAGGAATCTCTAGATCTGTATGCCATGATCTTTCTCAGAAATGTAACACATTAGGCATAAGCATACATTTGAAGGAATCTCTAGATCTGTATGCCATGATCTTTCTCATAAATCTGAATTTACATTTGTAACACATTCAGCAGATCTTACATTTGAAGGAACTTCTAGACCTGAATACCATGATCTTTCTTATACATTCATTTTGTGCAACATAGTTACATACCATACCTTTGCTTTTAATTGTTTGCAACTGAAGGTCTGATAAACTCTGAATTCAAATAACAACATATTTAACCTTAAATACCCATGCTATTACATGTTTTTGAATATAACATTGATCCTTTCTGAATGAGGAAAAAAATCTAATATGACATGAATCCATGGTCAAAGATGTTAAAATCTAAAGAGATTTGTTATTTTTGTGCAATAACTGATTAATATAAAATTTTGCAGACTCTGTTCCAGGCAGATGCAGTCAGATTCAGTCATATTTAAATTATAAATTAAAAATATATACATGTATATATTCATATTATGAACTGGTCATGTATTTTGATTTGTTATAAATTAAGATGCTATTTTAAAGTGCTATAATATCCCTGCATGGTCAGTTAAATGTAGCCTTCATGTATATTGCTACTCTATATTTTTAGACAATCTCTCTCTTTCTCTCTCTGAGTAATATACAGGCTTGTTGTTATTTTTATTAGAGAGTTCCAATGTTTTGTGTGTACTTGTACTTGTTTAAATGCTTCATTTAATTCAACGAATATGTTTGTTTTATATGATCTCCGGTAAGGGTATTATCATAACTCAATGTTTTTTTGTCATAAAATGACTAAAAAATACCTAGTATGATAATTTAAAAAAAACAATTAATAAATAAAATAACTAAATATTAAAAGTATTACCGGTAGTACATGTTATGCATACAGGTGCATGATTTCTAAATTGGTCATACACATTTTGATATCATCTGTGATGGTAAGTGTGTTTGTATTAATACATGTAATAAATGCATGATGTCCAAATTGGCCATACACATTTTGTTATCATCTATGCTAAGTGTCTTCTGTTTGCCATATACAGTCAAACCGGTTTATAAAGGCCACCTTAGTGAACCAGTAGAAATAGCCCCAAAGGGCAGGCTGCCCTTATATACAAATTTAAAAAACATGAAAACATAAAGTAAAGAGTAATTGGGATAAATTTTTAGTGGCCTATGAAATCAGGGGGCTCTGGTGTAGAGGTGGACTTTAAGGCAGGTTTGGTTGTATATAATTAAATTTACATGGAATTTGTAAAAAACACAGGAAACTGCAGACATTAATTAAGGTATTCAATACTGTGATAAAGAAATTTTCTTGCCATTTTTCTTTGTTTTCAAATAATTTTTATCATTTAGTATATTATCTTTATCACTTTCTTTATTTTTGATGATCTATATCACTTACTCTATTTTTCTCGATCTGTATCACTTACTTTATTTTTATTGATTTTTATCACTTAGTTTATTTGTATTGATCTTTATCACTAATTTTTACGTAGGAAAGTCGAAGACTTTTCAGAGTATTGTCGTCGTTTGGTAACTAACGGCGTATCGATGTAAACAAAATCTTCCCTTAACCAAAACACTACTGTTACAAGAAATAGACCCATTTAGAAGAGCCCGATCTTAATTTTACAAATGCATTTCTGGTTATTTGTAATTGGTTTTTGAATGCCAAATTTCAGGCAAGTATTTTAAAACAACTTCAATGAAAATAAAACAAACAAACAACAAATCCACACACTGATACAGCGAGTAGGAATTTCGAACCTAGTCCCGTCTGTGAATATAATTCTAGGCAATGGATTTGATTGGTCAATGGGCAGAACTTTCACTTTCAGATTCATTTTATACTACACGCTAAAATGACACATTCAAACAATATTTTGGCTACTGATGTAATAAATAAAAACAATTTTTTTCGTGGTTAAATAAAATTTATTTCACGTGGTCCGTTTAGAAAATATTGAGTAGATCTAGAAGATCTTACGCATGTTAAACTACAGTAGCCCGTATGTAAACAAAGATATAAATATAGAATTTTTTGTTTTCTTTCACATCGAAAATCGGTATTTCAGTTTTTAAACATACACGTTACTTTTATCCGGGACAATCGGGGATATTGTGACAGAATTTTCATCACTTTATGAGAAGCAAAATTAACGTGTATCAGCATTATATAACTGTTAATTAACGTCGTAATAAATATATATAACTAGTCTAGACAGTTCAGTCTGAATGCAAATTTTATATTAGCGACCACCCGTGTCTACAACAGACATTCTCTTTTAAATGCCATCTCCGGGAACAAAAAAAGTCATCAAAAATTCCACGTGTATGATAAACTTGCACAGAAAAAAAATGCAAAGTCCGAGATTGTGTTATTCTTACCTTATATTTAATTCATAAAAATCCTGGTGGCCACTTGATAATTAATCCGTTAAATAGAAGCTGATAAAAATGAAATCCTGAAAGAATAACAACTCTGTAAAGTTCAGGTAGACACTGTCAACTATAAATAGAACGATGTCTGGTTCTTTAGACTATTTATTCAGTGGGCCTCACAGCGGGAGTAAATTACCTGGACATTTAAAATTGGTAAAATAAAATTATCTGACCACCTAATAATACTTAAATTCAAAGTAGATCTAATTTTATTGTAGCAGAGGATTATTGGAATTTCAGTTATCCAAATAATAATCAATTAATTATTAAGAAATATTGCCCCCTTTTGTACACCATTCTTGTCAACAAACTTCTGAAAGAGACAGTTGCCTGGACAACTTCTGTAATTGGAGATGCAAATTGTTAGCTTAGGGGCTATATATAGGTTGTGTCAGAATTATATCAATTCAGGCTTTTGAAGCTCACTTTGTCAATTTATATTTATTCAACAATAATTTTAACTACATTTAAATGATTTTTTTTTAAATTTTCATTTCATTTTATTTTTTTCAAATTAATTGTGTATTCAATCACTTAAATTGATGACTTAAAAAGAGAGGAAAGAAGTTAATGTGTCAAATGCAAATCAAAGGAAGTAGCTGGTCATGGTGAAGGTGTTTAATGTGATGATGACACTATATTGATGATAATGTGACATGATGATCTGATGAAGATGATAATAGTGGTGACATTGAGTTCTGCTGCTGCTGACGACGACAATGATGATGATGATATGAGTTCTGTTGATGCCAATGATGATGATTGTGATGAAGATGATGATAATGATGGTGATGATGACATTAAGTTCTGCTGCTGCCAATGATGATGATGATGACGATGTGACATGAGGAGCTATAATGATGATGATGATTATGGTGACATGAGTTCTGTTGCTGCCCATGATGATGATGATGTAACCATGTTAATAATATGACATCAGGATTTCTGATAATGATTTTGATAATGATGTTGGAGATAGTCTGACATGGGTTCTGCTGCTGCTGCTGATGATGATCATTGTGATGACGATGATGATGATGATGATGATGATGATGATGTCTTCACGTTGATGATAATGTAACAGGTAGAGTTTTGATGATGATGATGATGATGATATGATGATGGTGGTGGTGGTGTTGAATTGCCATTTGGAGTTCTGTTAAAGATATTGTTCAACAACATAACCCTGCTGTTTTCATCATCATTATCATCATCATCATCATCATCATCATCATGGTCGTCATCACCATCAGAACTATTCATGTCATATTATCATGAACACGGTGATAATGATCATCTGATGAAAATGGTGATGATGGTGGTGATGACATTCATTTCTGCTGAAGCCGATTATGATGCTAATAACTCATGATGGTGATGATGATAAAGACACCGTCTTCATGTTAATGATGATGATGATGATGATGATGATGATCTGATGAAGATGATTATGCTTATGATGGTGGTTTTGACATTCAGTACTTCTGCTGCTGCTGATGATGATGTCACCATGATGATTATGTGACATTAAGAGCTATGATGATGATGACAATGATGATGTTGTTACCACATTAATGATGTGACATGAGGATTTCTGATAATGATTATGATAATGAGTATGATGATGATGGCGCTGATAGTGGTGACATGGGTTCTACTGCTGCTGCCAATGTAATATGAGGAGTGATGATGATGAGGAGTGATGATGATGTTGATTATGATGATGAATTGCCATTGAGAGTTCTGATGTAAAAGATGTTGGTTATGATTTCTGACTGAAATTAGACCCAAAACAAAACATAGCTCTGCTGTTGCTACTACAAAATCATTGTATATTTTCAGATAACAAGGTTTTGTATCATCATCAGCAGCAGCAGCAGCATAATCATCATCATCACTATTCATGTCATATCATCTTCTTCATCATCATAACCATCAGTAGTAGAATTCATGTCACCAACACTGTTATCATCATCATCATCATCGTCATCATCATCATCAGCAGCAGCATCATCATGATTCATCGTCTTCATCAGAACTTCTCATGTCACATCAACATCAAAAAATGAAATCATATTCATCATCACCATCTTCATCAGTAACTACTCATGTCACATTCCCATCACCATCATCATAATCATAATCATCATCATCATAGGCAACAGCAGAACTATAACCATCATCATCACTACTTTCCTACGTTCAGCACTATCAGTGCTTTGATTTTATGCTGTACCAGGTGATCAACACCCTTAACATTTGCGCCAGACATTTTGGAAAACCTTTACTTCACAAAATTCAGGTATAACATGTACATTGTTTTTACAGGAAAATGGAAACTTCTTATGGTAATAATATGTGACGCGGCAGTGATTCCCATTGTATATTATTCTCCAGTGCTTATGTACTGTAAACATGGTTATTTTTGCATGTTCGAAATTTGTGGGGTTTTTTTCACAAATTGTACAAACTCACTACAATTCCCCCTCTGGAATTAAGATAAGACCTTGTTGTCATCACAAGTATGGGTAAAATGGAATAAATAACCCCCTTGCAAAATATCAACAATACGATTTTGCCAAAATTTCCACTTGCAAAAAGAAAACGAACGATAAGACCTTGTTGTCATCACAAGTATGGGTAAAGTGGTAAAAATAACCCCCTTGCAAAATATCAACAATATGATGTCGCCAAAATTTCCACTCACAAAAAAAACAAAACAAAACAAAAACAAAAGCAAAAGCAAAAGCAAAAAGCAATGGTTTACATTATTATACATTTTTTTGTGTTGAAAATTTTCTTACATGCATATACTTATAGTTTTAGTTATAATCTGATATTAGTGACAAGCAACTATCAATGCAATGTTGTAGTGTTTTATCACAGTATTACTATTTTTATATATTTTTTCATTTGTTCTTCTATATTATCATTACTTAACGTATGCTTGTGTTTGCGATGTTGGTAAACCTTGCAAGTTCATATAAATAAAACTTGATGATAAAACATTGGACTAGTTATTAATTGATTGGTTTATTAATGAATTGATTGATTGATTGATTGAGATGTGGGTAATTGGTTTATGAATTGATTGATTGATTGATTGATTGATATGTAGGTGATTGGTTGATGGATTGATGGATGGATTGATTGATATGTGAGTGATTGGTTGGTGGATGGATGGATTGATTGATTGATTGATATTTGGATGATTGGTTGAGGAATGGATGGATTGATTGATTGGCAGATTGATTTAGGCTTAATGTCTCCAATCAAGCCCCCGATATAAGTGAAGTATTCTAGATTTAGATGTAAAATCTCATTCAATCAGTTGTATTCGGTTTATATTAACAATAATTCGGTATACCATCTGCCATTCCTTGTCCACCATGCCTTAAACGTTTGTACACTTTTCCCTATAAAATAGTTTTTCCTCCAAATGCAGACAACCAAACACAATGTATGATGCAATATTTGGCTTCTCTATGGTCTTAAGCCTATAGTTTGTTCATTTCATGAAATTGAAACGAAAAATGTGTTGCATTTAATTTTGAAATATCATAGAAGAGCTTCAAATCGTAGTAACTTGGGTATTTGAACAGATAATGACACCGAGTTTCCAGTTTTGGTACCTTCAAAATGAGACCAAGGTCATTAGTCAAAGTAATGCCCTAATTTCTTGGGTCAAGTTTATATTTCAACCTGGCAGTTGCTTAAAGGTCACATCATGCCCCGACGAGATTCAAACCCACCGCCCATAAGGTTTAAAAAAAAGGCACAAAAATTTAGACAAAATATTTACCATCTCCGGTTTAATTGGAGATGGCCAAATCACGACGAGTGATTCCAGACGTACCTAGACCTTTCCATTGCTTTCCAATATTAATGTGTAATAGGATCAGATCTTTGCCCTATGCCCGGGGCATCATATGTCAACATAAACAAGTGAACTGCAAGCACTTAAAATGAAGGAGTCAAGATACTCGTATTTTCTGTTTTAAAATTTGAACAATGACCTGTTTAGTCAATATTCAAGGATAAGTCGATTGAATGGGGTTTAACGTCCCAGTCAGAACAATTTTCACTTAAATTGAGACGTCACCAGTTATTGGTGAATTGACAGAAATCACGGTATACCTTTGCAGTGCGTGTAGGGTAATATGTAGTATTTGTTTTAGTGTGTCACGCCTACCGTGTAAAGGACGTCGCTTTTGAAGATCTCGTTCAAAGTATCTGTGACTTTCATTTATAAATGCTGAAGAGTCTTTGGTCTGCCTGGTCAGTATTCCAACCCGACCATTCACATACGAAGCGAACAATAAAAATGTCAGGTTTTTGTTTGAATTAACTATTTAATTAAGTCTAAAAGTTTTTATAGCATACGATGTGTAATATAGACATTAAAACACTCCGAATTGCGCGTTTTTCTATTGAATATTTTAAAAGTTTCAGGGGGGGACTCAACAACTACCTCCACCCCCGCAAGACAGGAGGGGGGTTTTGCGAGAAGACGGATACAAATAGGGTTACCAAACAAGATAAAACTCCGTACAGACATATTTTACTGAAACAGTTTGCAGTATTAGTATCAAAAACCTCGATTTTTAAAGTTAGCAGGTCGATTGAATTACATAAGGTACTGTAAATATATTAAATTTCGCGTGTATTTATTTTCGAAGAAAATGAAATTTAGACATATCCGCGTAGTCAAATATTTCTTTTTAAAAAAAATATGCACTATAACACCATAGGCAAAGTATAATTTTAGCTTGGCAATAATTTTCGCACAAAACGAACGACCGCGAAATAAGCGAAAATTAGTACATCGCGAAAATTAATACCTTTACAGTACATTACAGACCCATCAATGGGCACAAAACAAAACAAAAGTCAGACCCCAAATTGTTTTGCAAATACGTGAGATCAAAGTGTAATACAATGGCTGAAATGGGAAGATTGGAGAAGGGAAATGGAATTCTAACAGAATTTGCCCAGGAAAGGAACTGTAAATATAATACGAACATTTAATTGTGGTAACATTTTCATGTAACACCGGTTGACTTACTTCTAAGTCAACCTTGACCTTTGCCGTTACTAAAGTCTGTTCTAACCCCCCCCCCCCCCCCACCCACCCCACCCCCCACCCCTTGTCAATGCTTTTAAATCCAATCTTAACAAATTCTGGTCAAATCACCCAATCAAATTCATCCCAAATGCAATATAGGATACGATCATGCGCAACTAATAGTACCATCCAGAGAAAATTATAAAGAAGCATCACAGAAGTAGAACTGCTTACAACGATGTCGACTAGTCAATATAAGAAACATAATGAATTTTGTAATCAGCACTGCAATTAATTGATTGATTGATGGAATAAATGAGTCGGAATGAGCTTTTACGTCCCAGTCAACAGGTTTTCACTTATATTTTGTCGTCACCATCTAAAGATGAAGTGGAAGAAATTTTTTCCTTTGCAGTCCGCACAGGGAAGATCTTTAGCGTCTCACGCCTGTCGTGACACGGAGATTCGGGTTTTAAGGTCTCTTCCGAAGGACACCGTTTCTTTCAGTGTTTGGCTACCTATTTTAATTGTTGGTCAGACCCGCCCGGGATTCGAACTCTCGACCTCCCAGATACGAAGCGAGAAGTCAATTTAGCAACTGCAATACTGATGCCTATTCAATACAATGTACTCGTTACGGATAATGCGCATATACATGTAGATAAAATATAACCGTCAGATTTAAGCACGTGATACATACTGCCCATTATAACTAACAAAATCACGTGACACCGACATTCTTTTATATTGGCATTTGCAAGGGGAAGGTACTGTTTTTTATATATTTTCGCATTAACATAAGTTGTTTCTTTAACAAATATCAAATATTGTATATTTAAGATCTGATATATATATATATATATATATATATATCTATCTATCTATCTATCTATCTATCTATCTATCTATCTATCTATCTATCTATCTATCTATCTATCTATCTATCTATCTATATCCTTCTGTTCACTGATTATTCGTTTTATTAACACCATTTTAAAAATTTGGTTGTTTACATGTACTATTATGATATGATATAATTGCTATACTGATAAACAGTCTTTACGAATTGTTTTGAACTTTTTAATATTTTAAAAATAAATTATTTTTTCTTGAATTTATTGCGAGATGTTTAATGTGAACATATTTTTCGTTCCATGATCTAACAAAAAACCAACCGTCTACTTTCACTTTCGATTTCATATACCGTACAGACCTGTTAAAAGTTTATCACTGAGTTAACGGAAAGGAGTGGATCCCCGGTTGACAAGTGACCGAGAAATTGATAGCTTAGAACGAAAAGCTAGAGAGAGAAAGATAACAGATGTCGGAAAGTTTATTGCTAACGAGGGCCTGATATGAGCTGTCGATTTGACACTTATTCGTTATCTTTGTGCTAAACTTTCGGCGGATCTGCACTGTGTAACACGAATTCACTGTTGAAACCACAAACTGGGGCTTGTAATTTTAGACAAAACAGGCAGGATGTTCCTGGGTGCTCTCTGATTCGGTTTAGAATGTACACACAGAAGCGTTCTACTTGGTTATTGTCTATAGTAACGAGTTTTAGTGTTATTTCAAACTGCGCATATAGATTTGCAATACAGACTGTCAAAATGTAACGGTATATTTACCCACCCCCCCACCCCCCACCCCCCCACCCCCCAATTGGAATATTTTCCTAGGATAATATTTTCTTGTGAGATTTGTTCCATGGATATAATATTTCAAAGAAAAATTGTATCCATGGGTAATTTTTTACGGAATAAGCCATGGCATTTATTCCACCGGTTAGATTCTACCATGAAAATTATATCCTCCCAGACATATTATCACACGTATAAAATTATCGTTTACAAAAATACTGAGCGAAAAGAAGTAGAAACTCGGGCGCTGATATGATAATAGTATAGCTAGCAGCTACCGAAAAACTGTTGAGAGTATAGCTAACAAGGGAACTACAGTACAGACCTATCGAAAGTTTAACACTAAGCTACCGAATGCGTGCTAAATCTCGGGGCTTCTGACGGCAAGCAATCTTTCGGTAGCTTTTTCAACAGCTGTTATCTACCTCTTGTCAGCTTTTCGAGTACTAGGTGTCCATATTTTGGCCACTTAACAACCGAGATCCGACTGCTTTTAATTAGCTTAGTGTTAAACTTTCAACAGACCTGTACTGTAGATGAGCTATATGTACTTCTTTAGCTTTGTGTCAAACTTTCGACAGGCCTTTACCGTATAGATAACTTAACTATTATGTAATATGTGATCGTTATTTTAAGATGTAAGGTTATCTTACAATGTCCTTATAAACTTGCAAAGTATAATGGGTTGTCTCAAATTATATAAAAGGCGAAGCCTTTCGTGCAGAAATTTGTGACAGCTCATTTTACTTATTTATAAATACATTGGAAAATTAACTTTTACGTATATTTACAATATTTATAAAAATTGATTTTATTGCACATTTTTCATGTTAATTTGAAAACAATTTTGAAATACGCTGTTGAGCATAAAAATGGGTTGGCTCTTGTCAGTCAACGAGAGCATTGGACATCTGACGTCAGCGCGTGGGGCAATATCTCTATGACGTAGAAAGTATAGTCGATGTCAAATACTTTATTTAAGATATTGCGATTTTAAATATAAATATACGAACACATTCCACTTCCATTGATGATCTAACTACATGTATCTACTTTCACTTTCGATTTCATATTTAAAATACGAATTCCCCATTGAAACTTCTTGATTCTCCAAACCGCCCATACCTATTTCTGATAAATTCTGTGATATGTTCTCTGTTGAAGATACAATTAACCCTTATTTTAAAAGCAACCCAAGAGAAAGAGTAAAAATAGCCTTTATGACAGGTGACCCTTATACACAGGTTCAAATAACACGGATAAAGAACAAATGCGATAAAACTTTCACTGGCCATTAAAAGCAGTTGATTCATATAAAGGTGGCTTTTAATGCAGGTTCGATTTATCTTGTGATGATCTAATAAAAAGCCAAGCATCTTAATTTTTTATTACAAACTCGATGGTGAAACTGGGAAATATCCCTAACTGCTGATACCCATTACTTGTAAATATTGCGATAGATTGTTTGTTACAGATGAGAAACATTTAAATGGAATATTCTTTTACTCTGGTTTAAGTTTTACTCTTAAAAAAGCAAACAATCAATTAAAAGCGGTTTTAATTCAGATGACAGTTTCATAATTGTTTCATTGTGATATGGCTTGGGTTTGAGTCCTACTCGTTGAAGATTCCAGTGTGAGAAAGTTTGTCCGTTCAGTGGTTTTCTCCAAACAATATGATCTCCTCCCTTATATAAAGACTGAGCTCCTCGATAAAGTAAAGAAATCTTTACTGGATCGTAAAACTATGGTGTTCTGTTAGGCTTAAATTTGCACCATCGCTCCTTCGACTTAAACGCGAAAATGCAAGAATACGGTGGCAAAGGGTGAAGATATGATGGCGAAGAAGGTAGTTGCGAAGATACGATGGCGAAGGAGCGATGGTACTATCGCTCCTTCGCCTTCAAAACTTCGCAACTTCTAATGAAGGAACGATGATGCCAGTTTGGCCCTAACAGAACACCATATAAAACGCAATTACTCCATTCCTTTCATCTTTCAAATGAGTAAAGGGGACTAAAAGATTATTATTATTATTATAAAGCTATAGACTTTAATAAAAGTTAAAGGTTGTCTTTTTATATTACTATGTAGATTATACTGAACTCAAGCAATGGGCGATACAAACCAAGAAAAATGGGATCCTCGATATCAAATGTATGTATACGTTCATGGATATATACCGATAGGAGCAGTTAAATGGGAAAAGCGTATAATGCAGGAGGTCCCGTTTCGATTCCTTGTCCAACCTGGCATTTTTTCATTTCTTAATATATTCGCGTGGGCTTGATAACCCTCTAAAGTGCCTGGCTTGTGACGTTAGGTCCGAGGGTTGAACCTGTTTGACAAGGAGGGATGTAGCGGTTTGGATAGAGCAATTTCCTATAGTCTCGGAATCCATCGCCGATCCGTTCTTATATTTGTCATTTTCCTGTTAGATATGTATATTTAATAAATGACTTTTGTTGTCATTAAATTGTAGAACTGTATTTCATCACTACTGGTTTACTTACAATAACTACTCTATAACTTATAACGTATACACTACTCCATGACCCAATCATAACCATAACGCAAAGTAAAAGATTTGGAACTGGCAAATTAGGTGAAACACGTAATCTTCCACCAGGGAAATGAGGCTGGATGCTCCAAAAGAGTAAAACAACAATATTGTGATGACGGCTATAAAGCTTTTTAGAATGTTTTAAGTCTAGGATTACAATATCCCTGGGTCAACAATTTGTAGCAGCTTACTTCGTTGTAAAAACGTTTCGGTAGCTTTTACACAAGCTTTTAATAATAGCGTAAAATTGTAAAACAAATATCCATAAGCAGGAGATGCAGAATCGGTCTTTTATTTCAAACTGTCATTCAATTAATCACCAAATTTAAGATTACCAACAGAAAGAACGTTATCTTCATATTTGTATGCGAAGGTGGATGATTTGGCGAAAATATGTTGTCTATCATATTCATTTTCTTGGTGATACCTTCAGCATATACCAGGTATCTGTTCTTTTGTTTATGATGTTTGATCTACCACTCGTTTTATGATAGTATATATGATAGTTTCTAATTACTAGTAGATTTGAAAGACTTATTCACATTGCTTATATAGATTTGTCTTTTATTTTGTCATTTGTTTCTTTTTTTAGAGTTACGAATGCACCAGACTACAAAAGAGAGCGTCAGGAACTACACAGGAAATTTAAACAAATTATAGGCAAAAATGATGGAAGGTGTCCAATGAAGATTCTCATCATTGGATGCCCTGGTATGGGGAAATCATGTTTTGGCAACTCCATAATTACAGCAATGGTAGATGATAATGAGGGTTCATATCAAGAATATTTCACAACTGGCGCTTTCGACAATGGAAAGCAGGTTACTTTGAGATTACAAAGGTATGTTTGAGGGGTTTCTTTTAACTTTTCTGTTACATAGTTATTAAAGACTGTCTCATCATTTTAAGGAGTCCCAAAGTCCTGCATGAAACTTTTTTATTTATTGTTTTGGAAAAAATATGACTACAACATTCTGATCCATGTCCTAATAACTTTCTAATATTTCACAACTGGCGCTTTCGACAATGGAAGGCAGGTTACTTTGAGATTACAAAGGTATGTTTGAGGGGTTTCTTTTAACTTTTCTGTTACATAGTTATTAAAGACTCTCTCATCATTTAAGGAGCCCCAAAGTCCTGCATGAAACTTTTTTATTTATTGTTTTGGAAAAAATATTACTACAACATTCTGATCCATGTCCTAATCACTTTCTAGAAGCAAAATAAAAACTTAGTAACTGACAAGTTAGGTTAGACACTTGAACTTTCTCCGGTGGAGTGAGGCCGGATGCTCCGGAGTGGTAAGCACATCCCGTTTAGCTAGCCACACCCGCCACGTGTGTAATAAAAATTGTGTAAAGGAACATGGAACTTTGGAACGTCAAATATATTTAGGGCAATCCTAGACACAGAGACATCAAACTTATCAACAATACTGTGATGACGGCCATAAGTCTATTTGAGGGTCTTGATAAGCATATGCTTGCAATATCCCTGGCTCAACAATTTATTTGCAAACAGCCTGCTTCGTTCAAAAGTCCCCGCAGTGAGAACAAGCTCTACCATAGCGTAATAATTTGGAAACAAATACACCATAAACGGGAGAAGCAGGTATATTGGTGCATAGAAAAAAAAGTAGACAATAGAAAAATTGGAAGTCATCACGTTTGTCATAAAGTTTCAAATGTAGCCTTTCGTGGGCGTCATAATTGTGGGATAAGTATAAATATGAAACAGAACTTAAGGAAGCAGTCTTATCTTATATTTCAAACTCACTAGGATTGATGGCATTCACATAGTCTCCAAATTAAGGATTTTGCGACAGAATCATGATTTATGAGGGGAAATCATATGTTAGCGCTAAACGGTTTTGCTGGGACATTTGCTTAAAACACTTTTCTCTGACATCGTTCTTATGAGTGATTTAATATAGACCAAAAACTATGATATATTGGTGTTCATATATAAATAAATTCTGCGTAAATCGATGATGAAGAATTTTTGTTAAAACATTGGCTTTTTATGTTTATCTAACAAAGATTTAAATACAGCTTTTTCAAAATAAATGATTGTAAAAATGCAAATCAAAATATTTTGAAAAGCTAAATTACTAGTAGATTATGTATTAATTTGGTAGGGTGAATTTCCGATAACTTGTCATATTTTCTCAACGTTTTGGCTGGCGCTATTTGTCTTTTTTCAAATATAGATCTTGAAAGTCCCTAAAACTGCACGTTATAAAAACTTAATTTAATGGGATAATAGTAATTATTTATGTAATTATTTTATTATGATTTATAAAAGAATATCAGAAACATACATCCTTATTAAACACTGTATATAACACTGTCCGTATTTTAATTAAAATAAATGTTCTTAATATCATGTAAATGAACATGTTTGGCGTTTATCCCGTTGTTAACACTTTGTTTGTTGTGCAATGAACTGTAAAGACACAGCAGACGTTACACGATGAAGGATCCTCGCACAATTAATATCCTGAGTGCACTAAAACATCGTGCTACTTTATCTTAAGTATCACGGTGTTTTATTTATAATATTTCAGGTTCAGAAAGAATGATTACATCAGGGAAAAGAATACAAAGAACGAATTTTGCTGGCCTACTATATTTGACGTGGTTGGGTTCGAAAATATCAATACACCCCTTGTAAAAGAGATCCTTCTTCTAATACTTAATGGCTTTATACCTAATAATGAGAATCTGGCAATGGTTCAAGAATATGGTGACCAATATGGTCTTGAAGCTCTCAGGCAAAAGTATTCTACTTTTGATGAAAGCATGAGGATAGACAGGATTATTTTTTTAGCCAGTGCTGCCGAAAATGAAGAACTGCCTAATGAATTAATGAGATGTATTGTTGATGTGGCAAAACCAGAAAATGAACATATAGGTTATGTTACAAGAGGTAAGATAAATAAGTCAGTATTTTGTTTAAACAGTGGTTGATTGATTGTTTCATTCATTGATTGACAAAATGTGGTTTTACGCCCCGATAAGAATATTTCACTTTCATCAAAACGTCACCAACGATAGGTGAAGTGGCAGCAAGTTTGATATTTTCAGTGCCAATATACAGGGAGGATTTCTTTACGGAACTCAAAGTCGCTTTCAAAATAAGTAAAAAAAAAGCATTTTGTACAAAAGACTGAGTCCTTAATGGTAATACAGTCCAACCTTCCTTAATGGACACCTCTATATAAGGGTAGTCTGCTTATAAAGGTCAGTAGAATTGTATCCCAATTGATCTTTATTCATATTATTTTAACCTGTAACTAAAGGCCACTTTCATTGGTTCCCTTGGGTGGCCTTTATAGACAGGTTTGACTGTACATCACTTTATATTTATTGCTAGTAGTAGGGTTTTAGCATGTAATTTTCGTGAAGGAGTCGTCTTGTGTTCTAAAGCAACGGAAACAATATGCCTGTTGTTCTAAAAATAAACGCCTTATGTACGATAATGAGTCGCCTTTTGTTCTATTAACATGAGAGTTATTCTTAGTCAAATGATGTGCTCCTGAATTACCTGCTACCAATCAAATTACTCTTTTTCATGATCAAACATACTAATCCATGTTCGAATCACAATCCAAAAGCAAAGTTAAAACTTTGAAACTGACAAGTTAGGTTAGACACGTGAACTTCCACCAGGGAAGCGAGACCGGGTGCTTCGGAAGGGTAAGCAACTCCTGTTTAGCTGGCTACATTAGCCACGTATGTAATCAAAATTGTGTTAAAGGAACATAAAACTATGGAACATCAAAGATATCCAGGGCAATCCTGGACACAGAAACATCAAATTTATCCCTAATACTGTGATGACGACCATAAAACTTGATAAAACTTAAGGGGCTTGATAAAGACCTTCCTTATATGGAGAAACCGTATAATAAACCTGTATAATAAATAGAGGATCTTAGACGAGTGGGGGTTTAATATGAAATTTATTTAACGAGTTTAATGAATTTCATATTAAACCCTCACGAGTCTAACATAACTCAAAATACGGAGGCATAATGACATGTACATATTTTTTGATGCCATATAGAAACAGACGATTTCTATCTAGGTCAGACAAATCACCTCCAAATTAACTGCGCAAGTAAGAATATAGTTTTGGTTATAGTAAAAGTAAATTAATCACCTAGAAAAAAAGACATAATCAGTATGTAAGTTTAAATCATAATATTTTTCCGAATGCATCAAAATAATTTTTCAAAGAATCGGAAAGTCTTCAAAAGTCTAAAAAATAAACAACGGACTGACAGTTTTCATATGACGTCATTAGGCACGACCACTACGTAAATTAGAAGCGTGATAACTGATTACGTCACAATCAAGTGATATTACATGGGTACCTGTGTAATACGAAAATTATTAAACCGTTTTATTCCATCAATAAACAGGAGGGTTATGTGATATACAGTAGATACATTATCTTTCCATTTCATTATGAAATAAATTCTTAAATACCATTAAATATGTATTTCGCTTCCTTATGTTATTGAGTATTATTTTAGAATTGCTTTTTTTAAATATTTCTCGATATACAGCTCAGTAGATGATTAGTGTGGTATTTATGTTCAACTAACTTATAAACCAAGCTTAAGAAAACTAAAGATATAATATATATTTATAATTTTCGAATTTGATCTTTTTGCACAATATAGTTCACAATTGGTGAATTTTGTGCACAGAAATTCGTCAATAGTATTTCAACATGACTGGTTTTGTATGAAATTTATATTCACTATCGTTTTCATGTTTACATTTACATTAACGATTGCTGAGTCATTCTCAAAAAAATGACTATTTGTGTCCATAGTCAGTTTTACTACAAAGTATACTATAAAACATTTAACCACTGCGGTAGCTCAGTTGGTAGAGTGCTCGATCCGTAAGTGGGAGGTCGTGGGTTCGAACCCCGGCCGAGTCTGACCCAAGACTTGAAAGTGGGTAGTGACTGTTCTTTCGCCAAGCATTAGGCATTACGAAATGAAAGTCACGGTTTTGTCGGATGGGAACTTAAAATAAACGAGGTCCCGTGTCACGATGGGCTTTGCACGCTAAAGAACCCTGCTGTATAATGCCATCAGCGCAACGCACGGGCAAAATTTCTGCACCTTTGCCTATAGCTGGCGACGTCTCGATATAAGTGAAATATTCTTGACTGGGACGTTAAACACCATTACTCAACTCAACTATAAAATATTTATATTGCCTTATTACTAGTAGTATATAATACCATGCTAGATGCCTATTGTTCAGATTGATTTAATAATTGATTACTAAAAGTATTATTTTTTATTTTTTATTAATTATAAATCTGTCGAACTGCTATTTATAATAAGATAGCACCAACGTATGCTGCTCTAGTTAAGGGTTTCTTTTAACAAAAAGTATACATTAGGCTTGGGGAACTTGAGGGACAGACACTTTGCTAATGAAATATAAAAAAATAGAAAATATCTAAATGATTGTTCTTTTATATGAAAAAAAACAGAACCGAAAATTCCTATAAAATTCTAAACAATCCCAACCTGGCAATCAAATTTACCAAAAGAGCAGTTCTAGCGAAATTAAAAAAAATTAGGCCTTGACCGAGGACTTCCATCTCTGTCTGTATGCTGACATTTTCTGTATCATGCCCACGTCCATCCTTGTTGTTTTATTTCCTTTTCGACTGATCCAAGCATCCTCTGCTTTTTTACCAGGTGGTGTCCATCTAATTGCAACTGTTGGTATATCTGATGTTCCCATCCATAAGACATGACCAATCTACCATCATCTTTTCTCTCTGATTTGTTTTGAGATTGGGGCTGTTACAGTTCTTTCATAAAGTTCTGCATTTGTTACTTTGTTTGGCCAAAATATTTTCAGGATTCTGCGTAGACATTTAGTCTGAAAGGTGTCAAGTTTGTGTACGATGTTTTTGGTCACTTTCCAAGATTCTGCTCCATAAAGAAGAATAGCAATTACATTGGTTTTGAAAATTCGAAGTTTGGTTTTGTTTTTTATTGTTGTTGATTTTCAGATGTTTCTGAGATTTAAAAGGCTGATTTCTAGCAAAATATCTTTTGGATATCCTTGTTAAAAAGAACGGTAAAAACATCACTATAGATATCAACAATAAGGATACTAACACTCATCATTATTTAATGTTTTATTCATGCCATCCAACACGTACAAAAAGAAATATACCTTATTGTTTCGCAAAGAAGATATTATGCACAGTGATGGAAGATACACTTTAATACCATGTGTGGGTAGTTTAATATCTGACAATTGTAGCGTTCATCGCTAAATAATCAACTAATACCAGACCGCGTATTACAAGACGACTCCAATTCTCTTACAATAGAATAATACATTCATTCTAAACAAAAGCCGATTGCATTTCTCCATATATGGAAGGTATTTCAGATATTAAAAACATAATGAAGTGAGAGTAATTTGATTGGTAGCCAATGATTGAGGGGCACATCATTTAACCTAGAATAACCACTGACGTCATGCGAACAAAAGACAACTCATTATCTAACAACTCATGTTTTACAACAAAAGGTCACTCACTCACGGTAGGTTTTTTTCAGACCCTACTACTACATCTTTATTTGGAACCTTGTTCTTTAAAGCGATGTCTTTCATTGCTATTTTTGGGCTGACAAAAGTGGTAGAAAGTCCGTCTCGAGAGCGAAAAAACGTGAGTTCGCACCCTGACTAAGTTCAACATAAGACTTTAAAGTTTAAAATACTGTTTCCTCACCTGACGCTTGAAATTAAGAAAAGCCCAAGACTAAGTATTGACTGGTCCATCCGGTGTTAGGAAAATTTTACTAGAGGAGTGGTTTGCTTATCTATGCAACCTATTATAAATCTTTGAGCTAGCACCTTAAAATTTTCTGAGTGTTCGCTACAAGGTAAACCAAACTTGCACATCTCACGGATAAATGAACTTGATCTTCGGTCTAAACATTGACTATTTTTGTTCTCAAAGAATATCTAGAGCTCTTTGAAAAACTTCGTTAAAATGCTAAAATTAGAACTCTCTTGCTTTATTCGACGATACCTCAAATTGCATAAAAAGTGTGATTTTATTTTCAATGAAAGCTGTTAGGATTAAGTTAGATATATAGGTATCGGAGACGTCTTACTAAATGTTACATTTGACACATTCCTTTCCCGACATATTTCCATATATTATTACAATGCAAATTTAACATTTTTTCTCATAAAAAAGAAGTGAAGATGTTGGTCTCCATTATTATTTCCAATTAACATTTGCAACATTTAAAATTCACAAAATGTTTATATTTATTCTGTTTCAATAGATATCCCTTTATTTGGTGTGCTAACAAAAATGGACACTGTTGACCATAGAGGTGAGGCATTTCGTAAAAAAGAAATGGATTTTAAACTTGGTTTGGGGATATATGGCACACAAAGATATGGAAGTTGTTCGTCTTATTGTGACAGTATGTACCAACCCGACAAGGTGTGGGACGTCTTACCAAAATTAGACGTCCCAATTTTGAAATTCTTAATAGTTGTAAGTAATTGTTTTTAACAAAATTAATTATCTGCAACAGAAATCTATTAGAAGATCAGTTTTCCTTCATATTTTATTATCATCATTCCCGCCGAGAAATCGACGATGAAATATAGTAATGCATTCTGTCATCTGTTTGTCCGTGTCATTTGCGTCCCACAGTTTTTCGCACCATGTTTCTACAACCGTCTTTCATTTAGAAATGAAATATAAAATTGGCCCATTAAGGGTAACCCATAAACTTTGCCATACCTCTTTGTAAGATGAGATATGGAAATATCTGATATACAATTTGATGAACTGTAACAACTTCTAATGTAGTTGAACACCCAATGAAATCCGGACTTAATTCGGTGTTGACAACTTGACGCCAAATGAATTTTAATGACTGAGTTTCCAGGTAAAAAGCTCTTTTTTTGAATTAAAAATTAATTTATTCTCAAAATTTAACAACTTTATTTGACTTCTTGTCTGGAGCCTCATTTTTTTTATTTCATTAGGTACCCTTCTGGAGCACCCGGCCTCACTTCCCTAGTAGAAGTTCACGTGTTTAATCTAACTTGTCAGTTCCAAAGTTTTTACGTTGCTTCTGGATTGTGATTCGGATATGGATTAGTATGTTTGTTTTTGATTACCACAATGCACATCTTTTTTCTGTCAAATTCGATAACACTATTATTATTATTATTCTAAAGCTGTGCAAAATTTATTTTTTTGCTATTTGTAGGTCTGTTCACCTTGTGTGGCAACACATGCTTCTGGACAAAGTGGACAAAGATATTTTGAGATTCCATCATATTTGATTCGTATGGCCATACGAATGTTTGCTCTTTCCCTTTTAATAGGTATTTGTGTCATTTATTCGCCAATACAGTCTAAAGATGTTACGCAAAATTGCGGCAGGGTGTATTTGCATGATATACCCGAAATATACAAAATATGTAAAGCAAGCAGAAACAATGAAATAACTTTCATTACACGTACATCAATTTATCAGATGTGGGCGATTGTACTTTACATTCTTTTTGAGTTGAGCTTTGAACCTTTACTTGCCTTTTTGAATTTATTGTAAAATTTGCACTTTATTTATGAATAATGCAAGATGTGTGCTTTTATGTAGTTAAACAAAAAATTGAATACTATATTTCCCGTTATGATTAGTTTACACTAAAAATTATACAAAGGTTGCTATCAGATGTTTTGTTTTTTACTTTCCTTTGTTTTGTTGATTTTACGTTTTCTTACACTAATATCATTTCAGTAGCATTGATGATGATGATGATGATGATGGATTTCCATAGCCTATAGTTTCAACATTTATTATGTATATTTGTGATGGTCTTATGTATTAAATGTATCATTAGTGCATGTAGTAAAACTAAAAAAAAAGAACCTGAATACTTTTTTTCATTATGACCAATAACACTCGAAAGTCACTTTTTTGACATTTCACAATTATACATAGTTGTTTTCAGATGTTGGTTTTTTCAAATTTTCTTTGTTTTGTTTTTTCATTTGTTTTTTATACTCATATCATTTCACTAGTGATGATACTTATGATGATTATGGTGATGTATTTCTATAGCTTATGGTTTCAACATTTATTATTTATATTTGTGATGGTCTAATGTATAGCTTATGATTTCAACATTTATTATTTATATTTGTGATGGTCTAATGTATAGCTTATGGTTTCAACATTTATTATTTATATTTGTGATGGTCTAATGTATAGCTTATGGTTTCAACATTTATTATTTATATTTGTGATGGTCTAATGTATAGCTTGTGGTTTCAACATTTATTATTTATATTTGTGATGGTCTAATGTATAGCTTATGGTTTCAACATTTATTATTTATATTTGTGATGGTCTAATGTATAGCTTATGGTTTCAACATTTATTATTTATATTTGTGATGGTCTAATGTATAGCTTATGATTTCAACATTTATTATTTATATTTGTGATGGTCTAATGTATAGCTTATGATTTCAACATTTATTATTTATATTTGTGATGGTCTAATGTATAGCTTATGGTTTCAACATTTATTATTTATATTTGTGATCGTCTAATATATAGCTTATGGTTTCAACATTTATTATTTATATTTGTGATGGTCTAATGTATTAAGAGTATAAGTGCAAGATGTTTACGTACATGTAGTTAAACAAAAACAAAACTGAATACATTTTTTTCATTATGACCAATAACACTCAAAAATCCATTTTTTACATTTCACAATTATACATAGGTTGTTATCAGATTTTGTTTCTTTTTTTTTACTATCTTTTGTTTTGTTATTTTGACATGTCTCTTAATAACTTTTTACTATTTTTGATGATGATGATCGTGATGATTATGATGATGATGGTGATATTGTTTAACTTATTGTTTGATTTTGGAAATGGTATATTCTTTTAATATTTACATTTGTGACGGTATAGTCCGTCGGCGATATAGGTAAACAACTTTTACCTGTCCGCTTGACCTTTCATTAGGAATATTCATATAGGAGGATCTACCCAATACATGGGTAGTGTTGAGATCAAAATTAATACATGTACAGTACACAGGTATACTCTATATGATATATACTATACAAACACTTGTGCTCCCTATACATAGATATACTTGGTCCATGATAAATATTTAAATAAAAGGTCAAGCGGACAGGTCAAAGTTGTTTACCTTATTGTGGCCGATTGTTTATAAACAAAGGCGAGTTTATTTTACACCAATAGGTATTTATATAGGCAAACAACTTTGACCTGTCCGTTTGACCTTTAATTTAAATATATATGATGGACAAGTGCTTTTATATATAGGGATTACATTATTTTATTGCGTCTTTATAATGTGAACACTAATCAAGTGTCGTGTATATATTATGATTAATTGCAAATCTTAAATTTACCTGTGTGTTGAGTGGATCCCTCTATATGAATATTCCTAATGAAAGGTTAAGCGGACAGGTCAAAGTTGTTTATCTATACCGCGTTATCGTTTGACCTTCCATTGAGAATATTCATATAGGAGGGTCCACCCAATCCATGGGTAGAAATAGGAATCGCAGTTAATACATATGCAAATTGTCCATAATTAGTGTTCACGTCATTTGACGAAATATACACGCATGATCCCTATATCTTAAATTTACTCGTCGATAATGAATATTTAAATCAACGGTCAAGCGGGCAAGTTAATGTTGTTTGCCTATACGTATATTCACGCCTTCATACGCTCATTTGTCAACTCCACTTTTATATATCCCTATCTCTTAGTCTATCTGCAATATATAGACTCTTCCATGTCTATAAATACTCTGCCATAATATCGCTGACGGACTATAAAATGTATTAAACTCTCTCTGAGACCAAGTGTTAATTATAGGAGTATAATTGTCATTGCTAATATGACGTCACTCATCTATTGCGTTCGCTTATGTGGTTACGTGGTGTCAATGATTGGCTGTTCCAGCGATTAGAAATGCATGTCGCGCATAACAATGTTTTTAATCTATTTTACGCTTAAAAATCAAAATAAAAATTTCAAAACAAGCCAAATGTCATTATAAGTCATTATAAACGCCATTTCTAGAAAATTCAATGGTTAAATGTCTTATCGTTATAACTGACGGCACGGAGATGATTTGAATCATATTTTTATACTTCACACCATTGAGAACATTCACAAAAAACATGCAACACTATTGTGTGTGCATGTATTATGTAAAATATGTGTGTACTTCGTATGCAAATTGACGTTTTATTTATCACCGAGATAATATTCAAGATCTTTCACACTAAGTGCAGCGTGTATAAGGAAAAACGATCATTGGAGGTTTAGAATTTGAAAACTTTTATAATTAATTGACTTAACAGAGTTAACATTATATGGAGATTGTGATAAACTGTGATAAGGAACTATATTGGTAACACTTCCTTTTAACTCTGCTGGAGAGAAAGGAACAACGCTTATATTTCAAAGATTTGAATGACACATTTGAAAATCAATTAATCATTTACTTACATGAACCGAGTCGTTGCTAACAATCCTAATTTTGATCTAGTCCATAAATTATAACTCTTTTAATACATCAAAACGTATTTTGGATTAGTGTTGACAATGGTAAAAATTTTGACAAAATAGCCCAGTCTTTCGTGTGACGTAATGATGACGGAAGAATTTATTCTTTACGTAGGTGCGCAAGGGGTACAATGAAGGGTAGCCGAAAGGTCGAGTCGAGTTTAAAAGTTTGAATTTATGTCAAATTTTTTCAAAAGTTTGAAAATGCAGAAAGGTAGTTGACTTTTTTGGTCATCCCAGTTACGCAAAAATCAAACTGTTCTTGAGCTGCACTTACCTACGTAAATAGTCAACTCTTTCGTCATGACTACGTAACATAAAGAACCCCGCCATTTCGTAAAACAAATTGCCATTGTAAACACCCACCCATGTTATTTTTTGTCGCATAAAATGATATATGAAGCAAGGATGGAGCCGAAACAGGATTTCTTAGTAACGACTCGGCTCATAAAAGTAAAAGAATCATTGATTTGTACCCGTCATATCAAAATTCATAAAATATTTTGCGATCTTGCGTTCTCCAAAATAGGCTAAATAAATAGTAGTATGGAATGCCAAAACCAACGTAAACGATTAATGGGACACCAAAAAGTCTAATTAGGATTACAACTCAGCAAGTCACCATACTATTTTTGATGATGAAATGTCGGAAATTTAACTTAAATTTAATTTAAATTTAAAACTGTTTTATGTATTTAAGTGTGTGTGTGTGTGTGTGTGTGTGTGTGTGTGTGTGTGTGTGTGCAATCAAACCTGTCTATAAAGACCACCCAATGGAAAAAGTAAAAGTGGCTTTTATGGGCAGATACCCTTTATATACAGGTTCAAATGATATGAATAAAGAAAAAGAATAATTGAAATTGGGAAACAATTATACTGGCCTGTATAAGCAGGTTGCACTTATATAGAGGCGGCCTGAAAGGCAAGTTGGACCTAATGCATTTTTTTAAAATTTTATATCCATAGGTTATCTAAATGTTACCGTTCTATTTTAGTTATCATTGCTTTCTCGTATTGAACAACAAAACTGGTACAAAAATTATAACAGACGTTTGTTTTTTTAAGTTTGAAAAATATAATAATTCTATCTTTTTTTTCAAACCGTTCAATTTTAGCAAAAGTTTAAAAGCAATTGCCTCCCCTTACATGTGGACAGTTGATTTGAATGTTTTTTTTTTCATTTTGTACAATTGGCATGATTTAATTTTTTTTTAAACTTTGTTTTTGGTCATGTGATAGTTTTATTCAATTGTTTTATTGAATAAGACTTCAAAAATTAACGCTCGACAAATATGGATGCTTGGTGTTGTCGAGGACGCCACACTACTGAAGTTCCATAAATTAAGTGTACATGGTTTTTATTGTTTATTTCTTTTAATTGAAAATGTTTCCATTAAACTTTTAATAAAATGCATTTAAAATGCACTGGCCTAACCAAATTATATTTTTAATTAAAAACTTTATTGTTCAGTTCTTTTGTACATAGGGAAATTTTGCGAAAAGTTGATCAAGTTTATACACCAATTGGGCCTCATTCAAAATTACATCAGGGCATTTAGGGTGTTGTTTGGGTTTTGTCCAGGTGTGATCATCATGATTATTCCAATTACGACATAACATTTATAGTTGTTCCGAGTAAGAAGGTACAAAAGGGATAATTTTGACATAGTCAAATTTGTTGTTTTGTAAAAAGTTCAAAAATTGCTTTCTATGTACAGAATTATCATGAATGAAAAATAGTTTTCCCTATTATAGGTCAGTATATTTTGTATTTAGTTTTGATAAATTTTTTGTGAGTTTGTTGGAAAATACGACTTTATTCTTGCATTTTCCATGTGCACTGAGTTTGTGGAACTACAGTAATAATATGTATATTATTTACATGTGTTGATCTTTGGTTTTATCTTTATTATACTTATATACATATATGTTCAATTTGACAATTTTTTTCATTAATATACAATTTAAAGTTCTGTCCGTCCAGACAATTCTTGTCCGAGGTATTCTCCTAAAATATGAAGAAGTAATCACGGAATTCAGAGCAAAGAATCAACATTAATAGGAGATGCACATATCATTAACCCGAGTTTGACTGCTCATTTTTCTAGGAGTTATTGTCCTTTGAACATCATCTTAAGCACAAATCAAAAAATAAATAAATAAATAAATAAATAAATAAATAAATAAATAAATAAATAAATAAATAAATAAATAAATAAATAAATCAATCAATCAATCAATCAATCAATAAACAGGTTGGATTATACGAAAGACGGCATATTCGGTCCTAAAAAAGTGCAATATTTAAAATGCGACATGAACTTGTAATATCTATGTAACAATACATGGATTTTATTATTTTCAGTTTTATTTTTATACAGTGTTTGAAATGAATTGGTTTTGATTAAATTAAATGGGGACCTTCAAAGTGTTAACATGATACTCGATTCTGTGATGGGGCCTCCAAACTCCTTATGTTTTTAATTATATTTAAAAATAAAATACCAATATGACGCATTTTTAATAATCGCATTTATGGTGTACTTTTTGCTCTGTTATTGTAGTGAAATTATTTGTAGATTATGAAGAGAGTAGACATGTGATGTTTATACAATGTATAACGATATAAAACGGATACTGCGGTAGCTTAGTTGGTGGAATGCTCGCTGCGTAATTGGGAGGTTGTGGGTTCGAATCCCGGCCGGGTCTGATTCAAGACTTGAAAGTGGGTATTGACTGTTCTTTTGCCAAGCACTTGGCATTACGAAATGAAAGTCACGGTTTTTTCGGATGGGAACTTAAAAGAAACGAGGTTCCGCGTCACCATGGGCTTGGGACGCTAAAGAACCCTGCTGTAAAATGCCATGAGAGCAACGCACGGACAAAATTTCTGCACTTTTGCGTACAGCAGGCGAAGTCTCGATTTAAATGAAATATTCTTGACTGGGACGTTAAACACCATTACTTTTACTCACTAAAATGGATATTTAGATACAAGTATATGTATCAAAATCGTAAAATAATATGATTTGTTTATATTTATATAATGTTTATCTCTTCATTTATATATTATCAGACGCTTGGTCTTCTTTATTATCAATATTGTAATTCAACCTAAGTATGAGATCATTGTAATGTAGTGATATTTCCATATGCTTTTTTTAATTTGTTTTTTTTTACTTGATCAATGCATTAGAAAACTGTATGTGTTATTTTAATACGAAATAAAAAAAATACAAAAAAGCAAACTAATAATTATAATAATAATAATAATAATAATAATAATAATAAATAAGTAAAATAAATAAATTTATTAAAAAACACTCTTTCAAGCAAAACTGTATTCCTTTATTTTTATTTTATTTTTGTTATTTTTAATGATTATTATTTCAGTCAAAAATTATTTGTTCGATGTACTAAATAAAAATAAAATGATTTTTGTTTTGATTAATTTACATGTAATTACTAGCAGTGTATTTTGTTGACTGTTGCCAATGTGCGAGAGGTTAACATTTATATAAGTGTCATACCAATAATTATGCTACGCACGTTTTAATATTTCTGAACAACCATATCAATATGCAGTACCTAAAAATATCCAGACTGGTACACTATTTGTCACAAAAGAACTTCAGTACGCTACGGTACCTGTGTTGGTAGCGTGCTCGCTACCTACATGTATGTGGGAGGTTATGAGTTCGAACCTGGCCGGTTCTGCACAATCTTGAAAATAAAAAGTGGTTGTTCTTGCGACAGGTACTCCACATTTTGAATTGAAAGTAACAGGTCCTTAAGAAGAGACCTTAAAAAGTAATACCCTGTGTCATGACAGACGTGGCACGTTAACGGAATCTCTTTGCACATTACCCTAAGCGCACCGCAGGAGACAGTGATACAAATAGCCCACAAGAGAGAAAATAAGACATGCGTTCCACTCAAGGTTGTCAAACAGATGCTGATGAAGCAATTTTACACCTCAAATAGTATGATATCTTTTATATAAAACATATAGTTCTCGTAAATTTTTTCAGTAAAGTATCAGATTATTTATGTTCACAATTAATACGTTATGGTAAAGATTGTTCCCACTATGGGAACTGTATACAGCGAACCAAGCTACAAATAAATTGTTGACGCAACAAGAATATTGAAGGCCTCGGCTTATGTTCGTTGTCACTATAATGTTCATTAGTATGATGTTTCTATATCCTAACTATATTTGACGTCCTATAGTTCAATGTTCTTTTCATTCCCCCGCACGACGGGCGTAACTAGTTAAAAAGGAGTTGTTTACCCTTCCAGAGCACTCGGCCTCACTTTTATGGCGGATGTCTATGTGTTAAACCTATTTTGTCACCTTA
The DNA here is from genome assembly GCA_021292105.1 of Anadara kagoshimensis. Classification (NCBI taxonomy): domain Eukaryota; kingdom Metazoa; phylum Mollusca; class Bivalvia; order Arcoida; family Arcidae; genus Anadara; species Anadara kagoshimensis. The sequence continues at coordinate 33,051,526 of CM037873.1, read as the reverse complement.
AAAGTTTTTCTTTTGCTTTAGACATGAATTGGTATGTTTGATTTTGATTATATAAAGCAAACTTGCATATTTCTATTGTCATGTGCTACTTTTGAATTTTTATAAAAAATACTTTTGAATGTATTATTTCATAAATATTCAAAAGTAGCACATGACACTTTTATTTGCACGCAAATAATACTTTCTGACTTTGAGTCCAAGTTTAACTTTGTGTTAACGACCATATCAAGTCAAAGGACAACTTATGCTTTATTTTTTATCACACTAGTTCATGTAGTTACTATACGATAAAACCGGTGTACAGCTCAACCTCTTTTTTGGTTCATATGGCGTTGAACAATTGTTAAAGCTGAGACTGCTGTATTTGAAAATAGCCTACACGATTTGCAATGATAGATGGACAATGTATATTTTAGGAAATAATAAACATTTACCCGTTGTATACTGTCGAATAATACACGGGCCGGAGTTCACATGCGGAAGAATATATCACGAAGTGGCTTTGCCACATAGTGATATATTCGCCGCATGTTAATTCCCCTATTACCTACATGTGCTAGTATGAAACTTAGTATATGTAATACATATAAATGTATCTACATTATATTTTATTTTCTTAAAGTGTTTCGTCTGAAAATAGATAGATAAATAAATAATTAAATAGATAAATAAATAAATAAATAAATAAATAAATAAATAAATAAATAAATAAATAAGACTGAAAAGTAATCTTGACCCAATAAGTACCCACAATGTAATTGAATAATGATTGATGCTAGGTTGAATTATAGTATTTAAATAAATAAATAAATAAATAAATAAATAAATAAATAAATAAATAAATAAATAAATTTTGAAGCATGACCTTGAATGCCGCAACAATATACACTTTAAATATTTTAAATCTTTATTTTTTTTTTATTTTTATTTATCTTTTTTTTTTTTTTTTTACTTTTTTTTTTCTTTTTTTTTTTCATTGACAGACAGTGAAAAAAATTCATGTCATGTCTATCAATTAAATTTATTTATTTATTTATTTATTTTTATTTATTTATTTATTTTAAATATTTTATTTTGGAAAGTAACTTTATAAGGCAATGGTTTGTTACTTTAGTTAAAACGTTTGAAATAAAAAGGGATTTTTTCTAAAAAGTAATGAATCGTTTACCATTTCATATGCCATTTTTTATGAAATCAAAATAAAAAAAATATGACAACCAAAAAAAACCGGATAAAATTATTGAAACCATACAGATATTTAATGTTAAAGTTTATATTATATATTTTTTAATTCACATTCTAATACTTTACAATATTCTCTAACATTCATACATTTCATTTATCAGTTTATAAGTTTGATATTATCTTGTATATTGAATAAGTTTGATGAAGTTTGTGTAATTGATAAAAACGATACTTGTAAATTCTTAATGTTATCGATGGATGCTGACCATAAAGGGGTTCATTTGTCGTTTGTCGGTACGTGTCATGTATTGAGTCATCCGGTAATGTTGACAGGTGTGCGGAGGTATGTGAATTACGGATACTAATTAACAGATTAAGACTTCAACACCATCATCTTGGTAATACATTACGGGATAAACAATTCATCAATGAGAAACTTTTTAATAAACAGTAATGTAACATGTAGATATGAGGAGCATCATATTTCTTTGAGCAAAAATTGGGTAAGGGAAAGAATAAAATGTAATTGTAATCGCCATAAGTACATCATAATTTTGGGTTCGTTTAATTAATTAAAATTAGTAAAATGTAATTCTGTCAAAGGCAATTATATACATGTATACAGAATATATCGATTCAATTTTCTCCCACATCGGCGTAAACTTTATAAGTTTGATACTATTTCAAGAAAAGAACAACTGATAAAGTTCTTCCACAAACTTGTATGTATTCAAGATTGTTTTTCTAGCTATAGACTGCCTATTATTAGTATCATATCCTTGTCCTTATAGCAAACATAACCATTTTTTTTTTCAAAGTTTAAAATCCTAAACAAAATGTATTAATTATACTTCTTTAATTTGGTTTATTCATTTTTATCATCTTTAATTTTAACTGTTTTTTTATTCTTGATAGTTTTAATTTCTAAAATATAAAAAATTAACATGTTTGACTTAAAGAAAATATAAATTTATTAGTAAGCAAAAGTTTTGTCACATAAAATATATATTTATTCATGAATTAATGTAAATATATCCCATTTACGGCAATGTTTAACCATTTAAAAGCGTTACCAGCCTTAGACCTTTATTACGACTGCCCCCTCGATTGCAAATCACGTTCAATCGCGTCCAATCTCGTAAGGTCACGGGCCTTGCGCATGCGTAATAAACAATGTTAAACTCCTCTATTCTAACATGACTTAGATAAAAAATATTTGAATAAACATTGCGAACTCTTTCTTCGGAAGTATATTTTACTATCTATTTGCAAAAAGGTTCATCGATACAATTCGGCTGTGGTCAATACCTCCATTGAAAAAAAATATTTTATGAATGAAAATTACGTCACAACCATTGTTCGCGATACGTAGCATGACGTCATAAGATGAGCAAGGGAGTACGTCATTAAAACGGAACAGTGATGGATTTATTGTTTTCTATATCATGGCTGGCTTTTTCATGTTTTACATGAAGGAAAACGCAGTTCATGTTATAATTCATGATATTTGTGTAATCATAATACTTAGAATAAAAGAACACAATAATCCATGTCCAAATCTCAAAGCATAACTTAAAATGACATATAAGCTAAACAATGATACTTCAACCAGAAAAAAGTGAGGCTGGGTGCTCTGGAAGGACAGGCGCGCCTTGTTTAGCTAGCTACTTTAGGAACCACTGTGACTGTGACAGTGAAATTCTCTTCATATTCATAGAAAATCAAATAAAATTGAATAAAGTTTGATATTTTTCACTTACTTGTACCTAGTCGTAATAGGAAATCTGTATGCGCATCCACGATTGTCATAAAATATGTCTGTAGAAAGGAAAATGTTGGCGGTATGGGGATTTTACACATGCAAAAATGACGATGTTTACACCGGAAGTGATGTCCTTGGTGATGTTTTACGCCATATGCGCAACAGAATCCGCCATTTGCATGGTTTTTCAACATGTTAAATCACCATAGCACCAACGTTTTACCCTATGCAGATATATTGTGGGCTAATCGCAGATTTCTTATTACGACTAGGTACAAGTAATTGAAAAATATCAAACTTTATTCAAATTTATTTGATTTTCTATGGACATGAAGAGAATTTCACTGTCACAGTCACAGTGGTTCCTACAGTACATCTGAAACGTGAGTGAAAGGAACATGGATCTATATGAAGTCAAATATGTACATGGTAATTTTGCGATATGATATTGGTTTGGAAGATAACTGTTACTTCTGTTCATTGCTGTTTTTTGTCACTCCTTATGTACAGGGCAGAATTAATGACAATTTCAAAATTTTATAGAAAATTAAATTTATTCGTTTTGCTTGTAAAATTTCAAAATTCACCAATGGGCTTCCATAATTTGTATTTATAAGACACAATATCAGACATAAAAAAAACTATTCATAACGACTTATATATACAAAAAACAAAGTAGAGGTGAATAAACAGAACGTTATATTTAAACAAAGGTAATAATTTTATTATTTTGTAAAACATATCCAAATATAGAAAAACCACATTGACCTGTCCGCTTGACCTTATCATGGATCAGTTCATTTATAAGTAGGGAACCCAGGTGTTCATTTCGTCTACTACATCATGGGTGATATTTACTTCAAGAGAACTTTATATAGATATTTATTTTCACTGACGGTTTTACAACTTATAAGTGTATATACAATATAATACAATATTTGACAATGTTCATGAAAATGGTACATTGAAATGTTCAAAAAGTAAGCACGCGAACTGCGATCATATGACATGTATTAAGTTGAATCATAAGGTCAAATGGACAGGTCAATGTTGTTTACCTATGCCCATCTGATATTCTAAATATAAAAAGACCACATTAAAGATTTCTTCAACTACATGTAAATCAAGAGGCCCAAAAGGGCATGCATTGCTCAACTGGCAGATGAAATGTATTGCTAGATATGAAACATGTTTTTGACAAACGTTGTTCCAGTTTGGGAACAGTTTTAAAATTCCTGATAAATTGTGGATATATCCACACTTTCTTTGAGTAATATATGCCCTGGATATATTTTGACGTCTCATAGTTCCATGTTCCTTTCACACAATTTTGATTACACACGTGGCGGTTGTAGCTAGCTAATCAGGAGGTGCTTACCCTTCCGGAGCACCCCGCCTCACTTCCCTGGTGGAAGTTTACGTGTTTAACCTAACTTGTCAGTTCCAAAGTTTTTACTTTGCTTCTGGATTGTGATTCGGACATGAATTAGTATGGATGGTCTAGTTGTTTGAAAGAAGATTTTCAAAGAATCGGATTAAAATTTAAGCTCACTTTCATAATTCACAAAACTAAGGTCAACTAAACATTTCTCTACAAAACCTGTAACACATAATAAATGACCCTGATTCTATAATATATTTCAAATTTTAATAAAATCAGAAAAATAAATATGTTATGAAAGTTTATTGGCTTTTGCTTTTAATTTATAAAAACAGGAGCCATCTTGGATTTAGGATCAGGTCGAATATAATAAACTTTACTCTGCTCTAAATACCTAGGGACCTTCTACACCAATTTTGGATTCATTAGTCAAGTGGTTTTAGAGAAGAAGTTTTGCAAAAATTGGCTATATTTAGATGCTAATTTGCATATTTGCTAATAACACGCTAAAGAAAAAAGTTATGGAAAAAAGTGTTACATATATTAAATGGCCAGAGTTCTACATTCCATATACAAAATTTGAACTAAATTGATTAACAAATAAATAAGTTATGGCCATGTTTCGATATTTTACTAAAATAGTAACAGCGGACATCTTGGATTTGGGATCAAGCCGAAAATCACAAACTTTAATCTACTTCGCCTAGGGACCTTCCACATCAAATTTTGGTTTCATTTGGCCCAGTGGTTTAAGAAAAGAAGTTTCGCAAAGAATTGGCTATATTTAGATGCTAATTTGCATATTGCGCTAATAACACCCTAACGAAAAACGTTACTAGTATATAAAACCGTTATATATATTAAATGGCCAGAGATCTACATTCCATATACAAAATTTGAACTAAATTGATCAACAAATAAATATGTTGTGGTTATTTTTCTGGGTTTTTTTTACTATAAATAGTAACAGCGTCCATCTTGGATTTGCGATCAAGCCGAAAATCACAAACTTTAATTTACTTTATCTAGGGACCTTCCGCACCAAATTTGGTTTCAGAGAAGAAGATTTAAGTTTACGCACGCACGCACGCCAGACGCACGGGCACACGAACGCGTCGCCATGCCATACGCTCAGCTGTTGGGACTCACGGTGTTCGGTTATGTACCGGTATGTTTGTGTTTGACTTTTGGGATTGTGATTCGCGTATAGATCATTATCGTTGATTTTGTCTTTGATTAATTATAATTTTGTTGTATCGTTCCATTTGTCATGTGACCGCTAAAGACGTTAATAACAAGGTTAGACGAATGCATGTCATTATAATTTACAGAAATGTTTTCATGTTTAGTCAAATACTAAGCCCGTTTTCTGTATATCATATATCACTCACTCTTTAATAAAACGACATTATATAGTTACTGACCTTGGTTGAGGGAAATATGGAGGATTCTCTCCCCTTTTACTCTCTAGGCTCGGGAGATAAAGTTCTTCAAGGGGAGAGAATCCTTCCTCCCCTTTAGCCTCTCGGCTCGGGAGATAAAGTTCTTCAAGGGGAGAGAATCCTTCCTCCCCTTTAGCCTCTCGGCTCGGGAGATAAAGTTCTTCAAGGGGAGAGAATCCTTCCTCCCCTTCAGGCTCGAAAGATAAAGTTCTTCAAGGGGAGAGAATCCTCCCTCCCCTTTAGCCTCTCGGCTCGGAAGATAAAAATCTTCAAGGGGAGAGAATCCTCCATATTTCCCTCAACCGAGGGCACTATTTACTTTATTATACCGAAAAAGTCCTTCTCCATTACCTTTTTTTGAAAATCTCTCTTTAAAATGTATAAAAAAATTTTACGTGCCCCTAATCATAAAGGAGGGGTATGAGTACTAGGTAGACTAGTGTCCCTAGTGCTGAATGTTGCTATATCCGATGGCAATGTTAACCGCTCATTCAGACATTGTTTCATACCACGTGATTAGAAAACAACCACTGATAGTTTAAGACTTTTAGGTCAGTTATAATTTGAAGTTATTTCATACACTACAGACCTGTCGAAAAAATTAACACTGATCTAAAGGAAATGGAGTCAACTGCCGAATATCCGAGATGTGGAAAAATAGTACCAAACAAAGCTGCCATGAGATAGATAGCATATGCCGAAAACCTGCTTAGATAAAAGAAATAGCTCTCGATTCTGTCCGAATACGTAAGCTCAATGTTAAACTTTGACAGGTCCGTACTGTATCATGGAAAAACCTTGCTGTATTGATATGACGTCACTGTCAAACAATACAATAGCCACTAACAAATTACCATCACAATCATTCCTTAAATAAGATTTTGCTAAGCTTAAATCTGGCAAAATTTTGGGTATTGTCATTAATTTTAATATACTCGAACATCGAGGCTATCATTAGAAAAAAACACATCAAACTTATAACATTTGTAATGAAGTTTGGCAAATATAGGCATTCATAATTCTAAAAAGGATTGCGTGATTCGCATAATTTAAGTTAAGGAAGATTTAAGATGATAATTGATTGCGAAACCCAGACCTGCACTCTTAAGGATATGGAAGTATACGCAAGTGAAGATAATGTTGAGACATACAATATGTATGGTGTTCTGTAAGGGACCGAATGAATTCGCATTATCGTTCCTTCGCCTTGAACGCGAAGAAGCGAATTTGCGAAGAATGATTGCGAAGTTGCAAGGAAACTATTGCTCCCATGCCTTCAAAACATCGCAAATTCGCCTTCACAACTTTGCAACCTCGCCATCGTATCTTCGCAACTTCGATCTTTCGCCATCGTATTTTCGCAACTTCGCTTCTTCGCGTTCAGGTCGAAGGAGCGAAGGAGCGGTAATGCAAACTTGGCCCTAACAGAACATCATAAATACGTGCTTTTGGAAATATGTTTTTTTTTTATTTTCCCCGCCTAGGTCTGACCCAAGGCTTGAAAATGGGGTAGTGACTGTTCTTTGCCCAAAACACTCGGCATTACAGAACTAAAAATAAACGGGATTCCGTGACACGGTGGGCATGGCGCGATAAAGAACCCTGCTGTATTAAAATTAATGCCATCGGCGCAACCGTCACAGGCACAATTTCTACAGTTTCGGCTTAAGCTGGCGATGTCTCGATATAAGTGAAATATTCTTGATTGGGACACCATTACTCAACTCCGGTCCTTTTAATTTTACACAATTCAAAAGCGATACGGTAGAGACGTGTCAAGCGTTAAATGTCAAGTAATTTTTATTTATTTATTTATTAATTTATTTATTTATATATTTTTTCTTTTGATGGGGGAAGAGTTTAGAATACGTACAATAAAGGTTAACCGAAATTTCCTAGACGCAAAAACAAGCGTAATATCGAAATGATTACTGGCTTAACGGCTCGTAAATAATTGCAATGCGAAATCCCGCATGTAGATATATACCCTTACAAACCTGAGGGGTATACCTGTTATTTTTGTCATTTAAACATTTATTGAAATACAATGTGATGACAATCTAACAACGCTGTAGAAATATGATGAATGGATTTGTGAAAAATTGGGTTTTGAGGTAACTTGTGGGAATAAAGACACAAAACATATACATGTACACACTTATAAACAAGCAAAGGAATATCCTTTAATAAATGCAGATTAAATAAAAAATGACTGTCTTAAATCGAGTTCAGTCCAGCTAGCAATGACAGTGACAACACCACAGTAAATGAATATCGGCGAAAAGATATTATGGCCAAAAACACACAATGTATATATATATGGACCAATAAGACCCCATTGTAACTTAGTGTGAATAAGTGGAATGTTACTTTTACATATATAAACATTGCTTGTATTAAAAAGAGCATTGTGAGAATTTAAAAGTAGCATACAACATATTTTTATAAGTTTTATAAAACTTTTGTGCAAGTTGTGTTAATTTTCATTCCGTAGTGTTCGTTCAGCATACCGGTTTAAAGTTGATGTAGTGTTTTGAAAACAATGTGATAACATCAACGACATATGAATTACCGTGACAGTCTGACAGTAAGTACAAGAGATTGAAAAAATTGTCAGTAGCACCAACTGCAAAAACAAAAGCAAAAACATAAACGGAGTCTGTTAAATTCAACAACCTTATTTGTGAGCCGTAAAAAAATTCTAGTTTCAAAACCAAGTTGTTATTGTTGAAAATTCAACAAACTTATTTGTGAGCCGTAAAAAATTCCAGTTTCGAAACAAAGTTTCTAATATAATTGAAAATTCAACAAACTGATTTTTGAGTTGTGCAATTTTTTTTGTTTTGATACCAAATAATAATTTGGATTCAATAGGAGTAAGAACTTAAAACTGAAATCAAAATGTTTTTCGATATTTTGTAGACTTCTACTGGATTTACTATCTTAATTATTTTAGTTATTGTTTTCACAATACTGTGGTTGAGCATTTGCTGACCCTCGGATATTCCTCCAGGCCCACCAGTGCATATACCAATAGGGAGAAACATGCTTGAATTTAGACCTAGTAATATTCTACAAAAATTCCGAAATTATGGACATCATTATGGGGACGTGTTTAGATTGAAGATAGGAAGTAGATGGTGGATAATTCTAAATTGGTATGCAGTATGTACGAGAAGACGAATATTTAAATAAGTTTACTAAACAAGATAAAATCACGTGCAGACATATTTCACCGAAACGGTTTGCAATACTAGTGGCTTCTGAATATTTTTAGTAGCTGACCTGTGGAAACTGAAACACTAAGCTTACGAAAAGCTCAATTAGCTAAATCTCGACAATTCCGACAGCTGTATCTATCCCCATTGGCGGCTTTTCGGCACTCATGAACTATCCATATGTCGGCAGCCTGTCAGCGACTCATTTTACTCATCTTCGATAGCTCAGTGTTCAATTTTCGACAGTTCATTACTGTCTAATGTATATTTATAGTTATATAATTATAAATTGTCTGTGATGATCGTCGCAAGAAGAGACTGTACTCCATAGTCCACTTTCGTAATTATTATTACTGATGATGTTATGCGCATGCGTCGGAAATGGTAGACGTCTTTCCAGATCAACAAGAAAGTGAAAAAGAATCTAGTGTCATCGTTGCTGTAAATGGGCACAAAACATCAAGTCAGACACCAAATTGTTTTGGAAATACGTGAACTCAAAGTTTAATACAATGGCTGAAATGGGAAGATTTGAGAAGGGAAATGGAATTCTAACAGAATCTGACCAGGAAAGGAGCTCGTTACTAAAGTCTGTTCTAACCCCCCTCTGTCAATGCTTTTAATTCCAATCTTAACAAATTCTGGTCAAATCACCCAATCAAATTCAATCCCAACTGTAATATTAGATACGACCATGCGCAACAAATAGTACCATCCAGAGAAAACTATAAAGAAGCATCACAGAAGTAGAACTGCTTACAACGATATCGACTAGTCAACATAAGAAACATAATGAATTTTGTAATCAGCACTGCAATTAATTGATTGATGGAATAAATGCGTCGGAATGAGCTTTTACGTACCACTCAACAGGTTTTCACTTATATTTTGTCGTCACCATCTAAAGATGAAGTGGAAGAAATTTTTACCTTTGCCGTCCGCACAGGGAAGGTCTTAGGCGTCTCACGCCTGTCGTGACACGGGGATTCGGGTTTTAAGGTCTCTTTCGAAGGACACCGTTTCTTTCAGTGTATGGCTACCTATTTTGATTGTTGGTCAGACCCGCCTGGGGTTCAAACTCTCGACCTCCCAGATACGAAGCGAGAAGTCAATTAAGCTACTGCAATACTGATGCCTATTAAATACAATGTACTTGTAACGGATAATGCGCATATACATGTAGATAAAATATAATAAATATTTATTTAGATAAATTTTAAAGCACGTGACACATACTGACCATTATAACTAACAAAATCATGTGACACCGTTCTTTTATATTGGCATTTGCAAGGGGAAGGTATTGCTTTTTATATATTTTCGTATTAACATAAATTGTTTCTTTAACAGATATCAAATATATGCTTCTGGTCACTGATTATTCGTTTTATTAACACAATTTTAGAAATTTTGGTTGTTTACATGTACTATTATGATATGATATAATTGTTATCCTGATCAACAGTCTTTACAAATTGTTTTAAACTTTTTAACATTTAAAAAACATATTTTTTTCTTGAATTGATTGTGAGATGATTAATGTGAACATATTTTTCGTTCCATGATCTAACAAAATACCAACCGTCTACTATTACTTTCGATTTCATATACCGTACAGACCTGTCAAAAGTTTAACACTGAGCTAACGGAAATGAGTGGATCCCCGGTTGCCAAGTGACCGAGAAATTGATAGCTAAGAACGAAAAGCTACAGAGAGATGGATGGCAGATGTCAGAAAGTTTATGGCTAACGAGGGCCCGAGATGACCTGTCGATTTGACACTTATTTGTTTTCTTAGTGTTAAACTTTAGGCGGATCTGCACTGTTTAACACGATGAAACCACAAACTGGGGCTTGTTATTTTAGACAAAACAGCGAAGTTATTCCTTGGTGCTTTCTGATTCGGCTTAGAGTGTCCACACAGAAGAGTTCTACTTGGTTATTGTCTATAGTAACGAGTTTCAGTGTTGTTTCAAAGTGACCATATAGATTTACAGTACAGACTATCAAAATGTAACGGTATATTTATCCCCCCCCCGAAACATTTTCCTAGGATAATATTTTCGTGTGAGATTTGTACCAGGATATAATGTTTTATCGGAAAATTTTATTCAAGTGTAATATTTTACTGAATAAGCCAAGGCATTTATTTCACCGGATAGATTTTACCATGAAAATTATATCCTCCCGGAAATATTATTACCCGGATCAAATTATAGATTACAAAAACACTGAGAGAAAAGAAGTAGAAACTCGGGCGCTGAGTGGTAGAGATAAATACATATTATATACACAGTGTGTATGTACCACCCTCAGTATCAGGTCGAGTCCTTTTTTTGTAGTCGTATCACTACGAGTCGCGCTTGCGCGACGAGTAGTGATACAGCTACGAAAAAAGGACGAGACCTGATACGAAGGGTTGTACATACACACTGTGTATCTGATATTTTTATCTAACATTTCCTATTAGATAATTAAAATAATAAAAACCCAATACTTTATGTGAAAAAAAAATACATTTTACCACAGAAAACCACTGAACTATGTTATGACATGTTTTGTAGTAATGACGTCATTGTTTACATTTGACAAATCGGAGATTCCACAATGACGTCACAATGAGAAGTGCACGTGTACTTTACCGCCAATGTTATATCACCACAGTGTGGTGATACAAGATTCTGTATCACGCGTGTTCGATAAAACTTGTATTTTATCAAATACAAACAGAAAAACTAGTCTAATGTTAGATAAGATGAAAAGCTCGTGACGGAAAAACTGTCGAGAGATATGATAATAGTACAGCTAGCAGCTACCGAAAAAACTGTTGAGATATAGCTAACAAGGGACCTACAGTACAGACCTATCGAAAGTTTAACACTTATCTACCGAATGCGTGCTAAATCTCGGGACAATCTATGGTTAGCTTTTATCCAGCTGTTATCCATCTCTCGTTAGCTTTTCAGCTACTAGTTGTCCATATTTTGGCCACTTAACAACCGAGACTTGACTGCTTTTAATTAGCTCAGTGTTAAACTTTCGACAGGCCTTTACTGTAGATGAGCTACAGGTACTTCGTAAGCTTGGTGTTAAACTTTCGACAGACCGTTACTGTAGTTGAACTACATGTACTTCGTAAGCTTGGTGTTAAACTTTCGAGATGTCTGTACTGTATAGATAACTTAACTATTATGTAATATGTGATAGTTATTTTAAGATGTAAGGTTATCTTACAATGTCCTTATAAACTTCCAAAGTATAATGGGTCGTCTCAAATTATATAAAAGGCGAAGCCTTTCGTGCAAAAATTTGTGACAGCTCATTTTACTTATTCATAAAGACATTGGAAAATTAACTTTTACTTATATTTACAATATTTATAAAAATTGATTTTATTGCACATGTTTCATGTTAATTTAAAAACAATTTTGAAATGCGCTGTTGATCATAAAAATGGGTTGGCTCTTGTCAGTCAACGAGAGCATTGGACATCTGACGTCAGCACATGGGGCAATATCTCTATGACGTTAAAAAGTATAGTAGATATCAAATACTTTATTTAAGATATTGCGACTGTAGATATAAAGATCTAATGAAATATCAACTTTCTACTTTCACTTTTGATTTCATATTTAAAATACGAATTCCCCATTGAAACTTCTCATTTCTCCAAACCGCCCATACCTATTTCTAATAAAGCTGTGATATGTTCTCTGTTGAAGATACAATTAACCCTTATTTTAAAAGCAACCCAAAAGAAAGAGTAAAAATAGCCTTTATGAGAGATGGCACTTATTATGCACAGGTTCAAATAACACGGATGAAGAGCAAATGCGATAAAACCTTCACTGGCCTTTAAAAGCCGTTGATTCATATAAAGGTGGCTTTTAATGCAGGTTCGATTGTATCTTGTGATGATCTAATAAAAAGCCAAGCATCTTAATTTTTTATTTCAAGCGCAATGGTGAAACTGGAAAATATCCCTAACTGCTGATACCTATTGCTTGTAAATACTGCGATAGATTGTTTGTTTTTAAATGGAATATCCCTTTAATATGGTTTACGTTTTACTCCTAAAAAAGCAAACGATCAATTATAAGTGGTTTTAATTCAGATGACAGTTTCATAATTGTTTCATTATAATATGGTTTGGGTTAGAGTCCTACTCGTTGACAATCCTAGTGTTAGAGAGTTTGTCTGTTCAGTGGTTTTCTCCAAACAATATGATCTCCTCCCTTATATAAAAACTGAGCTCCTCGATAAAGTGAAGAAATCTTTACTGGATCGTAAAACTATAATGTTCTGTTAGGCTTAAATTTGCACTATCGCTCCTTCGACTTAAACGCGAAAATGCAAGAATACGATGGCAAAGGGACAAGATATGATGGCGAAGAAACGTTGGCGAAGGAGCGATGGTACTATCGCTTCTTCGTCTTCAAAACTTCACAACTTCTAATGAAGAAACGATAATGCCAATTTGGCCCTAACAGAACACCATATAAAACGCAATTACTCCATTCCTTTCATCTTTCAAATGAGGAAAGGGGACTAAAAGATTATTATTATTATTATTATTATTATTATTATTATTATTATTATTATTATTATTATTATTATTATTATCATAATAAGCTATAGAGTTGAATAAAAGTTAAAGGTTGTCTTTTTATGTTACTATGTAGATTTAACTGAACTCAAGCCATGGGCGATGCAAACCAAGAAAATTGGATCCCTCCAGAGGAAATGTATGTATACGTTCATGGATATATACCGATAGGAGCAGTTAAATGGGAAAAGCGTATAATGCAGGAGGTCCCGTTTCGATTCCTTGTCCAACCTGACATTTTTTTCATTTCTTAATATATTTGAACGGGCTTGATAACCCTCAAAAGTGCCTGGCTCATGACGTTGGTTCCGAGGGTTGAACCTGTTTGACCAGGAGGGATAGATAGAGCAATTTCCTATAGTCCCGGAATCTATCGCCGATCCGGTCTTATATTTGTTATTTTCCTGTTAGATATGTCTATTTAATAAATGACTCTTGTTGTCATTAAATTGTAAAACTGTATTTCATCACAACTGGTTTACTTACAATAACTTCCCTATAAGTTATAACTTATACACTAACCCATGACCTAATCACAACCATAACGCCAAGTAAACGATTTGGAACTGACAAATTAGGCGAAACACGCTATCGTCCACCAGGAAAGAAAGACTGAATGCTCCAACAGGGTAAAACACCTCCTGTTAAGCCAGCTACATCCATCACGTGTGTAATCAAAATTAAGAATGAAAGGAACATAGGACTATGGGAAGTTCAATATACCGAAGTTAACCCTAGATAAAGGTCACCATCCTTTTTTAAAATATTGTGATGGCGGCCATAAAACGTTTTTAGAGTCCTTATTAGCCTAGAATTGCAATTTCTTCCGTATCTGCTCATGTAAGATAGGGTGTTTTCCTATGTGAGATACGCATTTCTCGTATCTCGGACAGAAAAATCTCATGTGCACACCAGTACTAGATTTTTCTGTTTTGTCCAGTTTGTCTGGTACTGCCTCACGCAACGATTGAACAATCAGAATGACGTATCCTATCATTGTGCTTGACGTCATCAAAACAAAGGGTTTCTTTATTAATTTTTCAAAATATGTGGTTTTTTTTCTTCAAAATATTTTATTGTCAGCGTTGTTTTTTTATTTGCGTTAAATATAAATCGTTGATATCTTAAAATTTTGAAGTGTTGTCGATCGGATTGTTTTCAAAGAGCGGATTTGTACAATGCATACATCGCCCAAAGGAATCATGTGCGGCAAGAGGCTCCATGAGGGTACATGTTTTGTTTTGTATTTATCACAGATATAAACATTTTAATGGTACGAGAAATAGAATCTGTCACCTGTTTGTGACCGATACATGTTGATCTCAGTCTATTAATCTCACATGGCCACGTGACCTTTAGTGACGTTACAATCAAAAGACAATTACATGACGTCACCATGTGGAGAACATGACGTCATCTTGCGGGAAAACGACATCAAATTCTTCACAATAGACCCCTTTCACATTCAAATGCGCATGCCCTGTATCTACTGGCGACAGCCAAATTTCTAGACTAAGTCTCGCGCGAATTTACAAAACCTCGCGGGATTTTGTTCCAGGGGGCAAGTGCGCGAGTGAGACAATGGCATAAAATGGGCTGCCAGGCAAACATTAAAAAAATGTCCTTCCTCGCAAAACGACTCAGATTAGATCGGTCTGTATTTTCAAGAACTATTTTCGACCACATGATTCACACAAAAACAATAACAATAATGGCGGCGCCCATGTGTTTTGGCGAAAACAAGATGGGTTAGGACTAGGCCTAGCTAGTAATCGCGATTAGAACTACGTAACAGACCTATCCAAAGTTTAACACTGAGCTAACGAAGTTGATTCGACGCTAGAAAGAAAAAGCTGTTGAGATAAGCATAGCAGCTGCCCAAAATGGCTGAGGTATATACAGCTGATATACAGATATATGTAAGAAACCACAGGAATTAGCCAGATTTGGGACCAATATTCGGTAACTTAGTGTTAAATTTTCGACAGGACTGTATTTTATACACACACGAACGTTAACCGAACTAAAGCTCTTTATGATAATTCATGATTGTCACATAACACTACCGCTAAATCTTGTAAGTGGAATAATTTTGGTTAGGTCATACCGCATCATGAATGATTTAGGCAAATATTTTTCTGATTTAGGTAGATCTAGTAAAAATAAGATTTTTGTATTTTAAAGTTGAATTGATATTTGGAATCTTCCTTCCTTTTAAACAAAACTTATTTTTCCACTCCAAATCAGCAACATTTAGGTTAAAATTTTTATTTCTTCAGAGTATTACATCAGTTCACCAAAACTCCATGTGTACACAGAGTTAGGGCTGGGTACATGTAATGGTACTTTGTTTCATTATATTGCAAAAAAAACAAAAAAAAACTGATGGACCATACATATTAATATTTAAAATAAGCACATTTTCCACAAAAAAAAAAAAAAATAATGAAAAATAAATAAAATTAAAATAGTGGGCTAAATCCAAATGACTGCCTGGTCATGTATCAAAGGATCACCTTCAACCTGCCAACAGTGGTTAGAACATGAACCTATACAGACACTGGGACAGTGCTGAGCTATCAGCTGTAATTTCCAAAACTGCAACAGCCTTCTTTATTTTCAATTTATCCACCTGCATATATACCATATATTGGTGCAAAGAAGAGTCTAGATTTGCATTCTCTGTCAAGTATTGTATTTTAATTATTTATGACTGAATAAAGCCATCTTACCAGTTGTATGGAGATAACCAAACCATCTTACCAGTTGTATGGAGATAACCAAACCATCTTACCAGTTGTATGGAGATAACCAATCTATTATAAAGAATAAGCCTATATGGCACAAAGACAAAGTGGTATTCAGTTTGAATATAAATAACAGTATACACCACACCAATCAGTCTTCCTTGGTCAACCATTTCTGAATGAGGCATTATCATTGGCAAAAAATTGAATGCAAATTTGGTTTTATGTTTTTCAATGCAGCTCAACTGTTCAAAGTGTATGTACAGCAAAATAGCAAGAACCAAGCTGAAAATCAAGAAGATTGCTTCCAAAATCAACAAATTTATAATCAGTCAAATCACTGAAACTACTAAATCCCAACTGAATTTAAATGGACATGATTGTCATTTAATTTTAATTTAAGTGGGGATTCTTTAAAAGTATAGTGTTGGATTTACATATTTGATTCCAGTTTTACAATCATTTCTCAACTTATAAGATTTTCCTTAATTGAAATCTGACAACTTTTGACAATAATTTTATACAAATAAAGTTTCAACCATGAAGAGTTGGTATTTACAATCCACTGGTAAATAGATACATTACTGACTTGCCAATATAAGCTTACATAAATACTAAGAAGCATATATGGAGCCTGACTGCCAGTACATGTATGGAATAATCTTTGTAAGGGCAGTGCAAGCATGCATACATCTTGGATGCAGTATAGCTTTGACTGGCCAGTATGTAAACAGTACAGCTTTGACAGACCAGTATGTTTACTGTTTAGCTTTGACAGGCCAGTATGTATACAGTATAGCTTTGACGGGCTAGTATGTTTACAGTTTAGCTTTGACGGGCTAGAATGTATACAGCATAGCTTTGACGGGCCAGTATGTTTACAGTATAGCTTTGACGGGCTAGTATGTTTACAGTTTAGCTTTGACGGGCTAGTATGTATACAGCATTATGCTGCATAGCTTTGACGGGCCAGTATGTTTACAGTATAGCTTTGACCAGCCATTATGTATACAGTACAGCCTTGACGGGTCAGTATGTTTACAGTTTAGCTTTGACGGGCCAGTATGTATACAGTATAGCTTTGACGGGTCAGTATGTTTACAGTTTAGCTTTGACGGGCCAGTATGTATACAGTATAGCTTTGACGGGTCAGTATGTTTACAGTTTAGCTTTGACGGGCCAGTATGTATACAGTATAGCTTTGACGGGTCAGTATGTTTACAGTTTAGCTTTGACAGGCTAGTATGTATACAGTATAACTTTGACGGGTCAGTAGCTACACAGTATAGCTTTGACAGGCCAGTTTTTAAGACAGTATAGTCTTGACAGGTCAGTATGTTTACAGTTTAGCTTTGACCAGCCAGTATGTATACAGTACAGCTTTGACGGGTCAGTATGTTTACAGTTTAGCTTTGACCGGCCAGTATGTATACAGTACAGCTTTGACGGGTCAGTAGCTACACAGTATAGCTTTGACGGGTCAGTATGTACACAGTACAGCTAAGGCTGGCCAGTGCAATTGTGCATTAATCTTGACTGGTCAGTGTAAAACTCTTTTAGTAGATTTTAACAAAGAAGGGTAAGCGTGTTTTTTCTCTTGGTATGCCAGTATAATATTATATTATATAGATACTGTCAGGCTATAGCTAGCGCAAGATTTAGTAAATCTTGGTTGGGCAGTGGAGTATGATAAACATATATCTTAGCAGCTAGAATAAGGCTACATGGATACTGCTAGGCCAGAATAAACTGGTTTGGTGGGAGCAGACATGTATGGTATAGCTTTTGACAGGCTAACATTGGTCCAAATAATAACATGTTAAGACACAAGTTATAAAAATCAAAACAATGGATATAATGAAATAAAAATTATTAAATGATGTTTTAGTTTTGAAGGCACCTGTAACAAGTACTGTTCAGACAGTGGACTCCTTCACTGAAAGCTTCAGTGTTGAATATGAGATTTTTTCAGAATGGGTCATTTTCAAAACTTTTGTCTAAAACATCATGATATTAATATTTTGCATTAATGTTCTATCAATGTGCCTTCTAGAATAAACACCGCCCTTCTTATGTTCTGTGATTCATTATTTAACAATGGATCAAATAATTTCTTTCTGTTCTACCAAATGACCACTTGTCGATACCGAGGGAAAGGAAAAGACAGTCTCACCCCGTCGTGGTTAGTCTGTTACTGTCCCGTCACAACTAAACCAATATCGGGGGAGGGGTATCCTAACCTGTCACTGTGTCAGACGACACTATCTGGAATGGAATTAAATGAGTAATATAAGTTTTAATGGCTACCGCTTTTACAGGTGAACATAATCGTTATTCTCGCTTTGGCTTTACGTCGATGGGTGGTCAAATCGGCGACACATTTATGTTTAAACCAGTGAACATCGAACGTCCATGCTGTTTACTATGTAAAGCGAAAGTAGACTTTCCCCCTGAGCTGATAAAAGAGTTCCGATTTTAGGGGAGATAACCGCGTTTGGCAAAATTTAGCGCGTGCGCATTGGAATGTGAAAGGGGTCTATTTTAGAAACTTTGAGTGCGTTTCAAATCATAAATATTGGATTTTTTAATGAACCATTTTGTTTTGTAGTTTATACATTTTGTATAAACTAAAATCCGGTACGATCCATCCAATGGTCATATTTATTTTAAAGTATCGAATTACAAAGTTAGATTTTACCAACATGGCGTCAATGTCTATGTTCATCGTACTTAAAGCCAAATATTGGCACTAAAATGGAAGAAAAATAATCCATTATGGATTTATCCATGTAGGATAGGGAAATCGTACCCTCGAGGTTGAACATTTCTGGTCAGAGACTCGGCAAACCTCGTCTCTAACTGAAATGTTCAACCCCTCGGGTGAGATTTCTCTATCCTACATGGATACTCATAATGGATTCTTATAATCCCTGGGTCAACAGTTTATTTGTAAGCAGCTTGCTTTGTAGTATAAAGTTCTCGTAGTGTTTTAACACAAGCTTAATACCAATACGTATTAATTGTGAATAAAATACACCATAAGTAGGAGAAGCAGGTATATTGCTGCATAGAAAAGAAAAACCGAATATAGAAAAAATTGAGTCATCACGTTTGTCATACAACTACAAATTTAGCCTTTTGGGGCGTCACAATTGTGGTAAACATGTAAAGTGTAAATGTGAAGCGGAAGTTTAAGAATCTGTCGTATCTTTTTTTCAAGCTCACTAGGATAGATGTCATTCACATGATCTCCAATTTTAGGATTATTAACATCTTCTATTTATTAGTATCTGTACGTGGAGTCGGATGATTTTGCGACAAATATGTTGTCTTTCGAAAACATGTTCTTGAGATACCTGCAGTATATATATATATATATATTTTATATAGTTTGGAATCCGATCGGATACGTAACCTTCCACTCGTTTTGTTATGGTATTTGTGGTTTAATGCAGTATTACACCGTTTAATTTACATCAGGCATGGTACGTAGGTGGTATGTCATTTTAACATTTTAGATCTAAAACAGGAGCCGTTTTTCCAATTGAAGCCCAAGTCCCCAACTTTGCTTCTTTATAATTTTTAATATTGTATCCATATTGCCTATATAAATTTGTCCATGCTTTTGTTATGTTTTTGATTTGATTTAAAGAGTTCCCATGCCAGCAGACAACAGGGAACAGCGACAGCGACTACAGGCACAATTAAAAAGACTTATAGGAAAACAAATTGATGGAAGATGTCCAATGAAGATTCTTATTATTGGAAGCCCTGGTGTGGGGAAATCTTGTTTTTGCAACTCCATGATTACAGCAATGTTAGTTAATGAGGATCCATTACATCATATAGAATATTTCACAACTGGTACTTTCAACAGCGGAAGGCAGGTTACTTTGCATTTAGATAGGTATGTTCAAGGGGTTTCTCTTAAAATAATATAGTAACGCAAAGTTCTTCAATAAGATTTGTTTTTATCATTCCTTTCAGAATGATCTCATAAGTTGGAATAAATGTAAAGCAAAACTATAGTTTGTCAGTGATGCTGACATTGATGAGATAGGTAAATTGTTACTAATGTAGGGTTATCGGCGTGACCTTATCAGGTGAAAAGTCAATAAGCAATCATGCACGACACGGGCGCTTACAAAGAATACGTCCTTGCCTGATGTAATCGGATTCAGAGATTAATAAAACACGGTCTCATGAAATAAATTACTAATCACTAAATAACAGTCAACATTCGAGACTGACGGTTAGGCCAAGACTTAGTGACTGTTCCTTTGCCTAACTCGGCCTAACTATCCGATGCCCGTGTCGGGGTATGTCTAGCAGACAAAAGAACCATCCGAGATAAAAAAAATATTTAAAATATTCTATACTGTTACGCAAAACCCCTTTCAATCATCAATGCAAATATATATATATATATATATATATATATATATATATATATATATATATATATATATATATACAACTAGTTTCATTGTTATTCATCAGGAGTCATATTTTTTGGATTATATACTTACCTTGTGCAAGACTTTTTTATTATTTGAAATATATATATATATATATATATATATATTATTATATATATATATATATATATATATATATATATATATATATATATTGTGTGTGTGTGTGTGTGGTTGTAAAAGGTAATGGATGTGTTTTCTGTATTTTAATTTAATTTATCAGGTTAGGAAAATATGATTACATCCAGGAAAAGAATATAAACGAAGATATTTGCTGGCCTACTATATTTGACCTGATTGGTTTCGAAAATGACAATACAGAACTGTTACAGGAGATCTTACTACTGATACTAAATGGCTATATACCTAGTAATGAGAAATTGCCAAAAGTAAAAGAATACGGTAATACGCACGGTCTTAAATCTCTCAGACAAAAGTATTCTACTTATGACAAAAGCATGAGGATAGACCGGATAATCTTTTTAGCCAGTGCTGCCGAAGACCTGCCTCTTTATTTAATGGACTGTGTTGTTGCTGTGGCAAAGCCAGAAAACGAACACAGAGGCTATGTTACAAGAGGTGAGATGCCTTAGCCCGTATTTTGTTTAAACAGTAATCGACTGATCGATCGATTTATTCAATAATTAATTTATCACCCTATTCATTCATTCATTGGATATTTCTTGTCAAAAACCTCCACTTGTAAATATGTATCGAAACGTGAAAAACTTAAAATGAAGTGGCAAACATTTTGACGTTTTCGGTGCGTCTAGGTCAATATACAGGGAGGGGTGGTACTTAAATTATGGAGAAGCCGTCAAAACAAATAAAATTGCGAAATTCCACTTAATTTCATTGACGATTTGGCATGATTGACAGACAATTTTTTATTGGAAAATTCTTTTCTTCAAAGCGATACATTGCTTTTAAATGGAATTCGTTCATTGTTTTTTTCGGCCGCCTCGGTGGCTCAACGGTAGAACATCCGTCTCGAGAGCAAAACACATAAGCATAAAGTTTCAGATACTTCTTTCTCGCCTGGTGCTCGGAACTAAAAAGACAGAGTATCGACTCTGGTTCATCCAGTACCAGAAAAATTTTGATAAATGGCATGGTATGTTTGTATGCAGCTTACTTAATCTGTGTGAACTAGCACCCCAAAATTACCATGGGTAATGGGTGCTAGTACAAGTAGAGTATAAAACGCACCCGCACACCTCGTAAACTTGTTCTTCCATCAACAAATATTTGCTTTTTTGTTTAGAGATAATTCACAGAAGCCTTTGGTGAACTCCGTTATAATGCAATATATTGAACTTTTTTGCTTAGTTCGACGAGAGCCCAATTTGGAAAAAGTGCACTTTTTCAAAGAAAGTTGCCAGGATTAATCAGATAAAGAGGAATATGAGATGCCTCACTAAATGTAGCACTTAAAACATTCTTTTCTCGATATATTCCTGTATATCATTATAATGCAATTTTCATATTGCCACTAATAAAAATTAATTACATTTGTTGGCCTCCATTTTTATTAACAGTTACCATTGGTTACATTTAATAAATGCTTACATTTATTTTGTTTCAAAAGATATACCTTTATTTGGTTTGCTAACAAAAATTGACACTGTTGACCAAGGAGGGAATGCGTTTCAGGATAAAGAAAAAGAGTTTAAACGTCGTTTGGGAATAGATGGTTCAACAAGATATGGACGTTGCTCTGCATATTGTGACGGAATATACCAACCCGGAGAACAGATGTGGAACGTTTTACCCAGACTAGATGTGCCCATTTTGACATTCTTAATAGCTGTAAGTACTCCTTCTTAACAAATGATTTGCAGACCGATTTTGACACCTTTTAGATAATCAATATTTCTACATATCTTAAATCTATTCCTCGTCTCGCGAATCATCGGCGACAGGAAATAATAATGCATTCCGTCCTCTGTCTTGCGTGTCTCCATTCGTCAACCTTTTTGTCCGGATAAGATCCCCATATAATCTTTATTTTAAAACACATATTTGATTAAAACTGGATAAAAAATAAAACTCCTGATGGCACAAATGCATAGTACTTAGGAAAACTGGAATTCCAAGATCTATTTTTGCACCTAGCACTTAGTACCTAATTGCACAAAATATATATGCGCAATTGTATTAACAAATAAAATAGTTACAGGTGAATAACAAAGAACATCATTTAACATGCTCACAAATGTTATTCTAATATCAGACACAAAAAAAACTATATTAAAATCATTCAAACGCTCATAAAAACTTGATTGATATATTTGGTACGAGATGGTATTTTGAACGAGTTAGTAATCAAAATGGAACGAGTTGACAAAATTTAGTTGGAACTAGTTGATAATTACACGAGTTGACTCGTATTTGACGGACAACTCGTCATACCTTATCGTAAAATGAGATACCGAAATTTCTGATTAACATTTTGATGCACAATGTACGGCTTGGCTTGAAGATGTAATTTAAGTTCCAATTACACTGTTTTTATATTATTAATTTTTTTATCATTATTATTATTGTAAAACCGTGTTCTGTGTTTTTCTTGCATTGGTAGGTCTTTTCACATTGTGCTACAACAGATGCGTCTGAAGAAAATGAAGCGCCGATTACTTCAACAGGTTCTCAAACGGAAGAAGAAGTAGCCGAGAGACGAAAACCTCTGGAGATTCCGTCATATTTGATTCGTATGGCCATAAGAATTGTTGCCCTTGCTCTTTTAATAGGTCTTTGTGTCATGTATTCGCCAATACAGTCTAAGGGTGTTACAAATGATTGCGGTATGATTACAAATGTAAGATGGAAACCTGAAATACACAAAATATGTAAAGCAAGCAGAAGCAATGAAATAACATTCATTACATATACATCAGTTTATCAGATGTTGGCGATTGTATTTTATATTCTTTTTGAGTTGAGCTTTGAACCTCTCTTATCTTTTATGAATATATTGTGACATTTTAGTTATGTGTACTTACTTAAACACAAATCTAAATACTATATTTTCCAGTATGATTAATAACACTTGTATAAATATTATATTAGGTTTGTTATCATATGTGTTCTTTACTTTCCTTTGTTTTAACGTTTTCTTATACTCATATTATTTCACTAGTTTTGATGATGATTACGATGATGATTACGATGATGATGACGATGATGATGGTGATGATG
This sequence comes from Anadara kagoshimensis, assembly GCA_021292105.1. Taxonomy (NCBI): domain Eukaryota; kingdom Metazoa; phylum Mollusca; class Bivalvia; order Arcoida; family Arcidae; genus Anadara; species Anadara kagoshimensis. Next base: position 33,027,509 of record CM037873.1, on the reverse strand, counting down.
ATGATGATGGTGATGGTGATGATGATGATGATGATGATGTATTTTTTAATATTGAACTGTGATGCTTTTAAAAAAAGTGTATACTTTTTTTACTATTTTAAATGTACGGTACATTTAATGCTAATTTTATGTTCTTTAACTATAGCATAATTAATTGTTTTAATATGTATTAAATAATGAAAGTGTCTCATAAGTCAGTAATGGCTGGGCATTAATACTTTTAGTAAAAAATATTTTCCATTTTTATGAATGTATTTATTAGATGTGTATCAATGTGTGATACTATAATAAAATAACTTATTCTTATTATTATTTATTAAAATGTATTTATATAGTTTCACAATCATACATATGTTGCTTTCATATCTTTTTTACTTTCCTTTGATTTGTTGTTTTTACTTTTTTCTTACACTAACATCATTTTAGTATCGATTTAAGGAATGATTGTATTTTTTTCTATCTATGGGGTCATAGACGCGAAGCGGTTTATGCATACGCTTGCACCAAATAATTTTGTCTATGACCCCATAGATAGAAAAAAATTACAATTATTCCTTATAATTAAATTCAAAAAGAAGTTCAATATTCAAAACATTCATGTAATCTTTAAATCATACACATGAACAAAAAACCATCGCATTAAAGCAAAAAATGGCACATTAATCTAAAAGCGGAACAGGCTGATTGCCAATGGCAACCGCCGGTAGCTGTGCACAATATGACGTCAGCTAATATGACGTCAAAAAATTCTGTCTATGGGATCATAGATACAAAAAATTTACAACACTGGATAGTATTAAAATTTTAATTATATGGTGATGTATTTCTATAGCTCATGGTTTCAACTTTTTGTGATGGTCTAATGTATTAATTGTATTATTCGTTCAAAATGTTTACGTACATGTAGTTAAACAAAAAAAACTTTATACAATTTTTCATTATGACCAATAACACTCTAAAATCCCTTTTTTACATTTCACAATTATACATATGTTGTTATCAGATTTTGTTTCGTTTTACTTTATTTTGTTTTGTTGTTTTGACATGTTACTTAATATCCTTTTACTATTTTTGGTGATGATGATGGTGATAATGTTTAACTTATTGTTTGATCTTGGAAATGGTATATTCTTTTAATATTTACATTTTTACGGTATAATCCGTCAACGATATTGTAGCCGATTGTTATGAACAAAGGCGAGTTTATTTTACACCAATAGGTATAAATATGGCCTGACCGCTTGAGATTTAATTTAAATATATATGATGCGCAAGTGAATTTATATATAGGGATTATATGTATTTTATTGCGTCTTTATAATGTGAACACTAATCAAGTGTCGTGTATATATTATGATTAATTGCAAATCTTAAATTTACCCGTGTGTTGAGTGGATCCTTCTATTTGAATATTCCTAATGAAAGGTTAAGCGGACAGGTCAAAGTTGTTTACCTATACCGCGTTAACGTTCGACCTTCCATTTAGAATATTCATATAGGAGGGTCGACCCAATACATGGGTAGAAAAAAGAATCGCAGTTAATACATATGCGCATTGTCCATAATTAGTGTTCACGTCATTTGACGAAATATACACGCATGATCCCTATATCTTAAATTTACTTGTCCATAATGAATATTTAAATCAACGGTCAAGCGGGCAAGTCAATGTTGTTTGCCTATACGTATATTTACGCCTTCATACGCTCATTTGTCAACTCCACCTTTATATATCCCTATACCCTAGACTATCTACAATATATAGACTCTTCCATGTTTATAAATACTCTGCCATAATATCGCTGACGGACTATAAAATGACTTAAACTCTCTCCGAGACCAATGTTAATTATAGAAGTATAATTGTCATTGCTAATATGACGTCACTCATCTATTGCGTTCGCTTATGTAGTTACATGGTGTCATTGATTGGCTGTTTCAGCGATTAGAAATGCTTGTCGCACATGGCAATATTTTAAATCTATTTTAGGCTTAAAAATCAAAATAAGATTTTTAAAACTATAACCATGATCTGTCTGGAAATGACTTTTATAGTGCTATATTTACATTTATGATGTTTGATTGCATTAAACTCGGTTTAAGACCAAATGAAATCTTAGGCGCTAATGTGACGCCATTCATCTGTTGCTTATGCCTATGTCTGTGACGTCATTAATTGCTGTTCCAGCGATTGAAATTGCATTTCGTACAAACCAGTGTTTAAAATTCATTTCAGGACTTGAAAAACAAAAATAAGACTTTTAAAAAATGCGAAATGCAAATTTAGTCTGGTAGAGGATTTTGAAAAAACCGCTTATTTTTCGATGTAGGGAGGACAACGTGTTCAAAGGTGGCAAGCTATGTGATAACCTTCTTTAAACTTTACTTTGGTAGAATCGGCTTGTTGCCAAGCAAGATTTCACCCAGGGGCCATTGTGGGGGCAGCTAAAGGTCAATGGGTGCAAAGTTCAAGTGAAAATGCCCATATTGACCTATACACAAATTCAAGATGGCTTACAGAAGTTTTTCTTTATACATTTTGTCTTCTAAATAAGTAAGTGGTATCTTCAAATTAAAAGAAAGTCATATCCAACTAATTCAGTCACTTATTTTCAAAGTTTTCCATGAAAAATAAGATTAGATGCTTTCACACAAATTTGACCTTTACAAATATGATTAATTGTGGCAAATAAATACTAGTATAAACACATTTGTGGATTTGAAATTGTTTAACAAAACTTTAGACTTCTGTTAAAATAATTTTACTGAATCATATTGCCCGTATTTATATAAAAATCCACTTTTAAAAAAAGAAATCAAAGTACTGATGGTACTGAAAGATTTGATTTAGTAACGAAAAGTTTATGGTGGATCCCAAAACAAGGTTGTTTTGAAACATAAACACAAAAGCGACCTTGGGAATGGATAGGTCACACCATCAAGACACCTGCCAACAACATTACAAAACTTTGAAATGGAACACACAAGAATAAAAGACATCTTGAGACAAGTTTTCTGGAATTGAAACAGAGGGGGTAAAATTGCGCAGAACAGAGCCAGCTTGAGGGATTTTGTCGATGGACTAACCTCCACTGGGAGTGAAAGGCATACAGTACGCAAGTTAGTGAGACTAGCATCATCCGTGTCCTATAGGTGACGGGAGATCTGGAAAAAATACCAGGTATAACTAAATGCAGCCAAACATCAGTTTAATAATGTGCACGTTGAATATGTAGGTCGGTTGCATATGATGTTGGAAGCACATTTTCAAGTGTACTTTTCCCCTGAGAGGAACAGTTTACATCGTAGATGAAAAATCCTCGCTAGGTACATTCAATGAAGGCATCTGCACTCACAAGTTCAGAAAAAATCCCTCTTGCAAGAGTGGGAAGAAGATCTGTGTTTTCCGTGCAAACACGGAATGCTGTATTTAGAATGTCCAGAAAGTTAATTGATAGTCTTACAGTCTGTAATTGCATGAAATACTGGGAGCTTATTCCTCTCCAGAGGACATAATTTTATGCTATGAACAGGGACGAACTTTAGATGTCCCGGTCTGGAATCATACTTCCTCATTTAAAAGCAACAGAAGAATAAGTCATCAGTATCACGACAGACAACAACTTTTCTTTTATAGCCTTGCATGTAAGCATCAACACCATGGGGAACAATTCTAGTATCGTCTTCCTTGTGTAAAGCTTTAAAACGGTTACACTCCTTCTGTGTAAATTAAACATGCTGTCTGTTGGACCCCCTGATACCCTCAGCTAAGCAAAGAAGTGTCTTGGATTACTACAAGATCCTATTTGTTTTCTTGGTGACTGATAAAATCTTACCAATTTGATGGCAGAGGGACATTTTAATTATCAATAATTCTTCTAACAGAACGGGGATCTGATCCTCTTTTATCTCTAGATGGTTTCACCTTTGATGGATTAGTTGTCATATCTATCATAATGACATCAATTTTAATACATTTATCTTTCGCATGGATAAAAACAGTTTGTGCGTTTCCTAACTCGCCGAATGTATTGATGCCTTTCCGTTTTCCCGGTGCTACAACTAAAGTTTGACCATTAATTATTTTGGTAGTGATGTCTCCATGCAAACTTCTTCCCCAGGGATATTTTGAAGATCCGACTCGTCGGCTGCAGATAACAAGGGTCCTGGTGTATCAGGTATAGACAGCGACACTAGGAATAGTTCGTGTTTCAACAGTTCACTAATATTTCCACCAGAAAAAGAGAACACACTTGATAGAATTATACAGATACAGTCAGTATAGCTATTTTGTCTTGTCATCTGGCAACAGGACCACGAACAATACTAGTTTTTATAAATAAATCTGATTTTTTTCACAAATTAAACTTATATATTTTTTTTTTGCTTAAATCTTACTTTGAACTTTAACTTTTCTAAGACAATTACATGTCAAAGGATCATGAACAAAACTTAACTTTTTGGACTTAAGTTAAGTATTTTCCTGATGTTCACGATTATTCTTGGGCAGCTACCTTAGTGCGAGTCTGAATGTGACTTAAACACAGTTTTAATGAGAAAATTATAAATTGATTGATTGCATGGGGTTTTACGGGCTTTTACTTATTTCAGTCATGTCAACACGTCACCAGCTATAGGTTAAGTGGCAGAAATTTTTACCTTTGCAGTGAACTTAAGGAAATGTGCAGGAAAAGTCCCTAAACATGTTACACCCGCCTTGGCACGGGGCATCGGATTTTAAGATCTCTCTCAAAGGATCTCGTGACTTTCGTTACTAAATACCGAGTGTTTGGCAAAGAACAGTCACTACCTTATTTCAAGTCTTGGTCAGACCCAACTAGGGTTCGAACCCAGGGCTCACCACATACGGAGAGTGAGCGCTATACCAATCGAGCTACAGTAGGGGTTTTTAATGAGAAAATAACCTTTACCAAAATCATGTCATGCATTGCTGAAATGTAAATTATATAAATCATGTTGCACTACAAGATGTACGTGTAGGGCATATAATTTAAAGTGGGTGGCTGTATGCACTTGCAATGGGACCGTTGAACCGTTGATTGGTTGAACCCTTTGAATGATAATGCCACATATAGTGATATTGATGAATGAAAACAAATCGTTAAATGTGACTGATATATTCCAGAGATTCTCGTGACTATGTCTTGCCGATTACAGTACTTGCGGTACTTTGATTTTAAACTTTTAATAAATTTCAAATTATTAGCTGGGTTTAAACAATATATTTGTTTTAATCACAGCCATGTATTTTCAAAAGAATTATATTTTAGCATTTTGATTCATGCTTTGATGTTTAATGTATACTTTTATTTTATTCTATCTTGAAGCTTGTGTCAGAATTTTGAAAAATAACATTGAAATATTTAAATTTTAGCCTAAACAGTCTAAATTAGCTTCCTAGTCAATGTTAAAATACATGAAATGCTATGATTGCATGAGAACAGATTTATTTGATTTATTTAAATCTCAGAAAGTATATATTTGGACAGCTATAAACTAATAAAGATTAATTTTTGGGGAAAAAACACTATCTGACCTTTGACCTTTTATCTACTAAACCAAGGGTCGATCAGCTTGGCAACAGGTTGATTCTTGACCCCTAACCTATGATGATATAAAACAGCTATGTTGCCAGCTTTGAACACTCATGTCCCCCTATTGTGAAATTTCAATTTTTTTCCACCAGACTAATTGACCAACGAACTGTCTAGAAATGGCGTTTATAGTTGTCCCATTGAGGTGCAAAGTAAAGTAATCATAATGCGCGCTGAGACATTATTCACATTGTTTTGCAAGGCAATAGCAGTATTGTCATTATTAACGCTATTTCTAGAAAATTCAATGGTTAAATGTCTTATCGTTATAACTGACGGCACAGATATGATTTGAAAAATATTTTTTACATCGCACCATTAAGAACATTCACAAAAACATGCAAAACTATTATGTGCGCATGTATTATAAAAAATATGTAAATACTTCGTATGAAAATTGACGTTTTTTAATCATCGAGATTATATTCATTATCTTTCACATTAAGTGCAACGTGTATGAGGAAAAACAATCATTGAAGGTTAGAGTTTGAAAACTTTTATAATTAATTGACTTCGAAGAGTGAACATTATATGGTGATTGTGATTAACTGTGATAAGGAACTATTGGTAACAACTAGAATGGAATGACAAAACCAACGAAAACGATTAATAGAACACAAAAATGTCCAATTAGGATTAAAACTCAGCAATTGACGTATCGCCGACCACGCCCACAATGTTCCGACACTGGCCGCCATCACGGTATCAAAGCAGCGTCACGGCAACTAATGACGTACTAGTGTCAGTGACGTCATTAAATGGCGCTATTAAGGCCGAGTTTTCATTCTTTTTGCGTGTAAATCAAGCATCCTCTCATTTGAAGGAACATTGTGGGCGTGGCCTGCGATACGTCAATTCACCATACTATTTTGGATGATGAAATGTCGGAAAATTTAACTAACACTGTTATATACTTATGTATTTAAATGTGTGTGTGTGTGTGTGTGTGTGTGTGTGTGTGTGTGTGTGCAATCAAACCTGCTTACAAACACCGCCCAATAGAACCAGTAAAAGTGGCTTTTATGGGCAGATAGCCTTTATATACAGGTTCAAATAATATTAATAAAGAATAATTGAAATTGGGAAACAATTATACTGGCTTGTACAAGCAGGTTGCACTTATATAGAGGCGGCCTTAAAGGCAAGTTGGACTTTATGCTTTTTTTTTAAATTTTATATCCATAGGCTATATTAATGTTACCGTTCTTTTTTAGCTAAAGTTTAGACGTCATCATTGCCTTCTCGTATCATATAACAGACGATTGTTTGAAAAATGTAATAATTCTATCGTTTTATTTCAAACCGTTCAATTTTAGCAAAAGTTTAAAAGCAATCGCCTCCCCTTACATGTGGACAATTGATTTGAATGGTTTTTTTTTCATTTTGTACAATTGGCATGATTTAATTTTTTAATACTTTGTTTTTGTTCATGTGGTTGTTTTATTCCATTGTTTTATTGAATAAGACTTCAAACATTAACGCACGACAAATATGGATGCTTGGTGCTGTCGAGGACGCCCCACTACAGTAGTTCCATAAATTAAGTGTACATGGTTTTTATTGTTTATTTCTTTTAATTGAAAATGTTTCCATTAAACTATTAATAATATGCATTTAAAATGCACTGGCCTTACCAAATTATATTTTTAATTAAAAACATTATTGTTCAGTTCTTTTGTACATAGAGAAATTTTGCGAAAATTTGATCAAGTTTATACACCAATTGGGCCTCATTCAAAATTACATCACGGCAATTATGACATAACATTTATAGTTGTTCCATGTAAGAAGGTACAGAAGGGATAATTTTGTCTTAGTCAAATTTGTTGTTTTGTTTAAAAGTTCAAAAATTGCTCTATGTACAGAATTAAGTTGACTTTTTCATGAATGAAAAATAATTTTCCTTATTATATTTAGGTCAGTATATTTTGTATTTAGTTTTGATAAATTTTTTGTGAGTTTGTTGGAAGATACGACTTTATTCTTGCATTTTCCATGTGCACTGAATTTGTTGAACTACAGTATTATTTACATGTGTTGCTCTTTGGTTTTATCTTTTTTATACTTATATACATATATGTTTAATTTGACAATTTTTTTCATAAATATAAAATTCAAAGTTCTGTCCGTCCAGACAATTCTTGTCCGAGTTATTCTCCTAAAATATGAAGAAGTAATCACGGAATTCAGAGCAAAGAATCAACATTAATAGGAGATGCACATATCATTAACCCGAGTTTGACTGCTCATTTTTCTAGGAGTTATTGTCCTTTGAACATCATCTTAAGCACAAATAAATAAATAAATAAATAAAATAAATAAATAAATAAATAAATCAATCAACATCAATCAATCAATAAACAGGTTGGACTATACGAAGGACGGCATATTCGGTGCAATATTTAAAATGCAACATGAACTTGTAATATCTATGTAACAATACATGGATTTTTTTATTTTCAGTTTAATTTTTATATAGTGTTTGAAATGAATTGGTTTTGATTAAATTAAATGGGGACCTTCAAAGTGTTAACATGATACTCGATTCTGTGATGAGGCCTCCAAACTCCTGATGTTTTTAATTAGATTTAAAAATAAAATACCAATATGACGTATTTTAATAATCGCATTTATGGTGTACTTTTTGCTTTGTTATTGTAGTGAAATTATTTGTAGATTATGAAGAGAGTAGACATATGATGTTTATACAATGTATAACGATATAAAACGGATACTGCGGTAGCTTAGTTGGTGGAGTGCTCGCTGCATAATTGGGAGGTTGTGGGTTCGAATCCCGGCCGGGTCTGATTCAAGACTTGAAAGTGGGTATTGACTGTTCTTTTGCCAAGCACTCGGCATTACGAAATGAAAGTCACGGTTTTTCGGATGGGAACTTAAAATAAACGAGGTTCCGCGTCACCATGGGCTTGGGACGCTAAAGAACCCTGCTGTAGAATGCCATGAGAGCAACGCACGGACAAAATTTCTGCACTTTCGCGTACAACAGGCGAAGTCTCGATTTAAATGAAATATTCTTGACCTGGACGTTAAACACCGTTACTTTTACTCACTAAAATGGATATTTAGATACAAGTATATGTATCAAAATCGTAGGATAATATGATTTGTTTATATTTACATAATGTTTATTTTTTCATTTATATATTATCAGACACTTAGTCTCCTTTATTATCAATATTGTAATTCAACCTAAGTATGAGATCATTGTAATGTAGTGATATTTCCATATGCTTTTTTAATTATTTTTTTCTTGATCAATGCATTAAAAAATACTGTATGCATTATTTTAATACGAAATAAAAAATGCAAAAAGCAAAATGATCATAATAATAATAATAATAAATAAGTAAATAAATAAATTCATTAAAAACCCTTTTTCAAGTAAAACTTTAATATTCCTTATAGAGGTAACGCGCTTGATATTTTTACATTTTGTGATAACTGTATTGTGGATTTTTCAAATTTAAGATAATTTTTATTTTAAATTAAATTTCAGTTCTTAAAATTATGGTTTTATTTTTGTTATATTTAATGATTATTACTTCAGTCAAAAATTATTTGTTCGATGTATTTAGATTAAAAAATAAAATCATTTTTGTTTTGATTAATTTACATGTGATTACTAGCAGTGTATTTTGTTGACTGATGCCAATGTGCGAGTGGTTAACATGTTATATAAGTGTCATACCAATAAATTATGCTACGCACGTTTTAATATTTCTGAACAACCATATAAATATACAGTACCTAGAAAATATCCAGACTGGTACCCTATTTGTCACAAAAGAACTTCAGTACGCTACGGAACCTGTGTTGGTAGCGTGCTCGCTACCTACATGTATGTGGGAGGTTATGGGTTCGAACCCGGCCGGTTCTGCACAAACCTTGAAAATAAGAAGTGGTTGTTCTTGCACCAGGCACTCCACATTTTGAATTGAAAGTAACGGGTCCCTAGGAAGAGACCTTAAAACGTGATACCCTGTGCCATAACATACGTGGCACGTTAACGAAATCTCTTTGCACATTACCCTAAGCGCACTGCAGAAGACAGTGATACAAATAGCCCACAAGAGAGAAAATAAGACATGTGTTCCACTCAAGGTTGTCAAACAGATGACGATGAAGCAATCTTACACCTCAAATACTATGATATCTTTTATATAAAAACATATAGTATTCGTAAATTTCTTCAGTAAAGTATCAGATCATTTATGTTCACAATTAATACACTATGGTAGAGATTGTTCCCACTATCGGAACTGTATACAGCGAACCAAGCCACAAATAAATTGTTGACGAAACAAGAATATTGCAGACCTCGGCGTATGGTCGTTGTCATTATAATGTTCATTAGTATAAAGTTTCCATATCCTAATTATATTTGACGTCCTATAGTTCAATGTTCCTTTCATTCCCCCGCACGACGGGCGTAACTAATTAAAAAGGAGTTGTTTACCCATCCAGAGCACTCGGCCTCACTTCTGGCGGATGTCTATTTGTTTAACCTATTTTGTCATCTTAAAAGCTTTTCTTTTGCTTTAGACATGAATGGGTATGTTTGATTTTGATTATATAAAGCAAACTTGCATATTTCTATTGTCATGTGCTACTTTTGAATTTTTATAAAAAATACTTTTGAATGTATTATTTCATAAAAATTCAAAAGTAGCACATGACACTATTATTTGCACGCAAATAATACTTTCTGACTTTGAGGCCAAGTTTATCTTTGTGTTAACGACCATATCAAATCAAGGGATGATTTATGCTTTATTTTTTATCACACTAGTTACTATACGATAAAAACCGATGTACAGCTCAACCTCTTTTTTGGTTTATATATCGTTGAACAACTGTTAAAGCTGAGACTGTTATATCTGAAAATAATCAACGATTTATGATGTACATTTCATTATTTGTGTAAACGAAATACTTAGAATGAAAAACAAACACACTAATCCATACCCAGATCTCAAAGCATTACTTTAAAATGACATATTGTTACATTTTACAAATTTCACTTTGTATGCTAGAAAGGGGGGGGGGGGCACATTTAAAGGTCGTTTTGGGGTAGGGGTGTTTTATTATATTATTTTATAATCTGAGCAGTAACATAGTCAGATACTGCTCCTATTTCATGTTAACATTTAGTGTTAACTTTATTTGTACTGTAAATCACATATTTACAACTTATATCACACATTAAGTGTGAGGGGTCGGGGGATATTTAATTCTTTAACTGTGCATTAATTCTCAGTTATTTTTACGGGAAATAAGTTAGGGAATGATAGAGAACATTTTATCAGTCAGAAAAACTACGACAGATGCGGTACTGATTCCTGGAAAATATATTTATTGTTGAAGGGATCTACAAGAATTGTCGCCATCTTGAACAGGTTGGGATTCACCTCCGGTTTAAGAGGTTTCCTCACAAAACGGAGATTATACCCCGTTTGGGATGTAAATTTACACCCCGAAACGGAGGTATTTTAAATAAATTGGGCATGAGTCAAATGTACTAAAAAAGCGCATTTAACGATGTTCATGGTCTGAAAGAGTGGACAAAAATCTATCATTGCAAATAAATTTCGGTGCATATTATTACCGAATTTTTGGCGCAGCTGGTAATTTGTCAGGTGTTTATTATGTACATTTCGTGTTGACACGCCATTTTTCATCAAATTAAAGCTGTTTAAGTCCAGTTCAGTGATAACTTTCGCTCGTGCACGTTAGTGTGATACTTGGTCGCCATTTGACTAGAGTGCATGATCACATGATCATCTGATTAACCAATAAAAACTGTTTTTCACATCAACAATCGGCGTCTTGGATCAACAAAGCACAAGTGCTAGCTTTCCAAAAAAGTTGACATCACAATTACCGGTGATATTATACTTTAACAGAATAAAGTTGGCGTTTTATGATTAATTGTTCAAATACATTTATATATATGTTTTTATCTTTTCAGATGATTCACATCATTTGTGTTGTATTACATAAACTGTAGAAAGCTTATAAGGTACATGTGTTCAGCTACAAATGTCTCCTTTTCTTATTGAAGATATAGTCTCCTCTGGAGGAAAACAATATGAATAAAGAACTTTGTTTTATTAAGGTTGTTTCTTTTTTTCGTTTTATACCCTTACATTTGTTGTAAATGTTTTGAGCTGCAAATTATTGATTACAAAATAAACCAATAAAATTGAACTTACCTGTAGCTTGTAATTTTATTCAGGTGTATGTGTAGTGAAACTGAACCTGCATATCGGTGTTTATTATGTAAATATTTATAATCGTAAATAAACAAAGTACACCAAGTTTAAACTGCATAATTGTACTTCGTATGTTAGTCTTATCTGTAGAAAACGGCACCCTATGTATATTTTAATCGTATTTTTGCAGGTCATTGTCTTGCCGATATGTTCGGAACTATTTTGCTTTTAGTCGCATTTAAATACATTATAATAAAATAAAATATAATTTAGTGGAAAATACAATATATGATATATATCGTAAATTTTTCAAGCCTTGACAGGGCCTCACTTCGGGAATGCTCATTGAACAAATTGTAACATGCCTAATTAGAGTATGTCTGGCCCAATTCTTCACAAGGAGAAATGGACATAAGTCAGTAAGTCAATTAGAGTAAGTTCCACAATTTTTAGCATCCAGTAATTCATTGATAACGTGACTTCCTATACCGGCAGTACTTGTCACGTAGGTTTTTTTTTTCAATCGAGAACATTAATGTTAACCAACTTTCACTTAATTTTAACAAATAATAAAATATTATAAAAACATTTTATTCAGTTTACCGGGCCTTGGCGGTACGTAACAACGCAAATACATCCTGCACCACTGTCTTGTCCAAGTTACGATGTAACCGTTCGTAACGGCAATACATAACGTTACAAACACATGTATCGTGAAAAAACACAATATACCTGTTAATTAATAACTAAAGAACAACATCTCTTAATTAGATATCGTTTTTTCAATCGATAATTTGAAGGATTACAATACATGTTGTATAACGCCAACTAATGTAGGTGCCAACAGAAGTTTTGTTGGCGGCAATGTAATGAAATTGGGGGCAAATATTTACACCAGGCGATTTCATTGGCAATGAAATTTTACAACCCAGCGCTCACCCTGAAAAACTCGCCACAGATTTGATGATATTTTTGACTTACTGCGTTTCATGCCCAATGGGTCCACCACAAAATCCTCGTCATGGCAATGTTTTTGCCGGTGAAATAATATCAATGTCTGTTGTATTCCTTTATATCACTTTGTCTTAATTATTTATTTAATATCACCTTCCTTGTTACATGCATTACAAACCAACCCTTAAACACAATTGACAAACAAAATACTTTACATATTTGGCGCAAGGCCTTAATTTTATTCTTCACAACTCATAAACTAGCCCCAAATCCATTGTATCACAACACACTGACTCTACGTTTTGGCAATGCATGAAATACAAAAGTAATCTTCCGAGCAAAATTTGAAGGGTAAACAGTCATCCAATGACACAAAAATATCAGAATGTGTCGGGCTACCGTTTATACATATACATTTTATAACACAGTATCTGTAACCTAATGACCCTAAATACATTGAGATCACAATTACTGGACATTACACACATCAGTAGATTAACAATACAATAACACAATGAATTTTTAAAAATACTTTTATTCAATATTGCTTTATCCAATGAATAATTTAATAAATTCACTCACCTTCTATCTACCACTACTGCTATAAATATAATACAATAATTCCATCGTAACGGTAGACAATCAGCCACCGCAAGTAGTCTTTTTGGAAAGCTAGCACTTGTGCTTTGTTGATCCAAGACGCCGATTGTTGATGTGAAAAACAGTTTTTATTGGTTAATCAGATGATCATGTGATCATGCACTCTAGTCAAAATGGCGACCAAGTATCACACTAACGTGCACGAGCGAAAGTTATCACTGAACTGGACTTAAACAGCTTTAATTTGATGAAAAATGGCGTGTCAACACGAAATGTACATAATAAACACCTGACAAATTACCAGCTGCGCCAAAAATTCGGTAATAATATGCACCGAAATTTATTTGCAATGATAGATTTTTGTCCACTCTTTCAGACCATGAACATCGTTAAATGCGCTTTTTTAGTACATTTGACTCATGCCCAATTTATTTAAAATACCTCCGTTTCGGGGTGTAAATTTACATCCCAAACGGGGTATAATCTCCGTTTTGTGAGGAAACCTCTTAAACCGGAGGTGAATCCCAACCTGTTGAAAACGGTCAAACTTACCATTTTCGGTCGACCCTTTTTCTTGACCCTTTCTAGGGGTCATGATGGTCGAAATGGTCAATAGGGATTGGCTGGGTTTCCCGGTCGACCACGCCCAGTATATAAAGCGTCCCTTCGGTCGGTCGCGAGTTCCTTTTCTGCTTTGGTCTGCATCCAAGACGCCAGCACCATCCATTTTTGTTAATTCCTGACCAAGCGACTTGCTTTTGAAGGTACATACTTCCATCAACATGCGCACCTTCCAGTGCTAATTAAAATATATCATCTTGCCATGTGAAGTCCATACCCAGGGATCTAGCTCTCATTGTATTACCACAATGAGCAAGCGATCGAGGAGCCATGACGTTCAGAGTCCTTAGCCAAGCCATTCCATGCCATTAGCCTGAGGAAGCCGGGTGTTCTCTATCAAAAGAGGGGGGGGGAGTCGTAAATCTTTTTCATTTCATAAGTTTTTCAGTAGGGAATCATTTTTGGGGGTATTTTTCATAGTTCAAGGTCATTTTTATTCAGTCAAAGTTAACCATTTCGTTATTGCACAGTTTGGGGGAAATTAATCTTGTGTACACCTTCACAGGTAGCACTCGGGGCGTTTTTGTTTTGTAAATCCTGCCTATTTTTGGAGAACCTTAACTTTACTTGTTTTTCGAGCCATAGGTCAGCTTAGTTCAGTCAATTTGGTTTTTACTTATCTTTTATTAATGACTACAGTCATTTTAATTACATGTTTGGCCCGTTATTTTAGCCAATTTTATCAGTCATTTGAAGCTAGGGAGAGTTGAGAGTCAGTGGTAGTGCAGTGATGTATACATTGCTATTGTTATTTGTTATTTTCCATATTAAATATTCATTAAGAATTAAATCCATTATTTAAAGGTCAGTTATTGTGGAAGTTCATTATTTCAGTCCATTAGGGTAAAAGTGAGACCACCTGATCACTGAAATTGTACCTACTATGTAACCAAGAATACTTGTAGCTACCATGCAAGTATAGTCGCTGTTTTTTTTATACCATTTTGGTTTCAGTACAACCACCGAGGTTCAGTTTATTGACATTTTAGTTGGTCATTGATTTCATTGGTCAGGTATTTTCAACTTTGTGTTGCACGCTCAAACTCAGGCTTGTCTGTTAAAAAGGCAACATACTAGTTTAGGGTTTCTGTGTGCCTTCCTATTTTTACTTATTTAACCACACCACCAGATTACCATACCAAGTGCAGTTTGCAAGACTTTACCATCCAGTGCAGGCATTGATGCAGAAGTCAACATCCAATGCAGTTGATGTACTTACCACCTGGCAGCTACCATGTCATACCCCTTTAACTCCAAGACAACACCGACTTACCTACAACTCTTACAACAAAACTATACTGGTTTTACGGACCCACACATTATGTGTATATATTTTTCCTCACTATGTGAGGTGGTGGCAGCTCTACTCCGATAAATAATACTATGATAGTATCATAATGTACTCAGAAGATCCGCTCGGCTACGTAGCAGCACTTCCCTCCCTGTGCATGTTTAGTGATTATGTCATACCCGGGTGAAATATTCACCATGCACATAGGGTGGAAAGTGGCTGGCGTTACAATTGGTGGCAGCGGTGGGATTTGTCCGAGTTGTAGGTGACTCCTTGTTTCCATCAGCACTTCACATCTCCAAACCAGAGAAATGCCAGTAGCTTCAGCCAGTCAGATTAGTAATGATCCATGAAGGTGGTGTGGTTGATTTATTTTATTTATGGTGTGTAGGTTGTTATGGTGGTTGTACTAGTTTTGTGGTTTAGTTTATAGGAACTCACTTTTGTTTTATATACTTTTTATAGATAAGGGATACTCCTGATTTATATACTAGTAACACATAGTGTAAGCATAATATAGTACCTATTATGACTTCAAATGATAATCCAGTAAGGAGTGAACTCCTTGATACGGATCAAGATGACCAAAGTGATATGGAGAGTTGCCAAGCCAGTCGGTCTAATTCTCCAACATTTATGGACAGTACCCCAAGTGGAGAGGTGGCATTTAGAATGTCAAGTATACAAGACAATTTCCAGTCTGGTGACACTCAAGATGTGAGGCATAACCAAGACCAAGCCAATGAGAAACTTAACATCCTACAGGGGCAAATGGATACCTTAAGAGCAGAAGTAGTTAAAATAGTAATGCCCTTAATACAGTGCTAGCTGCTAAATCACCATTTCCCAGTTTATTTCAGTGTAATATTCCAGAACCAAGCATCAATCAAGTAACAGAATCTAATCACCATGAGCCAATTTCCCAAACCAGCTCCAGGTCAAGAGTAAGATGGAGTGATGAACATGGAAATGTTGAACCAGTACAAACAAGAGCCCCCTTCTGGTGATACTTCTATAACACATCCTTTAAGCCATATTTCAAGAAATGATGCTACCTCATATGCAGATGAGCCAATGTTTGGTACCCTGAGAGACCATAACCCTGAAAAAGTCCCTTACAAGAAACCAGCTGAGTATGATGGAACTCAGAGTTGGAGTGACTACCTGGTACATTTTGAGCTGATAGCTGAAAGAAATAAATGGAACAATGAGCTTAAAGCACTAGAATTAGCCACTAGTCTTAGAGGAGCAGCCCAGGGAGTACTAAGCGACTTAAGTCAAAGTAAACGGAGGAATTACATTTCATTAACCCAAGCCTTAACCAATAGATTTGAGCCAGATAATCAAACAGAACTATTTAAAACCAAAATAAAAAGTAAAATAAGAGGTCGAAATGAGGAATTAACTGTTTTGGCCCAAGATATCAAGCGGTTAGTGAGACGAGCATATCCTACAATTCCAGATGAGATGCGAGATGAGATGGCACGAGACAGTTTCCTGGAATCCCTAAATGACTCGGACATGGAATTGTTTGTTTTCCAGGGGAAGCCAAAATCCCTTAATGATGCTGTAAGACTATCCCTGGAATATGAAGCCTTTCAGAGAGGAAGGCGTGGCCGCACCATCAGACCTATTCGTATGCAATGTGAAGATGATAAAACTAAGCCAAACCTAGAAATGAATAATTCTGAAATGAAAGAACTTGCATAAGATTGGAGAAGTTAGAGAAGTCACAGGCTGGTCACCAAATGAACACTTTTCAAGGGGGACAATCCAAGAGGTGTAACTACTGTGGAAAAGTAGGCCACATTAGAAGCGAATGTGCAAAATTTAAGCATGACTTTGGACAACCAGCGACTAATTCCAGACAAACAAGAAACTCATCTAACCACGGAAGGTCCTACCAGGGAAACTAATAGCAGCTGAAGCAGAGGCCCAAGCTTCAGCTTGTAGTCAAACATTACGGGCCGACTAGATTATTAGAAATTAAATATAAAGAAAATATTAATGGATTATTTATTTTAGGGAGAATTTTTGATTTTGTAGTTAGTTGTTTATTAGATACAGGATCCACTATTACTGTAATGCATTCAGATTTTTATTTCAAAATACCAGACCAGATCAGACCAGAACTGAAGAATTATTCCAAGAACCTCAAAATGGCAGATGGAAGTATTGCTACACCTTTGGGTAAAGCCCAAATCCCTATAGAAATTGGAAACCATTACTTTTTACAAGATATGATCATTGCTGAAGTGGAATCCACTGTGGTTTTAGGATATGACTTTCTCCAAATGCATGACTGCCAAATTGATGTAGGGAAGGGGAACATAAGATTATATGATGACACCATCACATGCCAACCAAATGACCAATGCCAACAAGTTTACCGTGTTGAAGTAGCTGAGAACATAGTGATACCCCCTTCATCAGAAACCATAATGAAAGCCAAAGTCAATTATCCTACAGAAACCCCTGCATTCCAGGCAGCAATACTTGACCAGATTAGTACTGGAATGTACCAAAAAGGATTGTTAATTGCCAAAATTGTGATTGATACCAAGTCACAATACATTCCGGTTCGTGTGATAAATTTAGATGATTTCCCACAAACATTATATGAAAATACCTGTGTTGGATATTGTGAACCTGTACAAGACATTGTTAACACTTTAGATTTAGAGGAGAACCCTGACAGTAGTCCTTACCTCTGCAACATAACCACTGAGGAAGAATACCAAACCAGTTTACCACACCATTTACTACCATTATGGGAATCGTGTAAAGATAATTTGAATTTTGAAGAGCAACAACAAGTGAGAAAACTGTTACTTAAACATGAAGTAGTATTTGCCAAGTCAAAACAGGATTTTGGTAGAACAGGCATTATAAAACATAAGATTAACACAGAGAGTGCAAAGCCTATAAAACTACCAGCAAGAAGATTGCCTATTACCACCCGAAATGAGGTTGAAACAGAGATAAAACGCCTGTTGGATGCTGGGGTGATTGAAAAGTCCAAGTCGCCATGGTCTTCCCCATTGGTCATAGTGCGCAAGAAAGATCAATCTATACGCATATGCATTGACTTTAGATCTGTTAATGAAATCACAATCAAGGATGCCTATCCACTTCCACGAATTGACGATTCCCTGGATGCCCTACGAGGATCTAAATGGTATTCCACCTGTGACCTCATGAGTGGATATTGGCAAGTGGAGATGGATTCTAATGATGCAGAGAAAACAGCAATAGCCACAACTTGTGGATTATTCCAGTTTAAAGTTATGCCTATGGGTTTATCAAATGCTGGCGCCACCTTCCAGAGATTAATGGAATTTATCTTAGCTGGATTACAATGGAAAACATGTATTCTTTATATTGATGATGTGGTGGTGTATTCTGAGGATATACCAACCCATATCAATAGACTGTCAGAAGTGTTGCAGAGAATTAAAGAAGCAGGGATGAAGATAGCGCCATCAAAATGCCAATTGTTCCAACGTAAAGTTGCTTTTTTAGGGCATATTGTTTCAGAGAATGGAGTGGAGACAGATTTAACAAAAACAGAAGCTATACAGAAGTGGACAACCCCACGAAATGTTCGCGAACTTAGAGGATTTTTGGGAACCTGCTCATATTACAGAAAATTTGTTAAAAGTTTCGCTGACATTGCTAGACCCCTCCATAAATTGACAGAGAAACAGAACAAGTTCAGCTGGAATGAAGAATGTGAAGAGGCTTTTAATGCACTCAAGGGAGCTTTAACCACACCACCAGTCCTTGCCTACCCACAAATGGATAAACCCTTCATATTAGATACTGATGCCTCAGGATTTGGTGTAGGAGCAGTTCTATCACAAATTCAAGATGGTCAGGAACGGGTGATTGCATACTACAGCCAGGCCTTGACAAAACCAGAAAGACAATACTGTATTACCAGGAGGGAGTTGCTAGCCATAATTAAGAGCATTCGAAATTTCCATCATTACTTATATGGGGCAGAATTTCTTGTTAGGACAGACCATGGTGCATTATCCTGGTTACTCAAATTTAAAAACCCAGAAGGACAAATGGCTAGATGGCTGGAGTCGCTGTCAAGCTACAATTTCAAGATTCAATACCGGCCAGGTAGGGCACATTCCAATTGTGATGGTTTAAGCAGAATTCCCTGCAATGACTGTAGTCACTGTAGTAAACAGGAATATAAAGACGTACAGAAGGCCAATACTGAAAGAGAGGCAGTCTTGAGGGCCATAACTAGGTCATCTAATACTGGAACCAACACTGTCCAAAGTAAAGAACCACAAGATTCTAGTCAGCAGCATTGTGCTGGTTCAGCTCTAAGTCCAGGGAGGAAATCAAACAAGCACAGATTGAAGACAAGATACTAGGGGTTATTTATAAAATGAAATTAAGGAATGAAGGAAAGCCAAGCTGGGAGCAGATCTCACCAAGTGATCCCCGGGTCAAGAAATACTGGGCACAGTGGGAAAATATATACCTCAGATAGAAAATGGTTTGATGTGGATGCAGATAGTGAACACTGGCAAATGTTACTGCCTCAATGTTATATCAAAGAAGTATTATCAAGTTTACATGATGGTATAGAGGCTGGACATTTAGGAGTCAAGCGCACCTTAGCAAGGGTAAAACAACGTTATTATTGGATTGGATCATCAGCAGATGTTGAAAACTGGGTGAAGAACTGTAAGATTTGCCAAGCCCATAACCCACTCACAAAACGTCTACGTGGTAGTATGAAGCAGTATCTTGTTGGAGCACCTCTAGAGCGTATAGCCATTGACATTCTAGGTCCACTCCCACAAACACTGAAACAGAATAAATACATCCTTGTAATAACAGATTATTTTACTAGATGGGCAGAATGCTATCCCATGAGGAATATAGAAGCCATAACAGTTGCCAATGTTTTTATCAACCAGTTTGTAAGTCGTTTTGGAGTCCCCAGACAACTTCACACAGACCAAGGAAGCCAATTTGAATCTAATTTATTCCAAGAGATTTGCAAGATTTTCCGCATTGACAAAACCCGTACAACTCCTTACAGACCCCAAAGTGACGGATTAGTTGAACGCCTTAACAGGACAATAGAAAACATGCTGAGTAAATTTGTAAGAATGGACCAGAGAGATTGGGATGATTGTCTCCCTTTAATCATGATGGCATACAGATCCTCAGTCCATGAGAGTACAGGACAGACCCCAGCATTAATGATGATGGGACGAGAAATAGAGATGCCTATTGATATTTTGTTAGGACCACCTTCAGAATTTCCCAGTAACCCAGACAATCTGTCAGCCAATGATTATGTAGAAGGATTGAAAGATAAAATGTGGAAAATCCACGATGCAGCTCGAGACCACATGAAAGAAGCCAGTGATAGACAGAAAAGACATTATGATATTAAGTCATCTCATGGCAAATACAGAATAGGGGATGTAGTTCTGATTATAAATAATGAGAGGAAGAAGGGAAAGTCACAAAAACTGCAGTCTAGATGGACTGGACCCTATACTATTACAGCAGCCATCAATGATTTGATTTACAAAGTGCAGGAAAATGAAAGTTCTCGGGAGAAGGTTGTCCATTATGACCACATGAAACCCTGGCACAGTGCTCCATGTGATTGATTATAAAACCAGTTTTTAATATTTAAGATTTTATAGTACTTTTGTATGTAACAGTATTGTAAAATTAAATGTGTGCATAGATTTATTTGACATAAATGTATATATTTTATATTATCATGAAACTTTATTAACAGAACTCCTAGGCTGATATATATAACTCAAGAAGAACTCTTCTGCCAATCCAGCATGATGAAGATAACTTCTTTGATACCAGTCTATGAAGTTCCATATTCCTTACCTGAAATAAAAAGAAGATAGTTTTAGTAAAGACCAATGATGCAATTATAGGGGTAACTTAAAATTGTATCATTGGAGCCAAATGGAAAACCAAGAGTATCACCTTATCAGATTTTAATTATGTTTAGTACCTGGCAAACCATTAAAGGCTGGATTGTGGGAAAACCATGTTCATCAGTGCCAAGTGGAACCCAGACCTGACATGGAGTAGCCAACCATTTTATTTAAGTTAGCTGATATTAGCATTTAAGTCGGCAAGTTTTGAGGTGTTGGAAATCCAAGACTGATTCTTTTTGCTGCAGTTTAGTTTCCTTTTTGCTCATAATAGCACACCGGCAGATATGTCCTACTACGGGGGATAGCCACCTTTTTGTTATAGGTGCTCATAATAGCACACCGGCAGATATGTCCTACTACGGGGGATAGCCACCTTTTTGTTATTGGTGCTCATAATAGCACACCGGCAGATATGTCCTACTACGGGGGATAGCCACCTTTTTGTTATTGGTGCTCATAATAGCACACCGGCAGATATGTCCTACTACGGGGGATAGCCACTTTTTTAGTTTCCATTTTTTTTGTGTAATGGCCAGTAATGTGTTAACATTAAGGAGAATACGTATTAAAGATAGATGTCGACTAAATATTTGAATAAGACCAATAGAGATTGTGTGAAATTAACCATGTATACCAACAACCATGTATATATACCTGTATTTAGCTGTAATTTTGTGAATGAATAAGTGTGTGAGAGAGAAAATGCACAAAGATTGTTTACAAATGAGTTATATCATCAGGCAGTATTGTTTTTTTTTTGGGGCAACAGGACTGATCACCCTTTTTACCCTGGGAATAAATGCCAATATGATAGACCTATAGACCAGCAACTGATAAGTGACCCGCCAGAACCTATACCAAAAAAAAAAAAAATAAAAAAATAAAAAAAATATTCCACTTCAACTTTAAGTCATTCAGCATTAAAATCCTGAGACAGAATCCTTTTACCCATGGTTATGGACTTCACATCATATATATCGCATAATTAAATGTGTATACATTGCCTTAGAAAAGAAAATGTTCATAAAGTTTTGGTGTTTGATGCTTATGCCATAAAAAAACCAGTAACAGTGAAACTACTACTACGCAGTGATATATAAACCTGCGCCTATTGTTTAAGAGGAGTTTCCATCCTCAATTATTGTATTGTTTAAGAGGAGTTTCCATCCTAAATTATTGTAACAGACTTTTCAAAATGGACTCTGTTTATAATATTTCGGTTCCAGAAGTTAGCAAGGTACTTATCAGACCTTAATATATATATTTTTTAGATGAGATCCATGGTAGTTTCAAAGAAGAACAGTCATTCTAGCCATCAATGCCAAGACTGTGGGCAGGAATTCCAGAGCCGGGACAAAATGAAGAGGCACGAGAGGAATGCCCATGGCCCAATACTAGAGTGCCCTGCATGTGACCGGAGGATGCCGTACACAAGACGGAGTGACCTCCGGTCACATATAGAGAAACGCCATGGTAGGGACGTCTTGGCCAGGTTCATGGCCCAACAGAGCTCTTCCAGAAGAGGCACTAAAGGGGATGCTCTGCTTTGTGCAGCCCCAAGCACCACAGTTGTACCATCAGTGGATGCTCTGCTTGTTGCACCCCCAAGCACCACAGTTGTACCATCAGGGGATGCTCTGCTTGTTGCACCCCAAGCACCACAGTTGTACCATCAGGGGATGCTCTGCTCGTTGCACCCCCAAGCACCACAGTTGTACCATCAGGGGATGCTCTGCTTGTTGCACCCCCAAGCACCACAGTTGTACCATCAGGGGATGCTCTGCTTGTTGCACCCCCAAGCACCACAGTTGTACCATCAGGGGATGCTCTGCTTGTTGCACCCCAAGCACCACAGTTGTACCATCAGGGGATGCTCTGCTTGTTGCACCCCCAAGCACCACAGTTGTACCATCAGGGGATGCTCTGCTTGTTGCACCCCCAAGCACCACAGTTGTACCATCAGGGGATGCTCTGCTTGTTGCACCCCCAAGCACCACAGTTGTACCATCAGGGGATGCTCTGCTTGTTGCACCCCCAAGCACCACAGTTGTACCATCAGGGGATGCTCTGCTTGTTGCACCCCCAAGCACCACAGTTGTACCATCAGGGGATGCTCTGCTTGTTTCACCCCCAAGCACCACAGTTGTACCATCAGGGGATGCTCTGCTTGTTGCACCCCCAAGCACCACAGTTGTACCATCAGGGGATGCTCTGCTTGTTGCACCCCCAAGCACCACAGTTGTACCATCAGGGGATGCTCTGCTTGTTGCACCCCCAAGCACCACAGTTGTACCATCAGGGGATGCTCTGCTAGAGGTACCCCCTAGCACCTTTGATCTAAGCCAGGCATTGTCCCCTGGGGCAATGTTGTGGGAAGAAGCCAGCCTGTCCATGGAACCAGCTAGCTGGGGCTTACTCCAATTCAATCGCCAGCTGAAATAGAGCTTCTGCCCTCACCAGTGCTGGAGCTTCAAGAAATGCCTGTGGTAAGGGTGGACTCTATACGAAGTCCAGGCAAGTCCCCAGCTGGTGTAAACCAGGAGAAGCAGAGGATAGCTGCCTTAGAGGAGGAAGTCTTGCTTCTAAAGCAGACCCTGAAAGAAATGGCCAATAAGGAAGGCAGTATGGAGAATAAGGACGATAAACCTTCCTGGAACCTTATTCCATTGGAAAGTAAGCAAAATGACCTGTGGGACCATGACCCCCGATTGGCTTTTGCAGGAGCCCCTAGTTCTATCCGGGAGGCCAGGGAGCCAAAGAGTTAAGAAAAACCCGATTGTATGCGAGGGCCCACCAGGGAGGGTATTCTTGCATGGTGGCACCAGCTGACACATTATGTGTAACTAAGACCGAGCGGTGCACCCTCCCTGATGGGACCTCCTACTCCTTAGAAACCACCTGGGTTAGGTGCCCATCATGTAACCAATCAAAGACCAAGGCACCCAGAGCCATAAGAACAATATATATGTAAACAGTGGGGGGAAAACTTTATAATCAGCAGTGAGAATCAGCAGTGAGGGACATGTTAATTCCAATTCATACACCGGCAGGTTTAGATTCACAGTGGATCCATATTTTGCGTGGACATAATACAGATTTATATATAATGGATTTTCAATTTCGAGAAGTGCAATTAACTTGACATTTTCGGACTTCCGCATTATTATAGCAAATCATTCATTCATGGTGGATTCCATACTAAAGGAACTTCTCATATCAACGTTTAAATAGTGACATTTCGCGATTATAATATCAGTAATGGTGGATGGAACATTTCAGGACTCAAGTGCATATGGATTCATATTTTTAAAGTTTTATATAATATACCAGTATTCAATTTTTCAAATTATGCGATTCTTACTGGACTTAGTGGAAAGGACACACTGGTGGATATTACATGTGAATAACTTAACATTCCGTATCATCTTATGTGTGAGTGTAGTTAAACAGTATCATTTATGAAAATTTACAAATTGTGGACTACTAATAATTCAAATATTTTATGGATTTTATGAAAGTGACTGTTTGAGAGAGAGTAATTTATTTGTGCATTCTTTACTATTATTCACTTATATGCAGCAGAGTATATATACATGGATATGTTTAACAGAAGTTCGGGACGAACTTTTAATTGTCAGGGGGGTAATGTTACATTTTACAAATTTCACTTTGTATGCTAGAAATGGGGGGGGGGGGGCACATTTAAAGGTCGTTTTGGGGTAGGGGTGTTTTATTATAATATTTTAAATCTGAGCAGTAACATAGTCGATACTGCTCCTATTTCATGTTAACATTTAGTGTTAACTTTATTTGTACTGTAAATCATATATTTACAACTTATATCACACATTAAGTGTGAGGGGTCGTGGGATTTTTAATTCTTTAACTGTGCATTAATTCTCAGTTATTTTTACGGGAAATAAGTTAGGGAATGATATAGAACATTTTATCAGTCAGAAAAACTACGACAGATGCGGTACTGATTCCTGGAAAATATATTTATTGTTTGAAGGGATCTACAAGAATTGTCGCCATCTTGAAAACGGTCAAACTTACCATTTTCGGTCGACCCTTTTTCTTGACCCTTTCTAGGGGGTCATGATGGTCGAAATGGTCAATAGGGATTGGCTGGGTTTCCCGGTCGACCGTATTTTTCTGGTCGACCACGCCCAGTATATAAAGCGTCCCCCCTGTCGGTCGCGAGTTCCTTTTCTGCTTTGGTCTGCATCCAAGACGCCAAGCCCATCCATTTTTGTTAATTCCTGACCAAGCGACTTGCTTTTGAAGGTACATACTTCCATCAACATGCGCACCTTCCAGTGCTAATTAAAATATATCATCTTGCCATGTGAAGTCCATACCCAGGGATCTAGCTCTCATTGTATTACCACAATGAGCAAGCGATCGAGGAGCCATGACATTCAGTGGGTCCTTAGCCAAGCCATTCCATGCCATTAGCCTGAGCAAGCCGGGTGTTCTCTATCAAAAGAGGGGTGGGGGAGTCGTAAATCTTTTTCATTTCATAAGTTTTTTCAGTAGGGAATCATTTTTGGGGGTATTTTTCATAGTTCAAGGTCATTTTTATTCTGTCAAACCTAACCATTTCGTTATTGCACAGTTTGGGGGAAATTAATCTTGTGTACACCTTCACAGGTAACACACGGGGGTGTTTTTGTTTTGTAAATCCCGCCTATTTTTGGAGAACCTTAACTTTGCTTGTTTTTCGAGCCATAGGTCAGCTTAGTTCAGTCAATTTGGTTTTTTTACTTATCTTTTATTAATGACTACAGTCATTTTAATTACATGTTTGGCCCGTTATTTTAGCCAATTTTATCATTCATTTGAAGCTAGGGAGAGTTGAGAGTCAGTGGTAGTGCAGTGATGTATACATTGCTATTGTTATTTGTTATTGTCCATATTAAATATTCATTAAGAATTAAATCCATTATTTAAAGGTCAGTTATTGTGGAAGTTCATTATTTCAGTCCATTAGGGTAAAAGTGAGACCACCTGATCACTGAAATTGTACCTACTATGTAACCAAGAATACTTGTAGCTACCATGCAAGTATATTCGCTGTTTTTTTTTTATACCATTTTGGTTTCAGTACAACCACCGAGGTTCAGTTTATTGACATTTTAGTTGGTCATTGATTTCATTGGTCAGGTATTTTCAACTTTGTGTTGCACGCTCAAACTCAGGCTTGTCTGTTAAAAAGGCAACATACTAGTTTAGGGTTTCTGTGTGCCTTCCTATTTTTACTTATTTAACCACACCACCATATTACCATACCAAGTGCAGTTCGCAAGACTTTACCTTCCAGTGCAAGCATTGATGCAGAAGTCATCATCCAATGCAGTTGATGTTACTTACCACCTGGCAGCTACCATGTCATACCCCTTTAACTCCAAGACAACACCGACTTACCTACAACTCTTACAACAAAACTATACTGGTTTTACGGACCCACACATTATGTGTATATATTTTTCCTCACTATGTGAGGTGGTGGCAGCTCTACTCCGATAAATAATACTATGATAGTATCATAATGTACTCAGAAGATCCGCTCGGCTACGTTGCAGCACTTCCTTCCCTGTGCATGTTTAGTGATTATGTCATACCCGGGTGAAATATTCACCATGCACATAGGGTGGAAAGTGGCTGGCGTTACAATATTAAGTTGTACCAGGGAAGTGAGATAGGGCACTCCTGAAAGGCAGGCACCTCCTGTTTTAGCAAACTACATCCGCCACGTGTGTAATCAAAATTTAAAATGAAAAAACCATGGATCTATATGAAGTCAAATATATACATGGTAGTTTTGCAATAGGATATTAGTTTGGAAGATAACTGTTACTTTTGGTCACTTCTGTCATTTGTCACTCCTTATGTACAGGGTAGAATTAATTACAATATTTTATAGAAAATTAAATTCGATTTATTTGCTAAATTTCAAAATTCACCAATGGGCTTCCATAATTTGTATTTATAAGACACAATGTCAGACATAACAAACTACAACAAGCTATTCATTACGACTTATATTTACAAAAAAAAAAAAAAACAAAGTAAAGTAGAGGTGAATAAAAAGAACGTTATACATATGTATTTAAACAAAGATCATTGATTTTTGTTATTTTGTAAAACATATCCAAATATAGAAAAACAACATTGACCTGTCCGCTTGACCTTATCATGGATCAGAAGGGAACCAAGGTGTTCATTTCGTCTTCTAGATCATGGGTGATACTCACTTCAAAAGAACTTTATATATATATATACATGTATATTTATTTTCACTAAAAGTTTTACAACTTATGAGTGTATATACAATATAATACAATATTTGACAATGTTCATGAAAATGTTACATTAAATTGAAATGTTCAAAGAGTAGGCACGCGAACTGTGTTCATATGACATGTATTAAGTTGAATCATAAAGTGAAACGGACAGGTCAATGTTGTTTAACTATGCCCGTCTGATATTCTAAACATAAAAAAGCCGCATTAAAGATTTCTTCAACTACATGTAAATCAAGAGGCCCAAAAGGGCATACACTGCTGAACTGGTAGATAATATGCATTGCTAGATATGAAACATGGTTTTAACATAAATTGTTCCAGTATTGAAATTCCAGTGTTGAAATTCCTGATACAGTATGGATATATCCAATATTCTTTGAGTAATATATGCCCTGGATATATTTGACGTCTCATAGTTCCATGTTCCTTTCACACAATTTTGATTACACACGTGCCGGGTGTAGCTAGCTTAACAGGAGGTGCTTACCCTTACGGAGCACCCGGCCTAACACCCCTGGTGGATGTTCACGTGTCTTACCTAACTTGTCAGTTCGAAGTTTTTACTTTGCTTCTGAATTGTGATTCGGAAATGGATTAGTATGGATGGTCCAGTTGTTGTAAAGAATCGGATTAAGATTTAAGCTCACGTACATATTCACAAAACTTAGGTCACCTAAACAATTCTCTGCAAATCCTGTAACACATAATAATGAACCTGCTTCTACTTGACATACATGTATTTCAAATTTTAATTAAATCAGAAAAATAACTATGTTATAAAAGTGTATTGGTTTTTGCCTTTTATATAAACAAATGTCATTTTGGATTTAGGATCAGGTCGAATATCACTAACTTCAGTCTACTCTACTCAGGGACCTTCTACACCAAATTTGGATTCATTAGTCTAGTGGTTTCAAAGAATCTTTGCAAAGAATTGGCTATATTTAGATGCTAATTTGCATATTTGCTAATAACACGCTAAAGTTATGGAAACAAGTGTTACATATATTAAATGGCCAGAGTTCTACATTCCATACACCAAATTTGAACTAATTTGATTAACAAATAAATATGGTATGGCCATTTGTCTATTTTATTTTTCTATAAATAGTAACGGCGTCCATCTTGGATTTGCGATCAAGTCGAAAATCACAAACTTTAACCTACTTCACTTAGGGACTTTCCGCACCAAATTTGGTTTTAGAGAAGATTTAAGTTTTCGCACGCTCGGACGCACGGGCGCACGAACGCGTCACCATGCCATACGCTCAGCTGTTGGGACTGTGTTCGGCTATGTTACGGTGTGTTTGTGTTTGACTTTTGGGATTGTGTTTCGACTATTAACCAGTATGTTTGTGTTTGACTTTTGGTATTGTGGTGCGCGGATAGATCGGTATCCTTTATTTGTCTTTGATTAATTATAACTTTGTTGTATCGTCTTCTCTGTGTTGAATATTAATTATTGTTTATTCCAATTGTCATGTGACCGCTAAAGAAGTTTATAACAAAGTTATACGAATGCATGTCATTATAATTAACAGAAATGTTTTCATGTTTAGTCAAATACTAAGCCCGTTTTCTGTATATCATACATCACTCACTCTTAAAGAAAACAACATTATATAGTTACTGACCTTGGTTGAGGGAAATATGGAGGATTCTCTCCCCTTTACTCTCTAGGCTCGGGAGATAAAGTTCTTCAAGGGGAGAAAATCCTTCCTCCCCTTTAGCCTCTGGGCTCGGGGGATAAAGTTCTTCAAGGGGAGAGAATCCTCCCTCCCCTTTAGCCTCTAGGCTCGGGAGATAAAGTTCTTCAAGGGGAGAATCCTCCCTCCCCTTTAGCCTGTCGGCTCGAGAGATAAATATCTTCAAGGGGAGAGAATCCTCCACATTTCCCTTAACCGAGGGCACTATTTACTTTATTATACCGAAAAAGTCGTTCTTTGTTACCTTTTATTCTGAAAATGTCTCTTTAAAATGCATTAAATTGTAAAAAAAATGTTTAGATGTCCCTAACCATAAAGGAGGGATATGAGTACCAGGTAGTTTCTGTGCCTAGTGGTGAATGTTGCTATGTCCCATGGCAATGTAAACCGCTCGTTAAACATTGTTTTATACCACGTGTAGGAATTTTAGGTGAGGTTTGATAGAAAACATTGTTTTGAAGTTATTTCATACAGTACAGGCCTGTCGAAAATTTAACACTAGTCTAAAGGAAAGGGGTCAACTGCCTAATATCCGAGATGTGGAAAGATAGTACCAAACAAAGCTGCCGTTAGATAAATACCATATGCCGAAAACTTGCTTAGGTGATGAGGAGCCGAAATAGCTATCGATTCGGTCTGAATACGTAAGCACAATGGTCCGCACTGTATCACGGAAAAAATGTTTCAGTGCACAACTTACCTATCTTTAACCATAATTAACTATTTTAAATAAATCAATCACTAGTTTCGGGTTATTTTTATAAATTTACTTGTTTCCTTCATGTTTTTATCTTAATTGCGTTAGACCAATCTAGTATTACATAACGGATTAATCAAGAGTTTCGGTCGTTAAGGATTTCACCTTGAGACGGAAAATAAGTCATTCTTTTGTTTAGGACTTTCCTGGTGGGACTTTACCTGTGACATTATTTACTTATTATTTTAAAGTGCTTAGTTTCCATTACGATCAGGTAATTTTTTATAGCGTTGTTTGTATTTTGTTTTATGTTTAGAGTCAGTATGGAAGTGGCTGTTGGATAGCCCAGGTCACAATTCCGACACAGAATAAATTTGTCAACTTTATTCGAGTTTTAAGTTTTATTTTGACTAGTTCAAATTCAGCTAGATTCCCCGTTTTTATAAAACCTTGCTGTATTGATATGACGCCACTGTCCAACAATACAATAGCCACGAACAAATTACCATTAACTTAGTTTCAGTTTTAAAATCATTCCTTAACTAAGATTTTGCTTAGCTTAAATCTGGCAAATTTGAAAATTTGGGTTCTTATTGTTAATTTTAAGATATTCGAGCATTCAGGGTATCATTAAAAAAGCTTTTAACATTTGTAATGAAGTTTGGCAAATATGGGCATTCATAGTTCTAAAAAGTATTGCGTAATTCGCATAATTTAAGTAAAGGGAAATTTTAGTTGAGAAATGATTACGAAACCTGGACCTGCACTCTTAAGGATATGGAAGTATACGCAAGTGAAGATAATGTTGAGACAAGCAATATGTATGGTGTTCTGTAAAGGGCCGAATTCGCATTATCGTTCCTTCGCCTTGAACGCGAACAACGATAGCGACGATCGCCTTCAAAACAAGGCAAATTCGCCTTCAAAACTTCGCAACCTCGCCATCGTATCTTTGCAACTTTGATCCATCGCCATCGTATCTTCGGAACTTTGGAACTTCGCGTTCAGGTCGAAGAAGCGAAGGAGCGATAATGCAAATTTGGCTCTAACATAACACCATAAATATGCTATTGGAAATATGTGCTTTTATTTTCCCCGCCCGGACCTGACCCAAGGCTTGAAAGTGGGTAGTGACTGTTCTTTCGCCAAAGCACTCGGCATTACTAAGTGAAAGACACGGTTCTTTTAGATGGGAACTTAAAATAAATGGGGTTCCGTGTGACGGTAGTCATGGCACGATAAAGAACCCTGCTGTATTAAAATTAATGCCATCGGCGCAACCGTCACAGGCAAAATTTCTACAGTTTCGCCTAAAGCTGGCGACGTCTTTAGGTGAAATATTCTTGACTGGGATGTTACACACCATTACTCAACTCCGGTCCTTTTAATTTTACACAATTCAAAAGCGATACGGTAGATACATGTCAAGCGTTAAATGTCAAGTAATTTTTATTTATTTTTTTTTTGAGGGGGGGGGGAAGAGTTTAGAATACGTACAATAAAGGTTAACCGAAATTTCCTAGACGCAAAAACAAGCGTAATATCGAAATGATTACTGGCTTAACGGCTCGTAAATAATTGCAATGCGAAATCCCGCATGTAGATATATACCCTTACAAACCTGAGGGGTATACCTGTTATTTTTGTCATTTATACATTTATTGAAACACAATGTGATGACAATCTAACAACGCTGTAGAAATATGATGGATGGATTTGTGAAAAATTGGGTTTTGAGGTAACTTGTGGGAATGAAGACATTTAAAACATATACACACTTATAAACAAGCAAAGGCATATCCTTTAATAAATTAAATGACTGTCTGAAATCGAGTTCAGTCCAGCTAGCAATGACAGTGACCCCACAATCAGTAAATGACTATCGGCGAAAAGATATTATAACCAAAAACGCACAATGTACATACATTTATATATACGGACCAATAAGACCCCATTGTAACTTAGTGTGAATAAGTGGAACGTCAGTTTTACATATATAAACATTGCTTGTATTAAAAAGAGTATTGTGAGAATTTAAAAGTAACACACATCATATACTTAAAAGTTTTATAAAACCTTTGTGCAAGTTTTGTTAATTTTCATTCCGTAGTGTTTGTTCAGTATACCGGGTTTACGTTGTTGATGTTTTTTAAAACAATGTGATAACATCAACGACATATGAATTACCGTGACAGTCTGACAGTTAGTACAGGAGATTGAAAAATTGTCAGAAGCACCAACTGCAGACACAAAAGCAAAAACATACACGGAGTTGTTGAACGAGAGGAAATATAATATTATTGCTGTTAAATTCAACAACCTTATTTGCGAGCAGTAAAAATTCTACTTTCAAAACAAGTTGATTTATTGAAAAAAAAAACTTATTTGTGAGCCGTAAAAACATTTAGTTTCGAAACCAAGTTGGTATTATTGAAAATTCAACAAACTTACTTGTGATCCCTACAAAATAATTCTAGTTTCGAAACCACCAAGTTGATATTATTGAAAATTGTGAGCTGTGCAAAAAAAATTGTTTCGATACCAAATAAAAACTTGGATTCAATATTAGAGTAAAAACTTAAAACTGAAATCAAAATGTGTTTCGATATTTTGTTGACTTCTACCGGATTGACTACTATTTTAGTTGTTATTGTTTTAACACTGCTATTGTTGAGCATTCGCCGACCCTCGGATTTTCCTCCAGGCCCACCAGTGCATATACCAATAGTGGGAAACATGCTTGAATTAAGACCTAGCAATATTCTACAAAAATTCCGGAATTATCGACATCAGTATGGAGACGTGTTTAGCTTGAAGATGGGAAGTAGGTGGTGGATAATTCTAAATGGCTACGATACGCTTAAAGAAGCCCTTGTGAAAAATGCTGATTCGTTTTCTTCAAGACCAGACATATTCCTATTTAGGGAATTTGCACAGTTTAAAGGTATGTATACTCTCTCTCTCTCTCTCTCTCTCTTTCTCTCTCTCTCTCTCTCTCTCTCTCTCTCTCCACGTCTTTGCAGGGAATTTCAACGCATAATGACGCTTTTATGCGGCAAAAAGGCTACCTTCCGCCGCGTAAAGAAAACATTTAAAGCACGATCATCATCATCATCATCATCATCGCATCATTTTACCATTATCATAATATTTTTAGCCCCCGCACTCAGGGGTGAGGGGATATAGTAATACCTCTCTCTCTCTCTCTCTCTCTCTCTCTCTCTCTCTCTCTGTGTGTGTGTGTGTGTGTGTGTGTGTGTGTGTGTGTGGACAAAATAGTGGGGGCAATGAGAGATTCATAGAAATTGTTAGTTCTTTTACCAATAATGTGGGGACATTTTCGGTATTTAAAAGTGGAGACTTTTTTTCATTGGTCCAAACCTACCTTATCCTATACTCTATTATAAAACGTTTTAGGGAATTTCAATTGTTTTTACCGTAAATCCGAGGAAAGGAAAATTGCCCCCCTCCCCACGATTGTGACCGCACTTTGACTGTAAAGGTGAGCTAAAACTGTCCATAGATCAACGACTGCGCTCTCTCTCTCTCTCTCTCTCTCTCTCTCTCTCTCTCTCGTGTGTGTGTGTGAACCATCACTTTGACTCTCTCTCTCTCTCTCTCTCTCTCTCTCTCTCTCTCTCGTGCACAATCATATATAATCACCTTGACATCTCTCTCTCTCTCTCTCTCTCTCTCTCTCTCTCTCTCTCTCTCTCCTGGGAACAATCACATAAAATATACATGTTTAATCACTTTGACCTTTGTATGCGCCGTATCTATCAACATCATTTTCTGTATTCAATTGTATATAGAAAGACGCAATTAAAATTCCTCATTTGTCTTCAAGTATGCAAATTTAAGACAAAATGATTGTTACTTTAAATGAAAATTACGTAATATGTGTTTTATTTTTTCATTTTTTCAAATTTCGCTCTCTGGAAGTTTTAACAGTGAAACTTGGGGACATTGTCAGATAAATGGGATATTTAGTAGATCATTTACTTGCAATATGGGGACATTTTTGTAGGGACAATGGCAAGGGTCCGCCATTACCCTATTCAATTGAAAATTTCGTTTTAGGGCATTTCAACTAATCTACTACAAATCTGGGGACGTGAGATTTGTCCCCAAATCGTTAGTGGTGTCCCCATTTTGTCAGTGATGGAGCTTCCAATTGGCCACAAATCAACGAGACTCTCTCTCAAAAAAAAAAAAAAAAAAAAATCAAACACAATTATATATAATCACATTAACCTTTCTATTTCAAATAATTTTCTGCATTAGTTTTATGATATAGGGACAAGCATTACAGTTTGACATTTGCCTTTAGATAGATAATCTTTATAACTTACATTATTTTTTTAAAATCGACTTTATTTTATAGTCTGGGTGGCCTAGAAGTGTCAAACGCCCACCTACGGTTCACAGCACCTCTCACCGCTTAGGGTCGAGTCCCACTCGGGATAGATCCTATAGTGTGAAGTTTGTCAGTTCGCTTGCCGAAACTCGGTGGTTTTCTCTGGACATCCGGTTTCCTCCACCATCAATGAGGTGACTGTCTCGATCCTTAGTGTGAAGAAGTTTGTCAGTTCACTTGCCGAAACTCGGTGGTTTTCTCTGGACATCCGGTTTCCTTCACCATCAATGAGGTGACTGTCTCGATCCTTAGTGTGAAGAAGTTTGTCAGTTCGCTTGCCGAAACTCGATGGTTTTCTCTGGACATCCAGTTTCCTCCACCATCAATGAGGTGACTGTCTCGATCCTAAGTGTGAGGAAGTTTGTCAGTTCGCTTGCCGAAACTCGGTGGTTTTCTCTGGACATCCGGTTTCCTCCACCATCACTGAGGTGACTGTCTCGTTCCTTAGTGTGAGGAAGGTTGTCAGTACACTTGCCGAAACTCGGTGGTTTTCTCTGGACATCCGGTTTCCTCCACCATCAATGAGGTGACTGTCTCGATCCTTAGTGTAAGGAAGTTTGTCAGTTCGCTTGCCGAAACTCGGTTGTTTTCTCTGGACATTTCGGTTTCCTCCACCATCAATGAGGTGACTGTCTCGATCCTTAGTATGAGGAAGTTTGTCAGTTCGCTTGCCGAAACTCAACTAGGTCGTTTTCTCTGAACATTCCGGTTTCCTCCACCATCCTTGAACTGACCGTCTTGATCCTTAGTATGAGGAAGTTTGTCAGTTCGCTTGCCGAAGGTCGGTGGTTTTTTCTGGGCATTCCGGTTTCCTCCACCATCCATGAACTGACTCTCTCGATCCTTAGTGTGAGGAAGTTTGTCAGTTCGCTTGCCGAAGGTCGGTTGTTTTCTCTGGACATTCCGGTTTCCTCCACCATCAATGAGGTGACTGTCTCGATCCTTAGTGTGAGGAAGTTTGTCAGTTCGCTTGCCGAAGGTCGGTGGTTTTCTCTGGGCATTCCGGTTTCCTCCACCATCCATGAACTGACTCTCTCGATCCTTAGTGTGAGGAAGTTTGTCAGTTCGCTTGCCGAAGGTCGGTTGTTTTCTCTGGACATTCCGGTTTCCTCTACCTTCCATGAACTGACCGTATCGATCCTTAGTGTGAGGAAGTTTGTCAGTTTGCTTGCCGAAGGTAGGTGGTTTTTCTCTCGACATTCCGGTTTCCTCCACCTTCCATGAAGTGACCGTATCGATCCTTAGTGTGAGGAAGTTTGTCTGTTCGCTTGCCGAAGGTAGATGGTTTTTCTCTGGACATCCGGTTTCCTCCACAATCCATAAACTGACCGTATCGATCCTTAGTATGAGGAAGCTTGTCAGTTCGCTTGCTGAAGGTCGGTGGTTTTCTCCGGGCACTACGGTTTCCTCCACCATCGATTAATTGACTGCCTCGAAAATGGTGAACGAATCTTGACTGGGTTGTTAAAGTCTGATACTTCACTTACTTTAGTTTTTGTTCTTGGTAATTTCCTTCCGATGTGTTTGTCAAATCATCGAAGGCGGCATAAAACATAAAGATGCAAAGACAACAAAGGGGAAGTAATGTCGTTGAACTCCGTTAGCATTTTCATCTTTTCAAATTCTCTTGCCGAGCCGTGACATTGTAATCCCGCTTTTGCGACATCGCATTCGAAGTCGATACTTCAAAAACACAATTCCTAAGTAGAGAAATTTTGTTGATGTGTCAGGAAGCAGCATTTTAAATTCTAAAGTTTTTTATATATTATCTGTCCTAGGCTCGAAACCACGACCTCCCGCTTTTGAAGCGGGCCCTCCACCACTGAGTGAGGACGTTCTTTGCGCGTTGGTTACATGTCTAACGTTTTGTTGATTTTTTGTTTTCTTTAGGTGTTATAGCGTCATCCGGAAGCCTGTGGAAAGAACACCGAACGTTTGCTTTGAACAAGTTGAGATCGTTTGGATTTGGTAAGCGGAGTATTGAAACAAACATTTTACAGGAAGTGGAAGTACTTGTAAAATATATGGAAGAACAAAACAGCAAGTCTTTTGACATCAACAACGTCCTCCACGCATGCGTGTCAAATGTCACATGTTCTATTGTTTTCGGAAAACAATTTAGCCACACTGATCCCGCATTTCTCAAAATTCTGGATATGTTTCAAGAAAATTTGCAAGTTTCTCATGGAGCCGCAGTTATGACTTGGATGCCATTTTTAAAGTATCTCCCATTTGACTTTTTCAAATTTAAAAAGACATTCGGAAATATTAAGACCATTGAAAGATTTCTCAATACGATTATAGATGAACATTGGAAAACTTACCAGGAGGACAACATGCGAGACTACATAGATACGTTTATCGCAGAGAGAAAACGTCGTGGCGATGACGCTACCAGCACGTTTACAGGTAAGCACAGTACAGACCTGTCGAAAGTTTAACACCGCGCTAACGAAAAAAGTCGAAGCTAGGTTTCTGAGTTGTGGCAATATGTATAGCTAGCAGGAGTGATAGATAGTGTCCGAAAATTTGCCGATAGATACACGAGAAAGCTAGCACCTGTCAAAAAGCTGCTGAGGTATAGCTAAAGATAGAAGGATAAGATAAGCTGCCGATTAGGCACTGATTCGTTAGCTTAGTGTTAAACTTTCGACAGACCTGTACTGTATTTCTGATCAGAACTAAATGTTAAATTTTCGACAGGTTTGTACGGCATGGTAGGTCATAGCTTAGTGTTAAACTTTCGACAGGTTTGTACTGCATGGTAGGTCATAGCTTAGTGTTAAACTTTCGACAGGTCTGTACGGCATGGTAGATCATAGCTAAGTGTTGAACTTTCGACAGAAACTTTGCGTTTTATATTCTACGGCGCTTGAAGATATAGTCGGATTTTTTTATTAAAAGATTATTACTGTACAAAAAACGCATTTTCAATATAGTACATTTGTATGCACTGAAACACATTAAATATTCAATATCTATTTAGAAAAAATACAAATTTGGCTTTTAAAACTTAAAACAGCGGAAATTAAAGTGTTGTTGCAGCGCTACTAAGTCATAAAATACCGGGCACCCCAAGTGTGCTTCTTTAATTTTTGGTGAATACACCTTGAACAATGTCACAGTATTTATTTAAGTTTCATTTATACTCACAAAGTTTGTCAAGCATTCATATTCCAAGGCTCAATTATTCATATGAATCCAATATTTAGTTAATATAAGTTTGAAGAAAAACATATCAAAGAGAAAATTACAATGATTGATGTTTAATAAATAAATTGCTTTTGACATACATGTATTTCACTAAATAAATATCATTTCATTGCAATTATATGATTTTTTTAATGTTTTGTTTTCATAGATTATCAGCTGACTCGAACAATTTTGGAATTTTTCTTGGCTGGAACTGAGACAACAACTGCAACAATCCGTTGGGGAATAGTGTATCTGATCCTAAACCCTGATATCCAAACAAAAATGAGAAAGGAGATCGAATCCTTGGTAGGATCTGCACAGTTGCCAAGAATGCAACACCGACAAGACATGCCATACACAGAAGCGGTACTAGCAGAGACCCAAAGATGTGGAGATATCGTCCCACTTTCTCTTTTCCACGGAGTGGAAAAAGAAGTTATATTTAAAGGATACCGAATTCCGAAAGACGCCGTCATTACGCCAAATCTCGATTCAGTGATGTTTGATCCGAAAGAATTCGCAGATCCATTCACCTTTAATCCTAAACGATTCTTGGATGAGAATGGAAAACTTTGTAACACAGAGAAAGTAGTTCCATTTTCTCTAGGTGTGTTATTTTGGACTTATTGTACAGACCTGTCGAAACTTTAAACACCGAGCTAACGAATTAGTGGTGAATTGGTAGCTCATCTCCAGTTATATAACATTTTAAAATGCATTGATAATTCAAAATGGCATATGACGTATATATCAACAGCATTTCAGCAGCTGCTTGCTGTCTCTCAGCCACTTTGGGGTCATTAGAAATCCATATCTCAGTCATTCGACAGCTTTGATATTTCAATGTTAAATTTTCGACAGGTCTGTACCTAATGATTTCAGTGTTTTATTAAATGCTTTATCGCTGTAAAACCGACCTTAAAATGCCTAAAAATTAGGTTTTAATTCAATCAAACACAAACATACCGGTTCATGTCCAAAGCACAATCCCAAACGTAATGCAAAATATTTGAAAACTGGCAACGTAGTTACACACGCGAACTTCCACCAGAGAAGTGAGATCAGGTGTCCCGGAAGGGTGAGCACCTCCAAAATCAGTATGTAACTCAGCGTTACAAACGCCGAAAAAGCTGAGTTTGAATATATTGTTTATGGTAATTATATTTGAATGGTTATTTGCTTATGCATCCAACTTTGAAAGGAGCTTTAGGACTTAACATTTAAGTCGAATCTTGATTTTTACTGTACTTCGCCTACATTTGAATTTGCTGCTTTACTGCTCCATCTTTCATTTCTGAGGCCAAACCTGTCTATAAAGAAGGACACAGAAAGAAACCATTACAACTGGTCGTTTTGGTCAAGTGGTCCTTATAGGAGGAATAAAGAGCAATTGACGTATTGCCGGTTACGCCCATAATGTTCCGACACTGGCCGCCATTGCGGTATCAAAGCAGCGTCACGGCATCTAATGACGTTCTAGTGTCAGTGACGTCATAAACATCACAGTTCAGGTCGAGTTTTCATTCTTTTTGCGTGTAATTCAAGCATGTCGACCCTATGTCGGAACATAGTGGGCGTGGCCAGCGACCCGTCAATTGGGATCAGATTACTAGCTTTTAAAAACATGTGGTCCTTACATACAGGTTCAGATAACATAAATAAAGAGCAATTGGGATAAAATTTTACTGACCTTTAAAAGCAGGTGGTCCGTATATAGAGCTTTAAGGGAGGTTTGAATGTATATAAAGTACCTAAAATAGCATTTTATTATTTATATTTACAGGAAGACGTGTGTGTTTAGGAGAATCATTGGCTAGGATGGAGCTATTTTTGATTTTGACCGGTGTTGTGCAGCGGTTTGAACTTTTACCAGACGGCGAAAACCTACCATCCCTGGATCCCATTATTGGTGCTACACGGTCTCCAAAACCGTTTACATTTAGAGCAGTTCCAATATATTAATTAATAAAAGCTTACTGTGTTGAACACTTCGCCTTCGCTAAAAAAGCAACATAGGAGCCGATCATTCGCGCTACACGGTCTCCAACACGGTTCTGTCTTAAGCAGTCTTAAGATACCGTGGCACACTTAATTGTACAAATAATTGACCAATCAAATTTAAATCAATTCCAACATAAAAAATTATAAAATCGATTTTACGGTGCTGTACCTTACCATTAGGCTTTGCACGATTTCCAAGATGATTCTGACTCAAGCAATCTTATCATACCAAAATAAATGAAATCGACCAAATGACCAAAATTGATTTACAAATCAAATCAAAATCAGTCCTATTATAATTGAGAAATAATTTACAATGTTTTCTTTTAATACATATTCTGTACCCATATTTGTTTCAACCCTTGGCACTATTTCTTCCATACCTGCTCATGTGAGATCCGGTTTTTAGCCATGAGAGATCGGCTCAACTCACATGACCACGTGACCCCCTGTGTGGGACATGGCGTGATATTGCGGGAAAAATTGCTACACATCAAGGGTCATGACCCCAATCGTCTTTCAACGGGAATTGCAATACAATTATCGAAGAGAGATACTATTAATTGATGAAATCGATTTTACTGTGTTGTACCTTGGCACCAAATGGAACGATGGAGCTGATCATTAGTGCAGCAGGATTTCCAAAACTATTCTGATTTGGGCAATCCTTAAATATCAATATTACTGAAAATAGCACCATTTCCCGTAAATATTTAACTGAGAAATCTTACTATACTCTTCATCGCTTAAACCTATCATTGATACAACTTCTACCGAGTCCTTCAAATAAATTTAAAATAGTTCCACTTCTCGACACGCGCGGCTGCGCTATTCTGTTAAAGCTTTTAAATGTCATAATTTTGTAGTTGGCAGATTGACTGTCATGCAAGTATAACATATTTTATAAGAACTGTTTTTCGTCTGCCCTTATAACATATTCTAAAATGAGATGCTGCTGCTGCTGCTGCTATTGCTGTTGTTATTATTATTGTTGTTGTTGTTTTGTTATTCTAATTTCTAGTAATTGTTGTAAGATACAGTGTTTGTGTACAATGTGTAATTCGAATTACTGAACATGGCAGATTTAAATAGAAAGAGGAGAGGGGAACTTATTTCAAATAGCTTAACAATGAACATTAATCCATATTTAAGACTAGTTATTTTCAAAGGGATCCAATGGGCAAAATGTTCATAGACATACAGTTCATGATCAGACCTGTCGAAAGTTTAACACTGAGCAAACGAATTAGTGCATCACTTCTCGGCTTTCGTTAGCTACATCTTGACAGCTTTTTGGTAGATGATATCGAAGTCTCGGGAGGTTTCCAGCAATTACAATTTGCTATCAATATCTCGGTTATATGGAAAGCGAGCTGGGGCTCCTATTCGTTAGCTCAGTGTCAAACTTTCAACAGATCTGTACTATATAAGCATTTCATAATGCATTGTACATAAATTATATAGATACCTGCTGAGGAATTGAAGAATACGTATAGCTTAATTTTATTTAAATCTTAATCTTCTTTATGTCCATTTGTTCATTTGTATTTAATTCATGTATGTCTATTTTGTTTCGTTGAAATATTTGCTTATTCATTAAATTTTATATGATTCAAGTTTTTAGTTTTTTTGTTTATCTTTTTTATTTTGTTGCCTTTTTGTTAATTAGCACGGGGCTTTAAAAGTAATTACAAATCGTTGGTGACAAATGCAGTTTGATTATTCAAAAAAAAAAACAAATTACAGCTTAATTAGTACAGTTAGATGCAAGTACTAGTAGATGCAACTAGATTAACGCAACCACAAACACATTATAAACTGTGTTTACCAGTGATTACTGTTAACAGTCAATATTTAATCATAATCAAAAACAAACATACTAATCCATTTCCGAATCACAATCCAGAAGCAAAGTAAAAACTTTGGAACTGACAAGTAAGGTTAGACACGTGAATTTCCACCAGGGAAGTGAGGCCTGGTGCTCCGGAAGGGTAAGCACCTCCTGGTTAGCTAGCTACACCCGCCACGTGTGTAATCAAAATTGTGTGAAAGGAACATGAAACTATGAGACGTCAAATATATCCAAGGCAATCCTAGACACAGAGACATCAAACTTATCAACATACTCTGAAGACGGCCATAAAACTTTTTGAGGGCCTTGATAAGCTTAGGCTTGCAATATCCCCGAGTCAACAACCTATCCGCAAGCAGCCTACTTCGTTGTACAAAGTCCCCGTAGTAGGAACAAGCTATACCATAGCGTATTAATTAGGAAACAAATACACCATAAGCAGGAGAAGCAGGTATATTGCTGCATAAAAAAGGAAAATTGACAATAGAAAAATTGAAGTCATCACGTTTGTCATAAAGTTTCAAATGTAGCCTTTCCTGTGCGTCATAATTCAGGTATAAGTCTAAATATGAAGCAGAACTTGAGGAATCAGTCATGTCTTTTATTTCAAGCTCACTAGGATAGATGACATTTACATAGTCTCCAAATTTAGGATTGTTAAGAGACAGAACTTAGAAATTAGAAATTTAAGACTTTTTAATGGTTCGTATTTTTGGGACCACAAATAAAATTAATTTAAATTTTTATTCAATATGTAATGAATGGTAATACGAAAATGAGCTACATGTACGAAGAAGAATGAAAATTAACTTCATTCCGCACATTTGCCTTACAACAGTTTGAAAACTTTTTTTACATCCAAGTAAACAATCGTTTATAAAATCTCTTTGCGTCTGTTATATCCCTTAATTAATCGGCGCATCATTCTAAAGGCTATCATTATTCAGATGAACATATACAGTACAGACTTGTCCAGAGTTTAAAACTGTGCTTACGAAAAGCCATCGAAGTTCCGCTGCCAAAGGCCTAAATATAGATAGTAAGTGGGCGAAAAGCTGCCAAGAGATAGATAGCAGCTGCCGAAAAGCTATCGAGGTATAGCTAACGAGGGGTCGAGATGACATGAGCTGCCGATTTGACACTTATTCGTTAGCTAGTAGCCAAAAAAAAACTGCTGAGAGATAGATAGAAAGCTACCCAAAAGCTGTCGCGATATAGATAACGACAGCCGAGATATCTGCGGCACCACCTAATTCGTTAGTTTTTACGAAATTAGACATGCACTTGGCAATGTCCAATACATACAATACCTCAACTGAACAATTGAATGAAAAATGGCCAGATATGTATTGTGACATGTATTGTGATCAAAAGTTACTTCGATCTGATTGGAAATCTCACAATTGAGGACGCCCATTGCATGTTATGCCAAAACATTTTCTTTCTTATTTTCGGTATAAAATGTAAAAGGTATTTTTATTTTACTAAATAGCGAATTCATACTACTTATGACTGGTTGTCTTATGTATTTTGTTTTAGTTCAATTAACCTTTAATGTAAAAACGTTTTGCTACCCCTGCGGTAGGTCAGTTGGTAGAATGCTCGCTCCGTAAGTGGGAGGTCGTGGGTTCGAACCCCTGTCGGGTCTGACCCAAGACTTAAAAGTCGGTAGTGACTGTTCTTTCGCCAAGCACTCGGCATTACGAAATGAAAGCCACGGTTCTTTAAGATGGGAACTTAAAATAAACGAGGTTCCATGTCTAGGTATGCTTGGCACGATAAAAAACCCTGCAGTGTAATGCCATCATGATCAGCGCAACGCACAGGCAAAATTTGTGCAACCTTTGTTTTAAATAGCTAGCGACATCTCGATATAAGTGAAACATTCTTGACTGTGACGTGAAATACCATTACTCAACTCACTACTCAAAACGTTTCGTGATTTACTGAAGCAGAAGGCTAATGCATGTACCTAGGGTAGATTAAGTTTGACCTTGACCTTTAAATAGGATAGGAATACCCGTATCAGTCAGATACCCCTTTGTATTTTAAGCACATATAAACATAGTTGTGAGACCTGAAGTGTTTATAAAGAATATAGGCCAAAATATAGAATGAAGTGTTTCTTTTTTTATATTATATAATCAGTGCATGTTCTAATTGTACTACTAACTTCAGCACTCAGAATAGTGCTAATTTACACTACAGACCTGTCAAAAAAATTTAACACTAAGCTAACAAACTTTCTTATTTCTTTATTTTTCATAATTGCACATTAAGAGAACTTTCATATTATATATTTTGAATTTTCTAAATGAACTATTAAAAAATCTATAGTTGTCATATTATAAATTTTTGAATATTTCAATCAGAAAATTCAAAAATGTATAATATGACAGAACATACAAAATATTACAATTACATTTTCAATGTTGCATGCATGAGCTGATTTAATTTATATAATTAACCTTGAGGACTGACTCTCTCAAATGTTATTTTAATAAAATTACCTATTATATTATTTCATATTGACAGTTTCTTTGTAATAAACAATGAATTATACTTCAAGACTTGCATGCACTCGGCATTACGAAATAAAAGTCAAGGTTCTTGGGAACTTAAAGCGCGATAAAGAACCCTGCTGTATAATGTCATCAGCGCACTACACAGACAATATTCCTGTATCTTCGCCTATAGCTAGCGACGTCTCGATATAAGTGAAATATTCTTGACTGGGACGTTAAACACCATTACTCAATTCAACTCAACTCCACACACCACACAAAATGTTTCAAAATTGAGATAACTAGGGGCTAGATGAGTTGAATTGAGTTGAGTTGAGTAATGGTGTTTAACGTCCCAGTCAAGAATATTTCACAAGTCTTATACAGAATAAAGGTGTTATCAGGCTGACCATTTTGACGGATTTGTTCCACGGGCGGATAAAATGTAAAGGTCAAATTAGACGGTTTTTTTCCA
Organism: Anadara kagoshimensis; assembly: GCA_021292105.1. Taxonomy (NCBI): domain Eukaryota; kingdom Metazoa; phylum Mollusca; class Bivalvia; order Arcoida; family Arcidae; genus Anadara; species Anadara kagoshimensis. The sequence continues at coordinate 32,983,092 of CM037873.1, read as the reverse complement.
TTTTGACGGGGTTTATTATTATAACTACTAAAAATTCGGACTTTTTGTATGGAATTTGTACAATTTTAAATCAAATGCTTAACGATAAAAAAGTACCTAAATGGCAACTTTGCGCACCAGAAATGTACCGATCTGGACTCAAAGAAATTTTGATTGGTCAGTCCGTGTTATGAGTACTGTTTTTGAATTTCTTTTCATTAAAATGATAAATAGATTCTAAGAACAAATGACAACTGAATATGACTGCATTAATTAAAAAACAGAGTATCTCTCGCAAAAAGCAAATTTATTTTCCATTTCTCATTGAAAATTCTGGGTGCTTCTCCTGAAGAGATGTTACAAACAGATGTTCTGGTAGGCGCGACAGGTTAAAGAACCTCGGTCCCTGCACCTTGCCCTTAGCGCAAGGCAAAGGTTAAATGTCTGCCACTTAACCTATAACTGGTGACGTCTCGATATAAGTGAAATATTCTTGACTGAGTCGTAAAACGTCAATCAACCAATCAAGCAAGCATGCAATCATTCACTAATTTATAACATCTGTTCAATCACAGCTGAAAAGGAATAGTTTTGATCCAACAAACATTTAATTTTTACTTACAATTCAAACCTTATAATTATTATTATATCTCTAAATAATATCATTTACCCCAAGGCCGTAATTATATGGACGTATACTGAATTAATTGTATTTTATTTTAAAGTACGTAGTTAGTGGTTTGGTGAAAACCTTAATTTTAAGTGTGGTTATTTGTGTCAATGGTAATGTGACACAAGTGAAAAATATAGGTCAAAAAATAGAATGGAAATATTGCAGAAGCCACTGTTCTTGTTTACCGTCCTATTTTAGCTGTTGTTTACCGTCCTATTTTAGCTGGTGACTATTTTGTTTATAATCAGTGGGGTTAGAGCGAAAGGTCATTAGTCCGCGACATAAGGTCTAAAACCTGTCACTCTCGGTATAATAATAATAATAATAATAATAATGTTTTTCACAGACAATTTGCCAAAAGCTGAAAGAGGAATCATATTCAATAAATGTTCAATCCTAGCTTAATTTCCTACGTTTCGTTAGCTAATATAAATAAGCTAAGAACTGGCAGTCACATTTTGAATAAGATGCATACCTTCTCACAAGAACAATGTAGTAGCAGTTATAATAATAATAATAATAATAATAATAATAATAATAATGATAATGTCGAGATGTTGTATACTGTCTAACAAAAAATCTCATTTTTCCTCAGTTCTCCATTTTATCATCGGAAATTAAAATTTTTCATAAGTTTCACATGTCTAACTTAATTTGTCAGTTCCAAAGTTTTATAATTTGCTTCTGGATTGTGATTCGGACATGGATTAGTATGTTTGTTATTATTATTTTTATTAAGCGGTAAATATTTTAACCATTTGTCTAAAAGAACCTGACTGTAAATTGGAATTTTTCGCGTTCGTTTTTTTAACGCGTATATTTGCGAGAGTAACGAAGAAGACGCATAATTAAAGGTTCGCGAATATTTCATTCTGGTCTATGATTTAGCTGTTAAATGGGCGAGTCTTAGCAGTTACGAATACTTAACTCCTTTGGGTTATATAGGCATTAAGTGTTCGTAATTGCTAAGAGAGCTTCGAGTTATCCAGCCCAGGGAATTTTATGACAAAATGGTTTCTGTACTGTTTACAAACTCAATACAGTACAGACCTGTCAAAAGTGTAACACTAAGCTAGCGAATAAGTGCCGAATCGGCAGCTCATCGTTAGGTATATTTCTGCAGCGGCTATCTATCTCTCGGCAGCGGCTATCTATCTCTAGCGGCTATCTATCTCTCGGCAGCGGCTATCTATCTCTAGCGGCTATCTATCTCTAGCGGCTATCTATCTCTCGGCAGCGGCTATCGGCTATCTATCTCTCGGCAGCGGCTATCGGCTATCTATCTCTCGGCAGCGGCTATCTATCTCTAGCGGCTATCTATCTCTCGGCAGCGGCTATCGGCTATCTATCTCTCGGCAGCGGCTATCTATCTCTCGGCAGCGATCTAGCGGATATCTATCTCTAGCGGCTATCTATCTCTCGGCAGCGGCTATCTATCTCTCGGCAGCTTTTCACCACTATATAGCTATCCACAATCTGGACCACTAGGGAACGGAATATATGGCTCGTTTTCGTTAGTTCATTGTTAAACTCTCAACAGACCTTTACTCTATATATTCATTTATGTAAAATATCTGGTGGAAAAATCAACAAACTTTATTTCCCAGTCTAAACAGAAGAGGTCATAGCTTACACTATTACACATTCTTTTATGTTATTTAAGATTTGGTTCATTAACCAATGTGAACTTATATTATGTATGGATGACAATAATCGCCATTTAACAAACTGGATGAGATAAGGCGTCGAAATTGTCCGGACTTCATTAGGAATTGTTACACGGCACCTAATTTTACACTACAGATTCATATCACTGATATAACTTAAAATATCTTAATTTTCACCTACTTGTACCTAATCTGTATGTTAAGTTTTGGTTCATTGACCGATGTGAACTTATATTATGTATGGATGGCAATAATCGTCATTTAACAAACTGGGCAAAATTAGGCGTCGAAATTGTTCAGACTTCATTAGGAGTTGTTACACGGCACCTAATTTTACATAACTACAGATCAGGGGTTGGGTTAGGAAGTAATTAAAACCTAGACACCAAAGGCGCTTCAAATGTAAGGGGTTCCGGGGGGTGGCATGCTCCCCCGGGGAAAAAATTGAAAAATTTAGTTCATTGGTGCATTTTGGTTAGACTAGAAAAACTGGTATTTGCTGTTAAATGATACTAGTAAAGATAAAAGTAAACTACATACACACCATTCCATTTTCATAAACATTGTCACAAAGGCAAAGTAAAACGCTGCAGAAACCGAACTTTACACACACACACACACACACACACACACACACACACACACACACACTTTGTTTATACTAATGTTTAGTCTATTTGTATATAAGTGTGGTTGCAACCGGCGTTGGACATAAGACAAAAGACCGAAAAAAACGTGACGTTTGTGCGACAGAGTAATGGACATTTGAACGACAGAATTTTAACCCATTTGAGCGAAATTCCGAAAATATGGTAAAGTTGAGTTGAGTTGAGTAAAGGTGTTTAACAGTCAAGTCAAGAATATTTCACTTATATCGAGACGTCACCAGCTATAGGCGAAGGTGCAGAAATTTCGCCTGTGTGTTGCGCTGATGGCAATATACAGGTTTTTATCGTGCCAACCCTACCAAGACACGGGACCTCGTTTATTTTAAGTTCCAATCCGAAAGAACCGTGAATTTCATTTTGTTATTCCTGAATGCTTGGAAAGGAAAGTCACTACCCACGTTCAAGTCTTGGGCCAGACCCGGCTAGGATTCAAACCAACGACCTACCACCTACGGAGTGAGCACTCTACAAACTGAGCTACCGCAGTGGTCGACGATATTTGAGCGACATTTTTCCTAAACCTCTTCAGTTAGCCAAAATGAAGCCTGTTGTCCCCTGCTCGCTGCGGGATTGTGGAAGTAGGTTTTTAAAAAGCCCCTTGCAACAAATAAAGCACGAGAAGGCTTGAATGTATACATAGTGTTACAGGCTGTTATTACCTGTTCGTATAATTAAGACTCCTCCTTATTTAAAAACACTCTGTCATCATATTGTGAATGGATAACTGTTATTTTTTCAATTTAATATCTTTATTGCAGTAAGCATACATATTTTTTGCCGCAAATAAATGTTACATAAAATGGTGACAAATAACATCAAAGAGCATAAAAAACTGATAGATGATACTATATTTTGTTTCAATGTATACTTTATTTTCAATATATAATTAAATTGTTGATCCGGGGATATTGCAAGTCTAGGCTTATAAAAGCTCTAAAAAGTTTTATGGTCGTCACCTCAGTATTGTTGATAGTTTGATGTCCCTGTTCCATGATTTCCCTGTATATAATTCCATGCTCCTTTCACACAATTTTGATTAAACGCGTAGCGAGTATAGATAGGTAAACAGGAAATGCTTACCCTTCCTGTGCGCCCGGTCTCACTTCCCTGTTAGACGTTCACGGGTCTAGCCTTACTTGTCAGTTCTACGTGTACAGTTTTAACTTTTCTTCTGGATTGTGATTCGAACATGGATTAGTATATATACAATTGTCGATATAACTGATTTTTTATGTTACTATACATATTTTAGGCTGACCAATCAAATCAGATCGGTACATTTAGTAGCAATGTTGCCATTCAAGTACTTTTTATCGTCAAGTGTTTGATTTTGGTACACTTTGTATACAAAAAGTTCAAATTTTTCTAGTACTTTTAATTAAAAAACGTCAAAATGGGAAATTTCGTCTAATTTGACCTTTTTATTTTATCCGGCCGTTTATCCGTTTTTATGCTTTAAATCCGTCAAATTGGTCGGTCTGATAACTTTTAATTTCTCCTTTCCAAATTTGGAAATTGTCTTAATTAAGGAGACATTTTTTAAGAAATATTATACTAGTACGTATGGCCTATTTAAGGACATTACGCGCATTATCCAGTGTGCAAATCGTTTTTTCTTTTATACACCAATAAAAAAATAATATCACAGTTATTCCTTATAATTTAATTTAGACATTCTTTAATTATTCAAGAAATTAAAAGAAAACCCCAAAAATCTGAAACATTTAAATCAAGTTTAATTATATCATCATGAGGCGGATGGATATGACCCGATTGTTTTTTTTTTTTTAATCGTGATCTCATAATAGTGATGTGTATTGCAGATGTAAACAATGAAGAAGTTCCGGTTAATTCCGCCAAAACGGGGCAAGTGGGCGGAGCTAATCTAAATATTTTTTTTTTATTGAGGTATAAAGAAAAAAAATGGTCACGTGGTTTCCATTGTTTTGTATTGTGTTCTGTTGTATAAACAAATTTTAATTAAATTATATTACAATAATTATAATTACATTCCAACCTGCTTTAAAGGCCACCTCTTTATATAGGTCACCTGCTTATAAACGCCAGTTAAAAATTGTTTCCCAATTGTTCTCTATTCATATTATTTGAACCGTATATAAAGGTCACCTGTCTATAAAGGCCAAGTTTTCTGGTCCCCTTTGATGATGGCCTTTATAGACAGGTTTGACTTTACATGTTTTACCAGTTTTAATTTTACAACACTAGACGACCGTTTGGGAATACAATTCCTCATCAGTAGTGTTTGGACCAAAATTATGAAATTTCGCTGTTCTTTTCTACGATTCTTAATTTCTAAACAATGTGAAGAAATTCTAGTACTTGGACCAAAATTATGAAACCAAAATTGTTTTCCAGATGTCGAAAAAATACCCAAAGGACCTAAAAATATTGCTAAGGAAATACTTTGCATGGGTGAGTATACCTTAATTTTAGGAATTTCAAGTTTAACTACGAACAAATTTAGACAATAGTATATTTCTGACAATAATACACAATTATTGCCTACTGAGTTTGTGATATCCCGGGGCGCCAGCCACCAGCAGAGGTACAGGCTCAGGGGTTTAAATTACATATTAAGTCAATTTTAATTTTACAGCACTAGATGGACGTTTCGGAATACAATTCCTCATCAGTTGTGCTTGGACGAAATTATGAAAATTTTTTGTTCCCTGCTACGTTATAAAATGTACCATTCCCTATCTTATTATACATACGCTAAGACATTAGACTTGCACAAGTCCCGATTTCAGTATTTCAGCTTCTTTAAAACTTTTACAGCGATCAACTGCCAAAAATAATTTTACTATCAAATCCCAGGAATATATATATATATATATATATATATATATTGGAAAATTTCAAATATACAAGCTTAATTTATAGTATTATCAGCTGGGTGGTAAACTCAGAGCTCAACACCATAATTCAATATAAAAGACACTATTAATATATCTAATGAAAAATATTTGACCATTGAACTGTCTAGACATGGCGTTTATAGTGCTATAACTGCCATTGCCATGCAAAGCAAACTCAAGTTATCATAATGCGCTAACGCATTTCTAGACAGTTCAATGCTTAAATAAACGCCATTTCTAGACAGTTCAATGGTTATATTTACATTAACCATTTTTTGAAAATCTTATTCTGGTATTTTAATTAAAAAAAAAACTTTAAAACACTGTCGTGTACGACATGTATTTCCAATCGCTGGAACAGCCAATCAATGACGTCACGCGTATAGCCGCAAGAAAAGAGATGAGTGACTTTACATATACTCCTATAGTCTTAAACAAAGTTTAATGCATTAAACCATCACAAATGTAAATATTTCCCAATAATAATTTTAGTGTAGTGTCGGTATAAATTGAAAAGTTTGGTTTCAATATTGTTTGACGTCCATTAAGCAACAGTTACGAATCTTTTGTCACCACGAATTTTCTGAATGAAATGTTCAAAGAGTTACAAAACAATATTAATCTTAAGGATTATTCTAAGTATGGTACACAAGTTGTAGTGAAGTCTTATCTGCTTTAATTTTGTGCTATATATTGCACAATGATGTTGGTCTTTCCAGTTCTAGCGCACTTGTCCAGCATATCGCAGATAAATAGGACAGGCCACTTTTTCCATGGTTACAACATTTATGTTGCATAAGTATAGTATAGACGTGTTGGAAGTTTAACACTAAGGCAAAAGGAGTCGAAATTCGTTCTGTCGAGTGGCAGGAATCAATATGGATACCTATTGACGAAAAAACGACCGAGAAACACGAGATTGCACCTGTTGTCGACAAATACTACCAAAAAACTGAAAGGAGCTTCCAGTTCGGCACTAATTCGTTAGGTCAGTGTTTCACTTTTGGTAGGTCTGTACTGTACCTATATGACAACCTCATTTATATTGGCATGATAAACCAATTAACTAAGTAAGGCACATTACAGGCCTGTCGAAAGTTTAAAAGTAAGTTGACGAATTAGTGCCGAATCGGTAGTGGACCTCGGCCCCTCATTAGATATACATGTATTTCGACAGGTTTCCGGCTGCTGTTTTCCATCTTTCAGCAACGTTTCGGCCTCTAGCAAGCCATAACATAACTTCAACTCTTTTTCGATAGCTCAGTGTTAAACTTTCCACAGGTCTGTACTGTAGTGTGGTTTATGCAACAATCCAGATGACGTCATTAGTGTCCACAGTTTATCACAGTGCCACAACAATTGCATTTTTAATTAAAACACTTAATAAAATATATACACCCGGCAATTTTGCTATTATGAACACTGACCAAGATTTTTAACCATTGATCATGTCATTTTGTTAAAGGACAATTCCCAATAAGCCGAGATATCAGCCTATTGAAATCAAAATTTAAAAAACATGCCTTAGAGACCATCTCTATATAAGTGTCACCTGCTTATAAAGGCCAGTGTCATTTTCCAAATTTCCTTTTATTAATGTTGTTTAAACCTGTATATATAAGGGTGGCCTTTATATACAGGTTTGACTGTATTGCATACATGCGGAAGGTAAACTGTGCGGGTTTAGTGAAACTTTCTGCCCTTATATAGAGGTGCCCTTTAAGGCAGGTTAGACTGTATATTGTTAGTTTAAACAATTTTTTATTTCTGAAAGTACATGACCTAAAACATTTACAATACAGAGAATTACTATTATATTAACCCCTTTCGTATTTGGGAGGTCGAAGGTTCGAAGCCCGGTCACGTCTGACCAAGACTTGAAAATAGGTAGTCACTGATTTTTTACGCAAGGCACTCGGGGTTTAGAAATGAAAGTTACGGTATCCTTAATAACCGATAATCCATGACAAGACAAACGTGGCACATAAAAGAATCGTCCCTGTGCATTACCCTGAGCGCACTACAAAAAAATCAAAACACTTAATATAACTGGAAACTTCTCGATATAAGTTAAATATTCTTGACTGGGACGCACAATTCCATGCGATCAACCAATCAATCTTATACGTGCATTGTTATAGTCATATAGCATTCTTTATAAGGAGGTTGGGATGTTACAACTTGTAGGTGCGAGTCTCTAGACTTGGTCTCGTCGCCAAACAAGATGATGTACCAAAAAATAATTATCTTATATAATTACAACCAAATCTGTCTATAAAGGCCATCCTAGGGAACCAGTAAAAGTGGCCTGTGTTGGCAGGTGACCTTTATATACAGGTTCAAATAATATGAATAAAGAGCAATTGGGATACAATTCTGCCGGCCTTTATAAGCAGGTGGCCCTTATATAGAGGTGCCCTTTAAGGCAGGTTGGACTGTATGTTTAATATCATTGTGGTTTTATGGTTCTTCATTATGTAGAAAATACGTTTTTAAATAATTTTGAGTAAAGTATGTTTTACATTGAATTCATCACGCACTTTTTGTTTCTTGTATAGATACAAAATTGGGACGTATTCTATGTTCTGTGGATGGCTGTTCCCAGTACTGGATTCACATGCTAACCATAATTTCAGAGCACGAAAGAGGTATTTATTTATCCGAAAGTATGAATTTTATATCAGAGTTATTTTTAGAAATATTGTAAATATAAGAATTCACTGTCATTTTGTCCAGGTTAATCAAGTATTGAACCATATTTTAAAATTAGCAAATCTAAAATGAACTGCAAATAAGCTATGATGGTTTTAAATCTAGTTCATTACATGATGAACCAGGGAAAATGACAGTCAATAAATAAACCGTGACAAAAAATAAAAGATCAACTTTGAAAGACGGTTAAGTCCAACTGCCCTCGTTCATTTTTACGCACACGTAAAACCATATAACTTTCGAAGCAGTCATTTCAGATTGCGGATAAGCGGCTTCTGACAATACACTCACATTGGTAAAAATATACTGTGAACGAAATAGTTAAGATTAACTTTGAAATACGGTTTCAGCCCAACTGTCCTGGTGCATTTTGACGCACATGTATATTTAAGCAAAGTACAGTCCACCCTGCCTTAAGGGCCACCTCTATATGAGGGCCATCTGCTTATGAAGACCAGTAAAGTTATTTTCCAATTGTTTTTATTCATATTTTTGAACCTGTATATAAAGGCCACCTGCCCATAAAGGTCACTTTTACTGGATCCCTTGGGTGGCCTTTATAGACAGGTTTGACTGTATTACACAAAATCTTGCTGTCTAGGTCGAACATCAACTGAATTATGATGTTTTAAATATCCTGTTTTTATAAGTGCACCTGTACCTAGAACGCACTCTCACGCTTATACATACTGAAGTGGTTTTGCACTCTAGTTGGAATAATAGTCCAGCAGATTCGTGCAAAAGATGGATGAAATTGTAGGTTTTTTTTATCAAAAGCATGAAACTTGTCATGGTTATAGATCAAGGTCTGGAGATTATTTTCAAATATGGGGCCAACCAAAAAATCCAATATGGCCGCCATTTTCAATATGGCGGACAAAATGGCCGCCAAAATCACATACAGTGTATTTATAGTGTGTTATTACTCGTTCTGATCACACATATACAGGAATTTATTTTGTTTTTGACCTGCTTATTATTTTTAAATATATCCGGTGATGTTTCGAAATTCAAGATGGCTTCGAATTTCCAATATGGCGGACAAAATGGCTGCTCAAATAATGAAAAATGCAGATCAAAACTTATTTGTACCGATTTTGAGATCAATATTGCAAGAAAATCTTTGTTTATGACCAGTGGTTACTCGTAGAAGAAAGAAGAAGAAGAAATGTATGTCGCAAATCCATGACAACCCTACAGGTCATATTGGTAGAAATCATGACAAAAACAACAAAACGCTGAACTTTTAATGACTGTCCTCGTTCATTTTTACTCGCATGTTAAACCTCGTGTGTCTAAAAGCAATAATTACATATAACTACACACATGTACATACTTATATAAAACAATAATTCAGTATGTGCATATGAGTACACAAATTGTGTTATAGAAACAAATTAGCAAGTGCTACATTATCGTTATAAATTACTTATCACGTTCCGTTATGAAAAACGGACATCAATAAAAGTCAAAAAAGAAAGAGTGAAAAACTAATTAGTAGATTAATTATTATAATCATTGTCCAAGTAAATGAAACCTTTGCTTATGAAAGACAATGGATATATAAATAGCCTGGAAGTTCCATTTTTCCCATTCCAACTTTTGGATTGGCAATCGTGGATACTCAGGAATAAAACTTCGTAAGTACATATTATGAATAATGACCATTTAAAAATCACGTCTTGTCACCCTTCAAAGAAATTTCTCGCATAGCGATTGGCTAACTTGCCGGGGTACATGGAACTTTGTCACCATTCAAAGAAAATTTTCGCATAGCGATTGGTTAACTTGCCGGGGTACATGGAACGATGTTCGGAAATCTGCCGGGGTACATGAGAGCACGCGACGTTTAGCGGTAAAAGGGAAGTAACTCGTACATCTCTGACGTCTAGTTACGGTAAACAAACATGGCGACATCGCACGCAAGTCACAGAAAATACGAAATGGAAGTTAAAAAGATCCAAATGGTAACGCTTTGAAAGGTGACAAAAACGTTATACAGGGCTATGGCAGGTTACACGGTCCCATGTACCCCGTCAAAGATGAATGTACCCTTCGCCTGCGGCTCAGGGTACATAAATCTTTGACGGGGTACATGGGACCGTGTAACCTGCCAAAGCCCTGTATAACTTATAATGTTCGGAAATCTGCCTGGGCACATGAACGCACGCGATGTTTAGCGGTAAAAGGGAAGAAACTCGTACATCGCTGACGTCTAGTTACAGTAAACAAACATCGCGACAACGTACGCAAGTCATACAAAATACGAAATGGAAGTTAAAAATACCCAACTGGTTACGCTTTGAAGGGTGACAAAAACGTTATACAGGGCTTTGGCAGGTTACACGGCCCCATGTACCCCGTCAAAGATGAATGTACCCTTCTCCTGCGGCTCACATAAATCTTTGACGGGGTACATGGGGCCGTGTAACCTGCCAAAGCCCTGTATAACTTATAATATACCACTTTTTGAATGTATTTTATGATTAAATTCAAGTGGTATATGACATAATATAAAATCACTATTTTGAATTTTGGCTATTTATCAAAAGTGGTATAAAGAAAAATCCCGAGGAAGTGATGCCCAATACGCAAAATCTATGAGGTTAAACTTCGATAACTCGAAATATTAATCGAATTTTCCGGGATTTGAGTTTTCGAATAAGAAACAACTGCAAATTAAAACTGTTGCGAATAAATAAACGGATTATATCCATGGTTTTAGGAGGATAGGCGTTCAAATTATCCATGGATTGAATTCGAGAAAACGACGTACGAGTTTTCCGTGCTATAGGATAGAACGACCTACCAGTTTTCCATTGTATTCAATAGAACGGCATAACAGTTTTCCGTGGGATTCGATAGAACGATGTACGAGTTTTCCCTTGTATTCGATAGAACGATGTACGAGTTTTCCCTTGTATTCGATAGAACGATGTACGAGTTTTCCCTTGTATTCGATAGAACGATGTACGAGTTTTCCCTTGTATTCGATAGAACGATGTACGAGTTTTCCCTTGTATTCGATAGAACGACGGACGGGTTTTCCATGGTATTCGATAGACAGCGTACCAGTTTTCCATGGTATTTGATAGAACGACGTACGCGTTTTCCATGGTATTCGATAGTACGACGTTCAAGTTTTTCATGGCATTCCGCGATAGAATGACGTACGAGTTTTCCATTGTATTTGATAGAACGACGTACTGGTTATACATGGTATTCGATAGAACGACGTACTGGTTATACATGGTATTCGATAGAACGACGTACTGGTTATACATGGTATTCGATAGAACGGCGTACCAGTTTTCCATTGGATTCGAGAGAACGACGTACGAGTTTTCCATTGTATTCGATAGTTTTCCATGGGATTCGAGAGAACGATGTACCAGGTTTTCGTTCTATTCGATAGAACGACGTACGAGTTTTTTGTTCTATTCGATAGAACGATATACGAGTTTTTTGTTCTATTCGATAGAACGATGTACGAGTTTTTTGTTCTATTCGATAGAACGATGTACGAGTTTTTTGTTCTATTCGATAGAACGATGTACGAGTTTTTTGTTCTATTCGAGAGAATGACATATATATACAGTACAGACATGTCGAAAGTTTAACATTAGGCTGTCTTATTTGTGCCTAATTAGCATCTCGTTACCTTGACAAATATTTGACAGCTGTTATCTATCTCTTTGCAGTTTTTCGCCCACTTGCTATTTATATCATGTACAACCACTAGGAAGTCGAAATTGGGGAATTTTCCTTATCTTAGTGTTCAACTTTCGACAAGTCTACTTTTCGAGTTATCACATGTATTCGAGAAAGCAACGTCCGAAATATCCATTATCTATGGCATTCGACAGAACGATGTTCGAATTTTCTATGGTATTCGAAAGAACGACGTTCGAGTCAAATTCCCGATATCCAAGATCATAACCATAATATTTGCACCTCATAATTATATTACTTTTTGAATTGTCGACTTAAAATCTTTTAATACAGAAGAACTTCAAAAACTCCAACGCATTTCCCTGTAATACCATCCACACTTTGAAAGCCGTCTCTCAAATATCATGAATACATCGAACGACGTTTTCTCGAAAGACGTGGATTATTCGAACATTGTTCTCTCGAACGACATGGACAATTCCATTTAAAATTTAAATTTTATAAATATATGCTAAAACATTAGGGTAAAATCGAACCGGCAATATACTCAAAATGTATGAATTATCTTCTAAAAAGAGCAATATTATAGAGGTTTTTCACTCTATTGCGAACTGAATTTGCCAGAATTAAATACCGAAATTGTGCAAAAATGTGTTTATCAGTTCCACGAGTTATTGGAAAAGAAAAAGTCCTCCCAGATTGCATAAATAAAAAGATATTTTCCTTGAACAAAACCTTCCGAGGTAATAACACAACAGAAAGCCAAAAAAATGAATTCTATTGCTAGTAGTTTCATGTGCTACTTTTGCTTGTTTATAAAATAATTTAAGCATTCAAAATTAGCCCGTGACACTTCTAAAATTAAAATTTTCAGTGTTATGAGTGTTTCTTTGGGTAATACATGTGTGTTTTGCATTGCCAACCGATTTTATAGAACCTAAATATTCGACAATTTACCATCTTAGTGTCATGTGCTACTTTTGAATTTTTATGAAATAATATAATTCAAAAGTAGCACATGACATTAGTTTCACTCTCTGTTCTCTATATGAATTAAAAACAAACATACTAATCCATGTCCAAATCACAATCCAGAAGGAAAGTAAAAACTTTGAAACTGACAAGTCAAGTTAGACACGTGAACTTCAACCAGGGAAGTGAGGTCGGGTGCTCCGGAAATGTAAGCATCTCCTGTTTAGCTAGCTAGACCCGACACATGTGTGATCAAAATTGTGTAAAAGGAACATGGAACTATGGGAGTCAAATATATCCAGGGCAATTCTAGACACAGAGACATCAAACATGTCAACAATACATAAAACTTTTTGAGGGCCTTGATAAGCCAAGGCTTGCGATAACCCTGTGTCAACAATTGATTTGCAAGAAGCCTGCTTCGTTGTACAAAGTCCTCGTAGCGGCAACCTTTTTCTACGACTCACGTTTTTTTTTTGATGAACTGCTAAAGTGTTAATAGTTCTGTTACTGCGTACGAAACACAAAAATGCACAAACGCAACAAATAGTCCCATTTGATATTTCTAATTCGACGGCTTCTGTTCAATCTAACATTCTTTAAAATCTATCATTTGTCACAAAAAACACTTAAATGATTGAAAATATAACTTTCTTAACGTTAATGACGTCATCTTATTATTTGTAAACATTATTATTTTTTCTGAAATGGAGATGGAAGTGGATGGAAAGATGTAATACAAATTTAAATTATCTAGTGTCTTGAAAAAGGCTTTTTAAACCCGAAATATCGACTACGAGCCAGTTTTATATTATCGTTGAAATATAAGAATTGGTGTTTATTTTTTATACGTTCATCAAAATATGAACTGTTAAAGAGGCTTCGCGATTTATCTGTTTTGCCCCGTCTGCTTCAACACTTCATACCTTTGTCATACTAGTATAACTTTTTTTAATTTAATCATAAAATACATTCTTTTGATTGTATTTTATAATTTCAATGGCAAATGACAATATACCATTTTTGATTGTATTTTATGCTTAAATTCAAAAAATTGAATTGTATATGACACAATGATGAACAATGAAAAAAACGCCAATCCGTAATTGGTGTGCATACATTATATTATTTATCATTACATGTATTTCTATCCACAGAAGAGAGAGATGGACAACGCCGTAACAATTGAGCACCTACAAGGAGAAAATTTTACATTTGGGAACTTTTCCAACTCCAGCATGTCCACGCCAAGTCCATGCAATTCAAGTTGGAACTTAACGCCATCGAATGATGATGTCATAATGTCGTCACTTGTTACTCTGAAATATTTTGGTTACGTTTTCCAACCCCTCATTCTGCTTCTTGGAATAACCGGAAATACCTTCAACGTCATCATAATGAATTCCAAGCAATTCTCTCACGTGACCACGCACTATTTCCTGATTGCGTTATCACTGTCAGACACCTCAACGCTGATAACCCAGCTCTTCAATAAGGAGTTCATGGTTACCATACTCGGAATTGATATCAGGGCATTATCTGACATAGGTTGTAAGGTATTTTGGTTTGTGTTCAGAACATCGAAAATGGTCTCGTCATGGTTTGTCGTCTTTATCTGTATAGATAGGTTTATAGCTGTCAGATTTCCACTAAAAGCGAAAATCCTGTCCAGAAGGAGAATTGCATTAATGGAGATTTTATCGGCTATAGCTGTTAATGGTGGACTGAATGCATACTGGAGCTATGCTTCCAAGATTGTCAATAGCCGATGTCATCCTGACGCCTACGACAAAACGGACCCCAACGACGTAGAGATGTTCCGCGGACTTTTGACTGCCGGGTCCAGTTTATGCTTCTTAATTCCTATGTGTTTAATGGCTTTGCTGACACCGATGATCATTTACCAGCTTTATAAACAAAGTAAAACTCGTAAAAACATGTCAACCAATACAATAACAGCTAAACGAGATGCTAAGATATCGTTTATGCTGATTGGAATCACTATAGCCTTCTTCATCTTCGTTACTCCAGGAGTCCTACTACACAACATTGCCTTCTATTTGGGCGTCAACGCGTTTGGAAAGAACGTCGCGTCATTCCTTCTCTACAAGGAGATAGCACAGGTCCTAGAACAAGTAAATTACGCCATAAACTTCTTTTTGTATATTCTGACATCAAGTCAGTTCAGAAATGGATTTGTCAAACTAGTGTGCAGAAAGCAAAAGAGAGGAAAATTCACACGATATAATTCTTCAGATGGATCGTCTCGGGCGAGATCGACTCGTGTGTGGCACTCGGGGATGTCCGACAAATCAATTTCGGGTTAAAGAAATCTTCTGATGAGCCGTCTCTGAAGCCGACTTTTTTGTGGCATTCGAGTATGTCTAGATCATTGCTTTGAAAATTTGCCTTTTCAGATGGAACTTTTCTTGCGAAGTCGATGGTTGTGTAGCATTCGCGTACCAGTATGTCCGACTATTATTAACTGTCGGGAAAAGGGTAATACATTTTCAAAATACATTTTACGGATGATCTGGCTAAGATTTCATATTTTTGTTTAACTTAAATTTTGAATTTTTTTGCAAATAATGCCCCATGTTCTTTTCATTCTCAATTTTAATTACACACGTTGTGGGTGTAGTTAGATAACCAGGAGGTGTTTACCCTTCCAGAGCACCCGGTCTCACTTCCCTGGTGAAAGTTCACGTCTTTAATTTAATTTGCCATTTTTCAAAGGTCGAACTTTGCTTTGGACACTATGGACATGGATCGCTATGCTTTGGTGATTTTAAAAATGATACATAAAATGCTTCAATGACTTGGACATTACTAGAATTAATGAATGTGGAACTTGGGCCATGTGCCTTAACGTAAACACAAAGGTTGTCCATCACATAAATATATGCTGGATACTATGTGAAAACTATGTTGCTGTTTTAATACCGTGGAAACTGTATTGCAATATAATCTTTCACGCAAAGTGCTTAAAATACAAATATATATATATATATATATATATATATATATATAATATATATATATATATATATATATATATATTGGAAAGCCGTGAAAACTGTTTTGCAATATGATCTTACACCAAAAGTGCTAAAAAATACAAAAAATATATCGCAGCGCCATGAAAACTGTTTTACGGTATACTCTTATACCAAAAGTGCTCACAATACACCCCCAGTGCTTAAAATACAAAATATGTGTCGGAGCAACGTGAAAGACTGTTTTTGAACATGCTCTTACAACCAGTGCTTAAAATACAGATATATCGGAAAGTTGAAACTGCTGTTTTATTTGTTTTTTGGGGCTTTTATCAGTTAAAAGGCAGAGTAGATTTGATTGAAAGTAGAGACTCGCATATTCTAACTCTATCCTATTGTAATAAATTGTGTGTTGCTGATTAATATTGTTGTGTTTTGTTTATTTATTTATTTATTTATTTATTTATTTATTTATTTATTTGGTGAATCATGTCAAAACATCAACCAGACTTGTCGCATACACAATGTACACCAAGCATTTACTAACAAGACTCACAGATAAGAATCACTCAAAACGATTCTAGAAACAGAAAATAAATCTAAAATGCGATTTGGGTTTCATTTTGGCTACCCACCCAGTTACGATATAGGCGGCTCAAACGAGACCATATCCCTAATCCGTGTAATTTACCCTCCTTTGTCATAGAATCATGTGTGTATTAATATTCTAAATACCAAATACACATTACTAAGGAATACGAGTCAAAACTCGGCAGCTGAAGTGCCAAAATAGTTAAATCCAGTAGACGAAAAGCTGCAGTTGTAGAAAGACTATTATATACCAATCCATGTCTAAAGCACAGTACAAAAGCAAATCAAAAACTTTGAAACTAGCAAATAAAGTTAAACATGTAAACTTCTACAAGGGAAGTGAAACCGTGTGTTTCGAAAAGGTAAGCACCTCCTGTTTAGCTAGTTATACATAATACAAAAATAAAACATAAAACATACTGAGACCAATGATTATTGTCTTACACGGGATATTGCAGTATCTTGAGAGATGAAGACCGCATGCATATAATACCGGAGCACGTTGAAAGCTTATATATTTAAGTCAACTTAGCAAAATGTTCACGGTGTCCTTCTGCCACCCCATAATATGTGTTTTCGTGCGCATTCCTAAACAAATAATTATAGTTTTCCAGAAAATTGATCATTTCGTTTTTTGAATGCATCTGTAACCTAAACCTTTGAACCCATGACCTTGATCATTACATCAACATGAGCAATATATCAATACCTACAATAAAATAATATACATGCCCATACACATACATTTAGAAGTTACTTTCGACTGCTTTTCCTCGGGTGTTTCTTACTATTCCTCCTGACCAAAGAAAATGTAATAACATGCGCGCAGCTAGTAGGCTACTAAAATTTCGCACCAAATAGGCATACGGGGTGTCAGAGAACAATGTTTCCCCGAAATTTTGATATATTGGTTGTCAAAATGATGCAATCTGGTGGCATATGAAGACCAGGTTTTAAGTTATTTTACTGAATGTCACTTTATTCTGGAAACTTCAGAGTCCGTAAAAGAGACCGAGACAGGTTGAAGTATGTAGTTCACTTTATAGAACGGCAAAGGCTCGCGGTTCGATTCTTGCTAGGTGCAAGTTGAATTATTGCTGCTTCCAAATAAATTGTTGACCCAGGGATATCGCAAGCCTAGGCTTAGTTATTATGGTCCTGAAAAGTTTTATGACCATTATATTTTTGATAAATATGATTTCTGTGTGTCCAGGATTGTCTTGGATATATTTGACGTCCCATAGTTCCATATTCTTTTCACTCTCAATTTTGATTACACAATTGGCGGGTGTAGCCAGCTAAACAGGGTGTGCTTAGCCTTCCGGAGTACCCGGTCTCACTTTTCTGGCGGAAGTCCACATGTTGAACCTAACTTGTCAGTTTTTGTATTTGGATTGTGATTTGGACATGGATTAGTATGCTTGTTTTTGATTGGCTTCATACTTACTTCGAGGGGGGGGGGGGGTTCAAAGTTTTAGATCATTCGACGTGATTTTCCAATATGATATAATACTTTTTGTGCATCTGATGTTTGCAATATCATGAAACACACGCGATATAATCTGCTTTACGTTTTTCTCAATTAAACTGGTCAACTTCAAGAACTGTAAATGAGGGGTTTTGTTTTGTTTGAAAAAAAAAACTTTCAATTTTTCTGTTTGTCACCGCCGGACGGACGTAATAAAAAAAAGAATAAATATTATGTGGACGCCGTGGCCTACTGGCGTATAGTTGAGTTGAGTAATAGTGTTTAGCGTTCCAGTCAAGAATATTTCACTCATATCGAGAGGTCGCCAGCTAGAGCCGAAGGTGCAGAAATTTTGCCTGTGCGTTGCTATTTACTGAATTGAGAGTTCTACAATGGATATGTACAAAGTTGCATTTTGCCGTAACAGTATGGAATAGCGGAAATATATCTTCGAAAATATTCAAATCGCAATCTTCTTTGCAGTACAAACAGAATTTGAAGTTACTATAGCTCCTAGCAATCAATCAAATATGGTACAATTACAGGTTTCATCAAAATAAATTGATCATCCTATCCTCCGATCCACAGAACAAGAAATTTAATAACGGATATTAATGTATATCATTACGTTTTTTGTACACATTTTCAGCAATATTTTCGTTTATAATTCCAAATCAACTTATCAGTGAAATTCCGGATGTCATTTTCGTTATCCTGGTCGAACTTTACATTATTCTAACAACTTCCGTTTTAATGAAAACCAGGGTCTTCGATGTTGATATCGAATCTGATTTTACTGATTGGATTGTTTAAGCTGGTATAGCGTAATATTTTAAGTTTTGTTTTACATTGTATAGTTTTTTAGTAACTCTGTTTTAGCTCATGATCCTAAGTCATAATCGTGCATATATTCATAAGACACAGTTTTCTTTGATCCATCAACTTCAGATACACAAATTTATGATCGTACTGATTCACTAATGTTCCAGCTTCACTAACAGCTTCCATCATTGAATTTTTTAAAATTTCTGGCGAAAACGGCAGAAACGAAAACATGATTAACTGTTAATTAAAATCCATCGATATCGGTAGAAATACAAGGTTTTCTGATGTCTCTTCAGCTTCTCTGGAAGCTAGCGCCTTTGGCGCTTGCACCTAGCATTATATTCTCGGTTCCGGACATCCGGGCATTTCTGGTAAAGATGTTATCGGTGGCCTTAGATACGGTGACAACATGCCGTTATATAGCATAGTAAATGATACAAATGTACTATTATTTACCACGGATATTAAACTTTATTTGAGTCTTTAAGCGATTTTCATGAAATTTGTAGTCAAGTCTATTTGATAACATTGTCATATGGATGGAATGATTTAAAAAAAATAATTTATAGGTAAATTTATATCTATTTTTTAAAAGGACTGATCTGTCCGTCGGCGTTCATAATGGTCACGAACTTGGTAATACTTTCACTTTTTTGCGTAAAAGACACGAGAAACTTAAAAAGTAAAATAATCATTTTGGACATTTAAAATGATTAAAACTGAATTACAAATAGCAACATTTCGTGAATTTAAATAAGTTTAATTTACTGCCGTTGATTACTCGTTCCATCACTAAATACATTAAAAATCAAAAATTAAAATATAAACCTAAAATCCATTTTAACACATCTTTCAACTTAATGACAACTAATATTTAATATGGGACATCGTAAAGACTTTATCCCTATATTAACACCTGTCAATAAATTTTGTATATTGTAAGGTAGATCTACCTCTTAATTACCGGTGATGGAATGTCTAATAAACAGGATGCCCGGTACTGTAGTTAATTGATACGCTCTTAATTACCGGTATGTGAGAATCGGATGTAAATTCTACTTTTCATAAATTGAGATCAAATAAATATAGTGAAAAAATAAAAGAATGTTTTATTCCAAGTTTTTCCGGGTGTTGCATGGATCCCGGGATGTTTTAACCAATATTGTTTTTATGTAATTTAAATAGAGACGATTTCTAAGTTATTATAATTTTAAATTATTTTTAAATTTTAAGTTTTAAAATTGTTTTATGACGATATCATGGAAATATTAAAATTTGGAGTTATACCAGGGTCAGAAAATGAATTACGACAGAATTTAAGATACAGAGAATGAGAATGAGAGGTACCGTTAAATTACAATTTCATGCATATTTTACTGATCAGAAATACACAATCGGAAAAAATGTATGAAATAATTATTTAAATATTTATAATGTTATACTGTAATATTTAAAAAAATGTTACAAAACAAATTTAAAGAATGTTCCCCATGCCCCATGGTTATTCTATTCAACGTTATTTTTACCCTGCCCGAATTCCCAAATTTAACGCCGTATAAATAAAATATTTTTGACTTTTTGATAAATTTTGAAAGTCTCTAATCATTTATTAAAGTCATAATTTTTTGTGAAAAGTTTCATGTCAGATAACCTTGCCAAACTTAAACTTTATTCAATTTTTTAATGTTGGTCTGTACGAATCACTATATAAATCTATAGTATCTAAGGGGTTAGTGTCACCGTTTCCAAGGTGTCTTAAGTCGCCATCTTCACCTGTGACGTCACACCGAAACCGAGAATACTAGTAATTCTCAAGCCCCCCCCCCCCCCCTTTCAAAAAATCCTGGATCCGCCCCTGCAGAACATGCTAAACTCCATTTGAAAGTCTACATATAAATCTGGCTATTATATCTCCAAATATTTTGAATACACACATTTTAATGTTACTTTTTGTAAGTATTAAAACACCATGTAAAACACCATTTATAATGCGAGTTTCACCATCCAAATGCAACGCACGATCTGATTGGTCAATGCAGATTAGTAATGTCTTTTCGATGCGAAGGTGACAGAGAGCTGAAGAGACATCGGAAAACCTTGTATTTCTACCGAATCGATGGATTTTAATTAAAAGTTAAGCATGGGCCGGTAGAATAATGTTTTAAGAATTGTTCCATGTTGCCAACAAGAGCAAGGTAAGGAAAAACTGGAAGTTATCGACGCATGTTTTCGTTTCTGCTGTTTCGCCAGAAATTTCAAGAATTCAATAATTGAAGCTGTCAAACCACAAACCCCCAACAAGTCAAAAATTAAAATGGGTATTTAGTGGGCTGATTAGTCGGACTAGTGTGGCTGCTGTCTCTGTGTCTTCATTCGTAGTTCTTTCCTTTCCCTTTCGATTGTTCTATGCCAGGTCTCTTTTTGGCTGTCCTCTTTCCCTCAGCTGGTTGTCATGTAAAAGTGATCATTGGATGCTCGGTGTTATTCATCTGCAATTATAGCATACCATGTTTATTACTTAATAATCTTCAAAACCATAGAAAAATTTAGAACCTGTACTACTATGGAAGCTCAGTTGGTAGAGTGCTCACTCCATATTTGGGAGGTCAAGGGTTGAAACCCAAGCCAGGGTCTGACCAAGAGTTGAAAAGGGGTAGTGACTGTTCTTTTGCCAAATACCGGTACTCTGCAATTACAAATGAAAAGCATGTGGTCCTTCCAAAGAGACCTAAAAAAACTGATGAACCATGTCATGGCAGGCATAGTACATTAAAGAACAGAACTCTTCCTGCACAGTACTTTAAAAATGGCAAAAGTCAAATTCTGTCACTTCACCTATAGCTAGTGGTATAAGTGAGATATTCTTGACTGAGACGTAAAAACCCATTCATTCAACTAAATGGTTGTTTTTATCTACAACAGTTTCATTTAATACCATTATCTTTTTGCTTAGAAAATGCCATTTTAATGAATAGAATCTTATAAATATTGTTGCTTTTTTCCTTAGATAAGGAATTAGTGATTGATGAATCATTCTCATGATATCTGAGCATAACAGGAAGACAACTTAATATGGGAGATTAGCATGCCAGATTAACAGAAAGAAGTGTGATTTAGAGATGAAGAACTCCATGAAGAATGAAATAAAATAATGGATCAACTTAGCAGACATGTAGAATATGCCCAGGTATATATCTTTAATTTATAAATACAGTACAATAAAATCTCAATTCTTTGCCACCATTTGTTCTAACAGATTTTGGTGTTATAAAGAGGTTTGGTGATAAATGCAGAAAAACGTAAAAGAAATCGATTTTAAAATATTGTATAAGTGAGTTGGAAATGGTATCAATGGGCATTATTTCGAGGTTTTACTGTATGGTAAATTAATATATGAAATTCTTTTTATTTAATATCATACCTCTTGCTAGTGTTATAAAATAATAGAATATTAACTTAAGCCACAACTTGTGAAGCCAGATAGGGAAGTCACAAACCTCATTCTAACTTATTTAAATTAAATTAAACTCTCTCTCTCTCTCTCTCTCTCTCTCTCTCTCTCTTGCTCTCTCTCACATCATCTACTTTTTAACAATATAACACTTTATGCAATATTTAATTCTTCAGCTTGCTTTCCTGATCTTATAACTTTATGTATTTTAAGCAGGGCCCCACAAATCGCCAAAATCGGCTAAAAATCACCGAATTGGCAAATAAAACGCCGAATTGAAAGTCGGTCATTCGGTTTTTTAATAAACTATAAACCTTCTAAATTTTGTCGTGTCAATTAAGATTAGTTCACAATCGAGAAATCACACAAGACTTTAAGATGAAGCCACATGTCCCACAGGTGTACAATCGGTGTGATAATTAATTAATCATTGACTGTGTATAATCAACACCAGAGTTAATCCTCTAATCACTTAATAATTACAGAGACCACGTGTGTTCAACAAACCGTGTAAACAAAATACCGTATGAGGCCTCAGTTTTATTGATGCCTTATTTCATGTTTTAAGGAGATAATTCAAACAGTGAGGTAAAACAAAAGAGCTGAAAAGAATACCAAATTAAGCATTTGAATATTAGTTGGCTGTTATTCAAATCCTATTTGAATATTCGACACAAAAAAGAAAATTTCCATCTGTTCTGGAACAGAGCTACTGTAGGCAAACGATGTGTATTGCACAAGGCAGAGAGGGTATAAAATGTTTATTGTTCTATTGCGATAAGTACGCCGCCATCTTTGATCAAGGCACGACAGGTTCACCATTACACAGGTCGTACTTATAGAACAATCAAATGTCACAAACAATCGGTTATAAAAAGAAAACGACTGCATTATAGGATATGCCCTTTGGTGGCATTAAAAATACATATACATCGCGTATTTGTTGCAAATTTTAATAGGCAAGCATAATCATGTGAAGAGATATCGATCAATGTTCAAAGCTTACCCGTCCTGCCTCGGATGAATTTTGACAGATTGGAAAAAGTGTAGCCCGTATTTTCTTTAATAACTTCAAAAATATTAAATATTTTTTAAAATCAAAACATATTTTAAAAATTTAGGTCATGCCGGATATTATGTCAAAATACTATATAAATCCAATACATATTTATGGAAATATAGATAAATGAAAATTGGGTAGTAAAATTTTGTTAACCTGTCTCGGATGAATTTTGACCGATTGAAAAAAGTGTAGCCCATGATTTTTGTAATAACTTCAAAAATATCAAATATTTTTTTAAAATCAAAATATTTTTTAAAAATTGAGATCATACCAATATTGTGTGACAATATTATAAAAATCCAATAGATATTTTTGAAATATAGATCATTGAAAATTGGGTGTAAGATTTTGCCAGCCCGCCTACACATTTTATACCCTTCCACAAGGCAGATGAACAAAATTACCTTATTATATATTCCTTATTCATAGGAATGCTGTATGACGATGATAAAATCATGATCTCTTTAATATTCTTCTATATAAACCCAGATTTTAATGATTAAGACCATGTAAGCAGTAAAACATGTGACAGCCATTTTTTTTTTTACTTTAACCCAACAAATAGTCGTTTACAACTCTGCTTTGAATAACATGTATTAAAGGGACATAATCATGATAGTGACAGAAAGTAAACAAAGCACATGGCTGTAGTCTTTCCCGACTTTGTGGCGACTGTTTGGATGAATAAAGTATTTCATGAATAAAATGAAGAAGAAAGGAAGCATCTGAAAGTAGATGGGGGGGAATTATGAATGAGTTTTTTTGTTTTTTTGTTAGCTCACCTGAGCCGAAAGGCTCAGATGAGCTATTGCTATCTATCACCGTCCGTCGTCCGTCGTTCGTCGTCCGTCGTGTGTCGTGCGTCGTGCGTCGTGCGTAAACTTTACATTTTAATCTTCTCCTCCAAAACTGCTGAGCCAAATTTGATGAAACTTGGTGATTATTATGCCTGGGTAACAGGCTTTCAAAATTGTGTTCGGGGTTTGACCACACCCAACAATATGGCTGCCGTTACTATAAATAGCCAAAAGACAAAAAAATCTTCTTCTAAAACTAAAAGGTGCAGGCAAATTTTGATTGGATATTTAGATTCAGGATACCTAGATACACTAAAATTGTGTTTTTCATGAGAATTGGACGAAAAATAGGTTACGCGTTTTTTGCGTAAAATTATGTAATTTTTAAAATGAGACATTTATTGTTATAACTTCATAATGGCTGAAGATAATTGTATGGAGTTTTCACTGTTGATCTTGTCTTGCGACTTTCTTCCGATTGATGTCAAGGTTAAAGGTCAAGGTCATGTCCCAGTTTTTGACCTTTGATAAAAAATGCTATTTTTTAAACATTTCTGGTGATAATGATGTAGGATTTTTGGTTAATTGTAGGTATTGACATGACGATCATTTTGATATATTGATTAAGTTCATGGGTTCAAAGGTCAAGGTCACAGATGTACAAGTTTACCAAAATAGTTAATTATCTGCAAAACTATGAACTTTTTGTATAGGCATGTATATTAAAATATTGTAGGTAATGGCCCAATGGTCATTTTGATATATAAATAAAGGTCATGAGTTCAAAGGTCAAGGTCACAGATGTAAACAAGTACTGAAATGATTAGTTATCTCTAAAACTATAGACTTTTTGTATAGGCATGTATATTAGAATATTGTAGGTAATGACCCAATGGTCATTTTGATATATGAATAAAGGTCATGAGTTCAAAGGTCAAGGTCACAGATGTAAACAAGTACTGAAATGGTTATTTATCTCAAAAACAATAGACTTTTTGTATAGGCATGTATATTAGAATATTGTAGGTAATGACCCAATGGTCATTTTGATATATGAATAAAGGTCATGAGTTCAAAGGTCAAGGTAACAGATGTAAACAAGTACTGAAATGGTTATTTATCTCAAAAACTATAGACTTTTTGTATAGGCATGTATATTAGAATATTGTAGGTATTATCCTAACGATCCTTTTGATATATGAAGGAAGGTCATGGGTTCAAAGGTCAAGGTCACAGATGTGAATGAATACCTGAATGGTTAATTATCTTGAAAACTGTTCACGTTTTGTATATGCATGTATATTAGAATATTGTGGGTATTAGCCTAACAACCATTTTGATATATGAATGAAGGTCATGAGTTCAAAGGTCAAGGTCACAGATGTGAACAAGGTCTGAAATGATTATTTATCTCAAAAACTATAAACCTTTTGTATAGGCATGTATATTAGAATATTAAGGTATTATCCTAATGATCATTTTGATATATGAATGAAGGTCATGGGTTCAAAGGTCAAGGTCACAGATGCGAATGAATACCTAAATGGTTAATTATCTTAAAAGCTATTAACTTTTTGTATAGGCATGCATATTAGAACATTGTTGGTACTGGCACAGTGGTCATTTTGATATATGAATGAAGAGCATGGGTTCAAATGTCAAGATCACAGATACAAACAAGTACTGAGATGATTATTTATCTCAAAAACTATAAACTTTTGTATAGGGATGTATATTAGAATATTGGCCGAATTATCATTTTGATATTTGAATGAAGCTCATGGGTTCAAAGATCACAGGTGAGCGTTAAGGCCCATGGGCCTCTTGTTTTTTTTAGCGGAAATTTTTACCGCCGATTGACCATATCAGCGTTTGTGGGGCCCTGATTTTAAGTAAAGACTGTGGAGACAAGTTTACATAAGACCTTGGTCTTGTTCTTGAATCCTTTTCATTATGTATATATATATTGTTGTACCATTGTATTTTGTGAATAAAATATTGTTTAAACTAAACTAATTTATTTTGTCCAGAGTAAGGCTTGCAAAGTTCTGGTAAAATAAACTTTTCAGTGTACTTGCAAGTATTTGGAATTAAAAATAAACAAATTGGCATAAATCATGATTTATTTTTATTTTAGTTTTTGATACAGACAGCCAAACAAAAGCCAAGTGATCTGGTAAAGCAGTCAAGCTCAGCATCTAGTTCTAGCTCATCAAAGGGGTAAATTTATAAAAATATTATAAATCTTTTATACAATGCATGTGCATATTATTTTTTTATTTGTATATAGAGTGAAACTTTTTTCTCAGCATGAAGATTGGATTGGATTAGTGGTGTTTAAGCCCCAATCAAGATTCTTTCACTTATATTGAGATGGTCCGTTATCAGATGAAGGGGGAAACCAGAGTGCCTAGAGAAAACCACCAACCTGTTGTTGGCAAAAGAACTGTCCAAGGTTCTGACATTAGGGTTTGTCAGAGAGAAATTCATACCTAGGTGAATCTGGTGATTAGAGGCCCTGTGATGTGTAAGCCAATGCTATAAGCTACTTGTCACCAAAAAATATAATATTTACTGTACCTCACTTCAAACACTTTATTCATTAGGGCAAATTAGACTATCATAGATGACTTTTTTTTCGCAAGGAATTAATTAATGCATAATTCCACCAGAACTCTCGCACACAAATTCATATATCACACATATATTCCTAGAATCGCAAAAATAAAAAAGCTAAATTGCAAAACATGCCTGCAATCATTCATGACCATGGTATTGATATATAACATAACAAAACATCCTAAGAAAGGGAGATAATTGCCTATCGATCGCAAATTTTAACATTTACATGGATTGTGTTTGTGAATTCACATATTCTCGAAATGATGCTTAGGGGTCAGACTTAAGAATCCTCCCTGCGTTATGCCTTTGCATGGCACATTACAAAGGTAAACGGTAAAAATTTCTGCAACATCTCCTTAATCTTGTGACACCTTACTTTAAGTAAAATATCCTTGATGCAAAACCTCATTTAATCAATCAGTCATTACCCCCTGCCTTTCGAAGAAAGGGGGGGGGGTATTAAAATTGAGTTTCTGTCTGTACGTCCTTCAGAAATTCTTGTCTGCGCAAATTCTTCAAAACTATGAAGCACTATTTTATGAGACTTAGCGCAAAGCATCAACATTGACAGGAGATGAGCATATCATTAACCCAAGTTGGTTTGCTTATTTTCCTGGGAGTTATGTTTTTTGTACATAAGTGCAAATCACAAAAAAAAGAACCTGTAGGCGGGGATCCTAATTCACTGAATTTACTTTGTTTCATTTCGATTTCATTTCTTTTTTGTCTCTTACTCAACATAAGTTTATATGTTATCAATCGAAAACAAACATACTAATCCATGTCCGAATCACAATCCAGAAGCAAAGTGTAAACTTTGGAACTGACAAGTTAGGTTAGACATGTTAGCTTCCACCAAGGAAGCAGGGCCGACACTGGCTCAGGATTTTTTTTCAAACAAATTTTAAGTCTTCTAGGACATTTTTCTATTTCATGATTTTTTATCGCAATTTATAAAAAATATGCTATTGCAAATTGCGACATTTGCGACTAACAGTGTGAACCCTGGAGAAGAGAGGCTGGGTGCTCTGAAAGGGTAAGCATAAGTTATAAATTATAAGTTTATATGTTTGATATACATGTACATTGCAGGAAATCTATACACCAAAAGCTGGTAGATCTGTATGTAGAAGAAAGCAGCAAACAACCAGATGACAAGGTATAATACATCTAAAAATCTGTTTTATAAGCTGTTTGACTTGTCAAGTTATCTTTATACCCCCATAAAGGAAGTTTAAGGGTTATATACATGTAGGAATCACTCTGGCTGTCCATCTCAATGTTGTGTTTGTTCCACATCTGTGATGCCTATGGAACGACTTTGATCAAACTTGATACAAACATGCATGTAAACTAACATGACACAATGTAATGCAGGGATGAAGCTTAATTATTTTGAGTAAGGGGCCCAGATCACTTCAGAAAAGAAGTTGTAATAATAATAAATAGCTAAAATTTGTAAACATTAAGGGGACCAGACTGACTTTTAGTAGCCACCAGGCCCCTGCTAATCTTCATCCCTGTAATGGCTGCCCATATGTCTGTCTATCCATATATGGTGTCTGATCCATATCTTCAATGTCAATGAATAGAATTTGATAAAACATGGCACAAATGTAATTTAATATGAGTTTATTTGTCACATATCAAATTTAGGTGCATACCCGTTGGTCAAGGATCAAGGTCACAGGATCAAATCTTATTTTTTCTCTCCAAAATTCTTCTGCTCGATATCTTTCATGTCTATAGATGGATTTTTATTCAACTTTCCCCAAATGTAAACCAATATTGGTATAATGTATAAGCAATGTGCCACATACAAGATTTAGGCACTAGACGATGAGTGTCAAGACCAAAAAGTCAAATCTAATAAAAACAACTCAACAATATTGGGAGAGGAGATTTGTCTTTCAAGAAACTGCTCTAGTGCTCATAAACAAATTATCCATTTCATAAGCTATTTGAGAGGACAGATAACTGTAAAGGGAAATATTTTAGTGGAGTAAAATTTCGTGATTTCTGAAATCTGGCATTTGGCATGGGTGTAATAATTGTGTAGCCAATGTAAGTAGATGTATATTCTATATATTATAACATATTAAAATGTATGGTAGACATTTTGTGTGTGTTACCTGTAAATTTTTCGCAGTAATTTCTTAAGTACAAAATAAGCGAAAATTTTACCCACACGAAAATTTTCCCTTTACAGTATCTTTATCATAAGCAAATGTATAATGGCTGTTATTCATGTTTTTTTTTAAAAAATTATACAATGTATGCTTGCATTTTGTTCTCGCTCTCTGTTCGCTGGGCACCTTCGGTGCTTTGATTTTTTTTACAATGTATGACATGTTATTCACTTTCAGGATCTTTTACTAGCCACTCATTTGCTGCCAAAACTAGTTAAAAGAGATAGATTGAATTGTTTGGTGTTAAAGTTATACCCTGCTAATGAAGGGTACTCTCTTATGTTACGAGGACGAAGTGGTATAGAGTCAGAAACTGTTAAGTTACCTTATGAGGTATGTAAACAATTGACGGATCGTCGGCCACACCCACAATGTTCCGACAAAGGCTGCCATGGCAGTACCAAAGCAGTTTTACAGCAACTAATGACGTACTAGTGTCAGTGACGTCGTGAAACGGCGCAATTCAGGTCAAGTTTTCATTCTTTTTGCGTGTAATTCAAGCATGCCAAACCTTTGTCGGAACATTGTGGACGTGGTCAGCAAAACGTCAATTATATTACTTTCAGCTGCTGTTAGTTGAGTTGAGTAATGGTGTTTAATGTTCCAGTCAAGGATATTTCACTTATATTGAGATGACACCAGTTATAGAGGAAGATGTAGAAATTTTGTCCATGCATTGCACTGATGGCACTATACGGCAGGGTTCTTTATCATACCAAGCCTACCATGACACAAGACCTCGCTTAATTTAAGTTTCCATCTGACAGAAAGATGACTTTCATTTTGTAATGCTGAGTGCTTTGCCAAAGAATAGTCACTACCCACTTTCAAGTCTTGGATCAGACCCTGTCAGGGTTTGAACCCACTGCCTCCCATTTAGGGAGCAAGCACTCTAACAGCACTCAAATGACTGGGTTATCATAGTGGTAGCTGCTGTTAGTGATGAAACCATTACCGATGAATATCAGAAAATCACTGTTAAAAGCATAACAGTTTTGATCATTGTTTTGCCTTCGGCATTTGGTATTCTTTCTGAGTACTCCATTTTCCTCCACAATTGAAATACTGAACACCTTGATATAATTATAGAAATATAAGAAACCTAACAGGGCTGTGAATTAAAGCACTATTTCTCAACTACATGCCTCATCTGACACGTTATAGATACATACACCCCTTTAAAAATAATAGCACATGTATATCATTGTATATAGAATAGAAAAGAGTCGTTTATATTTACAAAGTGGATGGATTTATATACAGTATGTTTTACTGCAACACATTTTATGATTATTTTTCACCTGTAAAACTTTACACAGCCAAACTTTGTTGTACATGTTCATCTAAGTCCACATGGTTGTTACATAACTCAGCTACTCACCAATCGTGAATGTTTAAAAGTTATAAGAATTCAGAAAATTTCAAAACAAAGTTGCATTCTTTGCCTTTAACAACAAATATTTTACAATGTACAATTAGCATCATATTTGATGTACTGACAATTTTAATGCATTTTATATACAAGTATTAGTAAAAAAAAATTAAGATGGACAAGCAAACATCCTTGTTTCCAAACTGTCAATTTGTATTCACTATTCTTGTACATGTATCTGTAAAATTCATGTTGTACATGTATTTTATCTCCTTTTTACAGGTATCTGAATTGTTAGAGTATGTTGATGCTTCAGAGGTATGGCATGTTTTGTTTACCCAGCTTTTAATTCTAATACAGGACTCTCATTGGGCTATATTGGACCTCATTCACAATCACTAGACCATATTTGGGACAATACTGGGCCTCATTCACAACTGAAAATCTGATATTGTTTTTCACAAGCACCTGATATATATATTTTTTAAATCCCACTTTGAACAAATCATATTGTGAGAAGGTTTGTCAGTTTGCTTGCAGAAGTTTGTTGGTTTTCGATGGACACTGGTTTCCTCCAATATCTCTGAACTGATTTTGGTATCAGTGAAAGAACTTTGTCATCGATTTTTCAACTTTATGAACTCTGGCTCTTGACCTATTCCCAAATTGTGACAGTCCTGATAAGTAAATGTAGATATTATCACAATTTTTCTCTTTATTTCAGTTACCACCATTTCTGGTTGATTTGCTGGAAAAGGCTCAGGTAATTATGTAGCTCATTTATTTGAACTTTAAAACCAGTCTTACAAAGCACTGGTGTAGGGAATGATATGTAACATGTAGCTTGAATTTGGGTGAAATTTTAGTGAACTTTTTTGATGGACTAGATGTGCAATAAGCTATGCTATTGCTTTGCTTAAATTGTGAAAGTGTGCATGCACTCTGTTGAATATATCTATGATATGTTTGTGTACCTCATTCTAATAAGTATCTACCTTGTTGTATTCAGGTGAATGTGTTCTATAATGGCTGTGTTATAGTAGAGGTGAGAGATTACAGAAGATCAACAAGTGGAGGTTATGATACACAATATGTCCTCCTTAAACCAACTCAACAGGTGTGTACGTGTATAACAAAGTCAAATTAACATGATCATGGTGATTGATGATGGACAATTTCATGTATACATTTTCATGTATTATAATATACAATCTATCTTGAGAATTTGAACACTCATGTTGAAAAAAATACTTTACTGATACATGTAAGAAGGTTTCAGGTCAGAAAAAAGAAGTATTGCAATTTTGCTCCAATTTTTGTAATCATTCTGATAAATTACTTTGTCACCCTTCAAAGAAATGTCTGGCACAGTGATTAGTTAACTTGACTATGTTCGGAAATCTGCAGAGGCACATAAACAAATGCAACATTTAGTGGTAAAAGGGAGGTGAGGCACATAAACAAATGCGACATTTAGCGGTAAAAGGGAGGTGAGGCACATAAACAAATGCGACATTTAGCGGTAAAAGGGAGGTGAGGCACATAAACAAATGCGACATTTAGTGGTAAAAGGGAGGTGAGGCACATAAACAAATGCGACATTTAGCGGTAAAAGGGAGGTAACTTGTATAACGCAAAAGTACTTACTTACGGTAAACAAACATGGCAACAATGTACATTAGTCACACAGAATACGAAATCCAACTAGTATCACTTTAATTTGAAAGGTTACTAAAGTGTTATGCAGGGTTATGGCAGGCTACATGGCCAAATGTAAAGTGCAAAAAAACCTGTATAACTTATAACATTCATGTATAAATTACTTTTTTATCTGATAAAAAGAAGAAAAAAAAACAAAGTTTGAAATAATTATTACTAAACCAGTTTTAAATTTGCAGCACTAGACAGCCATTTCTATATTTTTATGGGCAGACATGGTCGAGTGGTACTGTCACTGTTTTCCGAAGTCAAGGGTTGTGGATTCAAACCTCACTCAGGACTTGGAAATTTTCTGATGTGATTTTCATCTCCTGCTCATACTAGAGGCTCATTACCAGAATAGACTTTTGCGAATGAGACTCAAAACTGAGAGCCTGTGTCTCCATGCATGGTAAAAACACCTCTGTAGAGTTAAAAAAAGAGTACAGAGGACGCTTACAACTAGAAGCGAATGAAACAGACTGAGCAATGAGATAAGATTTTAGAGTAAAACTCATCAGTAGTGCATGGACCAACATCATGAACATTGTGGAAATAAACAAATTTAAACAGGTTTACATAAACATAAATATATATCTTAACATGTAGATGTTTCCTTCTGTTGTAGACATTGTTGGCAGACATATATAATATTTGCAATGATGGCCATCGCTGGACACAAGAAGATCAGTTTACACTAGAGAGTCAGTTGCTATTGGCAACAGAGGAACCAGTATGTTTAGACCCTTCCCCATCTGTGTTACTGGTGGCTAATAAACTGCAGTATGAAAGAAAAAATTTGAATACACCCTTATTAAAAAGGTAGGTACAAGAATATATGTAAACTGGTACATGTATTGTGATTACATGTACTCATCAATAGACTCGTATATAACAGAGGGGCCTCAGTGGTTAAGTGGTCATAAATTCTAAAGGTATGTGACTTATGTATCGCAGCGCCTTTCACTGCCTAGGGTCAAATTATACTCTGGGGTAGATCCTTGTACAAAATTTTTGCCGGTTGTTTGCTAGATGATATTGTAAATCCAGTTATATTTGCGAGAACTTAATTTTCGCGTTAATTCGTGATCTTATTTAATCGCGAATTCAACATTCTTGCGTAATAAAAGTATGTATAACATATAACCAACATAATGAAGTTACGTTAAATTTCAAAGTCAAATCAGGAAACCATATAGATTATCCTGCTGAATTAATACATAACTATATAAATTTCTAACTGATGGTGTAATCGACATGTTGTCCACCTGGCAATGTTCATAAAAATATTTATTTTACTTAGTCTTCAGGTGAGTAGATTTTACATGATTGCATGTGCGATAGGTAATAATCTATAGTCTGTTTCACACAAGTATTTAAATATAGTATGTTGCAGTCGATTTCAAGCAAGTAATATACCAGTATGTATTCAAACGCAAATTCATCATCTCGCAAATTAATCTCCTAAACGTGATTCACGAAAATTACCGGATCTACAGTAGTTGTTTTCTCCATGCACTCTTGTTTTTTTCAACCATTCTGACTACTCACCTATTAATTAGTGAAAGTATCTTGACTGCACATGAAGTTGAATAATGTACATTTACATGTATGTAGCTTTATGTCCCCATCAGTTCAAGAATGGTGGAAAAAACTGGTATACTCCGAAAAAACTACCGATCTCTAGGCAGATAAACAAACTAAACAAACATTCTCACTCAAGGATCTGCCAGAGTTGGAATCGAACCTCGGCTGTGAAAAGCACTAATTAGTAAGCTCATGCTTTAGGCCACTCTGACGCAGAGGTCACTGGTTAGAACAAAGAGACAATAAATTAGCAATTCTGTATTTTCTATTTATACATGTAGATCTGTGAAGAAGTTTACACAAGCAGCTTTAAACAGGAAACGAAAAATGGCTCAGAGTCCTGCTCCAAAAGAGTTGAAACTGTATGATTTCTTACACAAAAAGAGAACTCGAGTGAATCCACCTGTTAATCTTAAACTTGGAAAACCAGTAAGTATCATCTTCATTCATGTCTATCTTATTTTCCTAAAATCATACAACAGGTTTATGCCATATGTTTAGTAGCGAGAGTGGTTTTAGGCAGTCAGTTTAAGGATTGTGGAGGAAACTTGAGTGCCAAGATGGACAGCCATAAAGATTATCAAATAAAAATACTATCTTAAACTTTGTTTTGTGTGTTGGTCTTTTTGACTACTAATTGTTTTTATTTTGTTTTTTTTATTTGTGACAATTGCATAATTTTAAAGATGCTAATTTTAAATTAGTTGGCAATACGTGTAAACATAGATTGATGTTCTTTATTCTTCCAGAGTGTAGATATGTGGAAACAGAAACCAGTTACCTTGTCAGCCCCAGAATCAGTAGAGGTAATCTTTATTATATAATTATTAAAATTGATGAAAAGTAAAACCTTGTTATAATGCCACTTGATAACTTTGCCAACTCGCTTATTGTCACACTATTTTGTAATGCAATAATCTACTTCTTTTATATTTTTCTTTGTAAGCTGCCTCCCTTAATTTATGCTGATTTTTTGTAATGCTTAAATATGCCTGAACAAATGATAAATCAAGTTTTTGCTGTACATTTAGATTTAGATATATCAATACATTTTTTGAGTATCAATATCAACAAAAAATGGCCGCCAGTTCATGGCCAAGGTTGGAGTAGTCAATGACACATAGATTAAACTGGTTGTAAATGTATTTTATCGATATATTTTTCAGTTGATATATCCATATTCAATTCCTATCAATGACAGCTCTAAGCATTTATGTAGACAAATAAGGGATTTACTTTCCTTTATTAACAAAAGTCTAAAAGAGGATGATTTTCTTTTTTTGTGAAAGATATTTAAAGTCTTGACTTACTTCAGTTAAAAATGCACATGTATATATACTTTAGACTTACCGATCATTTTGTTTAAAACATACATTTGTTTATCAACAGCATTTTATGTGGCTACTTTTGTTTTACTTTGATGTTAATCTTTATTTTAGGTTGATAGGCTGGCAACTTTACCAGAACAGCCAGAAACCAAACCAGATGGGATACTAGTAAGTGTGTTGATATTTCATTTTTAGCTCATCTGAGTCGAAGGCTCTCAGGTGCACCTTTGATTATTAGTTTAATCAGATTTTTTGTGAAATAATTGGGAATTCTTGTAAATTTACATATTTTTTTCCAAACTATAGACATATTTTGTCCTGAGTTTAATTCAGTTATACATGATCCATTTTTTCTGAAATTCAGGAATAATTGTGATTTCCAAACTTGAAATATTTTCCAGACTCTAGACATAAATTTGTCTTCAGTTTTTTCAATTATGCATGATCCAATGTTTCTGGAATTACCGTATGCACAAACTAATGTTACTTGTACAGTCAAACTTGTCTATAAAGGCCACCCCAGGAACCAGTTAAAGTAGCCTTTATGGGCAGGTGGCCTTTATATACAGGTTTAAATAATATGAATAAAGAAGAAATGGGATTCAATTCTACTGGCCTTTATAAGCAGGTGACCCGTAGAGGTGGCCTTTAAGGCTGATTGGACTGTAATTGAATTCTCATGACCATTGCAATGAAAAACCAAAGCAAGGGGCATAAGTCAGCTTCACTGAAAGTTATAGTTTCAAAATTATTGTAAAATAAAACTTATCAATTTTTGATTGTAGGAGCTAGTTGAATTCTCATGACCTTTGAATGGGAAATACTAAGCAAGGGGTATAAGTCAGTTTCACTGGCAGATCTAGTATTAAAACTGCTGTAAAATAGAACTTATTTATTTTCATTGTAGGAGTTAGTTGAAGAACATACACTTGAGAGAGACGTGAGCCAGGACAAGAAACTACTGGCTAGATTAAGTATAAAGTTAAGGCCGTCAGATAACTTGTATTTAGGAGAATTGTACCTAGATCATGATTACAAGGAGGGATCACAAGGATCAACCTGCACGTATGTAAAACATAAATTGAAAATCACTTGTCAATTAAGAATCTAATACAGTAAAACCTCATTATAATGCTCTTGATAACTTTGCCACCTGGGTTATTGCCACAGTGTTTTGACATCCCAAAAAGATTTATTAGCTCAACTGGCCACATAGCCACATGGTACCCTCTAGCATTTGTGTGGAACAATTATTTTCAATAAATGTGGAAACTCAGGATGACATTTTCTTTTAAAAACAACAATATTCTGAGAATATGTGACGTAAACATTTGTTAACCAAAATGTTCTGCACAAACATTAAGTGGTTTTGTTTACATAGTACAGTTGAGCACCCCATGGATTAATTTGTATGTCTTTGTTTCCGACTTTGTCATACAGTTTACATAATTGCTTGGATGGGTTATTCAATAATTTGTACGGGTGAAGTTTTTCACCCCAGTCAAGATTCTTTTACTTATATCAAGGTAGTTTCATGATAGTCTAAGAAACCAGAGTGCCAGAGTATAACCAGGGACCTCCTACAAGCTAAATGACAATTTTTCTTCAAATCTGGATTTTCCCAAATGATATTCAACTGAGTCACACATGTTACTTGTAAGTGGTGAGAAGGACTTGTTCTGTTATCATACACATTAGACCACTTGGCCACAGATACCTCTAAAATTGTTAGAGGAGACATTGCATCTTTTTTTAAAATACAAAGGTTATCCAATATTTTTGTTTAAAATTTTAATGTGGCTTGTGATCTTGCACACTATCAAGATAAACAAGATTTGTCCGATTAAAAATTTTCCGACTAATAATGTTATTCAATTTTCTGCATATTTTGTAACCATACTATACTAAGAAAACTTAGTTTTTTGTTTCACCATTTAACCTAGTGGTAGTGAAATTGTCTTTGAATGAAAATTATTATGTAAAGAGTTAAAATTATTGAAAACGACAGAGTGACCTATTGTTTTAAGCTGCATCAGCATTATTTCAGCTATTAGCAGGTAGTGAAAACAAGCAAAATATTTAAATTAACTGAACTATCTTTTGATTGCTTCTTGAAGTTCATTTTAATAAATATTTTTTTTTTTACAATTGTAGATATTCTTTAGGAAATCGCCTGGCAGTTGACAAGTAAGTTATACACGAATAGGCTGACAACATTGACCTATCCATGTGACCTTTTCATATTTATCATGAACCCATGCATTTTTTCAAACATATCTATATTTAGAATCAATAGTTATAACTTTTAAGACAAAAGGAGAAAATATTAACCTAAAGTTAGGTGCAAGTTTGAGTATTGTGTATATATTAACTTAATTCAATTTTCGTTTGTTTCAAACATTTTGATTGGTCAGATCTTTTGTGTTATTTTTCCATGACAGAATTGGCTCCTCTCCAACTTTCATTGCCGGAACTACTTTTCTGACCTTCATCCCAATGTTTACATTGTTGACACATTACACATAAGTTGCAAAAGTATCACATACACTTATTTGTTGTTGTTTTTTGTTTTAAATTATTAGAAATGAAGTTAAATTTTCTTTTTGTTATGAAAGTATGAAAGAATTGGACATTGCACACGTAACATAATTCGCTCTGCGAATTATTCAGTGTGCAAAATGTCCAATTCTTTAATACTCATGATACTTGCATAACAAAAAGAAAATTTAACTTCATTTCTATATTAATGTAATCTTAACACTACCATGTAATGGTTGAACCCTCCTATATGACTATTCCTAATACTTTAAGGTCAAGTAGACAAGCCAATGTTGTTTGCCTGTATCTAAGCATTTTTCCTGTGTATTGTAGTCTGTATATGAAGAAAAGATTAACATGTATATTTTAAATTGTTTATGATAATCTGTACTGAGTCTAGGAGTTTTACTGCGAGGACAAAGAAATTGATATTTTTCTGAAACCAAAAGAAATAAGTTTGTTATACATGTGCATTGTTCATTATCTGATGGCAAAGTGTTTATAAACATGGCTGAGTCTGTACCAGCTGAACCAGTAATAATAGCAAAGTGTATTTGAAGAATAATGATATATCTACATATACCTACACTTAACTTGTCAAAACAATCCTGATATAAAAATAGGCTTACTGCATACAGTATGATGAAATTCTGAACAACTTAAAGCTTATTACCTTTTATAATTAAAATTTTATGTATTTTTATTTTCATTTTGAAAAATTAAATTTGATTAATATTTAATTAAAGTCACATCTATTAATTTAAGACTAT
Organism: Anadara kagoshimensis; assembly: GCA_021292105.1. NCBI lineage: Eukaryota > Metazoa > Mollusca > Bivalvia > Arcoida > Arcidae > Anadara > Anadara kagoshimensis. The sequence continues at coordinate 32,944,575 of CM037873.1, read as the reverse complement.
GTTACAAATACCTCTTGACAGGGGGGTATGCTTTTACTGATACCTCTTGTTCTGTTTGAGGTCATGGTTAAGGTGAAACTCTTTTTGTAGCTATCTATTTTTGTATTTGACAGATATTTACAGCAGTTCAAAGAGATATTTACAGAAGAAGGTAGAAGAGCTGTTAAAATTACTACCCAAAAACCAGGACAGCCTCCTCATGTTGAATACACACAAACATCGCTAACGAGTTCTAGTCAGGGCATTACAATATCTGGTACCCAGGCATTGCTAACTACAGCTCGGCACTCAACAAATGCAAATACATCCACTACGCAAACACCGGTATGTAACATTGATTTTTTAATAATATCCACAGATATCGCTAACAAGTTCTAGTCAGGGCAACACTGTATCTGGTACCCAGGCATTGCTTACTACAGCTCGGCACTTAACGAATGCAAATACATCTACTACACAAACACCGGTATGTAACATTGATTTTTTAATAATATACACAGACATTGCTAACAAGTTTTAGTCAGGGGATCTGGTATATAACATTTATGGTTTAATAGTATACACAGAGATTGCTAACAAGTTCTATTCAGGACAACACTGTACCTTGTACCCAGGCATTGCTTACATTGCTTACATTAGCCTTGCACTCAAGGAACTCAAATAATTCACTTCACAAACTCTGTTATGTAAACTTTGCAATAATTTTTATGTTTAAATTATGCCTTAAATATTAGATTCAGGGCATCAACATACATGCTTCACAGTTCATTAAATTTGCTATTACTGACTCTCATTCATAATACATGTAATACAGATTAAATTACACTCAAATGGAATGTTATTCCTTAATTTAAAAAAATTCAAATTGCAATGTGTCATAAAGTTGTTATTAAAGGCATTGGACATTCCATCCAAGGGTAATACCAATGTACATTATCATGATTGTCTAATTCTGGTAGAATGTTTTCATTCTTAATAGTTTCAAAACCGCTATTGGCTAGTAATTTCTTGGAAATTGTTTAAAAAAGTAACATATTTTAGCAATTTTGTAAAAAAAAAAAAATCCTTTAAATATTAAAGGACCATATTTTCAGAAACTTTGAAAATTTGGCTATTTCAATTTTAAACTTATAGATACCTAGTGTAATTATACAATTGTCATGTACCAGTATGTAGATTTTAAATTACATTGTATATATAATGCAGTCGTTCATGTCACTGACAAATAACCTTTTGGTGAAAGTCTTAATCAGTTGACTTGGCTGCATGTCCTTAAACAATTAATAATTATTGAAATATTTAACAACCAATTTTTTTTTCAGAGTGAACAGGCTCCAACTACAGCAGCACTTGTAGCTGGTAAAAGAAATCTACCCATCCAACTGTCTCTGACTATTGGTCCAGCAGGTTAGTGCATGCACTTGGTCTCATTTGGTCAAACCATACATGTATATTGGACCTGGGGCTTCACATGTTCTAGTGTTGTCAATGGACTGGGCTAGCACACATAAAACCTGTGTTTTCCATCTATAATAGCCAAAATTGCCAATGACTACTAATTTCTGAGAATTTTTTCCTAAAAAAGGAACCTTTTTAGCAAATTCGTGAAGTACGTTTTAAGATGTTTAAAAAGACTATATTTTCACGTTTCGTTTTAATTTGGCAACCGATAATTTTAAATTATTATGGACACCTAGAAAGCTACATTAATGTCGGTAAAACTCAAGTCCAATCTATTTTGTATGAATAAGGTTTTATCCTTTTTACTTGTCAGTAAGTATGAGTTGAGTGAAGTGAGTTGAGTTGAGTTGAGTAATGATGTTCGTACCAGTCAAGAATATTTCACTTATATTGAGACGTTGCCAGCTACAGGCAAAGGTGCAAAAATTTTGCCTGTGCATTGCGCTGATGGCATTATACAGCAGGGTTCTTTAGCGTGCCAAGCCCACCGTGACACGGGACCTCGTTTATTTTAAATTCCCATCCGAAAGAACCGTGACTTTAATTTCGTAATGCCGAGTGCTTGGCGAAAGAACAGTCACTACCCGCTTTCAAGTCTTGGGTCAGACCCGGCCGGGGATCAAACCCACGACCTCCCACTTACGAAGCGAGCACTCTACCGACTGAGCTACCGCAGTGGTTATTCTGAGATGGTTGAGAAGACCAGTATAAACAAAGAGAACCTAAAACCATTGGAAAGCGGATCTACCCAAGTATGATTCGAAACCCAAGTGAAGAAAGATGTTGTAAGAGATAATTTTATCCTGTGGAAATGTAGGAGATGTAAATATCATTGCTTATTCTGTAAAATATTGTCCATCTATGAATTGTTGTTTATTGAACACGTTTGACAAAGAAGTATTATTTTGACTTGAATTACATGTACTTGACTTATGCCTCTGATTTCCCTGATGAACAAAGGGCCACAACAACACCTTTCTTTCCCTTTCCAACAGACACAATGCTGGAAGACATTTTTTCAGCTCAGCCTATGTCTTTCCAGCAGTTCTTGCTTTTATGTCCATGCTTCTATGCCAAGGCTGTTTTGGACAGTCCCTCTTCCTCTTCCCTTGTGGATTCAAGTTGAGAGCATGCCTGGTGACATTTGATGCAGAGTTAGGGAGTGTTAGTGTGTCACCAATCCATCCCCATTTTAACTGCCTAATCTCTGAATCTACTTCTTTCTTTTAACTAGCAACTGCAGGTACAACACAAGCTGGTGGACAGCTACAGTGGAATATACAGAAACAGAATATTACAACAACACAAGCACAAAATACAGTACAGAGGTCAAAAATAGGACACATCTCCTCAGTTACAAAGTAAGTATATTATAAGTTATACTGGGTTTTGGCAGGTTACACAGTCCAATATTTGATTGGGTTCATGGGGCCGTGTAACCTGCCAAAACCCTGTATAATGTTGTTGTCACTCTTCAAAGCGGTACTGGTTTGATGTTTTGAACTTCCATTTCGTATTTTGCATATGTTGTCGCCATGTTTGTTTACCGTAATTAGATGCCACAATGTAGGAGTTACTTTCCTTTTACCGCTAAACGTTATGTACGTTTATGAACCCCAGCAGATTTCCGAATATAGTTCTATGTACCCCACAGCAAGTTAACCAATCGCTATGCAAGAACATTCTTTGAAGGGTGACAAGTAGTCATAACCTATATACTGATATAGTATATGTAGGTATACCATATACAGATGTATAAAGTACAACATGGGGATAAAAAATAGGACCTACATGTGTAGTAGTCTAGGTAGCTCTGCTGGTTAAGCGCTTGATCACAAGTGCAGGATGTCCGGCCCTGTATTTTTGGCCGGGTTGCACGGAGTGAAATCGGGTTTATAGTATGGTGAATGTCGGGCGGGCGGGGAAATAGGGTACCAACTTTGTTAACTCAACTCCTCCTACAGTTTTCAACCAAAAACCTTGAAACTTCACAGAATGTTTTATATATATTGAAGATGTGCACCTGACTTTATAGAAATATTTCAAGATTTTTTCCCAATTTTTCCAGACTTTGAAACTTAGTCACTTTTTAGCAAGATTTTGAATGGGGGAACCTACTTTGTGAACTCAACTCCTCTTACAGTTTTCAACCAAAAACCTTGAAACTTCACAGAATGTTTCTATACATATTGAAGATGTGCACTTGACTTTATGGAACTATTTCAATATTTTTTTCCCCCATTTTTCTAGACTTTGAAACTTAGTCACTTTGTACTGTATATATCAAAAGATTCTCAAAAATGTGCACCTGACTTAATGGCAACCCGGGGCACCTGACTTAATGGCAACCTAGTCCATTGAGTCTTTGACCCATTTTTCTCCTTCTTGTTACAGTTTGGTGGCCACTGTGGCACTTCAGAAGTATTGGCAATATAAATTCCATTCAAGGAATATTTTTCCTCTTTCTCAAGAGTTGTGCCCCTTTGAAATTTTAGTCATGTTTTTTTCTTGTCCGGCCTACTCTTCCAACACTACTGAACAGAACAGGACAAATATAGACTAAAGATTTTGTTCTGGTATCTTAACTTACTTCTTAAATTTTTTATGTCTCTTTGTGCCATCTGTGCTAATATTTTAATGGCAAAATTGTAAACAGGTGTATCTTGCTCTGCCTGTTTGGCATTCTTGTTTTGAAGTGTGTTAGAATGTCTGGGAAAAATGTAATTCTGTCAGGAAAATTGGAATTGGCAGATAAGTCGAGTGTGGACACTATGAATGTCTTAACTAGACAATTATTAACTGATTTATTGCAAATTAAAACTATATTTTCATCAAATTAATGTTTAATTTTTTACAGACCAGCTAGTACACCAAGCCCGATATCCACCCCAACTACAAGTGTTTGTAAGTAAATAATAATGATTTTCATTTTACATTTAATATGTGACACGTCAAGCGAAAACCGTCCTTATTTTATAAAATGTAGTAATGGAGTTTTGTGTCCTAGTAAAGACTCATTCACTTATGGAGAGAGTTGGGTCATGAATATTTTTTTTTTTTCGACAATTAGAGAAAATGATTTCAAAATGGCCCATGTAATTACCACTTATTTTTTATACCCATATAACTGTAGGCATGCCGCTTCATATATCGATTGAATTGGATTAAATAGTCCAATTTAGATTAAATCAAAATGTTATTGATATTCTTAAAAAAAATTGCTGTCTAAATGATAGAGGATCGACCTTGGATTGTGTTGAACTGCAATAGGGATCCGAATTTATGGCAAAAACAAAATGGCGGATCTAATATTATCTATTACTTGACCTAAATATGACAAATTTCATTTATTTATACTTTAATTATCACTAAACTTACGTATTTATAGCCATCATAAAGTTATAAAGCCCATGTACTTGAATATTATAAAATACAGGTATAAAAAATATGTGGTAATAACACATTTGTACGGGGCAATAACCACTTCGTTTAAAAATTGCAGATTTTTTATTCCATGAATGAAAACACTTGGTCATGTTGGTGTCATAATTAGATAAATTTACAATATCTATCCTGGATTTTATCCTGCACATAAATATCAACAATTTACTTCTATGATACACTATTAAATAAATTTAAGATAAGTTGTAAATATCATTAAAAAGTAAAATATAATGGCAAACTATTTTCTTAGAGAAAGCCATGACTATCATAGATGTACATACTACACCAGGGTTCATACAGAACTTTAAAAGTCATAAAAATTAAATCCTTTCTTGAAAAGTCATGGGATTCAATTTTTGCCTTGAAAAGTCATGAAATTTTGTAAAAGTCATTTGATTTTGAGAACAAAGCTTTGTAGTTCAATACTATGATAAATGAAAAAAAATATTAAAAACTCTAAATGGCTTTGCAGATACTATCTGATCAAAGCAGAAAAGGGGGGGGGAGACGAGGTGGGTGTTGAGAGTTATTTCTGTACCATCTAGCTCAAATGTACCATATTACATACCAGTAATAAAAAAAAATCAAAACAGGGACCCTTGTATCAAAAGTAATATTATATAATCATTTATTTGCATGATCAATGATATGTTATGGGAAATGAAAATAAAATGTCTTGGAAAAATCATTAATTTTTTTTTTATCTTGGCTAAAAGAACCCTGTATAGGAGTTAAGATAACTTTTTTTCTAATTTTATACAAAACATTTTTTACAAAAGTGGACACGCAATTTTATGCATGCAAATATTTTTTGTTATAAAAAAATACAATGTATTTAAAAACTTTAAAAGATAATGATTAAAAAATTTGATTTTGTTGTAAAAAAAGGTACAATGTATTTAAAAATTTTAAAGGATAATGATGAAAAAAAATTGATATGCATACATGTTGGTTATTGGGATTTTTAGATGCTCTCTCTTTTTCTGTTTTCAGCATTGCATGGTTTGAATTTCAGTCAAGGTTTAACTACCACTACAACTGTTTTTAGTGGGAGTGGCAAGTTTACACAAGCTCCACCCAACACCACTATAACCACGCCTATATCTGTCACCAGGAAACTGTCTGGGACAGTTGCAGACTCTATCAGTGTGTCACAATTGACTCCTGGAATTCAACAAACAGGAAACATAGCATTTGTTCAAAGTAAGAATTAGTAATTAATTAAAAATTATTTTACAATAATTATTTACATCTAACATCTAAAACTAAAAGTTTTGTTTGACTAAGGTTTCTATGTTACTATTGAAGTAAAACAGTACTTTACAAGTTACTGTAAAAACAATATTATAAAACTGGCTCATAGTCAATATTTCAGCTTTAAAAAGCCTTTTTCAAGACACTAGATAATTTAAATTGTATTACATCTTTCCATCCACTTCCATCTTACATGTTTTACATCTTACATCTTCCATCTTACAGATGGAAGTGGATAGAAAGATGTAATACAATTTAAATTATCTATTGTCTTGAAAAAGGCTTTTTAAAACTGAAATATTGACTATGAGCCAGTTTTATAATATCGTTTTTAAAAAGGATTTTCCCCTCAGAGAATAACACCAAGAAAGTTATAAGTTACTGTAAACCAATTGTTATTCACAGATATTAACTTTCGCAATTCTCATACCAAAACCATTTCATGACTATTAACTTTCAAGATATGGAGTTTAGCTAAATATTTGGTATATATAAAACCATTTTCATACAAATTTGCAACGATAAACATTCGTGATTATTTTGTCCTCACGAAACACACAAAAGTTAATCGCACACGAATAAAAGTTGGTTTATGGTAGACATTGTTTTCAAAGTCATTTACATTCATTGTGGCATATATTCAAACTACAAGATTGAAGTTTTTATGATTACTATAGGAATGAAGTTAATTAGTATGAAAGAATTTGACACTTTGCACACTGAATAATTCGCATAACGAATTATGTTACGTGTGCAATGTCCAATTCTTTCATACTTCCATAACAAAAAGAAAAATTAACTTCATTTCTTATAATTCAATTAATAGAATTTTTTCAACAATTTTTTCAATAAAAATTATTGAAATAATGCCGTAGCAAGTAAAAAATACCATCACTATGGCGTAGGAATTCAAATGCCTCTGTGCGTCATCCATAATAAAATGATGTCACTAAGAGCCAATCCATTCATGCAAATGTAACAGAAAAATATGACCAATCAAAATGCTTATAACAAGGGAAAATTGAATTACAATTCAATGTTACTATGTTTTTGTCAGTATTATATTTCTATTATTAGGTATTTATAATCTGTCTGTTTGTCCATCTGTCTATGCATGTAAAATTGCATTTACTCCAAAACTTTCACATCTACGGATGGATTTTTATCAACTTTGCACATATGTATACCAACATACTGTAAACAATAAATATTCGCAGGTCGGAACTTTCAAAGTTTAAAATTCAGAAATGTGTTTATCTACACTTATTTACCTGGTTAGCGAGCTGGTAGGTAAGCCCATTTGTATATTGTAATATGTAGAAAACTTAGCAGTGTTCTTATTTTTGCAGTGAAGACTTAACCATGAAAATCACAAATATTGATACATCACGAAGATTTCTTGTTATACAGCAAGATGATTTGTCACATACAACATTTAAATATGTAAATGTAGGTCAAGAACACATGGTCAAATCTTATTTAGACAAACTTTTATTTTAGTATTTGCTTATTCTTCTAATCAAAAACAAACTTACTAATCTATGTCCTAATCACAATCCAGAAGCCAAGTAAATACTATGGAACTGACAAGTTAGGTTAGAGACGTGGAATTCCATCAAGGAAGTGAGGCTGGGAAGAGTAAGCACCTCCTGTTTAGCCCCCCCCCCCCCCCCCCCCCCCCCCCCCCCCATGTATGTAATCAAAATTCTGTAAAAAAAAACATGGAATTATGGGACATCAAATGTTTCTAACATGTTTTATCGTATTTTTATGATTTTTCAGGCTCAGGTAGTGACAGTACAACAGGTACTACTAACATAACGCAGCAACAAGGTGTAGCTAATATAAATATTGCTAACTTAGCAGGTCTACCACCAAACATCAACATCCAGAACATTACAGGACTGCCAGGTGTAAACATCGCTAATATACAGGGTCTACAGAACATGCAGGTATCCCTGACAGCCGTGTCAGTACCCGGAGGAGGGATAGCTGTACCTGTACCGATAAGCGTCATCAGTAATAATCCAGGTGTGTTACAGAATCCATCTGGTAGTATCCTGGTCAGTTCCTTACCTGGCGTTGCGGCAGTTTCCTCGTCAACTGTTTCATCTTCTGCTGCATTAGGACTTAACAATCCACATAAACAGGTATGATTTTGTTTTTGAAAGTAAATCTTCATATACATGTATTTCTTATATAAAGACATCAATATTTTGCCCCATTTACAATTAAAAATGTTATGATTTTTTTTCACAATTAAGTTTCAGCTTTAAAAAGAGTATATAATTATGGAGTTTTCTTTTTCACAAGTTTGGCCATTATGATGCTTATTTTTAAAATTTCAAGGTCTCTGACCCCATTCACCATGTTCACATAAGGATGAAAGAGACCCCTTAATTAATATTCCAGAAGTATGAAACATATTTTTTTAATAACCAGTGGAATTTATAGTTTTGTGAAAAGCTTAGTACAAGACTGTTTCCTCAGTATGTTGTGACTGGGGGAGTGGTGTGCTTGTCTACTGCATACTGACTCAACAAGCTAGCACGTTAAAAGTCACACAAGTTCATTTTGGTACAAGACGGACCATAATGCACACTTGCACATGAATGCAAGTTTGTTCTTAGATTAAATTCTGAGAAATGAATGAACTTGCTCTTGTCACGAATAGTGCAAACAAATTGCTGATGTGACAAAAAACAGCAATACAGCAAAAACAAGTTTTGTAAAAATTTCTGTAAAATTTATATGAAATACAATTTTTTGTGTTGTACATTATAATTATAGGCAAGTACCGCTACCATTGGAAGTGCACCCACAACATTAGTCACCATGGTAACAGCACTCCCATCAGCCACCACTGCCTCAACTTCAGGTTCTACTACATCTGTGACTTCAAATGTTGTTGTTACCTCAGGTAATTCTAGCAAGATTAACTTATATGATATATTTTGTCTTTTAGATTAAATTGTAAATAATGCTGTGCCTGTGTGTATATCATAAAACTGGGGGCAGGTAAACAGTAAAACCATAACACTAATAGGGTCCCCAGTGACTGAATGGTCAAAAGCCCAGTACCTCTCATTTCTGCCTATTCTCTAATCCTACCCAGGACATGGTTTCATTGCATCAGAGATAAGCAAGGTCAGGTATAAGTCAGAGATTTAAAAAAAAAAATGTTAGGGAACTGGAAAAAATTTAGGCAAATATCATGAAATTGTCAGGGGGGAGTTTAAATTTCTTTCTCAAAATCTGCCTTTTGAAATTTATTCTTATCCAGCCTACACTCTTCACACACTACTGAACAGAATAGGACAATGTCATGCATGTACATGTATTATGGACTAAGTGACTGAGTGAGTGAGTAATGGTGTTTAAAGTCCCAGTCAAGAATATTTCACTTATATCGAGACGTCGCCAGCGAAAGTGCAAAAATTTTGCCTGTGTGTTGCGCTAGCTTATGGCATTATACAGCAGGGTTCTTTAGCAAGCCAAGCCAATCATGACACGGGACTCGTTTATTTTAAATTATCATCCGAAAGAACTGTGGCTTTTATTTTGTAATGCCGAGCGCTTGGCACTACCCACTTTCAAGTCTTGGGTCAGACCCGGCAAGGGTTCGAACCCACGACCTCCCACTTACGGAGTATTATGGACTAAAACTTTAGTTTTTGATCCCTTTCACATGATACTACTATAATATTTTATGTCTCTTTGCACTTTGCCATCATGGCCATCTTTACTAACAGCTTGTTGGCAAAAATGTTAATGGTTGTAACTTTCTATATTCAGCAGTGTACTTGTTTTAAAGTGCACTGGAATGTCTGGGAAACTTTAATTCTGTCAGGGAATTTTGAATGAAGTCAAGTGTGAAAACCATACAGAACAAATCCTAATGTGAATGCAAGTGATTTTGCTTGACCAAGGTTGGTAGTTTTCTCTGTGTACTCTGGTATCCCCCACCATCCCAGAACTGTCCTAAGTGAAAGAATCTTGACTGGGATGTAAAACTCCATGACTCTCTGCCATAGTAATCATATGAAAATCAGCATACAAGAAAATCTCTTCTTCAAATATTTTAGTGAAAATCTTGTGTAGGCAGTCTGTGTTTTACTCAATAATGTATTGTATACATCTTTTATTTTTAATAAAGTCTCCAGATTAGTATTTGCTTTTGATTTTTCTAGGTGTTATTAGTGCTCAGAATTCTGTCCTGACTTCTCCAGCAGGCATGCTATCACTGCCAATAAATCTTACACAGTTTGTCTCTGCTGCTGGATTGAAGCAACAGCCAGGTACCGGCATCAGAGGTCCAACAACTCTACCATTATTACAGGTAAACCAAGCCAAAATTATTTGTACATTTGTAGTTTAATGTTTTAGCATGCTTATATAAAGTATGGGTGATCTCGTATTTAATCTCCATATTGTATCAATAGAGTTTTTCTATATATACATTATTTTTTTCCTGAGGGACCTGTATTGTCCTGGGAAGTATAGTGCCTGAGCCGAAGGCACTGGTAGCACTGGTCCCGAAGGAAAACAAAATAGTGTACTTAGTACATCACATGACACCTTAAAGCATAGTGCATTCTAACCATTGATGACCTTTAAATTTACATACAGACATTTAGACACAAGGCAATTTCAATTGTGTAGTGTACATCCTTGTCCGAAATGAATTTGTCTGGGTCCTCGTCACCGAACCTCTACGCCATGTTTGTTTAAAAATTGTATTCTTGTTCCCAAGGTGGCACATTCTAAAAGCATAGAACCTGTCTGAAAAAACAATAGTACCTTGCTGTCAATGGTACTATACTTGTTGCTAAGGACAGATAGAAACTATACAAAATAGAGTGCATATACATATCCAAACAATTTCAAAGATAAATAGTACAAACATAAGTTATATCTAAATTAAAATAATATAAGGTTATTGAATTGATAATGTGAAATATTGTTCCAAGTTGACTTGACATTTGCAGGAGCTTGTGATTGCAAATTTCGAGTCAACTAGGGACAATATTTCACATTATCAGTTCAAAAACTCTTTTATAATATAGCAAAATAAATTTTGTTTACTTCCAAGAAACAAAATAAATTTTGGGACTTTAAAATAGTGTGGTGATAAGCTAGGTGGCAAAGTTACCAAGGGCATTATTACGAGGTTTTTCTGTAAATGAAATATTCTTGACTGGGACATTAAACCCCATTCAATCAATGTCTTTTAATTCAGATACAGGGACAGCCAGGACTACAATTGTTAGGTCTCCCACAACAAAGAACTCCCTTAAAAGCAGGTGCAACATTGACAGGCCAACAGTCAGCACAAGGTCATACTGCTGGAAAGACTAGTGGTATACCTACAACAGGTAAGAATGTACACATGGATTCTTCACACATAATAATGTACATGTGAGTGCTTCAGACGTAAGAATTTATATTGAACCACTGCAGTAGCTCAGTTGGTAGAGTGCTCTCTCCGTAAGTGGGAGGTCATTGGTTCGATCCCCGGCCGGGTCTGACCCAAGACTTGAAAGTAGTTAGTGACTGTTCTTTAGCCAAGCACTCTGCATTACGAAATGAAAGTCACGGTTCTTTTGGATGGGAACTTCAAATAAACAAGGTCCTGTGTCACGGTGGGTTTGGCACGCTAAAGAACCCTGCTGTATATTGCCAGTGCAATGCACAGGCAAAATTTCTGCACCTTCGCCTGTAGCTAGCAACGTCTCGATTTAAGTGAAATATTCTTAAATAGGATGTTAAACACCATTACTTAACTAAACTCATAAAGAATTTATACTTGGATGCTTCACACATAAGAATGTACATGTGGATGCTTCAAATGTAGATCACCAAGTGATTTGTGTATCCTGATATGAGAGAAAACAATTATAGCACTTGCAGGCAATATAATAAAATGTAACAACTTTTTTCACATGTTTTATAATCAGATTTAACAAAATTTATGTTTTTACCCTCCACAAACTAGTTTGAGAGGTCACCATATCTGTCTGTCCATGTGTTTAAAGCCAGTAAGCTAGCAAAGCTGTCCTCTTGATAATTTTTGGGTTTAAAGTTGGTAAGCTAGCAAAGCTGTTCTCTTAAAAATTTTTGTTTTTAAAGCCAGTAAGCTAGCAAGGTTGTCATCTTAAAAATTGTTTTGTTTTAATACAGCTTGTTAAGAGTACTAATTGTGTTAATATTTTAATTACTTTGAAAGTTTTTATAAGGTTTCAGCTTTTGTGGATTTAGTAGGATCAAGGTTAGCAGAAACAAGACTTTCTTTGCACATTCAGTTTGGTCATGAAATTGCCCATTCTGCCATGATAGCCACTTCATGTGACATTCTTTCCATAATTACAGTCAACCCTGTGGGCCACCTATGGGAACCAATTAAAGTGGCCTCTATAGCCAGCCTTCCCTTATATACAAGTTCAGAAATTTGAATAAAGAGCAAATGGGATTAAATTTTACTAGCCTTTATAAGCAGATGGCCCTTATATAGAGGTGACTTTTAACACCGATTTGACTTAAAGTGAATATGCTTTCTCAAATATTTGTTTGCTCTATGACTTGGCTCTGGAGACTTTGTAATCTGTTTAGTGATTAAGGGTGTATTATTGTTGGCAGATGTTATTACCACATATTTTTATACCCATATTTAACCGTATGCATGTAACTTCATAAATTGATTGAATGGGATTGAATAGTCCCAATTTTGAATTTAAACAAAATTTTATTGATGTTTTTCAAAAAAGTTGCCGTCTAAATGATTGATGATAAATTTTTGATCGTGTTTAACTACAAAAAATGATCAGACCTTATGACGAAAAACAAAATGGCAGATCTAAAACCGTATTTACGTTTTTTATCAAAATAATCCATTATTTGACCCAAATATGACAAGTTTCTATTAAATATAATTTTAATTATATTATCACTAAATTGATATATTTATAGCCAATCATAAAGTTATAAAGCCCATATACATGTATAATATAAGTACAGGTATAAAAATATGTGGTAATAACACATTTGTTATTGATATGTACAGGCAATAACCACTTCGATTATTGTTTTATTTCAGCTGTACTGACTGCCCAGAGCTTGACCAATCAGCAGTTAGCAGCTCTATCTCAGCAGCTAAAGCCAGGTCAGACAACAGGTGGAACACTTAGTAATCAACAGTTAATGCAGATACAACAGTTACATTTTAAACAACAACAGCCAATTCAGTTACATCCTGTCCAGTTGAAACAACAGCCAACAGGACAGGTGGTGACATCTAGTGGCACTGGGACAGGAAGTAGTGGAAGTAAATCTAAAAGCAAGAAAAGGACTACACCTACACCACCCAAAAGCTAGCACATTGGTGTAGGAGAGAGGGAGAGAGAAAGAGTCACAGAGAGAGAGAGAGGAAGAGGGAGATTGGAGTGCATGTTTATGTGTGTGTGTGTTTGTGTGTGTGTGTGTGTGTCTTTTGATATGAAATGTAATTACATTTGTGTATTGTATCATTTTATCATTATCATGTAATAAATTTGTATACAGTCAGCCTCCTTTTTAGTGATAAGGTATGTGATCAGGTGGTTTTGTTGTTATAAAAACATGATAAAGAAGTCACTGTTATAAAAAAATACTAACAGTTTTTCTCCAAAAGTTCAGTTGCTTCAATATTATTCTTCTCAACTAAGACAAAGCATCATTGCAGAATAATTTATGGACCAAGTTTGTTTCGAATCTTATATACAATGTACATGTGTTTGAAGTACAGTCAAACCTGTCTATAAACATGATAAAGTCCAACCAAGGGAACCAGTAAAAATGTCATTTATGGGCATGTGGCCTTCATATACAGGTTCAAATAATATGAATAAAGAACAATTCAGATATAATTCTACTGGCTTTTGTAAACAGGTGACGCTTATATAGAGGTGGTTTTTAAGGCAAGATGGACTGTACATGAACATGTAGATATATAGCTATTTTAGATACATTAACAAGTTTTATCGACAAATATTCTATTGACACAGTTGCCACAGAGTATGCAAATGAGTTGTTATATCAAGCCAATTCTTTGAAATCTTTTCTTCTGAAACCACTGATTTGAATAAAACTATATTTTGTAAGGAAGATCATTAGTTGATGCTGATGGCATAGGTTTGAATAATAAAGATTAAATAGTAACATCGTAGTTGTGAGCTTTTTTTATTAGAATTGACAGATGCAACTCATTTGATTTCTTGAAAGGGTCAAAAGAAACCAAAACCGATTCACATTGATATCAAATTTATGTTTTTACCCCTTTTTGATTATTTTTCACATCAAACAGAAGTAATATCATTGTCAGTAATTTTTTTATCTCTCCTATCAAAAAAAGAATGTGAACTTATGTATAAGTGTCCGAGTGGAGTAATGGTGTTTTACCACCAATTCAAGATTAAGGCAGTCTGTTCTAGGATGGTTATGAGAAATTGACTGACTTGCAACAACCACTGTCCTATGGCAAGCAAACAAACTTTCCAGAATTAGGATCTCTTTCGAGACCCAATCACTGAGGTAGCTCAGTTGGTAGAGTGCTCGCTCCGTAAGTGGGAGGTTGTGGGTTCAAACCCCGACCAGGTCTGACCCAAGACTCGAAAGTGGGTAGTGACTGTTTTTTCGTCAAGCACACTGTATTACGAAATAAAAGTCAAGGTTCTTTCGGATGGGAACTTAAAATAAAAGAGGTCCCGTGTCACAATGGGCTTTGCACAATAAAGCAAATTATACACCCTGCTGTATAATGCCAACAGCGCAACACACAGGCAAAATTTCTGCACCTTTGCCAATAGCTGGCAACATCTCGATAGAAGTAAAATATTCTGGTACATTAAACATCATTACTTAACTCGAAAAGAAATGTAAACTTATGTATGGAGTGGAGTTATGGTATTTTTACGACCCAATCGAGATTTGTTCACCTAAATCAAGGCAGTCTGTTCTAGGATGGTTAAGAAAACTTGACTGACCTGCAACAACCACTGACCTATGGCAAGCAAACAAAGTCTCAAGAGCTAGGATCTCCTCCGAGACCCCTGAGAATATGTACAGTGCAGCATGAGTAAGGATTAGTGTCAGCATGTACATGTGTCGTCTACTCCTGGTTAATAATGGAAATACAGTCAAACATGTCTATATAGGCCACCTGAGGGAACCAGTAAAAGTGACCTTTATGGGCCGGTGGTCTTTATATAAGGTTCTAATATGAATAAAGAACAATTGTGACACAATTCTGCTGCCCTTTGTAAGCCAATAGAATTACATCTGAATTGTTCTTTATTTCCTTAGCTAAATTTGGTAAAGTATTATACTTTGGGTATCTTTTCAACACCTTATAACAATTTTGGTCCAAGCACTTCTGATGAGGGATTGCTTTCCGAAACGGCCGTCTAGTGCTGTAAAATTAAAACTGGTATATATAGTCATGAACTGGTTTTGGTAAGAGAATCACGAAAGTTAATATCTGCGAATAAAAATTGGTTTACAGTAGATATGATATTGCGGTATTGAAAATTATGAATGATAATATTTGACATTCCATACCTACATGTCCTTTCATTCCCAATTTTGCTTTCATACATTGTTGATGTAGTCAGCTTAACAGGTTTTGGTTACCCTTCCCGAGTACCTAGCCTCACTTCCCTGTTGGCAGTTGATTCAGGCCAAATGTGGGAAGGTGAATTTTCCTTGTCGTAGGCCTTTACTGGTTCACCTGGTATTAGTATAATGTGACTAGGAAAGTGGTACGCTTGTCTGCGGCGTACTGACTCGGTGAGCTAGCCTTAACGTTGCCCTGAGTGCGCGCTAGTACAACGCAGACCATACAACGCATTCGCATGCATGCACGAAATTGTTTATAGATTAATCTATAGATATTAGTAAATGGTTTATGTCACGAATAGCTAAAAAATTGCTGATGCGACGTTAAGCAACATTTAACCAACTAACCTGTTTGCAGTTGGCATGTTAACTTAATTTTTCTGACTATTGAAATGGATTATTTGTGTTTAATTTATGTCCTTAATATTTTTATTGTGATACCTTGTTCCTGGTTGCTCTTTTTATTTAGCACCACACACCACTATTTGTAGGCGTTTTACTATTTTCTAGTAGTTTATATATTATGTGACCAACATATAGTTTTCGGTTTGTTGTTCTCTAAGTTATACCTGAATTATGACGCACTAAAGGCTACATTTGAAACTTTATGACAAACATGATGACTTTAATTTTTCTATTGTCAACTTTCCTTTTTTATGCAGCAATATACCTGCTTCTCCTGCTTATGGTGTGTTTGTTTCTCAATTAATACGCTATGGTAGAGCCTGTTCCCACTACGAGGACTTTGCACACCGAAGTAGGCTGCTTGCAGATAAATTGTTGACTCAGAGATATTGCAAGCCTAGGCTTATCAAGGCCTTCAAAAAGTTTTATGGCCGTCATCACAGTATTGTTGATAAGTTTGATGTCTCTGTGTCTAGGATTGCCCTGGATATATTTGACGTCTCATAGTTCCATGTTCTGTTCACAGAATTTTGATTACACACGTGGCGGGTGTAGCTAGCTAAACAGGAGGTGCTTACCCTTCCAGATCACCCGGCCTCACTTCCTTGGTTGAAATTCGCGTGTCTAACCTAACTTGTCAGTTCCAAAGTTTTTACTTTGCTTCTTGATTGTGATTCGGACATGGATTAGTATGTTTGTTTTTGATTATGTAGAATATAATCTAATGTTTGTTTTGCCATAGAGTAACGGAGATATAACATATTGCATAAAGTCTTAAAATTGGCATAAATGGATATATAAATATATCTTTGATATTGTGAGATACAAATCATCAGACTTTTAATACAGATATTGTAAATGTAATATTTTTATTTAGAATATTAGTTTGCCTATAATGTTGCATTAAATTGTGTTAAATATACATGTTGTTTCAAGTTTATTATTCAAATTTAGGTAAATATTATGTAATTATGGACTTTTAAATGGTTGTATATTATACAATTATGGACTTTTTAGTGGTTGTATATGGTGTGATATTCACCGGAAAAATAAATATTGATCGAGGCGACAGCCGAGGTCAATATTTATTTTTCCGGTGAATATCACACCATATACAACCACTAAAAAGTCCATAACTGTTTTATTATATAATTTAGCCTCTGTGTCATTTTGGTTGACAATGTTTTCTCAAACCTGTGACAAGGCAATCTATTTTACCGATATTAGATTTCCCTGCCCACCCTGGTTGATCACACTAAAATTATCCCGCATTGGTTAGATCAATCTGACTTTTTAAGTCTGATTCTATGAAAAATAAATGGCACAATGAATTGCACACTACATTGTAAATTGATAATGCCATAACGTGAACGTTCTATGAAAAAAATAACAAGACACAATCACTTGCGTACACTTAATTGATGACGTTTTAATCATTTTACGGAGAACGTCAACAAAAATTGATGACGTACACCGAATTTGATATTCACCGGAAAATCCGTGGTATATGATGTGAGATCCAATGGTCACGTGTTACCGTTTTAGCCAATCATAAAGATGAAATTTATTAATTATATAATAAGGTGTGATATTGACCAAAAACATATTTATTTATAATTCCGATCAATATCATACCACATACAACCACTTAAATGTCCATAACTGTAAACATACATTGTATAACTTTTTATATAATTCAGCTACTGTCACACTTCAGTTTACAATGATTTCTCACAGCTGTGACCAGGAAATCTAGCTATTTTACCAGTTCCCTGTTTCGATTGAGACAGATCAAACGAATAATCGCCATTAATTAGATCTCTCTGAATTTTAATTTCCATTCTTTGAAAATATAACAGGCATTCTTGATAAGATACAAACACTTGCGTGAACAAATTTGGTGTACGTCATCCATTTTTTTTGACGTCATAAATATTTTACGCGAGAACGTCAACAAAATTCGATAACGTACACCAAATTTGTTATACACCTGATTTTTCAGAAATCCGTGATATACATGTATAATGTATTATTTTATAATTAATAAAATCCATCTTTATGATTGGCTTAAATGGTAACACGTGACCATTGAATCTCACATGGTATACCACGGATTTCTTAAATAATTCGATGAATATCACATTCGGTGTACGTCATCGATTTTTTGACGTTCTCGCGTAAAATGATTATAACGTTATCAATTAAGTGTGCACGATTGTGTCTCTTCCGGGATGCCTGTTATTTTATATAGAACATTGACGTTATGGCATCATCAATATATTGTTTGTCATCCGGAATGCCATTTATTTTTTTCATAGATCTGATTTAAAAATTCAGAGAGATCTAATTAATGCGGGATATTTTTCGTGTGACCTGTCCCAACCAGGGCGAGACAGGGAAAATCTAACATTGGTAATTAGCTAGATTGCCTGGTCACAGGTTTGACAAAACATTGTCAACTGAAGTGCCACAGTGGCTAAATTATATAATAAAACAGCTAAGGACTTTTTATTGGTTGTATATGGTGTGATATTCATATTGACCTCGGCTGTCGCCTTAGTCAATACAGTCCAACCTGCTTTAAAGGCCACCTTTATATAAGGGCCACCTCCTTATAATGACCAGTAGAATTGTATCCCTATTGTTCTTTATTCATATTATTTGAACTACATGTATATTTAAAGACCACCTGCTCATCAAGTCCACTTTTACTGGTTCCCTTGAGTGGTCCTTATAGACAGGTTTGACTGTATTTATTTTTACGGTGAATATCGCACCATATACAACCCCTAAAAAGTCCATAATTGTATAAGATCAAATGGTCAAGCCAATCATAAAGATGGAATTGATTGATATTGTAATAAAATATTATAGCCACTTTGCAAAGTGAATATTGTGCACTTCCATTACAATTCAACGATGACTTTTCTGCTATGATAAGCAAGATAAAACCAAGGGTTATAGTTTGTTCCATTGTAAAGCTGTAGTTCTACGTTTGGATTAAGCACCTCTCTTCCTACTTCACTGTATATCGCATAAAGAACCTGTTGGTCAGTGCTCATCAAGTTGTGTTGTATAAGGACATGGACTGCCTTTTTGTAAAGATCAGAGAATTTCAATAGGGTGTCCCACTTCCCTATGAATGTAGCTCCTCCAACCCATACCATATTATTTTTAATGATCTCAAAAAACGTCGGATTCTTTAATTTTGCATTCACTAAAGAGTATCCAATCATTTTCTCATTAAAGTCTGTTGGTATCTGAAGAAAGAAATATTTTTTCTCTTCTACAATAGACCTGAACAAACCAATATCTAACCATTGATAATATCTGGTGTTAAAGTAGTTTTTCCTTACTGCATCAGCAACCACTTCAAATTTAGCATGCATGGCACAAGAATATCCAGGAAGTACTGTATTTGGATGATGCTTTGGGTAGCCAGGTTGATCATAAATCTTTTGTATTGTCTCTTTCAGTTGAAAAGCCCAAGAAGTTGTTGAATTAATTAAGATAACAATTGTTTTTTCTTTAGTGTCTCTCCTTGTGTTGCGGATTAAATTGGCAAATTTTACATCATCAGTGTACATAACTAATGGATTTAAAATATAGTGAAAAACAGATGCCCAACGTAAATATAAATCTGGTGTAAAAAAGAGATTTCGGGAACCTTTTTGAAACTTTCCTAAATTAAAATATGCTGAAACTACTGTGATCCTGTTGTCTATATTTACGGGCGCACCAGATAACGGAAAATTTCCGGTTTGACATATCCTGTCGGATTTTATGTCTTCATCACTTTTTGCCACCGATTTCTGAAACTATAAATTATATTTTAAACCAGTATTGATTTTACAGAACAAGACGGTCGTTTCGGAATACAATTACTTATCAGTAATGTTTATACCAAAACTGTGAAACCAAAACTTTTTAAGGTGTTAAAATAAGTAGATACATATTAGTAGTATTGTCAGATAAACATTGTAAAATAAAATTTAACTGCTTCTTAAAATTACCAGAAAATTCAGCTATGCTAAATCGTTAAAGTATTGCATTAGGTTTATTTCGAAAAAACGTTTCAATACTACTATTTTCCTCATTTTAACATCTTAAAATATTTGGATTTTCATAATTTTAGTCCAAACACTTACTTACTTATTTACTTATGTCTGTGGAGGTACATAGGCCACTGACAACACTCCTCCATTTACTAGTGTTGTCCAAACACTACTAATGAGGAATTTAATTCCTAAAAGGTTATCTTATGCCGTTAAATTTAAACGGGTTTAGTGAATATTTCGATCACTCTTCACATTCACTTTAAATCCTTTTGAATTAGTTTAACCTTCCGGAGCACCCGGCCTCACTTCCCTGGTGGAAGTGTACGTGTTTAACATAACTTGTCAGTTTCAAAATGTTTACTTTGCTTCTGGATTGTGATTCGGACATGGATTAGTATGATTGTTTTTGATTAGTTAGTTCCAAGCGCAAAATCTCTTTAAACAATTTCAGTTTTATTTATTACAATGATGTATATTAAACTATATTGATCACATTTAAAGTTTCATACAAAGATAAAACGTTGATTTTTTTTCAGTTTTATGTAAACAGCAAGGTTGCAATCCATGTCTAAATCACAATCCCAAAAGAAAGACAAAGCTTAGAAAAATAGCCAATCAAGTTAAACACGTGAATTTCTACCAGTCAAGTGAGGCAAGGTGCTCCAGAAGGGTAAGCACCTGACGTACTAGCTACACCCGCCACGTTTGTATTGGAATAATGTACAGCATGTGATTAGAAATCCGAACACAGCACTTAACCTATACTGTCTGAGGAGGGACGGGTAATTTGAAATGTGGGTATTATTATTGTTTGTAAAAACTGTAAATAATTTAATATCTAACCGTCTTTACGAAAGTCTGATGTGTGATAGATGTATTTACGTGTTGTAACAGCTATGTAAAAATTCACATTAAGCTGTAGATGTGTGAAAAAATTACAAATACAGTCCAACCTGCCTTAAAGGCCACCTCTATATAAGAGTCACCTTCTTATAAAGGCCAGTAGAATTGCACCCCTTTTGTTCTTTATTTATATAATTTGGACCTAAATATAAAATGCCACCTGATTATAAGGTCACTTTTACTGTTTCCCTTGGGTGGCCTTTATAGACAGGATTGACTGTATGTAACATTTAGTAATGCATCATTTGTATTGTTAAAAAAATCTTTAAATTTTGGGGAGGAAGCTAGATTTTATAAGGTTCATGTAAAATTTGTAATTTATCCATAAACTATATCTATAAAAAAACTGTACCAAAGGATACATTTATAAATTCGTAAGCGTTGAATTATTAGAGGCAAGGAAGAGCACTGCTGAGCGGCGGGGCAATATACGCCCGTCAATGTCTATAATGTAAAGAGGAATAACTTGAACTATCTCTTGAGAACCAAACACTCCCGCCCCCAACATTTAATGTTTTCCTGCGACCTTGACCTTTATGATATGATTTTGGTTCAAAGTCATGACATACCTTTGAACCATTGAGATTATTTACTTATTGTAAAGTTTTATGAACATGTACAGCTGTTTAAAATTGAGAATGATAGGTACATAGAACTATGGGACGAGAATTCAGGATATTTTTCGGATATAGAGACGTCATACTTATAAACAATGCTATCAAGTCGGCCATACAAGTATTTTATGTTGTCAAAAGTACCATGCAACCGAAGTCCCGTTTTATCGTAAGAAGTAGCATACGGGTTTTAACTAGAATTTGATTGAAGTATTTTGTAACGACTGTGAAGTACACTATTCTTACCATGTAATTAAAAAACAAGAAACAAGGGAATGATAAAAAAGTACCAAATCATGTCAAAATCAAAAGGCAAAGTAAAAAGGTACACGCTAATTAATAAAAGTAACTTATAAAATAAACATGCAGGGCATTTTTGCTATTTCAAATTCAGTACTACCTGAAACCACTAAGGTATCTCAGTTGGTAAAGTGCTTGCTTCGTGTTTGGAGGTCGTGGTTCAAACCCCGGAAAGTCGGACTTCTAATAGGTAGTGACTGTTCTTTTGCCAAGCACTCGGCATTTAGAAGGCAAGTCACAATGTCCTTAAAACCAGTCCCGTGGCTCATTAAACACATTGCACTGAGTGCACTGCAAAGATAAAATGTCTGCCACTTCACCTATAGCTAGTGACGTCTCGAAAAAAGTGAAATATTCTTGATTGGGATGTAAAACCCGTTCAATCAAACCAGAAAATATTTTACGTGCAATCCTAGGCTTATCAAGGCCCTCAAAAAGTTTTATGGCCGTCATCACAGAATTGTTGATAAGTTTGATGTCTCTTTGTCCAAGATTGCCTTGGATATATTTGACGTCCCATAGTTCCATGTTCCTTTCACAAAATTTTGCACACGTGGCTGGTGTAGCTAGCTTAACAGGAGTTGCTTACTCTGCCAGGGCACCGGTCTCACTTCCCTGGTGGAAGTTCACGTGTCTAACCTAACTTGTCAGTTCCAAAGGTTTTACTTTGCTCCTGGATTGTGATTCGGACATGGATTATTATGTTTGTTTTTGATTTGATTACATCATCAATTTAAAATTCCCTTACATAACCAATTAAAATATACATAATGAAATTTGTTTAAACAGATATTCTCAATCAAAAGCAAACATACTAATCTATGTTCAAATAACAATCCAGAAGAAAGGAAAAATAAATCTTAAATAATTTTAGACTGATAGCGAAATGTATTTCAGAATGGGGTTTTATTTGATTTCATCGTAAATGCTTACCGTATTTTTATCCGAATGTTTCCATAACTCCTCCGTTATCACGAAATATATGCACAAAATAACTAATACGAAAGAGACACATTCACGATACATGATAATTCAAACGTGTATTGCCTTAAGTTAGTTGAAGTCTTTTTAAACATAATTTGAATGCGATGGTGATATTGATTCCGCAACAGGTGGACAATAAACGATCTTACATTCCAAATCAAAGAGGATGATTTACTTATCATAAACTCTACTGCATAAACATGTAAGAAAAATATACCATTCCGAATTCGTTAATCTCTGCAATCAATGGGTATGTAACATCTGCAATTTTGCATTTTTTCCTGTCAATATCAAAATGCATGTAGTTTGTTTCTATAAAATGTAAAATCATGGGTACAGTACAGGCCTGTCGAAAGTTTAACACTTAGCTAACGATTTAATTAATTTAAAAAATCATCAACTCATCTCGCTCCCTCCTTAGTTATATCTCTGCAGCTGTTATTTTTTAAGCAGCTATTTGGCAACTAACTATCCATATCTCGGTCACTCGGCATTCGAGTTTCCACTCTTTCATTAGCGATGCGTTAAACTTTTGACAGGCCTGCACTGTAGATATTAATCTATAACGTGGCGGGTGTAGCTAGCTATACAGGATGTGCTTACCAAACCGGAGCATCCGACTTCACTTCCCTGGTGGAAGTTCATGTGTCAAACCTGGCTTGTCAGTTCCAAAGTTTTTACTTTGCTTCTGGATTTTGGTTCAGACATGGATAAGTATGTTTGTTTTTGATTTGTTAGATTATTTAACAAATATTTCGGGGCTCTAAGCCATATGTCAGTTTATGGACCGTAAGCACCTCCTGTTTAGCTAGCTACACCCGCCATGTGTGATCTCAAAATTGTGTGGAAGGAATTGTTCAGCTTCGCATATTCATAGAAACAGTACAAATATATATATAAATAAATATAAAAATGCAGTAAGAATCTAGAAATAGCAACAATTGCAAATATTTTATAAAATTTAACATGATAACTTTCCAAAGTGTATTGGATTTGTATCATTCTATCCGAACAACATTGATTTTATTTATTTTTTATGTTCAGCAAAACCTTGAATAGCTGTATGCTTGAGGTTTATATTTATACATTTTTGAAAAAACACATATTTAAATTTTCAAACATAATGAGTCGTTGCAATGGGACCCAATAGAAAAAAAGAAAATATTAATGTCTGTGATAAGTAAACAAATATTATGAAATATGCTTAGGACCTTCATAACACTGGATTGGTATTATAAATTAATAGGTAAAACACACCAATCCATGGTCAAATCAAAATCCTAAAGCAAAGGAAAAACATTTTAAGCTTGCAAATTAGTTTACTTCCACCAGGTAAGTGGGACTGGGTGTTCTGGAAGGGTAAGTACGTATATAAAACTTCACATTAATTTCTCGAAATCAGTACCCTGAGATTGTATATTACTATTGCGACTTTTGTCTGCTGTTGTCTGTATTTGTTATGGTAAAACACGTTATTCATCTACAAAGAACAGGTATGTAAAGGTGCGATAGGCACTTTTGTCCCTATGAGAGGCCGCGGTGGCCTAATGGATAAGACGTTAGTCTTCAAATCCATTGTCTCTGAGCGCTGTGAGTTCAGTTCCCGCTCAGACCACATGTGGGAAAGTAAAAAGTTTCCTTGTCGTTGGTCTTTACTGATTCACCTGGTATCAGTATTAGGACTTAGGGGGTAGTTCACTCTTCTGAGTGCGCGCTAGTACAAGGTAGATCATACAACGCACTCGCACTTCACATGCATACACGAACTTGTTCATCAATTAATCCATAGAGATTGATAAAGTAGTTCTGGTCGCGAATAGCTGAAAAATTGCTGATTTGACGTTAAGCAACATTCAACCAACCAACCAACCAACCAACCCACCAATTCTTGTCCCTATGAAAATACAGAATCGTTTAATAAATCGTTTTCAATGCTGCATCGTATCTAATCTTATTCCACCATTAGTATTATATTCAATCTCAATTCAACAAGTATCGTGAAATATGCACTGATTGGTATTTATACATGTACTATGAAAATAACAATAAATCATTATCAATGCCCGGAAATATAATAATTACATATTATACCAGTTTTAATTTTACAGCACTAGACGGCCGTTTCGGAATACAATTCCTCATCAGTAGTGCTTTGACCAAATTATGAAACCAAATTTATATTGAAGATGTTGAATAGCTACCCAAAGATCCAAAAAATATTTTACCAAATTAAGCTAAGGAAATACTTTGCATGAGGGAGTATAACATATACATCATATCTAATGACATAATGGTGTCCTTTAAGTTACATTCCATCTCATTTCAACAAGTGTAGTAAAATATGTATTGGTTAATATTTTTGTTTCCAAAAAATGGCAGATCTCATATTTCAGTATGAAAAGTATTCGGTATTATACAACTTTAGCAATAAATTGTAGTTTGAGGTAGCATCACTCTCGAACACATAAATATCGTCATTGTCTTTCCAAAGAGCAATGAAGACTGATTTACTAAAGACCTAAGACTGTCAAACTAAAATAAACTCACTATATAGCTGTAATGAAACATATTCTTACATTCAGTCATTTAGGATTGATACTTTTTTTATTAAATGTACTAATGTGAATTTAGTAGTAATAAGTTAGTAATAACTATTTGTAAAATGACATCTCAATGTCAAATCCAGTAAACATTGGTATTAACAAAACAGGATGAATATTATGTTGGTCATCTATAGGTTGTTGGTAAACAAGTCGCATACAAATGGTTGACTCTCAGACTCTCAGATACACTCTCAGATAGACAACAGGACTGAATACAGTTCTGGGACCTGCAGTCCAAAGTGGTGGAAATACCACGACGGAACTCACATTACTGACCACGCACACAACATCAACATCCACTCCAGGTTGTTCCGTTACATATACTAAGAATTTATCTGTGCCGAAGAGCCAAAAATCTGTATGCCGTTTGAATTCTATCAATTTATTATTATATTTTAATGTCTCACTTGAAATCTCCAAAACTATGCAAAAATATTTAAATTCACACTTTAATCAACATTAATCACTCTTCAAAGAAATTTCTCGCATTATGATTGGTTAACATATCTGGGTGCATACGTACGCGGTGTTTAGTGATAAAAGGCAAGTAACTCGTATAAATTGAAAGTCTAGTTACGATAAACAAATTGGCGACAACGTACGCAAGTCACAAAGAATGTTAATTTGAAGTTATGCAAAACTAATTCCTCCTAATAATGGTGACAAAAGCGATATGTACAGAGTTTTGCAGGTTACACGTCCCATGTACCCTGTCAAAAAAATAATGTGCCCTTACCTATGATAGGAATAATGGGATCGTTTAACCTGCCAAAACCTGTATAACGTATTATCAAGATGATGTAATATCCGTAATATACTTCTATACGTCTTTTAAATGCCATTAAAACAGTAAGACCGAAATCAATGCGATCGTAAATAAAATACATTGAAATACTAAAAAAATCAAAACTACCCACATACAACCGAAGGAATATTCAAATCGACAAATTTGACATGCAATAGCGTCGTAGACACTGCAACATCAGTCACTAAAACTTATCTGTCAGAAAAGTTGTCTGTATTGCCCTTTAAACTTGGCACAAAATATGTATCTATATGTGCAATGTTAATACAAAGGGACATGACAGATGAAAGGTTTAAAATCGGTACAATCCTGATCATACATTCCATCAGACAATATGCAGATGCAGTCTTGATTAGTATTATCTCCTTGGTTGGATGCCCAATTCAGAAATGCTACCGGTGTATCATCCGCCCATTTGTAAACTCCCTCAGTTTCGGCATCTGTTGCACCGATCCAAGTTTTTTCAGCTGAAAAATAATATATTTAAAAGACTGAAATAGTAAAAATACAATGTATCAAAATACAGTCAAAACTGTGTTAAAGGCCACCTCTATATGAGGGCCACCTGCTTATAAATGCCAGTAAAATTTTATCCCAACTACACTGCTCTACATTGTAACCTGTATACAAGAGCCTCCTGCCTATAAAGGCCACTTTTATTATTCTCTGGGTGGCCTTTATAGACAGGGTTGACTGTACAACAGTAAGAGGAAGCTCTATGATAAAATAATATTTGCATTAGCCTTGTGTATTTCCCGGTATATCCGTCAGTTTGTCTTTTGACATTCATAACAGTTTATTTATTAAAATAACCTCATCCCCTAATCTCCATAAAGACGCGTCATCCCTTATAAAGATAGAACAGAAATTAAAGTATAACAGAATGCATCTCATTTAGAAGCGATTAACCAAGAATCAGTGACAATCCTTGGTACAAACACAAGCTACTGTATTTCCATAGATTGAGTCACATGGTTTTTATAATTTATTTCTTTTAATTGAAAATGTTTCCATTAAACTATCAATAAAATGCATTTAAAATGCACTGACCTAACCAAATTAAACTTTTGATTTAAAGCATTATTGTTCAGTTCTCCTGTACATAGAGAAACTTTGTGAAAATTTTGTAAATTTGTTCGTTTAAACACCAATTGCGCCTCATTCAAAGTTACAGGGCATTTAGAGTCAGGAAGGTCAATGTTGTTCGGGTATTTTCCAGGTGGGATCATCATGAATATTCCTATTATGACATAACAATTATAGTTTTTCCAAGTAAGAAGGTACAGAAGGGATAATTTTGACATAGTCATATTTGTTGTTTTGTTAAAAAGTGAACAATTGCCCAATGTACAGAATAAAGTTTATTTTTTCATGAATGAAAAATATGTTTTCCTATTAGGTTATTATACTTTGTATTAAGTTTTTACAATTTTTTGTGAGTTTGTTGGAAAATACGACTTAATTCTTGCATTTTTCATGTGCACTGAATTTGTCGAAATACAGTAGTTTAAATATAAGTTTGTTGAGGCGCCTCTTGCTTCAGCTCTAGATAATGAGGTAATATGCTATACAAATTTTGACTTTCTGATTGTTTTAACTAATACCAGTGCTTTTTAACAATTTTTAACTAATCTACCATAGCGGTTACTGTTGACGAGAGAGAACATTCTCACTGCAATATACATTTGAAACTAACATCGCATAGATATCCAGAACAATTTTTTTAAATACTAAATAGAAACGTAA
The DNA here is from genome assembly GCA_021292105.1 of Anadara kagoshimensis. Classification (NCBI taxonomy): domain Eukaryota; kingdom Metazoa; phylum Mollusca; class Bivalvia; order Arcoida; family Arcidae; genus Anadara; species Anadara kagoshimensis. Next base: position 32,916,350 of record CM037873.1, on the reverse strand, counting down.
AAAGTCTTACTTGTCCCAGAGACGTAAATGTTGAACTCATGTTGACTATAGATCTGAACTAGTTTGGCACCCGATGAGTTACATGTGGTTAATGCATCATCCCATGTAGCAGCAGTTGTGTTTATTATAAAACAGAGATTATTTACTTGATTATGTATGAAGCCCGCAGGACATGAGACTGAAAACAAACAATATATATATATATATATATATATATATATATATATATATATATATATATATACAGTGTAACCTGCCTTAAAGGTCACCTCTATATAAGGGCCACCTGTTTATAAAGGCCAGTAGAATTGTATCCCAATTGTTCTTTATTCATATTATATGAACCTGTATATAAAGGCCACCTGCCCATAAAGGTCACTTTAACTGGTTCCGTTGGGTGGCCTTTATAGACAGGTTTCACTGTATATATATATATATGGATTATTTTTACTTAAAGCACGAGAGGACGTGATCAGTATGATTTTGAACCATTTTTCTGAAACTGTTCATATAGATCTGTTTACAAAAGAAAAGAATTGTATTAAATCTATATTTGGTATGATATAAATTAGATGGACCGTGATAAAGTTACCTTCTCGGGCATATTATATTATGTTATATTAATTCTAATCCAAATGTCTAAACTCAATGCTACATGTACTAGTATTTAAGATCCTTTTCCTTTTTTAATCATTTAAGACAAACCTTGAGCCGCATTCAATATTTTGTGAATTTGTCTAAGAAGTAATGACGTTTGGTGCATAAACTCTAGCAATTAAAACAATTTACTCCTTTTAAACACATGGCATTGTTATCTTCAATATTTATAACACAAATTACAGTCGAAAGTTGAACATTAGTATGCCGATGATTCAGTCCGGAATTGGAAACTCAACTAGTATTTTTTGCTAGATTTTTAGCAGCTTTTGTCTATCTTTCAGCAGTTTTTTGTCACAAGTATTCATATTTCTCGATCTCTTTTTTCTCGACTTCTTTTCGCTAGCTCGATGACAAACCTGGTCTGTACGTACTGTAAATTGAATATATATATGTAAGAATTGTGATTTGTTTACTTTACCCGTTTGACAATTCGTGCCTGTGTATCCGTTTTGACAGTTGCAGCTATAACTGTTTACATTGTTTACACACGATCCTCCATTTTGACATGGGTTACTCTGACATTCATTGATATCTAAAATATAACCCAGTATTAATTTTTTATAGTGGTTTTTGTAGTGGTTGTATGTTCGGTGACAATATATATTTCCTGTTTGAATTTTTGCGTTGCATCATATGTTAATTGCTTTTAACTTCCTGTTTTAGCTACACATTCTTATGTTACAATATACATAGGCGAGCAATATAGTCTTTTATACTTCCATTTTGTATTTTCTGACTTGCTTCCGATATCGCCATGTTTGTTTACAATAATTAAACATCCGCGAGGTATAGGCAAACAACATTGACCTGTCCGTTTCACCTTTAATAAGGAATATTCATATCGGAGGGCCCAATCAATACATGGGTAGCGTTAGGATTCGCAGCTAATACATATACACATTACCCATGATAAGTGTTCACATCAGGTAGACGAAATTTACACGCATGATCCCTATTACTTAAATTTACTCGCCCATAATGAATATTCAAATCAAGGGTCAAACGCACAGGTCAATGTTGTTTATAATTACTTATACAACTTACTTCTCTTTTACTTGATGTCTCAATATTCCTCCCATTCTCGATTTTGCTTTCACACGTTGCTAGTGTAGTAAACAGTCAGGAAGTGTTTACCTTTCCAGAGCACCCAGTCTTATCTCTCTGGTGAAAGTTCCTGTGTTTTACTTTATTTGCTAGTTTTCAAAGTTTTAACTGGATTATACTTTGAAATGGGTAGTGTGTTTGAGGCTGATGCATACTCAAACTTTTATGATTTAAGAGGGTAGCATCACTGGCCAACTGAGTCGTAAAAACTAATATTGTAGAGAAATCATGGAGGGAGGTTACTGCTATAATATTATGTCCAGTGTGTTAGGGTGCATATTAACACGCGGAAATTCAACTACGCTAATATGTCTCAATTTCATGTACCACGAAAAAAAAGAAGCGAAATTAAATATGTTGAGAGTAATTGTTTCCCATAAACCATTATCGTCTGGCTTCGAACCCCTACCGGGTCTGACTTGAAGTGGGTAGTTACTGTTCTTTCGCCAAGCACCCGGCATTACAAAATGAAAGTCTCGTTTCTTTAGGATTTAAAATAAAAATAAAAGCAGTCTCGTGTCACGGTAAGCTTGGAACGAAAAAGAACCCTGCTGTAAAATGCCATCAGCGCAATCACAGGCAAAATGTCTGCACCTTCGCCTATAGCTTGCGACGTATCGATATGAGTAAAATATTCTTGACTGGTACGTAAAACCACATTACTCAACTCAACTCCATAAACCATTATAAACATGGGTTGGTATGTATGTGTTAATGATGATAATATAGCAATGGTTTTTGTTTTTAAATATTTTCGATTTCCTTGATATTCTGAACCAAATTTGTTATACACCGAGACATTATTATGAAAAATAGTTCAACGGACGGGAAGCTCTTTTCTAGCACTGTTGTACCTTTCATTTGCTATCTGTGACGTAACGAAATTGTTTTAACAAGAGTTGCTTACCCTTCCGGGGCAATCAGCTTCCAATTACGTAGTTCCGTTCTTAGACCCATACCAAAATATTTATATACAAAATTGTGTACTACCTGTTTGACAATTCGTGCCTGCGTATCCGTTTTGACAGTTGCAGCTATAACTGTTTACGTTGTTTACACATAATCCTCCATTTTGACATGGGTTACTCTGACATTCGTTGATATCTAAAATGATATTACTAAATATAACCCAGTGTTAAATTTACAGCACTAGACTGCCGTTTTTAACACAGTTCCTGATCAGTAGCGCTTGGACCAAAATTGTGAAACCTTAATATTTGTATTTGTAAAAGCAATAGATGCATTTTATTTTGAATTACTCGTTGCGTTATGTACACACATTCTTGTATTCCCCAGTATGCATATAGCTGCAAGATTAAGATTACTAATTAATTATATCCATTCTCACTTATTTTTGTATTTAAGATAGTAAAACAGTTACATCACTGGTTTAATGTCTTAAAAGATACCAATAACAAGGAGAAATTACTAAGATTTTAGTCTTTACTGTTCCAGCATCATGTATTATGTCATGATTTGACAACAAATTGTTTATAAAGTCAAGATGGCATCAACACATGTGGAATATAAATGTACATTCATTTTATAGAGTATAATATCATTATTATTCGTGTAGATTTTTAGTTCTGTCATTAAGTTCAATGTGATTAACAATTGATCCTATAGCTTTCCAACACAAGTAAAACTAGAAAAACTGTAAGCAACAAGCTTACAAAAATACCACCCGCTCCCAAAAATCCATCGGATCAAATATTTAAATAGGAGGTGCACATCTACATTATATCACAAAGATTGTGTGAAAGTTTCATGAAAATCCATTGAAGGGTTTAGGAGGAGTTGCGGATAAGAGATAGGTACCTTAAGGTGTAATGGAAGGACGGACGGACACACGGACGGACACGCCTATCACTATATACCCCCCCCTTTTTTAAGCGGGGGTATAAAGAAATATCAGAAATTCTTTACAAAGGTAAAATAAATCTGAGGAAAGACTATCTTCTTGATGACGAATTAATGAAAAAAAGATGGAAGCAAAGCAGGGAACTACAGAGCAAAAAGGTGTTGTCATCAGAAAAATACAAAAGTAAATTTACACCAATTTTTAAAATATTTTATAATATTCGTTGAAACAAAAATTCGTTAATTGTATGGACACTCTAATTAACAATTTTGTGGATAGCAATTGTCTCTATAGCTTACCAACACAAGTAAAAGTCGGCGTTGTCATCAGAACATGCGAAAGTCAATTATACATCAATTTATGTATTATTATGCAAATATTCGTTGACATATAAACTCGTTGATTGTAAGGATACTTTAGTTACCACCATTGTGTTCAATGTAATTTACAATTGTCCCCGTAGCTTACCAACACAGATAAAGGTGGGTGCTGTCATCAGTATATGTGAGAAAGTAAATTTCAAAATAGTCTATTTAAAATTTTCGTTGACTTGAGAATTAATTGATTGTAAGGACTATTTGGTTTACATTACTGTGTTCAATGTGATTTATAATTGGTCTCGTAGCTTACCAACAGGTAAAAAAGGGTTGTGGAAGTCATCAATTTATAGAGTATTGTATAAACATTCGTTGACATGTTAATAAGTTGACTGTAAGGAAACTTTAGCTAGCGTTACTCTATTAGACTTGTTTTATAGGGCATTATATAGATATCCGTTGACACGTTAATTCATTGACTTTATTGACACTTTGGTACACATTTATGTGTTCAACTTGGTAAACAGCTGTCCCCATAGCTTTCAATACCAGCACAGGTAAAAGTGGATGGTGTCATCAGAACATATGGAAGTCATCAATTTATAGAGTATTATATAAATATTCGTTGACACGTAAATTTGTTCATTGAATGAACACTTTCGTTAACATTATTGTGTTTTACTTGATTAACAATTATACTTATAGCTTATCAACACAGGTATAAGTAGGTGTTATCATCAGATCATGCGAAAGTCAAATAGCTATTACATGTATATAAATATTCATTGACACATAAATTCGTTGATTGTAAGGACACTTAAGTTAATAACATTGTGTTCAGTTTGATTTACAATTGTGCTTACCAACACAGGTAAAAGATGTGAAATTCAATTTTGAAAGAGGTTATTCATATTTTCGTTTTACACTCGTCCTTTAGCCTACCACCACATGTGGTGAAATTCATCAATTTATAGAGTATTGTATGAATATTCGTTGACACGTAAATCAGTTGATTAAAAGAAAACGTTAGCTTGCGTTTCTCTATTATACTTAGGACATTGTATAAATATCCGTTGACACGTAAATTCGTTTTTGTAGAACACTTTTGTAAACGTTACAAACAACTGTCGCCATAGCTTTACATACCAGCACAGGTAAAAGTGGATGGTGTCATCAGAACATATGGAAGCAGTTTATAGTATTATATAGATATTCGTTGATACGTAGATTGTTTGATTGTAAGGGAAATTTAGCTAGCATCATTATGTTTAATTATCATGGTTCCTTTAGTTAACCAGAACAGGTAGAAGTAGGTGTTGTCATGCGAAAGTCAAATAATTATACTTTACAGATTATTATATAAATATTTATTGACATATAAGTTGGTTGATTGCAAGGACACTGCATTCGACTTATTTAACAATTCCTTTAAAAACTTACCATCACAGGTAAAAGTGGGTGTTCCCCAAACTCCACCGGACAAACAGGAAACGGTGTTGCCCCCAGTTATAGCATATCCGCCTTGACAAGAGTATGACAAAATGTTGCCAAATTCAAACCCAGATGGAATAATTTTATCTGCATTACTGACTGCTGGATAATTATTCATTGGACAATCTGTAAAGAGAAGGATGATGGATGGATGGATGGATGATGGATGGATGGATTAATTGGGTTTGCATCAATAATAATAATAATAATAATAATAATAATAATAATAATACAAGTTAATGATAAATGAGTCAACCAAGACAAATTTTAGAAAACAGAAACGCATATTCGGACCATTGGTAATCATCAAAAACAAGTATATATATAATTTATGAATTCCGACTGGCACGATATCGAAATAGATAATATAAAGAATACTTAGACGTATTGAAATTTCTTCTCTCGTTGAATTTGAAGTTACGTAGAATAAAAACAAACATAACAATTCATGTAAAAATCACAATCCAAAAGCAAAATTAAAACTTGGAATTTAGCAAAAAAGTTAAGCCCGGTAACTTCCACCAGGGAAGTGAGGTCTGGTGCACCGGAAGGGTCAGTGCCTTTTGTTAAACTAACTATACCCAACACGTGTGAAATAAAAATTGAAAAATGGATAGAACATGGAACTATGTGAAGTCAAATATATCCATCGTAATTTTATAGCATTATACTTAGCAACGTTATTGTGCAGACAGTTATAAAACTTTCTGAGGGCCTTGATAAGCTTAGACTTGCCTAGAAGTAACGCATTTAATAAAACAAGCATCTATGAAAACGCGCACCTGGTTCACACGTGAATTCTATGGCTGTCCATTGTCCATTCGTATTGCATGTTCTCTGCACATTACCAATTATAGTATGCCCTGCAACACACCCGTAATTTCTCGTGGAGCCGAATGTATGCGACCCAGCATATAATTGTGCGTTGGCCGGTGTATCCGGTTCACCACAACCTGTAAGTATAATTATGCTATTATAAACTAAATGGTTAGTATGAAGACTAAATGGTCATTAGGTCGTGCAAAACTAATTATTTACTCATATGACATACCTGCGTAAAGCCCCGGTCACACAGCACTACACGTCTAAATCACGATAAAAAAGTTATGAAAATCTGGTTGATGTCGTCGTAAGTGGAAATTTTTGTTCAATTTTTACTTAGCCGTGTTTTGTACGGGATATGGCCGTCGGCGGCTGTTCCACTGCTTAAGCACTTTTGTCCGTCAGACGCCGTTCAGATTTTTCGCCGCGTTCTGTCACGTCTATAAATCGACTGTAGCTCGTCTTAAACTCGACATCAATGCGAACAACATCGCCTGCTTCACGGGAGACCACTTTTTGACGAGTTATAGCCGTGATTAAGCCGTAAAGCGCTGTGTGACCAGGTCCTAAAGCCCCGGTCACACAGCACTCCACGTCTAAATCACGTACAAAAAGTTATGAAAATCTGGTGGTCGTAAGTGGTAATTTTTGTTCAATTTTGGCTTAGTCGTGCTTTGAACAGGGTATGACCGCTGGCGGCTGTTTCACTGCTGAAGCACTGCCTAAGCAAGGCTAATTAAGTTCAGCCACGTGTAAGGCTACAAATGGGTTCGCACGTGTTCGATCGCGGGAAAAAAAGCGGCAAGCTACCACTGCTGACCGCGGCCTCATCGCGTCTGTAGCACTGCCGATCACGCGTTGAGCGCGGACGTAAAACGGGCACTCCTGCCACATCACTGCCCAATCACGGGTAACCGCCGCTCGGCGTCGTCGGAAGCGCGGCTTGTCGCGCATATAAAAGCGTCCCGCGCACGGCTGGTCTTCACAGTTGCCGATCCAGATCTTCTGCAGTCCACTCCTTCACGCAAGTTTGTTCGCTGTTTTATATTTCATCATACCCAGGAAAAAGGGTTCCCCTGCCAAGAAGAGGCCTAGAACAAACCAAGGCTTATGCCCCAGCTGGGTGTGAGGCTCCCCTAGACCCCATGCTCAGGTAACAGTCCCAGTTAAATATCCCCTGCTCCCTGATCACGTCTCTGTTAACGTAGGGCTTCATCATGTAGGTCCGGAATCCGAAGGCATCGTCATGTACCAGGAAGTAGGGTACATCTAATGTGACACCTGGCAGAGGATCTGGCTGCGGGAAGCCGGCGATGTCATTGTTCTGCAGACCCTCATTGAACTTACTTTCATTGTAGATATTGGCATCAGATTAGGACCCCTTACGTCTAACCACAGGAACTTGTAGTCCAAAGACACAACTGCAAGGATGATAACACTGAAGAGGCCTTTATAGTTGAAGTATGTCACTTATGTCGAAATGTCGCCAGCTATAAGCGAAGATGCAGAAATGTTGCCTGTGCGTTGCGCTGATGGCATTATACAGCTGGGTTTTTTTTCGTGCAAAGCCTACAGATTTTGTTTATTTTAAGTTCCCATCCGAAAGAACCGTGACTTTTATTTCATAATGCCGAGCGTTTGGCGAAAAAATAGTCACTTTCCACTTTCAAGTCTTGGGTCAAACCTGGACGGGGGTTCGAACCCACGACCTCCCACTTACGGAACAAGCAATCTACCAACTGAGTTACCGCAGTGGTATGTACTGTATGTACAGAGGTACGGGTTTATTACCATTTAATAAAGTTAAACATATAAAAAAATCAAAGGTAAGGTCACCCATCTGACAAAATAATCACACGCATTGAAGCAAATGCAACTAAGAGTTAGATTTACTGTAAGTGTATATAATTTCATGGTTTCGAATTATCGCGGTTTTGTAATTTCTCGACCTTTAAGCGAGGTGTGGTATTTGCGGAATTATAAAACTGACCATAAGATCGCGATTAAATACACTGGGATGTAAATACCCACTCAATCAATGAATCAATAAACTAATAAATTAATAAATAAATCGATAATATATGTTATTTATTATATTTGCGCATGGTAAAATTTTTTGCAGAAAATATTCGACTGCGAAATAAACGATAATGGGGTTCGCCAGTGTACCACGTGATCAATATCCCTTAACGTTTGTGTGGAATGTTTAAGAAAACCTTTGCAAGCGTCAAAATTGCCCTGATTAACGTCATTTTTACGTGAAAAAACGTGAACTAAAGCAATTCCATCTCATCTCCAATGGAAATAATTGTTTGCAGAAACGTTATTATGTACCACGTGGTACACTGTAGAATCTTATTAGTACAGCGCGAATTGGCGTACATGACCGAGTGGTACTGTCAATGGCTTTCTATGTCTAGGACTGTGGGTTCGAATCTCACCTGGGACTTGGAAATTTTCGGACATGATTTTCATCTCCTGCCCATACTAGAACCATAAAAAGTTCATTACCAGAAAAGTCTTTCAGATGAGACTCAAACCCGAGGTCCCGTGTCTCAGTGCACGCTAAAGACACCTCTGTAGAGTTCCAAAAAGAGGGGGCCACCTGTGACCGCAACAAAAGGATGCTTACTACTAGAAGCGAAGGAAACAGGCTGAACAAGAAGATAAGAATAAAACTACACCTACAGTACAGTAACAATGTACTCGAATAAGGTAGCAGCAAAAAAAAAATTATTATAAAAGCGTACCTAGTTGACAGTACAGATTGGTTGATGTCCATGTAGCCGTTGTTTGACATTGTATGGTAGGAGTTCCGATCGGTGTATACCCTGTATCACAGGCGTAGGTTCGTGTTGCACCAATCAAGTTAGACCCTGCCGGTATGTTGGCATTGTCTATAGGTGATGGTTCAGGACAAGCTGAAAAACGAAATTGCAATGTAAATTTTAAATCAACCATACCAGGCCGATGTTTTACAATCACTTCTTAACTAGTTTTCCCTAAAAAATGTTAAACAACCTTTGACAAATTCTTTTGAAATTATGAAAAAATATTTTTGTCAAAACGAAAGATATATTGAGCTTTAGGTAATCTTCAAAATAACACCTTTAATTCCCCAATATCATAATGTATTCAGTTACAGTCACACCTGTCTATAAAGGCCACCTAAAGGGATCGAGCATAAGTGACATTTATGGGCATGTGGCCTTTATATACAAATTTAAATAATATGAATAAAGAAAATTGTTATACAATTCTGTTGGCCTTTAGAAGCAGGTGACTCTTATATAGAGGTGAGCATTAAGACAGGTTGGACTGTATTAAGTTTTCAAATTGTCAGATCTACGTTAAGGGAATTCTTAGTTAAGGAATGTTTGTGAATCTGTGGCCTGAAAACATTGTTATATTTTTTACTTGAGCAATAGGCATATTTACAAATATTACGATTTCACGAAATGAACAACAGATACATACAGTACAATCGGAAGTTTAACACTGAGCTAACCAAAAGGGGTCGAAGCTAGGTTGGCGAGACATTAATAGTTATTGATCGAAAAGCTGTGAAGATAGATGATATCAGCCGAAAAGCTGTCGAGACATTGCTAACGAAGGGCTGAGATAAGCTGTCGATTCGGCACTAATCCGTTAACTCGATGTTAAACTTTCGACACGCCTTTACATTATACGGGTATATCCAAACAGACCCCTTATTATTACGCTCACGGCATAAAACATAATAATTACTATAGGGTTATTGAACTGATATTGTGAAATATTGTACCGAGTTGACTCGACATTTGCACGAGCTTGTTTTTTTTTTTTTTTTTTTTTTTTTTTTTTTTACTTTTTAATTACAATACTTTTATTATCAGTATATATTGCATTTATCATGTACATCAAGGGCTTTTCGGTTCAATTTCGTATCGATGAAAGTAACGTCGACCAATCCATACTTAGTGGTCGGATCTGAACAAGACTTGTAATATAAAGATAATGAATGTTCATTCGCCAAGTTCTCGGCATTCAGAAATGAATGTGGCGTGTTTCTTCATACCAGTTGAGGAACCTCTCTGCACATTGGCCGGAGCTGAATATAAAAGGTCAAAATTTCTGTCACTTCTCATTATAGACAATGACGCTCAGACTGTGATATTATTTTTGACGGGGACGTAAAATTTCAATCAATCAATCAATCAATCAATCAATCAATCAATCAATCCATCAATCCATCCATCCATCCATCCATCCATCCATCAATCATCAATCAATCCTTACTTATGCACATGAAAAATGCCGGTGACCAATCCCCGCTGGCCATGCAGGTGGAATCTAGATTAAAGCTCGGGTCTTGCATCAATGCGTATCCAGGATTGCACTCATATATCACTGTTGTACCAACTAATCTGTTCGAGTCGCTGCTGATTTTGGCATTTTCAATAGTTGGAGGAGCATCACATGCTATTTCAAATAGAAAAAAAAATTTATTACAAAAAAGAGTGTATTTCATATAAAATTAATGATCGCTCACCTGACTCCCGAGCCATCTAGTATGAACTATCGTCTTCGTGTCTTTGTCCTTGTAACATTATTACTTATAATGATATGAAAGTTAGACACCCCCACTGTACATTCCCCTGAAATTCCGTGCTGCAAATGTCAAAATTCCATCTACATATATCATTCATGTCTCAATACTTGTAGAAATAAAACATTATTTATGTAACGAAACCCTATTCAATCAGTCAATCTTCAAAATCAATGTTGAGGATCATAAATTGTGTTATACTTTGGTTGGCGTCTTTAAGTCTAATGGATTTGCATCTGTAGAGGTGGTAGTAGATGAACATCGTCTGCTGTTTACCACTGCGATAGCTTAGATGGTAGAGTGCTCGCTCCGTTAGTAGGTTCGAATTCCTATCGGGTCTGACCCAAGACTTGAAAGTGAGTAGTGACCATTCTTTCGCAAAGCACTCGGCAGTACGATATGAAAGTCACGGTTCTTTCTGATAAACGAGGTCCCGTGTCACGATAGGCTTGAGACGATAAATAAATAATAATACTTTATTGTATATAAACTACGTAGATAGTTTGTTACAATCAACAGATTCATTGATCTCACAAGAATTAGTTAAAATATGAAATATTGCAAATTAATACCTTTGACAGCATATTCATTGCACTAAATAAAATAAATGATATATATGGATCTGTATGAAAATATTCAGTTTAATATCCTAAATATTCAAAAAGCCTGTCCTACTCAGTTCAAAAGACTTTTTAATGAAGGCACCTAATTTACGTATTAAATAAGGAGATGTTGATTTCAAAATTATGATCATTGTTAAAAACTTATTATTTTCATTAACAATACAGTTTAAAGAAGCTTTGGTTGACTTTATAAAATCTTTACGGAGTTCCTTGTTATTTGAACAGTCAAAAATAAAATGTTGCTCATCATCAATTGTGTTACAGAATTTACAATTTCTTTCATCTTTTTTTAACTTTTTATAACGACCCTTTTCTATTTCTAGTGAATGATCACTGATTCTAAATTTAGAAAGTTGCTTTCTGGAATTAAAATATTTCAGAATATCAAGATATGGTTCCTTTGAAAAGCTGGTTTTGATTTCACTGTACATATATAGTTTGCTTTCATTTACTAAAGAATTCATTTTCTCTGAAAAAAGTTTTGTATATTGTTGTCCAAAAGACAAAAAACATAATTTCTTTAATTTATGTTTTTGTTTTGCATAATCAAATGACTGAACAGTATTTATATCTAATGATATTTCTGGTATTGCTTCTTTAGCAAATGAATACCAGGAATAAGTATTATCTATATCAAATTTCTAAGATAAAATAAATGTTTCTTTAATTAAAGAATTTAAGTTATTAAAATTAAGTCTTGATACATAGCAAGCTACTTGATTTAATATAAATTGAAATATTGGAAATCTACCTAACTCGGACTTTGTAGCAAGTTGGAAGAAGTTTTACTGACACCAAGAAGTTGTTTACAGTATTTAATGTGTACTTTTTCAATGGGAAAACATCATACAAGTATATGAGATCAATTGGTTGATAAAGAACCCTGCTGTATGATGCCATCGGCTAAACGCACAGGCAAGATATAGCTGGCTAAGTTTCAATGTGAGTAAAATATTCTATACTGGGACGTTTAACACCATAAATTAACTCCATTCAACTCGTCTGCTGTTATTACATAGATACAATTACAATAATAATGTTTATAGGAGTCACATTATATTCAAAATCATAATACGAAAAATTACAAATATTGAAAAATAAAAGAAAAAATTTACAATGCAAGATTAAGAATTTGTACATACCTGTCCGTATACACTTAGCTTCAACTTTCCTGAAGGTGATACACTTGTGATTGGACGCACATACAATATCTTTACAATCGCCGGATGTTACCTGTGTGAGAAACAACATACGATATTTTTACAATAAAAGAAGTACTACGTTTCCAAGAACTCTAAATAAAAACACAAACATACCAATCCATGTCCAAATCACAATCCAAAAAATCAAACACAAACATACAAATCCATGTCAAAACCACAATCCCAAAAACAACATAGAGCAATCCATGTCCAAATAAAAATGATCGTAAAAATAACATAGATCAATCTATTTCCAATTTACAATCACAAAATATTTTAAAACTAATAAAACTAATGTTATTTCAGTTAAATCTTTCCGTTGATGTTTTCGTTTATAAAATACCTTGATGTTTTCGTTTCCAAAATAGCCTGGATATACGGGGATTTTACGTCCCATAGGTCCGTGCTCCTTAATCTCATTCGCTATAATCGACTACATACATACATATTCTGTTCAATCACGATCCCAAACACAAATTGAAAACTGGACTTGTCAGTTCCAAAGCTTTTACTTTGCTTCTGGATTGTGATTCGGACATCGATTGGTATGTTTGTTTTTGATTATATTATACCAGTGTTAATTAAACTGCACTAGAAAACCGTTCTGTTAAACACAATAACAACCACTAGGGAAGTGAGACTGGGTGCCCTGGAAATGTAAATAATCGATGTTTGAAAAATAAATCTGAAAGGTACATGTGAAATAACAGCTGTAGAATGCAGAGAAACAATATATCCCAGAATAGTACCAAAATTTACAACAATCAACTAGTAGATGATAAACTTCCGGAGAGTGAGATATTATTACTAAATCTGTTTTAATTTTGCAGCTCTACAGCAATTACTAAAAAATCTCATCGGTTGTGCTCGAACAAATAGTGTGGAAATCCAAAGTTTTTCGATGTTGAGATGAGAAAAATAAAACAAAAATCCAATTAAAGCATTATATAAATAGTATATAAATTATACTCTGGTTTAATAAATTTAGGTGTTTGATAAAATACATTTTAGTCCTTCTAGTCTACTCAACATCTTAAAAATATATGGATCTTTTCAAAATTTAGTCCAAGCGCTACTAATGTAGAAGTTTATTCCGAAACGGTCGTCTTGTGCTACGAAATTGAAACAGATTGGGTAATAAATGCTAGAAGGTAACGGTTTTATGTTTTATAATAATATTCGAAAACAAAATGTCAGAATCCAGAAGCAAATTAAAAACTTTTGAATTGACAAGTTAGATTAGACACGTAAACTTCCACCAGGGAAGTGAGACATGGTGTTCCGGAAGGGCATGCACTACCTGCCTAGCCAGCTACATCCGCCACGTTGGTAATCAAAATTGTTAAAAAAGAAAAATGGAACTATGGGACGTCAAATATATTCAGGACAAAAAGCCTTCGGTTACAATAATCTAGGGTAAGTGCAAACAGAATATGTGACTTTGGTTGATTACTTCATTTTCTCCCATACTTACCAACCCAGCTTGTTTTTCACAGTAAACATAATCAGATACCACAACTAAATTATTTCCACCTCCTTTCTGTGCAGAATTGATTTCGCAGGTCATCTTTTCTCTACTGTGGTTTATTGACAAGCAATTAGCTCTCAATCCACATTCTTCTGTACATTTCGAGAACGACATAGGCGAAATCTTTTTATAATCAAAGCCATACAACTTCCTTTCCGATGTTGGCGTGCCTTTGCAAGTACATAAAACAGATTCCAGGCATGGAAGCAATATAACACATAATTTTAACAATTGAAATTCTATTTTAAAATTTAAAAATCTCATTTTGAGAAAATAATAACATCATCTGAATTCAAAATTATAAGAAAATTTTTAAATGATAAAGTTCTACATCAATTTAATTTTATATTCGTTCTGAATGTTAAAATAAAAAAAAAATCAATTTATTATATCAACAAATTGAAACATAAAACAATGTCACATATTTTATTTAATAAAAACTGTTTACTTTCAGAAATGGACATTGGTGACGTTGTGTTTTAATCGAACATGTTGGCTTTATCTCAAATGATACATAAGTATAAAAACATTGATTAATTTAACTGTATAGGTACGTAATTAATAGAACTAAACAAAATTTATAGAATGAAGATTAAAATAAAAGTAAAATGTAAATAAACCAAGGGAAACTACTTTATGTACATGTTTGTAAATACCTTTGTCAATCAATACAGAACAAACTGAAGGGTGACCATATAGTACCAATATATTATAAACTGTGTTAATGTACTGACAATGCAATTACGAAAGTAGTTTATAATTAAAATTTTAGAAACATTTTAACATTTTCAAAGAATAAGTATAACATTGTCGGTGATATATTGGACGAATTGATTCATTATTCCTATTATCCATCGCTTTAACATAATCAGAGCTGTATACTTAAGAGTCATCTAAATAGGACAATTTAAGTGAACCTCATTTGGTTGAAAAACGTGAAAGAGAGGTACAATTATGAAATTACCTCAACAAGTGTGAAGATTTATAAATAAAAATAAAGCAGGAATGGATAATTTAAGAATTTTTTAGATATTTGTTGCATTTTTGTTATGGAAATTGTGCAAAAATACACGCGTTGGGGAAAGATGTCGTTCACCTTGTGTTACGAATTAATTTAAAAAATGAAAAGATATTAATATATCCAACGTCATAGAGCAGTGCAAAGCGACCAGAGTTTGTTAAAAAAAACGAGGTTTTTGAAAACTCAACAATTTACGGTTGTAAAATTGTACCCCTCTTTCACGTTTTTCAACCAAATTGTTTTTACTTGAACTTTCCTACTTAGATGACCCTGAAGGCACTATCAGACAGCTGCCACATGACAAAGTAATTGTGGCGTCAATTACTCTTCGGAATACTTTAGCTTTCAAAACATTAACTTTTAAGGAAAATATCCTTGATCTTTAATGTGACGTGAGACAAAATGAAGTCGAAAGTTCGGGAAACTAGAAATTAAAGTGTGTGTTAGATGCGAAAATGGCTCAAGTATTTGTAAATCGCCACGATCAATCACCTTCAAACCATCGAGTTGAGTTTTATCTAAATAAGTAATTTTTTTAAAAATGTGTTTCAAATATCACGTAATTTCTCATTGGTATATCCATTTTCTAATAGTTTTTTGAAATAAAATCGCATTGGTATTATTTTTCCGCTCAACTTTTGTAATTTACCATATTTACGTTTATGTAACTTGATTTATCTATATAACGTTAAATGAATAAAAGATTTTCAAAATAAATCTGTTTTTTTAAATTAAAGAGAACAATATTGTGACGTTTTAAAATGAGATTAAAAATTTATTTTTTAGCATTTGGTGAGTTGGATGTCATAAATGTTATTTTCACACAACATAATCATTTTAATTGCACGGTTTACTTGAAATGGTATTCATTAGGTATGTCAACAACTAAATCCGATTTCATTATTCATCAAATGAAATGCGCCATCAATGAAAATTGATGTCTGACCTAACTTGTCAGTTCCAGAGTTTTTACTTCTCTTCTGGATTGTGATTCGGACATGGACTAGTATGTTTGTTTTTGATATATTTATTATTTCTAAGAAATTATTGCAAAGGGAGACAACTTCTGTGAGAAATAACTATCTTACTTCTCAATTAAACGACCTTTATATTTTAATTAAGGTCACATTAAAATAGTTTTATACAAAAGATCAGTATATCTACATCAACAAATCCATTATTTAAAAATAATAAACCAAAGATTGACACTATTTTTTTAACCATGATTGGTATCTCTAAATAGTTTCCTTTTCTACAACATTTTGCTTCTAGTCTTCAGGCTGTATTAATTAACCCAACTTGAAATCGTTCTGCGTAAACCATCACCGTTTGTTGTAAAAGTTTTGTGTATTTTTTCTGTGTTCTTCAGAGGTTTCAAATTATCGATTGATATCTAAACTTTTTTTGAGGAGTTTTATTAGTTGCACCCATTCTTGTCATTGAATGTTTTTAATTTAATTATTTATTAATTTTTTATTTGACAGCATGAGACCGACGTTACGAAATACAATTCCTTATCCATAGTGCTCGGACCGTAATTGCAGAAAGAAACTGTTTCACTAGTTTTAATGTTTATGTACACTTGATTGTTAAAGTTTTTTTATTCTTTGTCTTTCATAAAACAAACATCCTCTATCAGAAGGTCATTCATAAAGGTAACATCTTTACTTGACATGTCACTAATAAAACCACCTTGTTCGCTGTTTTACCACAAATGTTTTGGGACAAAATCTCAGCAGAGTTTGTGGTAACATTCGTAACCATTTTTGACCAATTCAGTAAAATTGCTACTCAGAAGGTATTTAGCTCAGATATTTATAAAACCTTGATTACTCAGAAACGTCATTTTATAACCAACTTATGCGTCTAGTTTCAATTTCCAACTGTGTTTGTTAAATGGGTCAGCAAATATTTACACCCATGCATTTTTCACAGCTCTATAAAAGGACTGTGTGTGAGCTACACAATGTCCTCTCTCTTCGAAGTTACAATACAAGTGTATTATTATATTCATTCCATAAAAATTGAACATTGTTATATTATCTGGAGGATCAGGAAGTAACGAAAATATATAAATTAGAAATGGTAAAAGTCGTCATTTTATTCATGAGGACAAAAGTTAGGAAAGACCACGTTTTGAGAACGTATTTTAAAAGATGATCATTTTTCTTTGTAATTGTCAATAAAAGTATTTTTACCAACCGATTCCAGAAAGTTTAAAATAGTTTGAAATTACCACTGTAACTCTTTAAATCTGTCAAACTGCTCACCACAACTTTTTTTCCCCAAGTCAACATACTCCTGTTTTTTTTTTAATTTGCTCGTAGGTCAGAGCTGTCAGATAAAAAGTACTGTAATTAATACATTGACTGAAATTAACTTTTTCGCTGCCACAATCAAAACCCAAGAATACCAGTGGTAAAATGACAATTTAGAAAGGAAAGCATAACGCAATGAATCACCATAGAATGTTACGTCATAGACGACAAAGGTCAACTTTAACATGACAAGTCTCTTGATCAGTGCAGAGAAGACCCAAACCTTCATCTATTAAATTTCATCCGCATATTGCAATACTAAATAAATAAAAAAGTTAAGAGGAATACATAAGCTATCTAGATTTATTTCTGGTTGGATAATTTCCATTTTGCATGCTATATAAGACACGCGAGCATTCACAATCTTAAAGATCTTCTGCTATAGAACATGAGTCAGCTCATTCGGGTATGTAGGTTTTTTTTAATAAATTCATTTTTTTCATTTATTTTAACTTACTTGTTCATTTCAAATCATTATTTCAATATATTTTTGTTTCTCAAGATTATAGAAAGACCTCATTTCTATCCTATTTAATGCACTATTTTGATTTAGCTCTTAAAATTACACCCCGAAATTTTCTTCTCGTATTTCCTTTACCCATTTTGTATCATTTTGATATCATGGTTATTTCCATGGTTATTTCCATGGTTATTTCCATTTACATTTAAATAATAAAATTTACTTTTCATTTATTTCTTTTAAATGGATATTTTTTATACCAAATACCCCAAAGCATTATCTTTTTGGTTACCCACGATAATTGGCCATTTTATTGAAAATTCATTTAATTCGCCATTGTCAAATATAAAGTGTTCAGAAGTAGCGTGGTACATTCTTTTTTAATTTTCTTATATGTTTTCTCAAAAAGTAGTATATTTTATAAATCTCCAAGTACCTCCTCCTTTTTAGACTCTTAAAATTAACATTTACTCTTCCGGGAGATCAAACATTAATTTCTACGTCTATTAAAAAGGTTATAAATCAGTAGTTGCTAAGAAATAATCTATTCTACAATATTTTGTTATTTATTTTTTAGCCGCCTCCATGTATATTTGGATATATTTCGGTTCAAATATCTCAATACGTCAACTGAATCTAGCTTCAATATGATTTTATTATTTTATATAAACCAAAGTGTCAGGTGTCAGCGGAAAGGTTAGTACCTCCTGTTTAGCTAGTTACAATCGATAAAACATATAGCTCAGTTCTCTACTTCAGCAATTGTTACTTGTAAAGGTATAGGTATAATATAGCTGCTTATGTATTTCATTCACAATAAATACGCTATAGCTGAGCCTGGCCCCTACTGCGGGAATTTTATACAACGAAGCAAGCTGCTTTCAAATAAATTAGTGAGGTTGGAATATTGCAACCTTCGGCTTCTCAAGATTCCCACACATTTATTACCGTCATTGCAATATTGTCGGTAACTGTGATGTTTCTGTATCTAAAACTACCCCGGATATTCTTTACCATGTTGTTTCTTTTATTTTTAATTTCCTGGTGAAAGTGTCCCTTTGTAACTTAATTTGAGTTTTTGCTTGCCTCAGGGATTGTGATTTAGACACTTGACTCATATGTTTTTATATAAACAATTAGCTTAATATTTATATTCAGGTTATTATACAAAACAAACGCAATATCATACATTCAGATTTAGTTTGAATATACTTTATTACTAAATTTCTAAAAATACAAGAAATTGATAACCAGTTACACAAAAATTAAAACTCAAAATATTCATCTATATGATTTTAAAATATAAATAAATTAATTTTAATTTACACCAAAAACAAGGAATTATATAGAATTTGAAAGAGTGACACAAAAATTAAACATATAGTTACATTATCTTAATTTAGAAAAAACACCCTTTACAATTAATAGAAAATATCACCATAAATATCACAATTGGACAAAAAGTCCATATACAAAAACAAGAAAATATAACTAGATATTACGTTCATAAACATCATTACTTTGTCATATACATAACATGTTTTTAAAATTAAAAAAACATTATTAATGTTAACAGGTTAACAAAATGCTAAAAAAATATCACAACTGAATGAACATTGGGTATTCTGGAGTTAGAAAAAAATATACAAAAAAAATACAAAAAGAAAATACAAAAAATAAGCCTAGCATTTACAGGACTATTGTCTTAATGTACTGAAAATATTCCCAAAACTATCCCGACAGTACCGCCAATGTTTATCGTGTTTATGACAGCGGAAATATCAAGAAGCAAATGCACTGGTCCTTTCAATTATACATATTGTAGAAAATCAAATGTGAAAAATATTGTATATAATTATATACATGCATTAGTCTAGGTTTTTTATATTGTTATTATTATTATTATTATTTAATCCAATTATTTAAGGATATTGGTCGTTTCAGATAATTTGAAAAGCGATCATTAAAACTTTTTTTAAAATATGTTTTTTGATAAGTATATTTTTTGAAAATTTTTTGATTTAGTACTAGCATATCCCTTATCAACAAAATATATAAAAACAAAAATGCACAATTATTGCTTTTTAAACAAAATTTGAAATTAAATTTAAAAATTACAGAATAGTTTCTTATACTGGTTAAACTGTTTTCTGTAATCTTTGTATTTATTTGTAATTCAGGTTCATTGTTATCCCTTTATATCGCCATTTCAGATGCAGAGAAACTTTTAGAAAGTTCAATTCCACTATCGAGAGAACGGATCAAACTCGATGCGGATCACTGTCAATGTTATAGACTGTGTAAAAGCATCAAACCTAATATCAGAGAGTTAATAATTGTAAATTAATGGAAAGGACCACAGATATAATGACTGAGTAAAGGCATCCAACTTAATATCTATAAATTGATTGAATTGACCATAGACAGACACATACTTAGCAAGTCATATTCCCAAAAGGAACGCAAAAATCGGCAAATAAAATAAAACACTCGAACTTCTACTAGGCAAGTGAGGCCGGGTGATCAGGAAGGGAACGCATTTCAAGTCTAGAAAGCAACACACGCCACGTGGGAAATAAAAATTGAGTTAATGTTAGATAAAGAAACACAATAAATGATAGAAAAGGTTCGTCTACTTTAAAATGAATTTCTTTACAAAGAGGTACAATAATTTGAAAATACATCATGTTAAGTGTCACATATGATCATATATATTTACTTAGCAACGAGATAATGGCAATAGAGAACACACGGACCGTGAAACACCAGAAACTCCAAATACATTCTATTTGCAATAACATGTCTATGATGGTCTATCATTGATCGATTTAGAAACATATGAACCGGCGGCTCCTCCGATAACAGCACCTGTGGACAAAATAATATGAAAAGAATTCATGAATTACATACCAACCAATACCAAACCACAACACCCCTAATAAAAACTTTGAACTTCTACCAGGGGCTGGGTTCGAAAAGGGTAGCCATCTTATGTTAAGCTAGCTTTAGCTGGCTAAATTGAGAATGATAGAAACAAAAAAACTATTGATAATATATCTAGGCTATTTTATTATTCAGAGACCTAAATTTTGCGTATATTAAAACATATTTAATCGGTGTTTACGCGTATTCTAGATGAATCTTTTTTTGGTGCTCCGACGGAGTAAGAAAGAAACAATACATTCTAAAAAGGGCCAGCAATGTGATTATAAACATTACATAGTTAGCAAGACCGCTTTAAAATTATATTGCAATTTGAATAAACACATACCGACCCATGTACAATTCATAGTACAAACGCAATGAAACGAGGGGAAGTCAGAAAGTTCATAGAACAGCGTATTCAGCTAAGCGTAAAACATATTTTCTTTACTTATTTAGACAACACAACATTCCGCTTTTTTAAACATATCAAGTTTATTTGTCACAACATATTTGTGTAATTCTCAAATGCATTCAAAGTTGGTGACAATCAAAAAATAATGGAAAATCAAAATGTTGAGTTTAGGGCAGTAATAAAGTTCCCACAGTAGAGGGATCAAACGCCCAAGAAATTCACCGGCGAATGGCCAATGTGTACGCTGATAGTGGTCCTGCCTATTCCGCAGTGACAAAATGGCCAGCTTAATTTAAACGTAGGCCCACCTCACTGAAGGATGACCCACGGTCAGGTCGGCCAGCTGATGCCATCACAAAGGAAATTGTCACTTCTGTGGAGACTCTCATCATGAATTATCGTCGAATTAGGATTGATGACATAGCTAGAGAGTGTGACATTTCAATGAAAGTGTATACTCGGTTATCCACGAGCATCTTGGGATGTCAAAAGTATCCGCAAGATAGGTCCCAAGAAACCTTAATGTGAAGGATTGCTTTCAAAGACTCCAGTGAAGTCGGGAGTTTCTTGGCATTTTAATGATAACCCTGAGAGCTTCCATTTACATTTAGTAACTGGTGGTGAAACATGGATTCATCATTGGGACCCAGAAACCAAAAAAGCGTCCATGCAATGGAAATCCCCGGCCTCACCCCCACCAAAGAAATTTAAAACCCAACCATCAGCTGGCAAAGTCATGGCCACTGTGTTTTGGGATTCTAAGGGTGTTCTGTTAATCAATTATAAACCTGCTGGAATCTCTATCACTGGGGCTTACTATGCTGATCTAATGAAGCAGTTGAAAGCTGCTATTAAATTAAAAAAGAGGGGAAAGTTGAGCCGAGGGGTATTGCTTCTTCACGATAATGCTCATGTGCACAAGTCTAGGATTGCACAAGCAGCGATTTGTGAATGCAAGTTCGAACAATTTAATCACCCACCCTACAGTCCCGATTTGGCACCCAGTGATTATTTCCTATTTAGAAATTTGAAATCCTATTTACAGGGAATCAGATTTCCTCATGATGATGGACTTAAGGCTGCCACAGAGGCATGGTTTCAGGACCAAACCGAAGACTTCTATTTCAAAGGTATAGACAGTCTGAAAGAAAAGTGGGCTAAGTGCATTGGGGTAAATGGGGACTATATTAAAAAATAATAATAAAATGTATGGTTTGTTGCGGCATTATATACCCCGTTCTATAAACTTTTTGACTTCCTCTCGTATGTAATAGTATCAATATTTGCTTCTATTAAGTTTAATATCAAGGAACTGTTATAAATTATTAGAATTTACCCCTGCTTTGGAATGGAGACGTATAATCTTAACCTTAGGGTTTTTTCTCCCATTTCTGGTATATGTCTATCTTGAAGCTTTTATTGGTAACATGCTACAACTACGCAAAAAGTACAGCGTTTGCATTTTGCAACCAAAGACGTCACAATTTAAGTTGTTTTTGTCATAATCAAACCCATATTATGCCATCAAAGCGCGTTTAGCTCAGACAAATGAAGGATTTTCTCCGATATGGGAGAAAACCATTACCTATCACTTACTGTATGGATATTCAAAACGAAGGCTCTTATAATTTTGCGGATGAGTCAGAAGGGTGATTAGCATATTTTGTCTCATTTGCTTACCTCCAACTGATCCTATGGGACCCATGATATATCCAACAGCAGCTCCGATCACAGCTCCTGTCACTTCTGATTTGAAACATTCGTTCTGTTTCATATCTGTTAAATATATTAAACTTAACCGTAATATAGAATATTTAACTATATAGAGGATATTTAACATTGAAGTATGAATCTGAAGTTTTTGTCGAGTGAAATAAGAAAAAAAAACATTCTATGAGAGGGCGCAGCCATCGAGTGAAAATATTTATTTCTCCCATCGTGAGACGAAATTTAGTTCTTATTCATACTTCTCTGTTAAATGGTCTATTGATTTTATATCACTGTTTTATTTGTGTTAAAATGTTAAGAACTAACTTTTAATCATGGTTCATTAGTTTAAATGTGTCCGAAAGACAAAACAAACACCATGCTCCCTATACAGAGATGTACTTAGTCCGTGATAGATATTTAATAGAAAGGTCAAACGGACAGGTCAAAGTTGTTTGCCTATACAGAATGAACTATTACATTAAATAATCAAACGCAAAGACACCGATCTATGCCCAGGCCCCAAGGCACAACAAAAGTAAAACCTTTGAAAATTTGCAAGAAATATCAAACTATTGGACTTCAAATGCATAATCCTGGTTATAGAGGCGTCAATATTGTGATGATGCCCGTATAATTTTTAGAAGGCATTGATAAACCAAGGCTTGCAATATTCCTGCGTCAACATTTGATACCAAGCAGCTTGCAACGTGTGAAATTAAATTTAAATTTAAATTAAATTTAATTTAAAGGATGATAGAATCATGCAACGTTAAACATATCAATTAGAATTTTTTTATACAGAGGCATCAACAATATTTTTATGACGGCCAAATAACTTTTCGAGGGACTTGATAAACCAAGACTTGCATTATCTTTGCGTCAAAATTTGAAACAAAGCAGCTTGCAATGTGTGAAATTAAATTAAAATTTAAGGATGATTGAACCATGCTGTGTTAAACTTATCAATGTTATGACGGCCAAATAACTTTTCGAAGGACTTGATAAACCAAAATTTGCATTTTTATTGCATCAACAGTATTTGTAAACGGCTTGCTTCGTTGTATATAAAACCCTACCATAAGATAATAATTATGGCACAAATTCACCATAAGCAGGAGAAGCTGGTATATTTCTGCAAATAATTGAGAAGTTCACAATAGGAAAATTGATGAGGTTAATTGATAATGTTCTTCAGGAATGTACAAATAGTAAACCTGTTTCACTTGATTTTTCGACTTTATATACTGCGCCTTTTTTATCTTCTGGTTGAGCGGCGTTGATACATGAACAGTTACCCATTTTTAATGTTATGCTGCAAGAGAAAAATAATCTAAACGTATTACGTTTCGTAAAGTTAACACAATCAAATTTAAAAAAAACCAAAACAAATTAACTAAAATGTACCTAATAGAAAAAATAATCTGAAAAAACAGTATAGGTATTGGTAATCTGAAAATCATCTGAAATAAATACATTATACACGTATCATGAAATCATATAAAAATGAACTGCACATATTCTGTATTCTTGAAAATAATTATAAAGAAAGAAATTAATTAAAACAGAATAATTTAATATAGTACCAGTATAACATCTGAAAGAAAAACAACCTTCCTCCAGCAAGATAACTGACAAATTTGCTTACACTATGACCTGTCTCAAGTACCATTCCAGCCTAGATGTTAAGATACTAATAGAATCTTACACAAATTTTACTCGCATAAAATTATATCAGCAGTGGAGTAATAAAGTTTTAAATTCCAGTCAAAATTATTTCACTTATGTTAAGTCAGTTCAGGGATATTGGAGGAAACC
Source organism: Anadara kagoshimensis (assembly GCA_021292105.1). Taxonomy (NCBI): domain Eukaryota; kingdom Metazoa; phylum Mollusca; class Bivalvia; order Arcoida; family Arcidae; genus Anadara; species Anadara kagoshimensis. The sequence goes on along the minus strand of CM037873.1, from coordinate 32,891,493 downwards.
AGAGTGACTGTAGAAAATCACTTTGCTTCAGCAAGTTCACTGATACAATTTCTAACTAATCGTTGCTTAGCAAACACGAACATTTAACTCTGCAAAATGTTTTTAATGATATAGATGCCAATACAAGGATGGCACTGTGTGACTGTCAAAACTAGCTATGATATATGCGGCAATTATCAATAATTTATAGTTTGGCTAAAATTCAAATAAAGTAAAAAATATTTACATAGATTCTTGCTGAATAGAAATGAATGGATTGTGAATTTTTTTTATAAAAAGCTCAAATATATATGTATATTTATTAACTTGAAATTTGAAATGTTTAAATAATAGTAAATCTAAACACTCTAGTACTCTGGGCTAAACTGTAGAGGATCTCGGAGGAGCAAGTCCCCTAGAGATGCAGTGTGTAGCCCCATCGGTGTGTGAAAACGCCCTAGCACTCTTCACCCTTGTCTCAAATGGGTAAATAGTGTGGCTAGATGAGAGTCATTAGTCTGGGAGGGCAGCTCATCTAAGAGAAGGAAAACCCTTGACATAAAATCTGGATAGAATGGCTTCATTAGGTAAGCAACCATTCTAGAGGATGGAAACCTTTATCAAAAACCCTGGCCCTCTAGGTTGGAGTGTTAGGCGTGAGGTTAACTGCCTTATCCTGTAAAACGTTTTTAGTTACAGAAACCACAGCAGATGTAAATAGAAATAACTCTGTTTTAGGTCCAACAGAGGGCTCGAGCAGCAGCAGTAGGAGGTAAAAGTCCTTCCAGGGAAGCTAGGAGGATGAAATCGAGTTTTCTAGGACCCAAACTTAGTTACTTAGGAGCCTGGAATGTAAGGACTTTGTATGAAACATCTTAAACCGCTCAAGTCATCAAAGTAATGCAGCAATCCAAGTTGGAAATTCTATGTGAGTGAGTGCCGATAGACAAAGTCAGGAAAGATAAGAATAAACAGTTGACACACTATTTGGTACTCTGGACAAAATGAGAACCATGTCAGTGGAGTAGCGTTTAATATTGATAAGGAAAGAACAAAATCTCTACTTTAATGGGAACCAATCAGTAAAATAACGTATAACAGCAAAATTTGACTCCAAATACAGTACACTTACCATCATACAGTGTTATGCACCACCAAATGAAGCAGAAGATGAGATAAAAGACGACTTCTATGAACAACTACAATCGGTTATAGCAAAAAACCCTCAAAATGATATGATCATTATTATGGGTGACATTTATTCTAAGGTCGGTTCAGACAACACTGATGTTGAACATGTGATGGGTAGGCATGAATGTGGAGTCAGAAGTGAAAATGGTAAAAGACTGGTAGAACTTAGCACAAACAATAAATTAGTGATTGGAGGAACCATCTATCCTCATAAAAACATCCAATAAGAAACTTGGAAATCACCAGATGGACGAACACTGAATCAAATTGATCACATGATTATAAACAGTAAATGGAGAAGATCCTTATTTAATGTAAAAGTGATTCGGGGTGCAGATGTCAACAGTGACCACTACCTTGTAAGGGGAAGCATAAAGTAAATGCTGAGAAAAACCCAACAAGATTTACAACAGAAAAAGAGTCAACATTGACAAACATAAAGTACCAGAAGGCCATAAAGCGCTACGGTGCACTACAAAATCTTGATACCGATATACAACAAGAATGGGATAACTTCAAACATATAGTTTCAAAAACTGCTGAAAAGACACTAGGGCATTGAAAACAAAGGAACAAAGAATGGCTGTCAGCTGATACATGGAAGCATATAGAAGATAGAAAGAAGATCAAACTAAAGCTAAACAACACCCAGTCTAAGCGAGTTCAAGATCAGTTACAAGAGTCATACAAAGTAAAACGCTAAATTGAGCGCAAGGAACGACAGGCGATAATTTATTGATAACCTGGCCGCGAAATCAGAAAAAACAGTTATTAAAGGAGAACTAAGTACTGTGTATAAAATTACAAAACAACTATGTGGGCAGTCTAAAGCACAGGCATCAGTTATAAATGATAAACAGGGAATTCCAATAAAAACATAAAAAGAACAGGCAGATAGATGGGTAGAACGCTTAACCGAAATACTAAATTGCCAAGAACCTGATTTTCCAGCAAAACCATTGCCAGTAGAAGAAGACATGAACATCAACATTGAACCAGTGGCGCTAGATGAAGTAAGAAAGACAATCAAATCATTAAAATCAGAAAGTCACCTGACATTGATATGATATATGCAGAAATGTTAAAATTAGACATTGAAACAACAGTGAAAAACCTCCATCAGTGTTTTCACAAAATTTGGCAATACAATATTATACCATCTGACTGGAGCAACGGACTCATCGTAAGACTTCCAAAGAAACTGTGACAATTGGAGAGGCATAACACTATTATCTATACCAAGCAAAGTATTTCGTAAGATCCTTTTGAGCAAAATAGAAACGACAATTGACACAAAATAGGAGAAGAACAGGCTGGGTTTAGGAAAGGCAGAGGTTGTGTGAACCAAATATTTGCCCTAAGATACATAATCGAACAGCAAAGGACAGGGTGGAGTGGAGGCAACTTGTTGTGGCCTTATGTCCCACCAGGGACGAAGAGGATAGGTAGGTAGGTACATCATCGAACAATGCATTGAGTAGAATACACCCTTGTACATCAATTTTATAGATTTTCGTAAAGCCTTCGACAGCATACATAGAAATACGTTATGGAAAATATTAGCATTAAATAGAATTCCAAGAAAAATAGTTAAACTAATTAAATCATTTTACCAAAAGTTTGAATGCATAATCATCTGTGGAAACAGCCTTACACAATTTTTAAAGTCAGATCTAGAGTAAGACAAGGTTGTATTATGTCACCTATTTTTTTCCTGATTGCCATCGATTGGATTCAGAGACAAACAATACAAGATAAAGGAAAAGCATTTAATGGAACATGTTTCAGCAACTTGAAGACCTTGATTTTGCTGACGACATAGCAGAACTTTCCACAACATTCCAAAATATGCAAGATAAAACAGACTTACTTAACACCTTTGCCAAAAAAGTTGGACTTAACACTAACATAAACAAGACTCAAGTTATGATGGTCAACACAAACGAGACAATAAAAAAAAAGTATAGAAAATGTTCCAGCTTAAACACAGAAGATTTTACTTACCTAGATAGTATAATAAGTCATTAAAATAGCACTGGAAAATACATCAAGTCCAAGCTATCCAAAGCAAGATCAACATTCGCAAGACCAAACCTAATCTGGAAATCAAACCAGACTAGTAAGAAAACAAAATTGAAAATTTACAGCAGCAATGTCAAATCAGTCCTGCTGTATGGATCTGAATGTTGGAGAGTTCTTATCAGCAACATGCAAAAGCTAGAAGTCTTCCACAACACATGAAAAATCAACAAAATATTTTGGCCCAACAAAATAAGCAACAAAGAACTGCTGAGAAAAAGTTACTGCAAATATATCAGCGTAGAGATTAAACAAGGAAGATTTAGATGGTTAGAACATGTTTTGAGAATGCCACAACAACGCATACCAAAACAAGCACTTTTTTGACACCAAAGGGAAAAAGAAAGCCAGGAAGACCAAAACAGACCTGGAGAAGAACTATAAAGTCTGAACTGGAAGACCTTGGACTAACCTGGGCCAGGCACAAAAATGGCAAAGGACAGGGTGAAGTGGAGGCAACTTGTTGTGGGCTTATGTCCCACCAGGGACGAAGAGGATAGGCAGGTAGATAAATCTCAACACATGTAGTTCAAGAATCTGTGATTTCTGTATGTTTTCTGCTGGTACATCCATACTTGCTGTGGTTACTATGGAGCGAAAAGATTCAAAATTAGCATCATTGTAATAAAAACCTATGGTATTTGTAGCTTTGGAATCATCAGCATCAGTAGCAGTAGTGATAGCTGAAGAATCTAGAATTGCATTAGTTACAATATTTTTGAAATTTGTGCATTTGAAACCTGGACCACAATATCTGCCACCATCATTTCCTGTATTACTGCACTGTTTCTGAACTGAGCTAAACTGAACTTTGGCTTTTAAAATCGAGCTGCCAAAAAGGAAAACAGAATGTTATCATAAAAACATTATTTATAGAAAAAGATGAAATTATACCAATAATCATCCCATCAATAATTACAGATGTAGCATCATTCAATACCGAGATGTTATTAACAAGAACCTCTTTGTATATAGACCGTGTACAAGTAGACTTCTGTGCCTTTTCTGGAATGACATCAGCTGTAGCTAGAGCATGTGGTAACTAACAAAATACTCCAAATCAGAAATAGCCTGCTTTCTGAGTTTACAAAATGGCATTTTATTTCGGAAAAAAGCAATTACAGTTTTTCTTTTTTCCGTTTAATTTTTTGCATGATGAATTGCAACCTTGAAGTGGCAAAACTTTTCAAATTTCTATTTTTTTGTTGTACTTCGCAGTCTGAAAAAAGCAAAAGAAAACATTTTATAAATTGTTCATATCATGGCTTCTCCTCTTCTCCAAACTTTCTGAAATTTCACAAAGTATAACTCTGCTTTTTACCAGCTTTTGTACCTGTAAACATTTGATGTAACTCTGAAACAGAAAACACACATTGTTTTACAGTTTGCATGCACGCAGCAGTTAATACAACATCAGTTACTTGTTGTTCAGATGGTTTTTCTAGCAAATTGTCCCTCTGGTGACTCTAAATGTAATGAAAGTGTAAAAAATCCAGTATTAGCCGAAATTTGAGTCACATAGTGACTACATTGGGCCAGCTGGGCGATCTGGTTGTTTGATTTTTTCAACAAAATTGAACTAAAATTAAACAAAATTGTGTAAAAACTATATTAGAAAAACACCAACAAATATCTTGAGTAAAAATAAACAAATTAGAAGATGTCTAGATGCAATAAATGACAAGTCTTGTTTTCCAAATCATCGACACGCAGGGTCTACCTGACAATCTTCCTGTGCAATAACCGGTGCGAATGGTAGTTTGTTTCCTATATCAAAATAACCAGAGTTGCAAATGCTATCGATTGCGAGTATAACTTTTTATACAGTCGGTGTGGGAAGCGATTCTGTTAATTCAATTTACCGGGCATAAACTCCGAGAGCACCGCCTACTTCATTTTGACCTTTCACAACACTGCAGTTTATGTCTATGATTTCAACATTTTAATTTGTTATGAGGAGTGTGTGATAGTTATTGTCATCCAGAAAAATCAATACATCAAATAAATACAAAAAAAGTTATATAGTTTAAGTAAAAAACACCAATTATTACTGATCCATTGTTTGAGTACCGAAATGCAAATTTTTCGAGGTGAGGACAAAGCGCCATCTGCCGGTCAAATCTGAATAATCCCCCTTAAACGGCCCTGATGATTAAATCGCGGCTAAAACGAAATAAAAAATCGAAGTTGGCCTTTCAACTGTATGAGAATTTCGGATTTTTTATCAGGACACGCTTTGAAAACTGCGTCAGGTTTTGCCATATTTATCTTTTCTTGATGTGTATGCCCATAACCTTTAAACTTTAAATTATATCCTATATTTTGTTCAAACTGATTCATTGTAGTATTTTCGAAGGTCTGTTAACCTTAGTTATCCCTATTCTAATTCAAAATATAATTTAAAAGACAAGGCAAGGAATTTTTTTAAAATGATATTAAAAATAACTCGGAGTTTTTGCAAATACATTTAAACAGGTTAAGACCACCTATATACGTCTGCAAATCCAAAATTACTAGACAGTTATCCCCTAAATAATACACAATTATTGCCTACTGAGTTTGTAATATACTCAGGGCACCATCCACCAGCAGAGATACCGGCACAGTGGTTTAAATTTCATATTATACCAGTTTTAGTTTTCATTTTACAGTCGGTCGTTTCGTTTTTTTTTTCACTTTTTCACTTTTCCTATTCACATTTTACAAATAACATATTTATTATACATCTTAGCCTGGATTGAAAACTCCTGGACAATACATTTAGTTTTTCATAACTATCAGAACAATAGTAGAAGAGATAACTTACATTACAAAGTGAAAATATAATCCATAACGTTACGTATATCACAAACAAAACAAGTACACATCATCTGTTTTTACCTGTTTAAATTGACACACTGACTATCCAAACGTTTTTTCTAGTGTTTGATATTAAATATAAAAGTCTCTCTCTGTCTTCCACACACACAAAATATGTTCTATAAACTGTCTCTATCAATAGAATTCTAAAATTTTATCATTTTTTATATTTATTGTAATTAGATAATTGTTATAAGATAAATAGCTCATGCATATGTTGTATGAAGGATTGTGAATTTTTTAGAATAAAAGAACCATTTCCTTAAAATCTCTCTGTCATTATCATGTCGATTACATATATCACATTATTTAGACACTTACATTTATGTGTAGATAGTCGAGGAACCATTCCGATATAAAATCAATTCGTCTGTTCTTAAAAAAAATTGGGACACTAAGATCCAAATGACCGTACATTTCGTTTCCAAATGCGTACTAATATCAATTAGTGTTTCTGACATAATATGTTATTATATTATTGTATAATTCTGAGAAAGAACCCGGACTCATTTTCAGAAAATTTTACTATACTTTAAATGTGTAATGCAGCTTTAAAAGGAACTATTTTTATAACATATAACTTTGATATAATTAATATGTGCTATTTTAAATTTAAATCAATAGAACATGGGACATGTATGACGACATACCAGTCACCTGTAGCTTTAAAGCAGATAGTTATCAGTTAAATATTACATAACGACCTTTTTTTCAATATATATGCTCAATTTTTAAAGTCATGTAATCAATGAATATTTGCATAAGAAGGTAATTTCAGACGTATTAAGTGCTCCTGGCGAGCAAGGTGATGCAGCTTTCTTAAGCTAATGTTACAATGTGAGATAGGCATCAGGGGGAATCAAACACAAACATAGCAATCATTGTCCAAATCACAATCCCAAAGCAAACCTTGAAAACCGTCAAATTAAGTTAAACACGTACTATTGTTAAAATTTGCCGCTGGTTAAAATTTGAAATTCCCCACAAACTAAGGAAAACTTTTTCATGCAAAGTATTTACTTAGCTAAATTTGGTAAAATATATATTTTAGTCCTTTGAGTATATTTTTAACATCTTGAAAAATAATTTTGGTTTCATAATAGTCCAAGCACTATTGATAATGAATTGTATTCAGATACGACCGTCTAGTGCTGTAAAATTAAAAATGGTATAATATGTAATTAAATATATGAACATCCACAAGAGGAAATGTGGCCGGGTGAAATAACCTGTCTGTGCAAATATTTATGTTGATAAACAATTTAAAGAAGATATCACGAATATACATTTATATTACAAAATTGATCGCTGTTAAAATATATTTCACATACGATACGCTGAAGAAAATTGAATTGTATCAGAGTTCATGCACGTTTTTACACATGTATCTAGTCTTAATCATTTTAAATCAAAATCACACCCTATAATTCTTTTTACTTTATATAAAAACTATTTTTCATTCATGGGCAGTTCATTAAGAAAGATGCACAATTAGCATACTATTAAATTTTCTGAAAATTAATTTTTGCTTTTTCTCAGAATACGAAAATTACCAGGAAACACTGACTGATGCCAACGCGCATGCGCAAAACAGCGATTTAGTGATTTGGTTCTAGGTGCAATAACTGTCTTGAAATTAAAATTGAAAGGCCAAAAAGTAGTGGAGCAGAATTTCTTCCGGACTCCCTGCATATAAATGTAAGTGTTTAATAACTTACAAACTGTGATACGTATACTAGTATATATTCTAATGAATTGATCGAAAAAATTATTAAAAGTTGAATTTATTTTTTTAAAAATTTATATTTTAACAAATTCAGCAAAATCAGTTTCAAGCTAGTACATTAATATCATTAGAAATAAATATCAAATAAAACTAAAAGTGAAACAATTTTAAAAAACAGATTAAAAAATGTATATTTTAACTTAAAATAACATTCCATACACTGACTTTGGCCTTGAACTAGTTATATATTTGTTTACATGGTGTTGCATGGTTACGAATACACTTGTATTAAACAATAAGATAAATATAGATTTCATTCAACAATGATAAACATTAAAACTTAGATAACCTTAGATGCGATACGTTGTACCTAAGATTTGTGAACTTAAGTTAAATAATAATTTATTTTAATAACATTTCATTCATATTTATCTGGATTACCTTTTTTAATCATCTAGCGAAGTAGTATTTACTCTTGTATTATAGAGTGACAAATCATAAATTGAAAATATTGAAGGATGTTGGGTACCAGATATCTTCTGGTTAAACGTCTGTTCAAGAAAACAAAATTAAACTGATGTTCAAACTTAAGACGGGTGTTTTAAAATCATTTTAAAGTTGAGTTTTCAAAAATATGAAGGATATTTTTCTATCACTTCTATAATAACACAATGACCGTCTTCCTTTTTATTTCAATTATTTCATAAAAATATCCATTTCATTTACATTTTTTCTTTTTCAATTTAGTTTAAAACTATCCTGGATATACGTGTAGTTTACGCACCATGATTCCATGTTACCTTTATTCTCATTTTTGATTCCACGCTTTGTGGGTGTAGGAATCTAAACTGAAGGTGTTTATCCTTCCGGAGCACCATGCCTGACTTTTCTGATGGACGTTTACTTGCTTAACTTAATTTACCAATTTTTGTTTTTAATTTTGGTACCATATACGTTTTACATATGAACATTTAAAAAGTACGTAATCTATGGTTACATTAATTTTGTTTCTAAATATTTTTTACAATGTGAGAATTCGTATAACTTTAACAGCCAAGTTACTGTTTGTAATGTAAATGTCGTGATTAACTATGAATAAAAATTCATAAGTTTTGTAAAACCCGTCTTTCTTAACAACATTGGATACTTATATTAAATTCCAGTTTTCATCTGCACAACAGATCGCACAATATGTTATTATAAAGTCGAGCCTGCCTAAACGGTCACCTCTATTTCGGAGTCACCTGCTTTAAACGCCAGTAAAATGATATACCGATTGCACTTTATTCGTGTTTTTTAAGTTGTATATATGGACATATTTAACTGTTTTCCTTTCTTATATAGCATTTTAGGCACGCCTTACTGTACTGGCAGTACCTTTTTCATTAGTAAACATCTGATGCCATTTCATAAGAGACCTGTATCACAGATTGTATGCAATATCATGTCATTTAATTTATAGAGTAAGGCTTACCCTTACCAATTGATGTTTAGATTCTTTTGTTGTGTGTAAGTATCAATCCAAAAATAAACATACTAATCCATGTCCGAATCACAATCAAGAAGCAAAGTAATAACTTTGGGACTAACAAGTAACGCGAACTCCCACCAGGGGAGTAAGGCCGGGTGCTCTGGAAGGGAAAGCACCTCCTGTTTAGCTAGCTATAACCGCCACATGTGGTATGTTTGTTTCTTTCATTTCTCACCATTCCTCAATTTTCTTGCCGCCTTGTAAGTTCCCAAATACACGCCTTTTAGTTACAAATCAAATTCCATTCTTCTTTATTAATGTTTTAATTGATAACATCTTTGGAACGGTACCGAAAATATAGTAAATATATCCCTTACCCTAAATGGTACAGTTTCCAATGGAGTAATTGTATGCATATCAAAACATGAAGATATTGTAACTTTACAGAGAATCACCATCAAATAACTACAATTCACTAATGATCAGTAAATATAACAATTAATCTGGTAGAGATGTTACAAGCTTGAGGTAATTATATAATTCGCCATATTGAAACTATCCATGTTAGAAAATATAACTGGATTTTAAGTTTTCTTGTCATTTCGATGTTTTTTCGATTACTAGTATCGTCTTGTGTAGGATATCGCAAAATGCATATGTTAGTGCCATATGTTAGGTTGTTGACATCTATGAAATAAGTTTTACAATGGTACATGGATATCAAATTCAGTTGAATATACATGATTTTAACGTTTTCATGACAAAATAACTAAAACGTGTTAACTATTCTGTTGCAGAACTTCTGAACTTTTGGTAAACTCTATGATGGGGACTTGTGCGTCTGCGACGTCCGTGAATGTACATGCAAAATCAAGTGTAAGTGATATCCACAAAAAGGAAGGAAATAAAATGGAGGAGAGGGAAAAACAAAAGTTACAAATGGAAGAAGAAGAAAGAGTTCGGAGAGAAATACAAGAAGAAAACGAGAGAAAGAAAGGTACACATTTACATAATGACGATTAAAATATAAGTAATGAATATCTGTTATATGTGTTTGATATTGTACTGTTGTGTTGATAATGTGGTGGCTTGTAGATTGTACTGCATAGTAATCAAGCTCAGTGATGAAAGGAAAATATACCATCAAGGGCTAGGATATTGTACCGTCACAGAAATATAAAGGATTCACTTTTTAATTTCAGACCGGGTGTGTTTATAACAACTAAATGTAGAAAATATATATAAAAAATATTGTTTGAGATTCACCGTTGCCATGAAAATAGTTTTCATTTTTCTTTTTCAATACACCAAATAATTGCAAAGGTTCAGCTTTTATTTGATATAAGGCGCAAACAAAATAAATAAAATTTAGACGTTTTATCGAATATTTTAAAAATAAATGATCTACATAAGCAATAACAATGTGAAAACAAAATGACCAATCCTTGCTAAAATCACAATCCTAAAGCGAAGTAAAAAATTTGATAAATTAAGTTGAACACGTTAATTTCAAATAGGTATATGTGTCCGTGTGCTTCGAAAGGGCACGCTCTGCCTAATGATAAAAAAAAACATAGAAGGGTGTGAAGTAAAATGTATCCATTATCCAGTGATATTTTGAATACAGAAACATATTTATTATTAATACTGTGATGATGTCTTTGGTTAGTATAGGCCTGTAATTAATTCATTTCAGTTAGTTAGATACTTCATAAAATATTTCACGATATTTTTAGAAAAAGAAAATAGAGAAAAAGAGGAAGAAAGAGAACGAATACAGAAAGAAAAAGAACAAAACGAGAAACAGCAAGGTACGCATTTACAGAATGGCAGTAACCAAATTGGTGTATATTTATCAAATGCGTTTATGTATTACTGTCAGAAATATACTGTTGTCTAAATAAATTTGCTGATAGTAATATTTGAAATTCCTCAAAAACCAAGGTATACACCATAATGCAAAATACAAGGGGAGGTCAAAAAGTTCATAGAACGGTGAATATATTGTCACAACAAACCATAACTTTATTATATTTTTTTTTCAATATAGTCCCCATTTACCCCAATGCACTTAGCCCACTTTTCTTTCGGACTGTCTATACCTTTGAAATAAAAGTCTTTGATTTGGTGCTGAAACCATGCCTCTGTGGCAGCCTTAAGTCCATTATCATCAGGAAATCTGATTCCCGTAAATGTGATTTGAAATATACCAGATATCTTCTGGTTAAACGTCTGTCCAAGAAAACAAAACTAAACTGAAGTTCATACTTAGGACTGGTGTTTTGAAATCATTTTCAATAAATGAGTTTTCAAAAACATGAAGGATATTTTTCTATCAGTTCTATAATAACACAATGGCCGTCTTCCTTTTTATTTCAATTATTTCATAAAAATATACATTCCATTGACATTTTTTCTTTCTAAATTTAGTCCAAAACTATCCTGGATATACGTGTATTTTACGCACCATGATTCCATGTTACCTTTATTCTCAATTTTGGTTACACGCCTTGTTGGTGTAGGAATCTAAACTGAAGGTGTTTATCCTTCCGGAGCATCATGCTTTATTCATGTTATTTAAACCTGTCTATAAGGACAACATGCTGGTAAAGGCACGTTTTATTGTTTTCCTTTTTCTTAGGTATCCTTTTTGGGCACGTCTGACTGTACCTTGTTAGAGTAGTAAACATCCCAACTGGTGTATTTTAACAAGGCACTTTTATCACAGATTGTACGAAAAGTAATATTATGTCATTTAATTTATAGGGTAAGGCTTATCCCTTCCTTTACCGATATAAGTTTTGATTCTTTTTTGTGTGTTAGTATCAATCAAAAATAAACATACTAATCCATGTCTGAATCACAATCATAAATTAGGATAATGTACCTTCAGAGATTAGGATAATGTACCTTCATAAGTTAGGATAATGCACCTTCATAAGTTTTGATAATGTATCTTCAGAGGTTAGGATACTGTACCTTCATAAGTTAGGATAATGTACCCTCATAATTTAAGATAATGTACCTTCATAAGTTAGGATAATGAACCTTCATAATTTAGAATAATGTATCTTCATAAGTTAGGATAATGTATTTTCACAGAATATAAAGGATTCACTATTTAATTTGGCAGCCGATGTTTTTATATAACAACAGAATGTAGAAAATATAAAGAAATTGTTTTAGATTCATCGTTATCATGAAAATACAATATAGTTTTCTTTTTTCGTTTTCATTTCACCGAATAATTGCAAAGGTTCAGCTTTTTTAATATAAGGCGCAAAAAGATAAATTCAATTTAGACCTTTTATCAAATATTACAAAAATAACTGTTCTACATAAACAATAATAACTGGAAAACAAACTGACCTATCCTTGGAAAAATCACAATTCAAAAACGAAGTAAAAATTTGATAATTACAAACTAAGTTAAACACGTTAACTTCTAGCAAGGATATGTACCCGTGTGCTCCGAAAGGGTAAGCTCTGTCTTTTGAAACAACAAAGCAACATAGAACTATGTGAAGTAAAATGTATCCATTATTCAGTGATATTTAGGATACAGGAATACTTCATTAGATCAGCATAGTAAGCCCCAGTGATTGAGATTCCAACAAGTTTATAATTGATTAACAGAATACCCTTAGAATTCCAAAACAAAGTAGCCATGACTTTGCCAGCTGATGGTTGGGTTTTGAATTTCGTTGGTGGGGGTGAACCAGGGTGCTTCCAATGCATAGACTCTTTTTTTGGTTTCTGAGTCCCAATAATGAATTTATGTTTCATCAGCAGTTACTAAACGTAAATGGAAGCTCTCCGGTTTATCATTATCAATGCCAAGAAGTTCTCGACTTGACTGGAGTGTTTGGAAGCAATCCTGTACATTACGGTTTCTCGGACCAATCTTGCGGATACTTTTGTCATCCCAAGATGCTCGTAGATAACGGTGTTTACACTTCCATGTGAAATGTCACATTCCTAGCTATGTCATCAATCCTAATTCGACGATAATTCATGATGAGGTATCTACAGACGTGACAATTTCCTTTGTGGTGGCATCAGCTGGCCGACCTGACCGTGGGTCATCCTTCAGTGAGCTTCGTCCACGTTTAAATTCAGCTTACAATTTTGCTACTGTGGAATAGGCAGGGCCACTTTCATCGTACACCTCGGCCATTCGCCGGTGAATTTCTTTAGCATTTGATCCCTCTACTGTGATGAACTTTATTACTGCCCTAAACTCAACATTTTGATTTTCCATCATTGCTTGATGGTCACCAACTTTGAATGCTTTTGAGAATTACACAAATATGTTGTGACAAATAAACTTGATATGTTTAAAATGACGGAATGTTGTGTTGTCTAATTAAATAAGTAAAGAAAATGTGTGTTACGCTTCGCTGAAAATGCTGTTTTATAAACTTTCCGACTTCCTCTCGTATTTCCTTTAGCTGAATTTGATAAAATATATTTTGGTTCTTTGGGTTTCTATTCAACATCTTGATGAAAGAGTTGGTTTCATTTTTTGGTCCACGCGCTACCGATTGGGAATTCCGAAGTGGCAGTCTAGTACTGTATAATTAAAAATTGTATGATATGCACGATTAAATTAGGCTGGCTTGTGATTATTGCTTTTACAGTTGTTTTGAATAAAATTCCTCTTCCGTATTTTAGAACTTTAACTGTTTTTAAGATTATACTTTGAAATGAGAATGTGATAATAAAGTATACAGTAACCAAGCTAAGATTGATTGAGCTGATTGTCTTTATGTCCTATTCCAGAAGTTTTCACTTATATCGAGACGTCACCTTCTATAAAAGAAAAAATTGACATTTGCAGTGTGCACATCACGACCTATTTTCAAGTCTTTTTCATAACATGCTGGGGTTCGAACCAAAGACTTCCAAAATAAATCTCTCTCGACTGAGCTACTGTACTTGTAAACCGAAAAAATGTATTATTCCAGACAAGATTAAAGATAAAATTCAAACATGACATCATACAAGTATTGACTATATTTTAAAGGTATCCATGTCTACCAATTTAATTTAGTTCATTGTTTAATACGTGGTAAATGGTTTTAATTATTATGAAAACAAGTCTTTTATCATATAATTGGTTAATTTTATTACTAGCGCATTCAAATCGGTATTTAATTTTTTATTTAATATTTTGAATAGTACTACATTTTATTGTTGCTAATGATCGGTTTTGTATTATTCTATTATAACAAATCGAACTTTGAATATGGTAAAATACGCATCTTTCAGGGAGCTATGGAAAAACCGTAGGAAGTGGAGCCCTTGCTGGAGCCGCAATTGGGGGCACATTTGGAGGACCTCCAGGAGCATTTGCAGGTAAAAAATGAGATTATATAATTTGAAACATTTTCAGTAATCAACATTGAGAATTATACCATAGATAAATTCTTTGTAAATGCTACTGCGAATGTTTTTATCTGCAATAACTGAAAATCTAGGCTGATCAAGATCTTCAAATTTGTTTTGTTCATTACCACAATGCCACCGTTACCTATTGAGTGTCTCTATCCACAATTATCCTGGATATATTCGATATCCGTTAAGATTTCAATGTCTATATCACGATCGTTCTTGATTACATATGTGGCGGTGTAGTTAGCTAGACTGGAGGTGTATTCCTTTCCGGAACACCCGGCCTCACTTCTGGTGGAAGTTTTTACGAATTTGCCAGTTTTCAAAATTTGTACTTGGCGTTGGGCATTCTAAAATGAACATGACCTATAAGAATGAATTGTATTATGACATGTCAAAATTTCGGAATTATTTTCAATATTAAGTTTGAATTACATGTACCCATTTTTTTCTAATTATAACATTATACATGCTTACAAATATGTTCAAATTATTTCATCTCATAGATTGAAATATAAAGCAAGAATAAGACAGAAACCGATCGCCACATTTAAGAAATTACATTATTGATTTGTGTATGTCACGGTCCTATTGAAAGTATATAAAATATTTGCAATCTGCTCTTTCATACAAACAGTTGAGTCGATTTGAATAGCGGAGATCCCCGGATTCAACACTTACTAAGAAATCATATGATAAAACGTTTATAAATTGACCAATTTGATATTACACCTCAAATCAACCCTCGAGTCCCAATATCAGCCCTGGGGCTCATAAGACGTGTGATATCTAAATGGTCATAAAACAATCTCTACATATACGATATTTTTTTCTATTTTTATTTTTTTCAGGGGCTGTGGCTGGAGCATTTACTGCAGTTGTTTCCAATTATTTGTCGAAGCCATAACAAAGAAAACAGTAACGTTACTATCATGGAGATTTTAGCATAGTTTTTTATCTTTTATTTCTTCCGATATTATAAGAATACCGAGTTCAATTTGTATGCAGTGTGTGTCCATGTTCATTCGACCTTTGATAAGTTTTAAAATAATTTGGTTATTCTTAATATATATTACATGTTTGTTAAAATATTGCACTCAAAAACAGAAAATTGACTGAAATAAGGTATAAATCCTTTTTCTTGTTCGTATGTTTAGCTCTCTATACGATATTCTGTAGAAAATAAAATTGTTGGTTATTTATTTCAGAAGGCGTATTTATAATTACTGTTTTATTTGTGTGCCTTTTCTTATCTTGTTTTATCGGTTTTGCCATAGCTGTATCTGAAGTGATTTTAGTTATTTTTTGTTATTGATGTTGCAAATACTTATTAACCCTACTTAAATATTTTCGATTACCTTGTTTTGTAGATTATATCCATATTTTGTCAAATTTCTGCCTTTTTCGTGATCACTATTTTCTTAATGTTTTATAAATATCCAGATCTCGCTTACTTTCTACATTCGAATTTAAAATTTTTGTTTTCTGATATATTGATAGAGTGACTATATGTAGTATTTTTCTGTTACTCTTTCAAATTCCAATTAAATATAATTCCTTGTTTTGATGCAAATTAAAATTAAATGTAATTCCTTGTTTTGATGCAAATTGAAATTAATACATTTATAAATTATAATCATGTAGATGATTTTTTTAGTTGGATATATTGTGTACGCGTTCAAAAATTCTTGCGGCTTTAGTAATAAAGAATATAAAACTGAATCCGAACGTGTCAAATTATTGATTTACACTGTTTTCGACCGTTTAATCTATGTCCATTGATAAATTTCAATTGAAATGGGATAAAACAATAAGTCACTAGGTTTTGGCAGGTAACATTGACCCGTGTACTTTTATCGAAGATTTATGTACCCTGTGCCACAGGCCGTGCAACATGCCAAAACTTTGTATTACGTTTTTTGTCATCCTTCGGTATAAGTCTGGTTTTCTCAATTTCAAATTTCGTATTCTGTGCAACTAACGTACGTTGTCGCCATGTTGATTTATCATAACTATAATTCCCAAATGTAAGAGTTACATTAAGAGTTCTCTTTTACAGTTAAACGTATCGTGTGTTTATGTACCCCTGCAGATTTTAGAACATAGTTCTATGTACACTAGCAAGTTTACCAATCGTTATCCGGGAAATTTCTTTCAATGGTGATAAAATGTAAGGATTCCCTTTGTGTGAAGGATTTGTCTTATTTGAACTTGCTGTGTGCAGTGTTTTTCATAGAATGGTGATTATGAAAACACCATGTCAGATATGCAAATTATGACCTTGAATAAGGGTCTCTTAAAACTTTAAAAAATCTATTTTGAAGGATCCAACAGCTTCAGTTGAATTTCGTGTGATTCTTTATTTACAGATTCCACTCGAAACTCCGCTCCTAACGGAAATAAGCATTCCTGCTCATCGGGTAACATTGAAAACTCGTGTATGGATCTTGGTTGCCATTTTGTCGGTGTCGAATTGTCAAATATAAATATTGTTCCTAATATTGCCTCTTCCTCTTCTCCAGCGAAACATTCAGCAACACGTCTGTTTTTGCTTGAACACACGAAATGCAAAAACAAAAATGTTTCTCCTGGTTTGTATTTATTAGTGACGTCACCATCTACACCACGATAAGTGTATCCATTAAACGGTTCCAACCTATCCCAATGGAGCAAAACGGTACTTAGTATCAGGGCAAATGGACCTACTGCTAAGTCTGCTGCTAAGGGCTTATATGGCGTGTGCGATTGACGAATAAGGGCTGAAGTTACGAAATGATATAAAGTTTGATCCGTGTGGAGGCGAATTGTCCTCTCAAAAATTGTTCTTTGGAGGATGCGCCTAAAAGGTATTCAGAACGACCCCTGTCTAATCCATATAGTGTATTACGAACTTTTATCGTAGCATCCTTCCAGGAGGCATCAATATTAGTAAAAACATCCTCAACAATGTGAATAATTTGTTTCTTTGCATCTAATGTAGATTTTGATTTCATAAACAAGTCCTTGTAAGAGGCAAGAGTTATATTATATAAGGGGTATTTGTGAAATGGGTAGACGTTTCCATTTTGATGCAATGTAAAGTAAGAAATGTCTTGCTTCTTCTCAGCCGTTAATTGAATAAGTGTGTGCATTAGCAGAAAATTATATATATCTGTTCCAGGATCAGCTGATGCGGCTCTATCCACTTTGGTGCAGACGGAAACGTCTGCCCCATAATCCTGCACAAGCCTGACAACAGATTCAAAACTGCCAAGATAGATTGCCTGATGGAGAGCTGACCAAGCTCTTTCTTCGGGAATACAATTGACAATGTAAGGTTTCCTGTCAAGAATCGAAAATACACGACTGAAATTACCATTTTTGGCTGCAAGAACCATTTCGTTTATCTCTTCATTGTCCAGACGAACGGTATCATCAACTGTCTCTATGAAACAAAGCTGTTAAAAGAAAAATAATTTAGTAAAATACAGTATTCCCAATATTGTTTTTCATATTATTTGCAATTATTCAATAATTAAAAGTTGACAGCTAAAACTTGAACAGCAATCAAAGCAGACTCGATAAAATTACCTTAATCTACCTTAATCACCTGTTTGCTGTAATGAGTTTCTTCTTTTTGTTTTAGCACTTTCTGTCATCCGCTAGCTATCACATGTAGTAGATTTAAAAATAGAAACCTAGATATTGTGCCTATACTAAAAAAATACTTAAAACGCATGCCATGGCTTAACAACGTGGTATTTTAACTATATACATGATTGATCGGAATATTGAAAAAGGTATTGAAACACAATATTAGAAAGGAGCTGGGTTACGCGGAACACTAACCAAATTGTGCTTGCGTGCTGATAGGAGGAGACTTGGTTAGATAACTAGTTAAAGTAAAATCCGGAGAAAGAAAACTCGATTCCGGTCATATTCGGCAGATGCTATAGGGTGTAGTCATACAGTTCATAACTAAACTCGATTAAACATTTCTTAGACAATTAATGTGAAAAATGAGCCAATATGATCCGATTAAAAGAGGTTTAGTTTATTTTGTATTACGTTTGGACTGTTCACATAGTAAACCCACTTGAAGTCCTAGGTAATTGTAAGACACACGCTGTACCCTATATGATTGGTCATAAACTGGTATAATATGTAATTGGTCCTGTGTTTTACAACCTGAGTGACTGTAAAGACTTTAAAGAACAGCTTTTTTATATAAATGAGAGAGTAGTGTTCTGGAACTAATTCACTTTAATCGCTTTGTCTTCAGTTTACAAGACAGTGGTTTTCATAAAAAATCAAACTTGAAGGCACATGCAATTTATTTCAATTTCACTTATAGCGATACAATTTGAAGTTTCTAACCGCGTGCTATGAAATGTACCTGTTAGTATAATAAAAGTGGAAACCTACTAGACACATAACTCATATTCAGAAGATGTAAGTTTATTATTAAATATTTTACAGATTCGTAATTGGTCCCTACTCACCATTTTATGAAAATTACATATTCTACCAGTTTTAATTTTTTAGCACTGAATTTACGAATATAATTCCTCATAAGTAGTGCCTGAATCAAAATTATAAAACCAAAGCTTTTTTCAAGTTGTTGGAAAAACCCAAAGGTAACTTAATATGCAAGTTGTGAACTTAATTTGATCCTAGCGATACTCCATTACGATATTAAGATTAAAATATTTACGACTACTAAAGCTAAAAGCAAATTCAGCAAGAAAATCTTCTTATCCTTCTGAAATTTATATAGTTATGAAATTGTCAGATGTGACATTATCTCTAGATGACCTTCAAAACGGGGTAAATGTAAAACCGTGATATTAATATGTATGTATTTAACTATTAAACTGTTAAGAAGTGGCATTTATAGTGTTATAACTTACATAGTCATGCAAAGCAAACTGAATAACGCGCGTTATACCATTCAAAAGTTCATTTGTTTATTTCTTTTAAATCCTATCATAACTTTAAAACACTTAGTGTAAGACATGCATGCCCAAATGCTAAAACACCCAATCAATGAGTCACGCGTATATCCGTGGCAACAATAAGTATCATAATTTAAACAATGGTTTTTAAATTCCCATACCCACATTTATTCTTAAAATTAGTTTAATCAAAAACAAACATACTAATCAATGCCCTTATCACAATCAATCAGGAGCAACAACTAATCAGAAGTAAACACTTTGGAACTGACAAGTCAGGTACCACGTGAACTTCCATCAGGGAAGTGATGTCGGGTGCTCCGGAATGGAAGCACCTCCTGTTTAGCTACTACACCCGCCAAATGTGTAATCAAAATTATGTGAAAGGAACATGAAACTATGGGACTTCAAATATAACCAGAGCAATCCTGAAAACAGAGACATCAAATTTATTTACAGTACCGTGATGACAGCCATAAAACTTTTTGAGCGCCTTGATAAGCCTAGGCTTCCAGTATCCCTGAGTCGACAATTTATTTGCAAGCAGCACTATAACATCATAATTGTAATTATTTACCTTTGAATTCTTTAAATAAGGATGCAACTGGTCAAATATTGACAAAAATACATAGCAGAAGAATACTTTTAGTAACATTGACTTAAAATGTTAATCAAGAGCATTATGGTCTTATAGATTGCCCATCATCAACATGTAATTGTAAAATATACTTACATCACTATTCGTGTTAACTCCTAACCTACTTCTAAAGCTTCTTCTAGATTATGGTTGACCCTTCCTCGTTATAATGAAACTAATATATAATAAAAAATACATAAATACCAATCCATGTCAAAATTACAATCCCAAAGTAAAAACTTTAAAAACTGGCAAGTTTCACTAGGAAAGTGAGATTGGGTGGTCCGGAGCAGTAAACGCCACGTTTAGAATAAAATTGTAAAAGAGCATGCATGGAAAGAACAAGGACCACAAAACAATAAAAAGTCAAATACATATGCAATTTGCAAATGAAAAAGTGTATTAGTTACTGAAAAATATAGAGCAACATTCATTCGTTTGAAAGCAGCCAACACGACAAGATACATACAGTAACCAATGGATGAAAAATAGTTGGTATAGTTGTACAGTTTGTGTTCTACAGAGACAAATGTTGATTATTACCCTTTATTCAATTGGTCAATTAAGCAAATCGCTTGAACTCCCATCAGGTCGTGTGGTCCGGAGAGTAAACACCTTTTGCCTTGCCTAGATCGCTACACTAGCCATGTGTGAAATAAATTAAATCGAACATGCAACCATAAGATGTCAAATATATCTAATATATCAGAGACTCCAAACTTTTATGACCGTCATCACTGTATTGTTGATAGGTGTTATGTCTCTGTATCCAGAATTGACCTTTATATGTTCATTTCACTTAATTTTGATTATACGTGACGGATGTAGCTAGCTAAACAGGATCTGCTTTCCCTACCGAAGCACCTGCTCTCACTTCCCTGGTGAAAGTTCACGTGTTTTACTATCAAGAATATTGCGATGACGGTCAATCAAGAAAGTATGTTAGGGCCTTAAGAAGCATTCTCTGGAAATAATAAAATATTTATTACCGAGTCAATATTTTTTATGCAGTTGGCTTCGTTGTTTAAAATTAAAATTTCTTTAGTGAGTTAATAACAGAAAGCAATTGGAACCGATTTGGTAATAGCAAATAAAATGTGTATTAGACGGACCTGGCTTATGTTTAAAGAGACTTATGTAAACTCATCTTTCCTTACAAAATAACTGATGACAATCATTACCTTTGACTCAATGGCAACCTGGGCTTTTTTCACGTCTACAGTATCAACTTTAACACTTTTCTACAATACAAAATTATCAACTGAAATGATTAAAAAACAAAAGTGTCAAAAATAATTTTGAACCAGATGTTAAAATCAACTGTTAAAGGCAATTTGTTTTAATATTTTTGCCGAATGTGTTGGCTTCACATTTGTTTTGTCTGTATATCCTGAATACCGAATTTAAAAGATAGAACCAATATAAAAAGCATCATGTAAGGCTAATATTACATGAACAAACTTTTTTCAGTTTTTTCAATACTTCTCACCAACAAATTTTACATTATGATTATAAAATGTTTCTATATCTCTTTAACATTTTTTCTTTTGAGAAATAATAAAATATGCGGTCATTGATTACAAAAACAATTATTGATCGATTGATTAGATAGGGTTTAACATCCGGGCACTCAATAATATTTTATTTATATCGAGATGCCACCAGATATAGGAAAATTTGCAGATAGTTTTATCTTTATATTGCGCTCAGGGTAATGTGCAAGTAGGGTTCCTAAACGTGTTACGCCTGCCGTGACACGGGGCATCAAATTTTTAGTTTTAAGGTATCCTTCAAAGAACCACATGACTCATTTCCCAATGCCTTACCAAAGAACAGTACTTTTTTAAGTGTGTCAGACAAGGTCGGGTTCGAACCAACATCTTCCCGCATACGAAGCTATCAGTCTACCAACTGAGATGCCGTAGTGGTGGTCTTCTTTGTTTTATTTGCTTCTCCTGCTTATGGTATATTTGTTTCCCGATTAATACGCTATGGTAGAGCTTGTTGCCACTACGGAGACTTTGTACAACGAAGTAGGCTGCTTGCAAATACATTGTTGACTCAGGAATATTGCAAGCCTAGGCTTATCAAGGCCCTTAAAAACTTTTATGGCCGTCATCACAGTATTGTTGATAAGTTTGACGTCTCTGTGTCCAGGATTGCCTGGATATATTTGACGTCTCATAGTTCCATGTTCCTCTCACACAATTTTGATTACACACGTGGCGGGTGTAGCTAGCTAAACAGGAGGTGCTTACCCTTCCGGAGCACCCGGCCTCACTTCCTTGGTGGAAGTTCACGTGCCTAGCCTAACTTATCAGTTCCAAAGTTTTTACTTTGCTTTTGGATTGTGATTCGGACATGGATTAGTATGTTTGTTTTTGTTTGATATGTAAACTTATTTATTTGAATATTACCTGTGCTTCTGATATTTGATCTGAAAACTTTGGTATGACTCCCTAAAAATATCAAAAAGTAATTATTTCAGGGACATTGCATTCAATCTATAATGATAAGTACGAGTGCTGTCAAATAAAATTTAATTAAAGAAGTTATGCAAACGTTACATTCCGGACAAATGAGTCCGATACCATTAAAATGTCATGGTATCGTAATGTTTAGATAATTCGATTACTTAGTAAGTCCGCAATTTTTATGCTACACATAGTGGTGTTCTTGTATTGTTTTGTTGATCGTTTCTTAATTTTCCATAATCATTGTAAACGATTGAAAGTAATTTTTAATTCAGCCTCGTCTGTCAGTGTTTAAAGGGAAATTTCAAAAGAACCTTGCAAGTTACGGCGAAGTTTACGATTTACTTTATTGCATCTTATATGAATTACATATTATACCAGTTTTAATTGAAATAATTTGACTTCATAATTTTCACGATTCTGAGAATATTCGCGAGATATTTAAATTTGCGACTAAGAGTCCCCACGAAATTACGCATTAATAAATCTCTCGCGATAAAAAAGTAATCTACAGTATTAAGTGAGCAATGTAATCTTCAAGTTTAATAATTTTTATGAACATTTTCCATAATATGGTGTAGCAAAAATTGTGATATGGGCAGTACTATATGTGCTTTTATTAAGATCGCCGCATACGTGAAAAACTGAAACTTAAATCCTTGAAGGTCTCAATTGAAAAATAAAAATTAAAGAATAGTTATATTATTTCATCCGTTAAAGACAGTTGTTTCATAAAATGCATTTTTAGAAAAAGACACACTCGACTCGACATACATACCCCTTTTTCTATTATGGAATCATAGTAGCATTTTGCGTCACTTTTTTTCTTTTTCAACACAGGCCTGCAAAGAAAAGGAATGATACAATAACATGGAGTTGTAAATTACCCATACATTATAAAGATCTTAAGATTTTATTGAAGGGACGTCTAAAATGATTCTTTTACAAAAACGGTAAGCCAAGATAGACATCACCAATGCTGAAGAGGGATTCTGGTTATTTTGCCAAGCACCATACGGACTCCAAACAAAAATACTCTGAAGATACCATAAACTAAATGTTCAGCTTCAAATTTGGGTTGTTACCTCAATGACACCCAAAGACTGCGTGTGACGCTTATTGACAAAGGTGAGGACTTTTTTTCTATAGGAAACGACTTTTCTATGACCAAGGATGATTGCGTGTAACGCTTATTGACAAAAGTGATGACTTTTCATTTTCTATTGGAAACTTGACTTTCTATGCAGCAATACAGCTGCTTTTCCTGCTTGTTTATTTTGTATTTGGTTCAATTTAACATGCTATGTTAGAGCAAGTTTCCACTCACTGTGGGAACAAGCAATGGCGTGAGAATGAATTTTTACGGCGACATTACAAGCTCAGGATTATCAAAGCCCTCAAACAGTTCTTAGACCGTTTCTTGTCGCCGTAATTGAGTTACAAGGCCAAATATGAAGAATAATTTCAATTTGGGATTCTTGAAAGAAAGAACGCCATTTTTATCTGTATATAGAGTTGGATGACTAGGCGACACTCTTCCCTCAAAGAAGAACGCAATCAGTGGAAAAGGATCTGAACGGTGATAATTTGCAATTTACGAGTTAAAAACACTTTAAATAAAATCACTGAATAAAAAACTATTTAACCCAGGAGGCAATAGTTCATATAATATATTGTCAGATAAACATTGTAATCAAAATCATCTCCTTTTTAAATTGAAAAAGTAGATATAAAAATATCTAAGGTATCCTTTACCCTTCTCAGTACTGCGGTAGGTGGATTTATTAATTAAATATTGTCCTTTATTTTTCTCTTTTACATCTTATAAATTTATTTCGAGTTCTACAATACTATTTTGATCCTAGCACAACTGATGAGGATTTGTATTCCGAAACGGCAAAATTAAAAAGGTTTAGTAGTAATCAATCAAAAACAAACATACTAATCCATGTCCGAATCACAATCCAGAAGCAAAGTAAAAACTTTGGAACTGACAGGTTAGACACGTGAACTTCCACAAGGGAAGTGAGGCCGCGTGCTTCGGAAGTGTAATCAACTTTATCGACGTCAACGTCATTTCTTTGGTGTCATTTTTCGGCAAACGCTCTAAGTTTTCTAACAAAAATCATTATGTTCCTTTCACACAATTTTGATTACACACGTGACAGGTGTAGCAATTAAACAGGGGGCGCTTACCCTTCCGAGCACGCGACCTCACTTCCCTGGTGGAAGTTCGCGTGTGTAACCTGACTTGTCAGTTCCAAAGTTTTTACTTTGCATCAGGATTGTGATTCGGACATGGATAAGTATGTTTGTTTTTCATCATAAGAGCTACAGTATAATCTCTGTTTTGTTTTGATGTTCAGATTTATTTACCACTTTTTTGGTTTTTTGTCATCCGTTAATTCCTCTGGAAGTGCTGTTACGAACTGAAAATATATAGAATTCAGAACAAATGAAAAAAAATTAACTTGCTGTTTTACTTTTTAGACCCAAGTAAAAACATTGAACACTTGATGAATTGCGAACACTGAAAACTTACATAAATATTATTTATATCTTATGTATGTACGGAATTTGTATCAGAGTCAAGTCTTGTTCCCATGACGATATCACGATGAGCCGCTGTGCTATGTCTTAAGCTTATCAAGGCTTAATGTCCGCATCACAATATTGTTGAAAAGTAATATGCCTCTGTATCCAAATGTACACTGGATATATTTGACGCCCCAATGTTCTTTTCATACCCAATTTTGATAACACACATGCCGGTGTACCTAGCTAAACAAGAGGTGCTTACTCATCCTGATCAATCGGTAACACTACCCTGGTACGAGAGGTGACCCATTTGTATTTGAACACTTTATTTATCGATCACGCGGTTTAAATGCACGGGTTTTTTTTTAGTTATTAGCATGGTATTCGTTAAGGGTTAAGGTGATACACGATAGATAATATACATGTATTGTATGTGATTTTGTCAACATGGTGAGACCTAAAATACCAGACAAATTTGAAGGTATGGTGCTTGGTCTTTTGAAGACTAACCATTCATATAGAAGTATCCAAAAAACATTGAAATCGATGGGACATGGTATATCAATGGGTACAATAAGGAACATTAGTGATAATATTGGTTTACAACGAAGTACGATCAAGTCCGGGTCCTGTGTAACAAAGTTAAAAAAAACGACCCACAGCCGCCACACCTGACGTTGTTCGCAAAATTGCCCGTCTTATCTCGAAAGTGAACCCACCAACCCATCGGGAGATTGCATCCAAATTAGGATATCTAAGGGAACTGTATATCGTATAATAGCCAAAACATTAGAAGCCAGACTCAGGAAAAAGTGCAAGGTACATCAGTTGAACATGGCGCAAATCAAGAAGAGACGTACCCGGTCTTGGCGTTGTATCTGAAGTTACAGAATGGTAGATGGAAGAATTATGTTACCTCTGATGAGGCCATTTCTATTTGGGTGGTAGCTATGGTCGGAGAAGAGTGTGCTATATTCGAAAAGGTGAAGTTCCAGGCGACAAGTTGAAGTTTGTTAAGAGAAAAGTTTTGCTGCTGGTTTTATGGCATGGGCAGGTGTGTCTTACAGA
This sequence comes from Anadara kagoshimensis, assembly GCA_021292105.1. Classification (NCBI taxonomy): domain Eukaryota; kingdom Metazoa; phylum Mollusca; class Bivalvia; order Arcoida; family Arcidae; genus Anadara; species Anadara kagoshimensis. The sequence continues at coordinate 32,865,143 of CM037873.1, read as the reverse complement.
GGCAAAACTGAGATTAGAATAATCGACAAGGAAACAGAAGTCAATAGTAAATACTATGTTGATAAAGTGTTGAAGCCATTTTTGAAGAAAGATGTACCCAGACTTTTTCCTGAGGGATTCAAGAACATGGTCTTCCATCAAGACAGCGCATCCAGCCATACTTCAAAATACACGCTTCAGTTTCTAAAGGACAAAAAAGTTAACTTTGTAACGCCGGAAGAATGGATGCCTAAGTCACCGGATGCCGCCCCAATGGATTTCGGAATATGGGGCATACTGAAACGAAGACTACAGAAACGAACAATTAACATATTGATAGGTCTTAAACGAGCTCTTAAGGACAAATGGAGGAAACTGGAACAACATACAATAAATAAGACACTGGAATCTTGGCATATGCGCTGTCGTCTGATATACAGTTGTCATGGATCTCATATTGAGCATTTGTTACAATGAAATACAATTTCTAATAAAATTATTGCGGTTTATTTTGTGTTCAAATATAAATGGGTCACCTCTCGTAGACGTTCGCATGCTGAATTGAATTTGCCGGTTTCAAAGTTTTTACTTTGCTTTGGAAATGCAATTTGGGCATGGATTGGTATATGTTTTTGATATAATAATAGACCGACTTCGGTAAACTTTATTAAGTCGTGAGACAATACTTTTTCAAGAAAATCAATTTTACAATATTGCCCATACCTCAATTATCTTTTTAGTCATATTTCTGTACCAAAGTTTTTCTGCTTGTGTATTACTCGTTGCCGCTTTTATTTTATTGTTTATTCCTTTCAAAGGATCATCAGGATGTTTTAATTGTCTTTTCTAAAAAAAGATTGAAGAAAGTATAACGCACATTATTGGATTTTCCTAGAATGTACGGGATAGTCTGACGGTCATGGGAATGTAATTCTTTCCCATCGAGATGTCTGTGCAGTCACTGTCGATTTTGCAGCTAAGGACCCAACGGGTGGGGTTATTTTTCCCGTCTATAACGTCATATGTCGATTGCACGAAATAAACTGATTATGTCTTAATCGTTTATGTGAGAACTCAAGAAAATGGCAATCCATGGAACACAAAAGATAACCAACGTCACACAAAACCAATAGAACACAAAGGTAATATCGATAAGCCATTTTCAGATCCAGATCGTTACAGTAAATACCATTCTACGTTTGATGCAAATATTTGTTTGAAAACCGAGTTTATATGTTGCAAATAAGGCAACTAGAACGCTGCACCAATAACAGTACAATACAAGTTAATTCGGTGAATTAGGATCCCCCGCCAGCAGGTTCTTTTTGTGATTTGCACTTATTATCAAAGGGCAATTGCTCTCAGGAAAAAGTGCAAACCAACTGGTGTTAACGATTTGCACCTAGTTTCATGAAAGAACGCTTCACAGTTTTGGAGAATTTGCGCAGACAAAAATATCGGACGGACGAACGGAAGGAAAGGCGGATGTACGGACGTACCCATGGAAAATCGAATAATACCCTCTCTTTTTCCGATAGACAGGGGATATAAAAATATCTCAAACTCATAAATTGTCTTATTATCCAGAATAGGCAGAACATTGTTTGCAGATATGTATGGTTTTTTCGGCTATCTCTTTCTTACACTGTCAACGGTGTAGGACTCTATTATCTTATTGACAAAAATGACGAAGAAAATACAAGACCTGGGTCAGCAGGATTCAAAATTATATATATATTGGAATGTTTAGGTGATTTTGCATTTATTTTTTGGCAGGTCTTTCATAAAGTTTTGGAAGTCCAATATCAACATTGAAATAAAGTTTATGTGCAATCAAAGGATTGTCCTTTTAAAACATTTTGGGCCCATCAAACTATTATACAGTACACATAACAAGTAAAAGCAGTAGGTCCAGGACCTCCGACCCAGGGAATTTTTAACCCATGTCGGCCATGATATGACAAATTAATTACCACTTCAACTAAAAAGTTCAGACACTCACACATCGAATAATACTACCCCATACTTCTTAACCTTTCGCGATTTATTCTTGTATATTTTAATGCAAAGAAAAATACCTTGAGTTCTAATTGATTAAAAGACAAAAATACATGCGGACAAAAACTCGTTTGTATTTATCACAAAAGATTGCCCTCACTAAAATCGCAAAATAATTATGTTGTTTGTCTCATTTCTCATGAAATCATTTCATATATTTAAGGGATATTGCAAGCCTAGCTTTATCAGGACCCTCAAAAAAATTATAACCATCATCACAGAATTTGTGATAAATATGTTGACTCTATATCTAGGGTTATCCTGGATATATTTGACTCCCGTATTTTTATGTTCTTTTCAATCAGTTTGATTACACACTTGACGGGTGAAGCTTGCTTAACAGGAGATGATAACCCTTCCGGAGCTGTCGGCTTCAAGTGTTTAACCTTATTTGTCAGTTTTAAACTTTGCTTCTGGATTTTGATTTGGACATTGATAAGTATGTTTTTTTAATTAATGACGTCACCAATATATTCCTTTTCACCATACTAATGACGTCACTAGTGAGTCAGATGTTGAATTGCAATGTTTTTAATTTGCAACATTCAAAACACAGTTTCCACCTATGGGAGAACCCACAGCCTAATTGAATGTCCTAATGACTTGTTCATATAACCCCTACTCTCAGTCAAAGTTCAGAGTACGGCCGTAATTTTGACTGATAATGTTGCAAAAAACAAATAATCAAAATTGGTAATAAAATATTGTTATGGATATTTCAGGTAAATACATAAGAATACAATCTCAATACATACTGTGTGTGTGTGTGTGTGTGTGTGTGTGTGTGTGTGTGTGTGTGTGTTTTCCGATAAATCACCTTTATTTCATTTCCTAGCTTGTTAAATTCGTCTGTAACTCCCTTAAACTTAAAAAAGTCCATCGGTTTGGTCATATGTCCTCTCAATTGTTGTAAAAGCGCGTCCTCGGATTTAATAGCCATTTTATACCATATAATATTTCCTTTTCAGTTCTTTTTTCACATACACTAGAGGTCTGTCGAAAGTTTAAACCAGTGCCGAATCCGAAGCTCACCTCGGTCCCTCGTTAGCTATAATTCGGCAGCTATTATATTTATCTCTCGGCACCTTTCAGACTCCAGCTATATATTTCGGCCACCACTCGGCAGGCTAACTTAGGTTCCTCTTCGTCAGGTCAGTGTTAAAATTTAGACAGGTCTGTATTTGGATTGTTTCTTCTAAATGCTCTTGATCACTTTGAGATATCTTTACCATGCATGTTATCTAAAATAAAATAAAATAAAATGGCAATGTTTGTAAAATCATATAGACGTCATCAATATTAATAATGAAAAGAGCCCTTTTATACCTTTTAAAAATGCACAGTTAATAATATTTGGTTAATTGTTCATTGTTATATTTACTTTTGTAAAGACCTGTCGAACGTTTAACACGAGGCTAACGAATGATTGCCAATCGGCGGCTAACCGCGGCTCCTGACTAGTTAGATATAAGTTAGCTGTAGCGGCTTGCTATATATATCTTGGCAGCTAGTTATCAATGTCTCGGTCACTCGCTCTTCGACTCCTTTTTGTTACCTCTGTATTAAACTTTCGACAAGACTGTATTGTACTTCCAATGTAATTGTCGCTGCATTGCCAACTGCAACTTCTGTCAGAAATAAAGAAAATCAAAATTTTATCCATGCAATTAACTTGTTCAATTTCTAAAGACAAAAATACAAAGGAATTAGAAAAACTAGCCATTTTCCGTCAGATAGATTTCCACAGTCAAGTCAATATTCAAATGTTCAAATTTTATTCAGTTAAAAATATATATTGTTTGATTTCAAAAGACAACATACTAAGGAATTTGAACAACTAACCATTTTCTTTCTTTAAGGTTTCTATAGCTAATATCCAAATGTTCAAATTTTATCCAGTAAAATATATTTTTGTTTGATTTCTATAAACAACATCCTAAAGAGTTTGAAAAACTAATTATTTCCGTTCTGATAGCTGTTAGGTTCCTATAGCCAGTTCAAAATCCAAATTTGCATTGCCTTTTTAATTTCTTCCTGGTATATTTCATATTATAATGACATTTTATTAATTACAAAATATATTTTATATAATTTATCATAAATAAAACAATACATATAATACATCAAACGTCAAAGTTTAAAAAATTAAATATAATACAAAGTACAGGCCTGTCGAAAGTTTAACACGGAGCTAAAGAATTACTGTAGTGTCGAATCGGCTACTCGTCTTGGCTCCTTGTTAGCTATGTAAAGGCAGCTGGTATTGATCTTTCGGCAGCTTTTCTGTCAATAGCTATTCATTTCTCGTCAAGCTTGGCAGCCGAGCTACGATTCCTTTTGTTTCGTTAGCTTGGTGTTAAATTTTCGACAGGTCTGCACCGTATGTTAAATAATACATGACGTCATTCAGATGAGATAACAATAACCCCGTTAGATTTAAAAAAGAATCCAGCAACCATTTAACCGTTCAATTTGTATGTCTAGATAAGATTTATTAAACAGACAGGTGTTTTGTTTAAAACATATACATGTGTACTGATTTGAACAGGTTTTTTAATCTTTAAAAAAACTTTGAAAACAAACCTGTGTGTTTTTTGAATCATAAGATTAAATTCTATCGCCTGAATGTTGACGATACAAATATTTTCGCATACCTGAAGTACGTTACTTATTCAACATTGCAGCGTTCAACATTGAATAAGTAAACAGTTACTTATTCAACATTCGAAAATATTTTCGTTTCATTTATACAACATTCAAATATAACAAATTTTATCACATTTCACGATAAAATGTCACTACCAAGTATGGTTACCCCCAGTGCCTCGGAACACATTGGCTTAAAGCTTCAATGTAAGCCCATACCATTATACAGTGTATTTCATATAGACGGAAAGTAAAAAGCCTGAGCAAAGTGAAGCTTTCACTGTGCTCGGAATTTCGATTTCGAAATGCCATTTTGTACTACTATGCTAGGCAATGTCACTACCAAGTATGGTTACCCCCAGTGCCTCGGAACACATTGGCTTAAAGCTTCAATGTAAGCCCATACCATTATACAGTGTATTTCATATAGACGGAAAGTAAAAAGCCTGAGCAAAGTGAAGCTTTCTCTGTGCTCGGAATTTCGAAATAACATTTTGTACTACTATGCTTAGGCAATGTCACTATCAAGTATGGTTACCCCCAGTTCCACGGAACACATTGGCTTTAAGCTTCAATATAATCATTTTTGAGTTTTTAAATCGACCGCGGAAATGTTCATTTAGTTTCGTATTTATCATGTTTATTGAAAAGTGATAGTCGAATCTGCAATGTTTTGCTACATTTAAGATATTATTTTATTGTATTTAAGAAGCATGTCTTTAAAATACAAATGATGACAGTGATAGCCCCATGTTAATTGTCATGGACATTATTGTTAAGTAATTTTGTCGTTAGACCGTGGACGAAAATCCGAAACTGTGGACAAATGTACGAACTTGTGGACAAAAATACGAACTTGTGACAAAAATACGAAACTATGGATATCAACGTATTTAATTATTTTCGGAACAATTGTGCCTATTATTTGTCTTTGATTCTCTGTAGTGACATTGCCCATTTTTAGTGTAATAAAAATAATTTTTAAAAAAAACTGTTTTAAAGAAAGCAAAAAATGCACAATGAAAGTTTAAGTTTGACTGCCCAGAGCCCTCGCCTTTCGATTATATCAAATTTTGATTTGTTACTTTCGGAATATATGTTCTGAGGGTCTCAGTTCTATTTCGTTGATTTTCTAAAATGTGTTCTCGAGATCAGTTTCTATTCTATAGTGACAACGCCCATATGAGGTGTTACAATACGTCATTTCAAAAATTACCAAACAGTGAAAGTTTCATTTTGCCCGAACATTTTACTTTATGCATATTCCAAGGGCTTAGATCGATGAGATCCAAGGCACTGTACTGCAGATAACCATAATTGGTAGTGACATTGTTTATACTTTATATATTAATTTGAATTTATAATAGTCAATAAAATGAAAGCTTCACCATGCAAGAACCCTTACTTTCCACATATGTATAATTTATTGTGTGATGACATTTGCTAAGATTGATGCTTTAGGTCAAAATGTCCCAAAGCACTACAGGAAACAGTACTTAGTAGTGACATAGTATCAGAATGGTATATCAACACGATGTTATCAACCGTTTACCACAATATAAGCCTAACTATGCTCGAACACTTTACTTAACGACTATATGAAACATACGGTACGTCTATTGAATTTTTTACCCAATGTGTTCCGAGACATTCATTACAATACTTGGTAGTGAAGCTTCACATTGTTCAGACGTTTTACTTTCCGTCTTCATGAAATATACTATATAAGGGCTTGGATTTACATTCAAACGTTAAGCCAATGTGTTCCGAGGCACTGGGGGTAACCATACTTAGTACCGGCATTGTATAAGCATAGTAGTACAAAATGATATTTTGAAATTCCCAGCACAGTTAAAGCTTCACTTTACTCAGGCATTTAAATTCCGTCTATATAAAATATAGGGTATAAGGCCAAGGGCTTATATTGAAGCTTTAAGCCAATGTGTTCCGGGCATGTGGTTAACCATACTTGGTAGTGATATTGCCTATGCATAGCAGTACTAAATGGTATTGTGAATTTCAAGCACAGTGAAAGCCTCATTTTGCTCAGGAAATTTACTTTCCGTCTATGTGAAATATATTGTATAATGGTATTGGCTTATATTGAAGCTTTAAGCCAATGTGTTCCGAGGCACTGAGGGTAACCATACTTGGTAGTGACATTGCCTAAGCATAGTAGTACAAAATGTTGTTTCGAAATTCCGAGCACAGTGAAAGCTTCACTTTGCTCAGACACTTTACTTTCCGTCTATGTGAAATATATTTTATAATGGTATGGGCTTATATTTAAGCTTTAAGCCTATGTGTTCCGAGGCACTGGGATAACCATACTTGGTAGTGACATTGCCTATGCATAGTTGTACAAAATATTATTTCGAAATCCCCAGCACAGTGAAAGCTTCACTTTCCTCAGGCACTTTACTTTTCGTCTATATGAAATACACTGTATAATGATATGGGCTTACATTGAAGGTTTAATTCAATGTGTTCCGAGGCACTGGGGGTAACCATACTTGGAAGTGACATTGCCTAAGCATAGTGGTTCAAAATGTTATTTCGAAATCCCCAGCACAGTGAAAGCTTCACTTTACCAAGGCACTTTATTTCCCGTCTATATAAAATACAATGTATAATGGTTTGGGCTTACATTGAAGCTTTAAGCCAATGTGTTCCGAGACACTGGGGGTAACCATATTTGGTAGTGACATTGCCTAAGCATAGTGGTGAAAAAATGTTATTTCGAAATCCCCAGCACAGTGAAAGCTTCACTTTACTCAGGCACTTTATTTCCCGTCTATATAAAATACAATGTATAATGGTATGGGCTTACATTGACGCTTTAAGCCAATGTGTTCCGAGGCAATGGGGTTAACCATACTTGGTAGTGATATTGCCTAAGCATAGTAGTACAAAATGGTATTTCGAAATTTCGAGTACAGTGAAAGCTTCACTTTGCTCAGGCTTTTTACTTTCCGTCTATATGAAATACACTGTATAATGGTATGGGCTTACATTGAAGCTTTAAGCCAATGTGTTCCGAGGCACTGAGGGTAACCATACTTGGTAGTGACATTTTATCGTGAAATGTGATAAAATTTGTTATGTTTGAATGTTTTATAAATGAAACGAAAATATTTTCGAATGTTGAATAAGTAACTGTTTACTTATTCAATGTTGAACGCTGCAATGTTGAATAGGTAACGTACTTCAGGTATCCTTTTCCTCATTAGAAATGCGTCAGTGTTTGAGCTGAACCAAACTGAACGATCGAAAGTTGACAATTGGAGCTGAATAATGCCTATAGGGTACCAATGCAGTAAGACCAATGACTGGGCACACATTTAGACTTCTCGTTATATTAAACCATCTAATAAGGAATACGTTGTTGTTAAGTTGTTGTTTTGATTGAGGTTGGTTGGTTGGTTGGATGTTGCTTAACGTCGCATCAGCAATTTTTCAGCTATTTGTGACAAGAGCTATCGTATTAATCTCTGTGGAATAATCCATTAATTCAATCAAAGACACGTGATGTACGAAATCTATTATGAACCTCCCCCCCCCACCGGAACAGTTTTCCTATAGTGTTGTCTGGAGAGGTAGTGTGGCCCCGCCTATCAGCTCGGGCACTATATCTCTCCAGACAACACTATAGGAAACAGTTCCCTCGAGAGAGGTCCATAATGGACTTTTGGCATATTTACTTGTTGCTAAAGATCCTTGGCATTTGTGTAATTAAGAAGTGTAACCCTGAAATCACTGTATCGTAATATATGTAGTTGCCAAGAACTTTTTCCGCATTTTCATTAATTAGTAAAAGGCATAACCTTTGACCTTACTTAAAATGAAAATCTTAAAATCACTCAATTAAAATTCACATGGATGCTTAGACTCTGGATTTTTTACTTCGTGTTGTTAAGGACGTGAACTTTGACCTTGACCTATTTATCACTCAAAATGACAATCACAAAAGCACCTAATAAAACCAAATATATAGACTATGTAAAAAAAAACAAGCTAGGGTATGATCTTGGCCCCTGTCCTTCATTTCACAGTCACGCCTGCCTTACAAGTCACATCTATGGATAAGCCACCTGCTCTTAAAGGCTTGTAAAATTTTAACCTGGTTGCTCTTTATTAATGTTATTTGATCCTGTATATAAGCGCCACCTGCTCATAAGGGACCTTCGGTGGTCTTGCATAGACAGGTTTGACTTTTATTCTAAAATTACCGAGTTAAAATACTGACCTACCAAACAAAGCCTAAGATTAACAATAACTGAACGGGGACGATTATTTTTTCAACGCTGAATAAAATAGTAGAGGCTTAAGCTTAATAAACAATTTAGATACAATGTTCTGAAAAATGTTCGATGTTGGTAAACAAATATCTTACCATTTAAAGGTTCCATTCGTCCATTCAGCTGTCGCTAAATATCTTTCCTAAGTATACCAAGTTTCGACTGATCATTCATAGGAAAAAGAAAACATAATTTGTTATTATCTATGCCTAAAGTACTGCTTCTATAAACCTAGATATTTCAAGTTAATTTTAACTTGCTTGTATTTGGTAAATTTATACAAGAAAACGACAGCATTCTTTTAATGCTTATCAGTACATACCTACAGGTAGTCAGTGTTAATTATTTATTTGGTCTTGATATATCAAGTTATTTGAATTTAAATTTATACCGAAAGTGTTTTTTTTTCATCATAACGCTGATCATCGCATAATTACGGCACAGGTCTGTCGAAAGTAAAAACCGACACTGGCCTTTCATCATAATCAACGACATTCAACACCCATCAAATGTTGTTGTTATAATGCTTATCTACATTAGATATGTAGAGTACAGGTCTGTCGAAAGTATAACATTAGCCGAACGGATATATATAGGAGTCGATTCCTGGCTGTCGAGGATTTGAGATATGGAGAGTTAGTGACCGAAAAGTAGCCAAGAGCTGGATAGCTGCTGCTAAGATATAGAAATGGGAGGTCAAAGTAAGCTTAGTTCCGATCCATGTGCTAGCTTAGCGTAAAACATTCGACAAGTGTGTTCTGTATATGCATTACCTTTATGCAAGACGCAATTGGCATACGGTATATACACAGGCACTTGTTTCTAAAATTTAAAAGATAACACTCTAGTTATGTTTAAGTATAGTGTTATTTTTTTAATATCAGAAACAAGTGCCTGTGGGTATATACGTGAAATTGTCAGCCAGATACTAGTACTTTGTACATACGCCGATTTATCAGCCGTGGGGACCCAATAGTGACATTACGGATTTCCATTTATGATATGATTATGACTCTGTCTATGAATTTTCTCAGTAATATTCGACGAGAGAGAGAGAGAGAGAGAGAGAGAGAGAGCAGATACATGCATAATGTTGCATTTTTGTATCTGGCTATAGTTCTTACCCCTGGAACCCCATCTCACTTTCACGGTAAATACTTACTGTTATATTTAGTTTACCAGTTCTCCCAGTTTTCACTTTTTGGATTGTGATTTAACAGTTACTTGTCAAATTAAAGTTTTGGGACCATTGACCTTGACCTACATGACTAAATGTGCTTTATGACATTTCCTTGTCTGTTCATTTACATTTGTACCAAGTTTCTTAAAAGTGATGTAGAAATATAGGAGATACAAAGCAGACAAGAAATGCAAATAAAAAATCTAAGATTTGATCTTTTTATTTTCGACCTATAAAAATTTCAAGACACATTCATGCATTCTGATTCACAATTGTACCAAGTTTGTTTTAAAATCCATATAGGAATGTTGGAGATATAGAAGGCGCAAGAAGACACTTCAAAAGTTCTAAACAAATCCATGTATATTTACAGTTACAAGTTTCTTTAAATCCATATTGCAATGTAGGAGACCGAGGGAACACAAAAGGCGATGCAAAAGTTGTAAGATTTGAACTTATGACCTTGACTTTTGAGCTACAAAACCTAACATGGTCTATGACAAATCCTTGCATGCTGGTTTACGTTTGCACCAAGTTCCATTAAACCCTATAGAGATACAGAGTGGACACTGCAAAAATTCTACGGTTTAGCTTCATTTCTTTGACCTTTGACCTCACACTTTATCATCCTTACATTTACATTTGTTCCATTTTGGTTACAATCCATATAGAAATGTCGGAGCAGACAGAAGGGTGACTGATGGGCTGGACAAAAACATTTTACCCTCCACAGCTTGGATAGAGAGGTATAATAACTACCTTGTTGTATATTAGTAGTAAAATAAGCAGACCTTATGTTCTGTGACAATAGATTATAAAGCCTAGAGTATCCAGCCATGAGACTATCAAGCCTAGAGTAGCCAACCTAGAGACTATCAAGCCTAGAGTTGCCAGCCTAAAGACTATCAAGCCTAGAGTAGCCAGCCTAGAGACTATCAAGCCTAGAGTAGCCAGCCTAGAGACTATCAAGCCTAGAGTAGTCAGGTTAGAGACTATCAAGCCTAGAGTATCCAGCCTAGAGACTATCAAGCCTAGAGTAGACAGCCTAGAGAGTAGTCAGTCTAGAGACTACTAAGCCTAGAGTAGCCAGCCTAGAGAGTAGTCAGCCTAGAGACTACCAAGCCTAGAGACTATCAAGCCTAGAGTAGCCAACCTAGAGAGAAGTCAGCCTAGAGACTACCAAGCCTAGAGTAGCCAACCTAGAGAGTAGTCAGCCTAGAGACTATCAAGCCTAGAGTAGCCAACCTAGAGAGTAGTCAGCCTAGAGACTATCAAGCCTAGAGTAGCCAACCTAGAGTAGCCAGCCTAGAGACTATCAAGCCTAGAGTAGCCAACCTAGAGAGTAGACAGCCTAGAGACTACCAAGCCTAGAGAGTAGTCAGCCTAGAGACTACCAAGCCTAGAGTAGCCAACCTAGAGAGTAGTCAGCCTAGAGACTATCAAGCCTAGAGTAGCCAACCTAGAGAGTAGTCAGCCTAGAGACTATAAAGCCTAGAGTAGCCAACCTAGAGTAGCCAGCCTAGAGACTATCAAGCCTAGAGTAGCCAACTTAGAGAGTAGTCAGCCTAGAGACTACCAAGCCTAGAGTACCCAACCTAGAGAGTAGTCAGCCTAGAAACTACCAAGCCTAGAGACTATCAAGCCTAGAGTAGCCAGCCTAGAGTCTATCAAGCCTAGAGTAGCCAACCTAGAGAGTAGTCAGCCTAGAGACTATCAAACCTAGAGAATATCAAGCCTAGAGTAGCCAGCCTAGAGACTACCAAGCCTAGAGTAGCCAACCTAGAAACTACCAAGCCTAGAGTAGCCAGCCTAGAGAGTAGCCAGCCTAGAGTAGCCAGACTAGAGATTATCAAGCCTAGAGTAGCAAGCCTAGAGTAGCAAGCCTAGAGACTATCAAGCCTAGAGTAGTCAGCCTAGAGACTATCAAGCCTAGAGTAGCCAACCTAGAGAGTAGCCAGCCTAGAGTAGCCAGACTAGAGATTATCAAGCCTAGAGTAGCAAGCCTAGAGAGTAGTCAGCCTAGAGACTATCAAGCCTAGAGTAGTCAGCCTAGAGACTATCAAGCCTAGAGTAGCCAGTCTAGAGAGTAGTCAACCTAGAGACTACCAAGCCTAGAGACTATCAAGCCTAGAGACTATCAAGCCTAGAGTAGCCAACCTAGAGAGTAGTCAGCCTAGATACTACCAAGCCTAGAGTAGCCAGCCTAGAGACTATCAAGCCTAGAGTATCCAGCCTAAAGACTATCAAGCCTAGAGTAGACAGCCTACAGACTATCAAGCCTAGAGTAGACAACCTAGAGTAGCCAGCCTAGAGACTATCAAGCCTAGAGTAGCCAACCTAGAGAGTAGTCAGCCTAGAGACTACCAAGCCTAGAGTAGCCAACCTAGAGAGTAGTCAGCCTAGAGACTATCAAGCCTAGAGTAGCCAACCTAGAGTAGCCAGCCTCGAGACTATCAAGCCTAGAGTAGCCAACCTAGAGAGTAGTCAGCCTAGAGACTACCAAGCCTAGAGTAGCCAACCTAGAGAGTAGTCAGCCTAGAGACTATCAAGCCTAGAGTAGCCAACCTAGAGAGTAGTCAGCCTAGAGACTATCAAGCCTAGAGTAGCCAACCTAGAGTAGCCAGCCTAGAGACTATCAAGCCTAGAGTAGCCAACCTAGAGAGTAGTCAGCCTAGAGACTACCAAGCCTAGAGTAGCCAACCTAGAGAGTAGTCAGCCTAGAGACTACCAAGCCTAGAGTAGCCAACCTAGAGAGTAGTCAGCCTAGAGACTATCAAGCCTAGAGTAGCCAACCTAGAGAGTAGTCAGCCGAGAGACTATCAAGCCTAGAGTAGCCAACCTAGAGTAGCCAGCCTAGAGACTATCAAGCCTAGAGTAGCCAACCTAGAGAGTAGTCAGCCTAGAGACTATTAAGCCTAGAGTAGCCAGCCTAAAGAGTAGTCAGCCTAGAGACTATCAAGCCTAGTGTAGCCAGGCTAGAGAGTAGTCAGCCTAGAGACTATCAAGCCTAGAGTAGCCAGCCTAGAGACTATTAAGCCTAGAGTAGCCAGCCTAGAGACTACCAAGCTTAGAGCAGCCAGCCTAGAGACTATTAAGTCTAAAGTAGCCAGCCTAGAGAGTAGTCAGCCTAGAGACTATCAAGCCTAGAGTAGCCAGTCTAGAGAGTAGTCAGCCTAGAGACTATCAAGCCTAGAGTAGCCAGCCAAAGGGTAGTCAGCGTAGAGACTATCAAGCCTAGAGTAGCCAGCCTAGAGAGTAGTCAGCCTAGAGTAGTCAGCCTAGAGACTATCAAGCCTAGAGTAGCCAGCCTAGAGACTATCAAGCCTAGAGTAGCCAGCCTAAAGGGTAGCCAGCCTAGAGACTATCAACCATAGAGTAGCCAGCCAAAGAGTAGTCAGCGTAGAGACTATCAAGCCTAGAGTAGCCAGCCTAGAGACTATCAAGTAAGGCAGACCAGTTGGCAACTGCAAGGAGGCATATGGTAACCCACCAAGACATGCTACTTAATATATGTTGACGGCTAGGGCCTAATAATTATAGACCTTAACTGTCACGTGTACAGTAAATCTACCAAACTGCAACAATCCCTTATGTCTTATGTAGGGATAGTTCTTTCATAAAAATTGTTTGGAAAAAAAACTGGTTTAATTGACCATCCATATGCAAACGGGCCCTTTGGTAAAAATTTCAAATTATCCCAAAAGTTGTGGGGAAATCGTATAAAGATCACAAAGTCATGTTTTCATAACAGACCATATGAATTGCATTAAAAATCTTATTTTTGCATTACTATAGTATTGTTCTAAGTGCCATTTTTGCTTACTGCTGTACAGACAAAGAACAATGACATGCCCCCTTGACCTTTAAATATTCCTTATAGACAAGTGCATTCATGTACATCTGGAACATATTTATTTTGTATACAAAATGGGGGACATGTACATTTCTATGTGTCAACTGTGCATTCTACCTATGAAATAGGTGGGTACTCCTATTTGAAAATTCCTTATGAAAGGTCAAGCACACAGGTCAATATTATTTGCCAAAACAACTGAAAGTGTCATCACAGTATTGTTGACAAGCACAATGTTTCTGTATCCAATGTTGTCCTTGATATACATGTACATGTTTAGTTCAATGCTTCTTTTCATTCTCAATTTTAATTTTGATTTCACGAACAGAAAGTGTAGATAGCTATAACTAGTAAAAGTGTGAGCCACAAGCTCACAAAAAATACCCCCCCTCCCAAAAATCCATCAGATCAAATTTTTAAAAAGGATGTGCATACAACATTATATCACAAAGATTGTGTTAAAGTTCCATGAAAATCCATTGAAGGGTTTAGGAGGAGTTGTGGATAAGAGATAGGTACCCTAAGGTGTAACGGAAGGACAGACTGACACCCCTATCACTATATACCCACCCCCCACACTTAAAAAGAGGCACATTGCCCTTCTAAAGTTCCTGGCTTCATTTTATTGTAGAAGTTCATGTGTTTTACTTAATTAACCAGTTTTCAAAGTTTTTATTTTGCTTTTTGAATTGTGAGTTGACCATAGTCAAACAACATTTACATGTCTGAATGACGTTTAAAACACTAATTTCAAACATATATCCAAATGTACATGTAGAATTGATGTACAAGTGGTTAAGACAGTAAAGAAAACAAACCTAAAGTCAGATGTTATGGCTGTATGTTTGTACATTATGTAAAGAGTAACTGTGACACCTAACACCGCCCATGTATTAAATGGATTCTGCTTTATGAATATTCCCTAATGAAAGGTCAATCAGACAGGTCAGTATTGTTTGTCTACATCATAAAATTGTTAGGTGTATCTGCTCTTCTCAAACCATAGAATAAGAGAATTCAGATGTTCAGTGTACCACAATTTTTTTTTTTGTTCCAAAGTGAAAAAGTTCCAGATGCAATGAAATTCCAAGTAATTTTGAACCAAAAACGGTAGAAATCCCTTGTTATTTCATTCCGATTGTAACAAAGTCACTTGTGAAAACTATCCATTGGCAGAACAAATGCTCCATTACACATACATGTACAGGTTTAACTCAAAAGTTTGGAGTTCCCCTTAACATACTGTACAGGCCTGTCGAAAGTTTAACAGTGAGCTAGCAAAAAAGAGTCGAAGCTCGACTACAGAGTCATGGCCGAGATATGGACAGCCAGTGACAGAAATGCTGCCGTGAAATAGCTTGCAGCTGCCTACCTACAGCTAACAAGGGACGTCGATTCGGCACTTTTTTTTCAGCTCAGTGTTAAACTTACGACAGCTCTGTACTGTAACTTATAACTAGGCATCAGTGTATCAGCTATAAATTTGACATTTTTTGTCAATAACCTTTTAATTATTTACTTATAGGTGACAAACTTATAAATCCTGAC
This sequence comes from Anadara kagoshimensis, assembly GCA_021292105.1. NCBI lineage: Eukaryota > Metazoa > Mollusca > Bivalvia > Arcoida > Arcidae > Anadara > Anadara kagoshimensis. Next base: position 32,849,581 of record CM037873.1, on the reverse strand, counting down.
CCCAGTTTTTACAATCATTTTTCAACTAAGATTTTCCTTAACATAAATTAAGCAATTTTTGGCAATATTTTTTAGGCCTACAAATAACATTTTTTTAACAATATTAATGCAAATGTTTGAAGCTTAAGGTGATCTCAAACTCCTGAAATATCTTGAAAATAAACAAAATTGTTAAAATTACAAATTTGAAATTAACTAGACCTCAGTATCACAATCATTCCTAACTAAGATTTTTGTTACCGGTAACATGAATCTGGCAATGTTTGGTATCATTTAACTGTGTACCTCAAATAAAAAATTCAACAAAATAAGAATTGTAGATGCAATACATTTACTGTAGATCACGTTTACTTCGCGAGAGATTTATTTTCGCATAAATTCGTGACCTATTCCATTCCGAATTCAATTATCACGCGAATATTTCCAGCACAAAAATATTTCTTATTGACATACATATGTTGTATTCAATAAGATAACAAATGCGAATTCAAATATTCATGAATAAGGCCAAGATTTTCTTGATGCAAAATTTTCTACTCACATAAAATAAGTGATCTACGGTAATAATATATCTTCAATATGATACATTAAATTTTCATATATCTCAAAAATTGACAAAAAAATTCAGATTACAAGCTTGAAAAATTTTAGATATAGAATATTTCAGTTAAGAAATAACTGTAAAACCAAGGTCAGTTCTAAGGTGAGTAACTCTTAGTGAAGGTAGTACTGTGAAACTGGAGCCTGCATATACATGTGTTCCTTTATACTGTAAACGTATTTATTTTCTAATGTACTAATTTTCGCTTATCTCGCGGACGTAAGCTTTCCGCGAAAATTTATACCAAGCGAAAATTATATTATGCTTTTTGTTATAATACTTATTTAAAAAGCGCGAAAATATAACTATGTGGATATTTCCAAAATTTCCTAAGCGCGAAAATACATACACGCAAAATTAAATATATTTACAGTATTCAAACAAGAGTCCAAATGAGCCTTAACGGTCACTCGAGGTCAAGGTCAATAAGCTTTTTAATCTTGGTAGAGCTTCATACCTTGATCCTATATAAGAAGTTTTAAGCTCATAGACCTCTAGGTTTATAACAAAACTAGAAAAACTGAGCCACAAGCTCACAAAAAATACCCCCCAGCTTCCCCCACATAAAGAAAATCCATCGAATCAAATTTTTAAAAAGGAGGTGTGAAAGTTTCATGAAAATCCATTGAAGGGTTTAGGAGGAGTTGCGGATAAGAGATAGGTACCCTAAGGTGTAACAGAAGGACGGACGGACACACGGACGGACACCCCTATCACTATATACCCCCCACTTTTTAAGCGGGGGGTATACAAAATGTTTTAAGGTTTAACTACTTCAGGTCACTGTGACCTTGAATACATGTCAATGATAATCAGCTTCAAAAACCTGGTAGAGATCCATGTCCTGATGCTATATGTGAAGTTTCAAGCGACCAGACCTTTTAACCTTTGGCCTTACACAAATTAAAAGGTTGAAAAGTTAAAAAAAAGTGTAAAATTAGTGAGTGTAAATTATCCCTGATTGAGGTTTACTGTAATTAGAAATATCAAATAGTCAAATATCAAACCTAGTTTGAAGTCCATGAATGAATTGACAGATCACTGACTATGCTCACAATGTTCTGACAAAGGCCCGGCATACTTGAATTATACACAGGGGAAAAAAATTGGCCTGAATTGTGCTATTTAATGCCATCACGGACACTAGTATGTTACTTATTGCCATCATGCTGCTTTGATACCGTGATGGTGGCCAGTGTCGCAACATAAAAGGCATGGCCAGTGATACATCTATTGTTCAGTGTTATCCAATAAATTTCATTTATACACCTCATAATGTCTGGTTACTGGTACTGGTCACTAACCAGCTGAGTTAAAAAATAAAAAACTAAATTCATATTATATAAAAACATTTAATCTTATTCATTCAATCTTCTCAATATCAAAACCAATCTCTTTTACCCTTCATAGCTTTATCACCAAAGTATCTATACTCTTTTCCATCCTGGTTATATTTATATACATATTTGGTCTCGTGGAACTCTGAATTAAGATCATAATTCTGAAGTTTCTCCTTACAATGTTTATCTACAGTCTCTTTGTCCAAATTCCACTTAGAATCTGGCGGCTTGAGGTCCACTTTGATTTCCTCAGTTACTGGTTCAACTTTCCTCCGTACGACAAACTCGCCGTTATCCCGTAAGTAACAATGTTCATAATCACTTTCATTTTCTGGTAACCCATATGGAAATGTCACTGGAACCATTTGAATAAGATGCTTAATTTCTTTTAACTTGTTATTTATAGCAGGGGTGTTTTTCACCACTTGAACTTTAAACATCTGGAATATAAAAGAATTGATGAGTCAAATAATAATCATGATTATTCAAGATACATGTAAATTTGTTAATACAGTGATTATAACCTGCTATAGATTGCTGTTGTTGTCCATATTGAATGTTGCTTTATGTTGCATCAGCATTTTTCAGCTATTTGCGACAAGAACTACTTTACTAATCTCTATGGATTGATCTATGAACAAGTTCGTGTATGAATTAAGTACGGGTGGGTGTATATGGTCGCTTGTACCAGCGTGAACCAATGGCAACTTTACGGTGCTAGCTCACTAAGTCAGTACTCCCCTATTCGCATTATACTGACACTTGGTGAGCAAGTGAAAGCCAACAGCAAGGAACTTACGGCACAGAGAACTAATCCTTAAATTGATACTAATTAATACAGTAGCAGAACCTTTGATCTGTACCACAACTCCTCTCATTAATCAATTATACGGAAGCCTATAGCCCATAACCTATTAATTTCTGTGATTTCACTGGTCGTTCTATTGATCACTCATTTGGAGTTTTAGAAGGTGGTTTATCATACAATTTTTAATTTGGCACCTTAACATTACTTCAAGTTATCAGGGGTATTCGAGTAAAAAGAGTTTGAGTTATGGAAGTTGTATTTATATAGTTTATATAGAAAACCGGCCGGGACAAAATAATGACTTCAAGTTATCCGTGGTATTGGAGGTATCGAAGTTCGAGTTATCGAAGTTCTACTGTACAAGATTTGTTGTATATGTATTGGTACATACATACGTCTGTGCATATGTATGTATGTACGTCTGTTACACTTTCCTTGTCAATGCTCTAAAAACTTCATTTCTTAACAGAGTTTAATAAAACTTGATACAAGGGTTTATCCTATTAATATCTTGGATGAGTTCGTATTTTGTAACTGACAAACCCTATTTGATAGAGTTATTGCTCTTCCTTTATCTGAGTGAAATATCCATATTTCTGCTTTATTTTTCAGCAGAATTAAAAAAACTTGATACAACATGGGTATATCATGATAATATCTTAGACAAGTTTGTGTTTTGTAACTAGTGAACCTGATTTGACAGAGTTATTGCCCTTTATTACTCAGTACTTCATTGCCAGGAGATTAGTATTACTTGTGATGCCTGGTTTCCATTGGATATAGAATTGCACTAGTCAACATTTTTCTGTAATATCCAGGGTATGACCATTGTAGACTTGTAGCTCAGTGGGTTGAATGCTCACTCCATATGTGGAAAGTCAAAGTTTCAATCCTGGCCAGGTCTAACCAAGACTAAAAATAGAAAGTGAGTGTTCTTTCACCAAGAAATTAGAAATGGAGGTCACTAGGACATTTCAGAAGAGACCTTGAAAACTGATGTTCCATGTCACTATAAACAATTTCATATCAGTCTGAACAAATGTTATATGGTATTCACTATTGGTCACATGCATGACCAACTGAGTGAACCGAATACTTACTTTCTCATTAATGCCCAATCCAAACTCGTCCGCAATATTTCTTTCCCAGAATGGTCTTCCTTTCAGTGGTTTAACTCTCCATATCATATGAAGTTTAGAAGGTTCAGGCGTGAGGGATATTTTTCCTTCTTTTATCATTTGTTTTCTTTCAACTACTGGCACTGTCCATGACAATCCTTAGGCTTTCTTTCACCTCTTGTTTTGAACTTGTATCTTACAGCTATTTGACATGGTGCAATTATCTTCTTCAGCAACCTTGGATCCTAAAAAATAGATGCACAGTTTCTTTATTTATCTATAAATGTTTACAATTTGAATTGACCTCATTTTGTTTTTGTTGGCATTCAATTGCTCATGAATACGGTGTGGGTCATGACCTCTGATCACGTAACTTTAACTAACAGATGACGTCATGGAATTTCATGTCTATTATGTCATGTGTTTATTGGCTGGCATTTCATCCTTATTTGAAAAAAGGGCTGTTCCATCAATCACGTTTGTTGGAATTTTGAATAAAATGAATTATTGAAGTGATAGTTTTACGTTTCTGATATGCTAACAATAATTTTATGGTTGTAAACATAAGAAATAACATTCTATTTGAGTGTATTCATTCGGTATTATGAATGAGAGTCGGGAATGTTCATGTTCATGTTTAATATGCTTTCTCTCATTCATAATACTGAACGAATACACTCAAATAGAATGTTATTTCTTAAATAAGTGTGATAGCACACAAGTTAAATTCTGTAAATATTATGGCCGGCATTAACAGATCAATATATGTGTAGGATCATGGTGCACAAGGTGATCAAGAAATTTACACTACTGTAATTCAAGTCAAGGTGAATTTATAGAAATTATAATTTGCTCTAAAATTTATAAATATGTACAATAAAGTTCATACATTTAATAAGACCATGGCAAATTAATTTGTGGAACCCCCACCCCCCTCCACTCTGTAAATTTTAGAATTAGGAAAAAAATTAAATTAAGTTTCAAATTATTTCCGTCTGTCCAAACTTTTTAAGTATATCATGCATGGCAATTTTGGTTCATTTTAATACCCCATTCACACATTCAGGGATCACCTCGCTGGTTCCATTTCGAATTAAATTTCAAGGATGACCCCGAAAAAGCCAATTGCTGTAGTCCGGCACAAATCCGATACGGACGCAAACAATGTGTCTATTGCACTAGTACACCGTTAACCCTATAACCGTATAAATCCTTGACAAGTTCGGGTTAACTGATAAGCACAGGTTAATACGATTTTGATGGGGACTAGAACGGATCAGTGTGTTCTAATACGGTTTGGTAAGGATATACTACGGTTATTTGATCAGTGGTCAAATTTTGAACATGTTCAAAAATTGTCACAGATATAGAAATACTATTACGAACGAGTACAGCTACTATACCGTAAGCTAGGGACCCCTATAGATTACCACGAATGATGTCAGATCATATCCGTAGCTAATCCGGCGAGGTGGTCCGTGAATGTGTGACTGGGGCATTATGTTAGTGATATAGAAATTTCCAACATCATCAGTATCATATAATGATTGTCTTGGGAACGACGTGTATGATAACCATGCCATGTATTGTTTGTTGTTTTGGCAATTTCCACCACCTAGAGTCCAGGACTGTGATATTACAGCCCTGGTAGATCTATTAAAACCTACCCCGGTATATCAAATAGGAATTTGCCAGAACAGCACTACGTATATTGTTGGTTATGTTTGTACATTGTTTTTATCTTTTCATGCAATAACTATATCTTTTTCTTTTTGGACATTTTTTTCTCTAGCTAGCCAGGCTCATATTCTGTGAATAAGAAAAATGTTATTTGAGAAAAAATTTTTATTGTGCACTTGCCTCAAATTTTTTTTAATAAGCAATTAAAATGAAAATACAATTTGGCATGGCCTAAAGATCATTTGCCAAGCACCCACCATTTAGAAATGAAAGACAAAGAGTCCTTCAGAAGAGACCTTAAAAACAAATGCCATACACTTTCCGCTGCGCCACACAAGTCTGTTCATTATAAAAACCTTGAACTTTTGTAATGGTATATATAAAATTATTTTACATTAACCTACATTGTGCTTTATTTTCATGTTGTATAATAAAGTGTTTTTGTATAACTGATCAAGTTTCGAGTCAATTATAAAGGAGCTGAGTTGAGTTGAGTAATGGTGTCTAACATCCCAGTCAAGAAAATTTTTTAATCGAGATGTCACCAGCTATAGGCAAAGGTGTAGAAATTTTCTCTGTGCATTGCGCTGATGGCATCATACAGCGGGGTTCTTAAACGCGCCAAGCCCATCATGATACAGGACCTCATTTATTTTAAGTTCCCATCCTAAAGAACTGTTACTTTCATTCCGTAATGCCGAGTGCTTGGAAAAAGAACAGCCACTACCCAATTTTAAGTCTTGGGTTAGACCGAGCCTGGGATGGAACCCATGACCTCCCACTTACGGAGCAAGCACTGTGACTCTACCAACAAAGCTACATTTATAAAGGAAATGGAAACCTTTTAGACTCAGTAGGTTGCAGCAGTATGTATACTGTAAGTGGACAGTGCCATTATCTATCGATATACTGCGCTCTCTCTCTCTCTCTCTCTCTCTCTCTCTCTCTCTCTCTCTCTCTCTCTCTCTCTCTCTCTCTGATGTTACCAAAAATTATAAAAATTTGCTCATAGGCATAGCTGTTGATTAGTTGATTAATTTATACATCACAGGTATCTATATGAATCATTAAATACGGGCCTAGCATGTTCACCTTTTGATATGTGTGCAAAAGTGCGAAAATATATTCAGAGTACTTATTCTTAAGACGTATAATTTGTGAGCTACACTTGTAAGGAGGGGGGGGAATTAGTAGGGTAAATTAAATATGTTGACTTTTTCCATAAAATGACGATATATAATTTCTGCAACACTATCTTCAAATAGTGTATTGCAATTTTAAGCAACTTTGTTTGAAACATAAATTATTTTGCAGAAATATAAATAAGGTTCAGAAACATACCGTCAACCTCGGCAAGGTCGCCATTTTTATGTAAACTTTAATAGACACAGCTTCGTATTAAAATGTTCAAAATATTGAAATCGAATAAATCTGGGTTTTGAATTAAGAAACAATTTTGGAATATATCCTTATTTAATTTTTATATTACCATGTATAATATGTATTCAGAATTTTCAAAATTTGTGTAAAGTTTACAGAAAATATGCATCAAAGCACTGTAGGTGCCGAAATCAAGTTAACTCTATGAGGTCACAAACTTCTGATTGTACTGAAATAAGTTATGACAGCAGAATGAGAATGCATGTAGGCTCCTGTGTGGAATTTATAGAAGTGGGTTGGACTCGATAGGTAGTTCATTAGAATTTCCTAGACATTATGGTGTTCACTTATCCATTTCTTACATCCGTCACCTACATACAGATACATAGAGTATATATACAGGTGATGTATAAGGGTTTTTATCAGTTGTGTACACGGTAACCAACACCTGGTTTAATTTTTATCTAATTATGAAATTAATATGATATTTCTTAACACTTTCAAATCATTTCTTATTCTACAATTCTTTCCGCATCTTATTATATTTTTTCCATAATTTTACAATAATGGCATATTGCTTTGAAAATAACCCATAACGCATACTAGTATATTCGCATGGTCTTATACAGAGTTATATAGTAAATAGGTGATAATTTACATAAATAGTACTATTTTGATTGACAAAAATCTTTAATAAAAAGAATAAAATCACTTTCCAATCGTTCCATATTCTACTTTTTTCTACATCTTAAGATATGTTTTTCGAAAATTTACGTTAATGTCAAATTACTTCAAAATTACTTTGAAAATTGGTATGTTTTTACAAATAACGATATTTTCGCATAAATTTGGAGTTTTATTAGGTGAAGAATTGCATGTGAATGCAACGATTGTTTTTTTTATACAATTACTACATTTTTATAGAGAATATAACACTTTCACGTCGTTTGTTATCATTCACATTTTTCTGCACAACTTTCCTACAATGGGAGATTAATTCAAGATTAGTTTGAAAATTATTAAAGTGCATTTATTTGTTGTATATCTCAGTTTAATGCAAACTATTATAAATAAATAAATAAATAAATAAATAAATAAATAAATAAATAAATAAATAAACAAACAAACGAATTGAAGGTCTTTTTGTCTGCATTTCTAGTGACTATGAGACTTTATTTATTTTCCTTTTTACCACGCCGACTGTGATTGGTTGGTTGGCACCGGTCACGGGATACCGTTAATTAAAAGTCATCCAGTGTTTACCTAACAATTGCATTATGATGATAAAATCGCAAAATCCTACAGATTAAAATTTCTATTATAGTACATGTACATAATATCACAAATACACTCTCTCTCTCTCTCTCTCTCCTCTCTCTCTCTCTCTCTCTCTCTCTCTCTCTCTCTTCTCTCTTGGCGATGGTCGTTGGTTTGCTCCTGGAATTTTGGTTTCCTCTACCGTAGCGGCATAAACCTGCTGCCTCGATGTAAGTGAAAGAATCTTCACTTGGGCGTAAAACACTATTAATCTACTCGAATAATCAACCTGCAACAATAACGGTTAAAATTATAAAAATATAAGCCGGATTTCTAGGTTCCATTTTAAGTAGTCTATTTTTATGACGTAACTGTGTTTCTGTATGGAATGGGTACATTAAATGATATGTTACAGGAAAGAGAAAAGTAAGACTGCATTCACAGAATAGCTTATCGGGGACTGAATTTTTAACACATGCAAAATCTACTGCAATACAAAATGAATATCATATTATATACTTCATATGTATATGCACAAATTTAATAGATGTTAAACGAAAACAATATTATATTATATTAATATAATATATATTAAATCCATACGATAAATTGAAATTCATTTCAAGTTAAAACAATTTAAACCCGTTTTATTTTTGTGATTTGGCATACAGTAGTTTAACACTAAGACACTAAGTTAACGAGTAAAGTGTCGAGTCGACCGACCGTTTAACTCGGTCCCTCAATAGCTGTATCTCGACAGTTTTCGACAGCTTCTCTCTCTCTCTCTCTCTCGTCCATTAGCTGCCTATACCTCAGCTACTCAATAGCCGAGCTTCGACTCCTTTTCGTTTTCTCGATGTTAAACTTTCGACAGGTTTGTACTGTAGCAGTGGACGAGAGAACAATAAAGCAGTATAGAGTAAAACAGTAGTCAGGGTGTGGAAACGTCCACGAATATCACTGAGCACTGAAGCGAGAGAGAAAAGAAACGTTTTTTTGATCAAGGCGAGTAAATGTCAATTTTCCTTGAACCAGCTTATTAAGTGGTTTCATAAATAGCTTGCTCATTTACGAGGGTGATATTTACGTTGATTTCTGTTTACATTTCTCTCTCACTTCAGTGCCCAGCGATATCCGTTGGACGTTTCCACACCGTGACTACTGTTTACTCTTTATTGCTTTATTTTTCTCTCGTCCACTGCCTACAGTACAAACCTGTCGAAAGTTTAACACCGAGAAAACGAAAAGGAGTGCTCAGCGATATCCGATGGACGTTTCAACACCAAGAGTAGTTGTCGAAATATAGCTGACGGGGTTTATTTGAACAATGGATTACGCACTAAATCGTTAGCTTAATTTTAAACTTTAACACAGATTTGTTGATCAAACAAAAGATGGTGAAATATTGAATTTGTATTTTAGTTTTTATTGTGACCCATCAATTTCTTTGTCTTTCTTCTTCCTTATTTCTCCTGCTTATATTCTTTTGCTCTTTTGGTTTAAGGTAATAAAGTCCCGGTTTCACAATCAATTCTTAGCTAAGAATTTCCTTAACTTAAATCTAGCCAATTTTGGTAATCACTTTTTGGAACTATTGATGATTTTTTTTGTAAAAACTAAAGACAAATGTTTTAATCTAGTGACTATAAAGTTGACACCTTTATTTTCTGAATATCTTAAAAATCAACAGAATTATAACTGTTTTAAAAATTGACAAATTTAAGTTAAGGAGAATCTTAGCTAAGGAATGAGTGTGAAACTGGGGCCAGTAAGTCTTATAAATTCAACGTTTTCTTATACCTTAAAAGCATGAATACATTGTATGTTAATTTGACCTTGTGACGTAAAATTCCAAATCAATAAAAACAAACTTACTAACCCATGTCCAAATCACAATCGCAAAGCAACGTAAATAGTTTGAAACTCACTAAGTAGGTAAAACACATGCAACTTAGAGCCAAAATCAGCCATGCGCCGTTGCAATTCAGATTAGTTTCCTGGCGATGCAAAGGTTACCAAAATTATTTCAAAGTGACCTAGAGGTGAAAAAATCTTTAAAAATCCTCTTCAAAAAACCGACAACAGGAGGAAAAATCTATATAATATTTGGCTTCCCTACGTTCTTAAGTCTAGTTCAAGATGTAAAATTCGGACGAAAAAATGGGTTATGCATTTATGTGTTTAGTTTTGAAAACAAAAATCGTAAAATAGATTCATATGGTTGTAACAGATAAAGACATGAGGTTTTTAGTTTTGACATAATCTTGCAATAAACTTCAAAATGGGGTCAAGGTCAATTGCCTAGGCCATGACCCATTTTATTTTACTTTTGTACCATTATTAATTATTTTGAAAACTATAAACTTTTGTTTAGGATTTATATCAGAAGTTGTTGGCATGGATGTATCAATCATTTTGATATAGAGGTGAAGGTCATACGTTCAAAGGCCAAGGTCACAAATGCAAATGATAAATCATCTGGTAAACTATAAACTATCTTTTTGTATAGGCATTTATATAAGAATATTGTAGGTATTCAAACATCGATAAGTTTGATATACAGTTAAAGATTATGAGTTTAAAGTCAAGGTCAGAGATGCGAAAAATTTTGAAATGGTTAATCATTTTGAAAATTATCAACTTTTTGTATAGACGTACATAATTAAACATTGTAAGTATCGATACAAGTGAGACCCGGTGGTCCAGAAGGGTAAGTGCATACAATTTAGCTAGCTACACCCGCCACACGTGAAACCAAAATTGAGAAAAAAGAAACAAGTAACTATTGGCTAGTAAATGGTCAAATAAACTTGAAATACAAGTGATTTGGTATATAGCCAAACAAAATTGACCTGTCCGCTTGATCTTTGATTTAAATATTCATTATGGACGAGTTAATTTAAGAATGGAGATCACGCGTGTAAATTTCGTCTATATAATATGGACACTAATCATTGGCAATGTGTATATGTATTAACAGCAAATCTTAGTACTACCCATGAGTTGAGTGGATCTTCCTATATGAATATTCCGTATGAAAGGTCAACCGGACGGGTCAATGTTGTTTACCTATACGAGAAATGCATGAGTCATTTAATGGAAATATGCCTGATTAGTTTCCTCATCATTAAAACAAACAAAGTATGAACCACATATATGTTTAAATAACATAAAAACAATTTATAAAAACGATAAATATACAGAGTATCAGCCTTTATCTGCTTTTACTTATTTGATATTGTAATACGAAATTAATAAAAGAATAACCGAATGATATATTAATAAGAAATATGCCTGATAAAACAAGTCCTTTTCGTTAACTTTCACCATTATTTCCACAATTTTAGATAATGAGATTAGTCCAAGCACTACTGATAGGAATTGTATTTCGAAACGACCGTCTAGTGCTGTAAAATTAAAACTGATATAATAATATTATGTGATTTAGTTCAATATCCAGCACACTTTAACAGCGACTAATATAAAAAGTAAGTGTTTCATTAAATGTTTAACATAAAATTAATAAAAGATATTAATTCATAGTGATATACTTGTTGTAAGTTTTGAGATAATCTTGTAATTACCTTTCAAATGTTGTCAAAGTCGAAGGTCTAGGTTATGACCTAATATTGACCTATGTTCTATTGTCATATATCAGAATGTTGTTGGTATAGGGGTGAAGGTTATACGTTCAAATGTAACTGGATGGCAAATGATCATAAACCTGAATACACGTTATTTGTTTTAGGAGAAATGCATGAGTCATTTAATGAAAATAGGCCTGATTAGTTTCTTCATCATTAAAACTAACAAAGCATGAAGCATATACATGTATAAATAACATAAAAACAATAATGAACGATAAATATACAATATTTCAGCTTTTATTTGCTTTTACTTATTTAATATTGTAATACGAAATTAATGAAAGAAAAAAAAGAATGATATTTTGATAAAGAAATATTCCTGATAAAATAAGTCCTTTTCATTTACTTGTACCATTATTTACAAAATTTTAGATAAACTCAGTTTAGTTCAATATCAACCCAACATTAACAGCGACTTATATAAAAGGTAAGTGTTTCATTAAATGCTTTACATGAGAAAAACTGAAATACTAATTCATAAGTTTTAACTATATCGTGTTTGACGGTATTGGAACGGGTAAAATATAACAATGTTACTAGTGGCGACATATTGTTTCATACCTTTCATCATTTAAAAGCTCAATTTAATGTCGTTTAACTAATGTTACGTAAATCATATTTATATTGAAAAAACTAATAAATGTGATATTTCCTAAACAGGAAGTTTTTACCCTTCCGGAGCATCTGCCTCACTTTCCTGATAGAAGTTTACGTGTTTGAAATAATTTGCTAGCCAAGCTTCAAAGGTTTTACTTTGCTTTTAGATTGGGGTTTGTACATGGATAGGTATGCTTGTTTTGTTGTTTTGGGTTTTTAAACAAGGAAACATCATAAGAAAATCACGAGTCATTTTATTTATTTTCTATGCTCCTTGAGAGTTTTGGACTTTTAAAATTTGAGTTTATTAATAAATGAATTGTCGTAAAAGACAATGCATCTGAAGTGTTAGAATTTGCAGTTCATTATAGTATACATAAGGCACATGATAAGTAAAGGTAAAATAAATATATATGGCACATATGTATGGCACGCCAATCGATGCAAAAATCAGCAAAGAAAATTTGTTACAAAGGCGTTGATTGGTCAATTCTGCTATGGATAGTTAATCAGCTATGGGGTTTCCAGACCTGCGATCCTAAAGATAGCTGAGCAGTTATCCTAGGGTTTGCTGTTGCAAAAATGGGATTGAAGTGAAAAATAACATTAATACCCCAGCTTTAAATGTAATACTAATATCCCAAAATGCCAGGAGATATACAGGATTATTTTTCAGTCATCTATGGGTTAACACCGATAGCTGATTTAACTCACAATACCTGCAGGTACAAGAGTTACCGTCTGGTATCTATAGGACAGCAGCCAGCTATAGATAAGCTGAGCTATCCTAGGGTTAGCTTATTTTTGCATAAATTGGCGTGCCATACTTATTCATAATAAATATTAAATCATTGTCAAGCGGATAGGTCAACTTTGTTTGCCTATGCATGTAAAAAATTTTAATATCCACGTTTTTTATTTCAGCCTTCATTTTAATCATGCTGGTTTGGTTGTTGCTTCTGTGTCTGCATGTCATCAGTTTGAATTCAGGTAAGTAATAAATCACACGCAACATAATTATATGTATTTTTCAGCAGTTGTTACTACATTGAATTTTGATATGTACATTTAGTCCTGTAATACATATATGCACAAATAAACTGTAATCCAATCATAGACAAGATACAGTCTAACCTGCCTTAAAGGCCATCTCTATATTATGGTCACCTGCTTGTAAAGTCCAGTAGAATTGTATCCCAATTGTTCTTCATTTAATTTTTTTTTAAATTTATTATTTGAACCTGTATATAAAGGCCACCTGCCCATGAAAGGCCACTTTTTCTGGTTCCCTTGAGTGGTCTTTATAGACGGGTTTGACAGTACTTTGGTCAAATACACTATTGTTTATAATCAGATGAGGTAATATAATATTTTTTATAAAAACGGTGACTGAAACGATTCCAATGGGAATGATTGTTTCACAGAAACGTTATGCGGTATAACGTGGTACACTGACGGGCCTCTTCCTAAAAACAATTAGTGAATAAAGATTATATTTACAGCAGTTTTGAAAATCAAATGATAAGTCAAGTCACAAATAGAAAAAAACCTACAGACTATAATTGTAATGTTGTTAATTCAATTTGTTTTCATGACCTGCATACAAAATATTCTAATTACTTAAGTTTTAAACGAATGATGGCAGCAATAGTAATTTGTTTCCCCTCCGTACGCCCTTTATAGCCTTTGTTGTTAATTTCAGTTATAAGCAATCAATAAGAAACATGCTAATTCATTTCCAAATCACAACCAAGTAAAACACTTCAAACTAACAAATTAGGTCAAACACATAAACAATTTAAGTTCCAAAAGGGCGGTGAGGTTGGGTGCCCCGGAAGGATAAGCACCTCCTGCGTAGCTAGCTACAACTGCTGTGTGTATTTAAATTTCAGAATGAAAAGAACATGACACTATGTTACTTTTTTAGTATTAAAGTAAAAAAGATATATAAAACCATAATTGCTAGTTTGCTACACTTACAATAATTTGTTAACTTTCATTTAAACTATTCCAGTAACCTTAATTTAGAACTAATGGTGCCAATGTCTATTAGTTCAATTGGTATAGGGTCAAACTATTGAAAAAAGTGGGTTTCATATTTTCCCACCTCTACAGCCCTATTAACTGACCCCTATATTTTGACACCTAAAACCCTTTAGCAATGCATCTTAAGTTTTCTAAAATGTGATTCCATAGATTGTTATTTGCTAAAATTGATATTTGTGTCTATTTAACCGAGTTTTTATCAATTAACCGAAAATAGTGTTGTTCAATTTATTTTCACCCCTGCTTTCCTTTATAAATTTTCAACCAACCCTATCGCTTCTCTACGCCATGTGATCTTCCGAAGACAGAGTAATCGTTACAAATTCTATAGAAAATTGATTTTGTGTTTCAAAAAAAAAAAAGTTATCTTTTTGAAAATTAGTGATGGTTTTATAATTTTTATACAATCAAATCTGCCTTAAAGACACCTCTATATAAGGTCTAGTAAAATTTCACCCCATTGATCTTTATTATTTTTATTTGAACCTATATATGGGATACCTGACAAAAAATCCGTTTGTTTGGTTCCATTTGGTGGTTTTGACAATATATTGTATTATTTTTGTTGATGACTAGAAAGCATTAATTTAATTCCAAACGCAAAATCAAATATTTGCGAGTAAGACCAATATGGTCTTGACGCCACAAATTTCTACTCGCAAAAAAAGTGACACACAGTATATATTGCATTATTTTATTATTTGAAACTATTGTCTTGGATGCTACATTGTTTAATTATTTTATTCTTCACAGATAACGCAAACAAAATATTAAATTTGGAAGTCATGATCAACACAACATGGATTCGGACAGTACTGGTTGAAACATTTGGAACAACAAGACACCATGTGACTGGTTTAGACGACAAGTTAAAAGCTAGAGATTTTATAGCAAAACATTTTAAAAATTTATCATTGACAGTGCAGTATGACGAATTCAAATCAGAGAACTTGAAGGTACTGTTTCAATTTCATATATAATCAAAACAAACATACTAATCCATGTCCGAATAACAATCAAAAAGCAAAGTAAAAACTTTGGAACTGTCAGGTCAGGCCAGACACGTGGACTTCCACCAGGAAAGCGTTGCCAGTTGCTCCGGAAGGATAAGCACCTCCTGTTTAGCTAGTTACACCCACCACGGAACATGGAATTCTGAAACGTCAAATATAGTAGAGACATGGTATATTGCTGCAAAGACTCGACATTTGACAGTAGAAAATTTGAAGTTATCATGTTTGTCACATATCATTAAAATCTCTCGTGGGAGTCAATATTCTGGCATAATTTCCAATATGAATAAGATTTAAAGACTTAGTTGCAACTGTTATTTCAAGCTGACGTAGGTGGATGATATTCAAAATTTAGGTTTTCTAAGGATAGAAAGCCATTGCACTGTATTACATGTATTATGTAAAGTTGAATAATATAGCGACAGCGACGTTCTTCTTGTAAGCTTCAATAAAGTTCTGAATAAAAAACTCGTCAAATTCAAAACAACATATTAAAAAAAATCACACAGAACACATACCGTAAATCTATTTTCTTAATAATGTCCTTCGAGAAGATAAAATCCAAAACCCACGTATTAACCATTAAACACTCGAGATAACGTGTAAAACCCCACTGTCCCCTCGTGTTCTATTTGGTTCTTTGACGATTTGGATATTATTCTTCTGAAATACAAGATGTTGAAAAAGAATTATTAGTAGACATTAGTGTTCTTGCATGTTTAGCGTTTGTTTAAATCAAGAACAAATATACCGAAACCAGAATCTCTAAGTCAAAGCACAGTAAAAACCATGAAACTACTAGTATCCAAATAGGGTTTGATTGATTGATGTTTAACGTGCCACGTCTGCCGTGACACGAGGCATCTGAAGAGCACAGTGACTTTCGTTTCTAGATGCTGAGTGCTTGACGAACGAACAGTCACCAAATCTACATATTTTTTAAGTTTTAGTCAGAAACGGACTGTGTTCGAACCCACGGAAGCGAGTACTCTACCGTAACAAACTAAGAAATGTTAAATATATCCTTTTTATATATCTTTACTGTCCGTTAAACTTTTTAAAACTTTTTCTGATTAATAACGATAATTTTCACTGTTGCATTTTTTGAGCTACCCGGTGTTAATATCATTGGCATTCTTCCTGGAATTCCACAAAATGATTCCACGGATACCGTTTCCATGGTTGGAGCATACTATGATACAAGGAGCAGAACAAAAGGTAACATTTGTGTTTTAATTTTATTTATGAGTAACAATCCTACCACAAACAGTATGTTTTTAATGTTGAAGGTTTAACCTTACATAGTCCCATGTTCCATTCACACAATTTTGATTACACACATGACGGGTGCAGCTACTAAACAGGAGGTGTTTACCCTTCTGGAGCACCCGACCTCTTCATTGGTGGCAGTTCACGTGTCTAACCTGACTTGTCAATTCCAGAGTTTTACTTTGCTTCTGGATTGTGATTCGGACATGGATTAGTATGTTTGTTATGATTATCACATTTAGTCATTTCGTTTCCGATTTTTTTATCTTAACCCATTGAAATAATGTAATGTTTTATTTTAAGCCAAGTTCTCAAAGTCGATCTAGAAAAATATTGACTGTAAATTTGCTCAGTTATAAGACGAAAATATCTTCTTGCTTCAAGGCTTACAACAAAAAAAGTTGCATTTTACAGGCACGTTCAAAGCGTTGACATGTCAATTGATCAAGGCCATCGAGCTTTGAACAAATCGGAACGTAGCAATGAGGTATTATTGTTTATGAAATTTCGAAGCTTAATAATAAAAAAATTAAGAGAAAAATTATGCATCTACTCTTTTTAAAAAAAAAATCATCGCCTTGCATTTATTATACGCCACGTAATTTTGGCAGATATAATGTTTTTAAACTGTTTGCCCGTCAGTCCGTCATGAGCTTTCCGCTAAACGCTATATTGACAGAGCTTTGGAATATGATTTAACCACAATAAGTTGCAGATTTCCTTTTCATCCTCTATGCTGATTTTTGCGAAAATTACTACCTTTATCACGATAATTTTGTTGAAACAATTTGTTTCTTTATTTCATTACACTTGTATTGATTTTGGGTATGCGAGTCGACCACGATAAGTTACAGAACAAACGTACGTTTTGTTTAGCTCTTTTTAGGGAAATTCGGTCTTCGTATTTAATAGCAATACTGCAAGAACAGTTTCCGCACTTCTTTCGTAAATGCTTGCAGAAACTGAACCGATTTTTGGTCTCATGTTTAACACGATAAGTTACACATCAAGTTTACGCTCGTACCGTTTCGTTGATTTTTTACGAAAACTACAGCTCTAGGTACTTGATAATTATTACACTGACATATCAGTTTTCCGCATTTTTTATAAACGCTTTCAACTATTGACCTTCAACACATCAATACATATCTGTAATTTACTACTTCATGTATGCGTTTGGTGTCGCCATCAGTCCTTATAAAAACATAATTAATAATTTGATTTTAATTCATTTATTATTTTATGTAATACCGGTACCTATTACACCAGTGTATCAGTAAACCAACATTTCTCCCAAAGAAATGAAAGTTACATTGTGACGTCATTCTCCAACTTCGAAAACTCGAACACCCCGATAACTCGAAGTCATCATCGAAGTCCAGTGCACTTCGAGTTATCGAAGTTCTACTGTATAAAACAAAATCGGCAAATTCCTTGCAATATGTGTGATTTGTCATTAACTCCTTTGGGTTTTTTTTTGGTACATTAAACGTCTCAAAGACATTTTTAGCAGGATGTCATGACATGAGTTTATTACATTTAAAATGTTACCAAAATTGCTCTATTACAGGAACTGTCAAAGTTAAAGAAATTGTTTGGTGTGGTTTTAAAAGGTATGTTGTTAAAATGAGAACAATTACGGTCGGAAATATCTCCAGCTAACATAGCAACAAAAATCCGAATACAATTAACAATGAATTTAAATTATCATTATTACACGATTGTAACTAATACGCTTATAACGAATACACGGATAGTAATAATCCAAAAAATCAGCATGGCTGTTCTCTATACAGTCTTTTTATAAAAATATAATGAAGTCGCTTTATAACAAAGTTAAAAATAGAGTCCCAAGGGCTTCGTTATAAACGTGTTTTACTGTATATAGAAACATTTAAAATTTGAAGACAGACGCTAAGTATTCTGAACGACCTGTAGTAAAGACAATTTAAGATAAACATGATAAAATCAAACAGCCTACCATTCAAAAAAGACATGTCATATTGCGACCTTAAACTATAAAACGTAAAACGGGCATGAATTTATTGACAACATAATGTCCAATGACGTGTATGATAAGGCTAATAAATGTTTCTCCTCCAGTTCGAACATATTAAAATTTGTTTGTAAATTTACACACTTTGAAATGGATTATAAATATGTTGGTACCGTTTATTTCGTATATATAGGGATGTTGATGTATGTTTGATTTTCCGTAGTATCCAACCTTACTGCCCTAGTAGAAGTATACGACTCTAACCTAATTTCTTGCTTCCAAAGTTTTTACTTTGCTTCTGGATTGTGATTTTGACATGACTTTGTATGTTTGTTTTGAATAATAATGTATATAAATGTATATATAACAAGAAGAACCGTACACAACGGTGAAACATGTTTTACAAATAATAAATTCAGTTATGTTTTAGAAAACATTTACCTTATTTTGAAGTTTTTTGATCTATAAATTTACCGCACACAACGGATAAACTTTATCGACATATTCTTTTCATTAATTATATAAACTGTGCAAAAATTAAACACCGACGTATTTTGTTTATGCGACTTTGCCCAAAATTTTACATTCAAATCACCATTTATTGATTTATTTAAAAATTGCTAAACTTTTCTGATTCCCTTACCAATTCATGTCATTCAAATAGGATGTGATAAAGCCAGTACCATATGTCGTAAATTAAACTATATTGTATTTTTAATCCGAAGATAAATAAATGGATTTTAGGTAATGTGCATAAGCGATAAAATCATTCCATTGCGTTATATACTGTATATATTACGTAGCGACGTATATTATCACTTTTAAAAAATTACCGTTTTTCAATTATGCACGAGATCTTATCAAATATGAGTGTGTCTATTTATTCCTCTCTCTCTCTCTCTCTCTCCGATTGTTTTTATGACAATAGTTAGTATCATGATGATATAAATCCTGACAAAACGTATTTAGCTACAGATAATTACAGATAGCTGTATTACTGTTTTACAGAAAATCACCTTTTTAATAAAAAACAAACACCAATCCATGTCAAAACCTATTCGCTTTATGAAATAATTGTGCCTGGTAAAGTGGTCAACATATTTTTCATCATCATATATTTTCAGGTTGTAAGAAACAATTATGGAAAATGCTTCGATTCGTAGCAATTGGTGCCATGCTCGCTTTGATGATAAGTGTCTTATTTTTCATCAAAACCTCAGAAGGTTAATCAAATAAATCATACCACTCAATGTCAGAATCCAAATCTTTAAAACTAGCAAATGGACTAAATACGTGGACTCTCAGAGAGTTCAGTAGATTTATAGTGTTTAACGTCCAGTCAAGAATATTTAACTTATATCGAGACGTCAAAAGCTATGGGCTAGGGTGCAGAAATTTTGCCTGTATGTTCCGCTGATGACATATACAGCATGATTTTTTATCGTGCCAAGCCCATCGTGACACTGGACCTAGTTTATTTTAAGTTCCCATCCGAAAGAGCCATGCCTTTCATTTCGTAATGCCGAGTGTTTGGAGAAAGAACAGTCACTACCCAACTTTCTAGATTTGTTTCAGACCCGACCAGGGTTCGAACATACGACCTACCACTTCCGGAGCGAGCACTTTACCAACTGAGTTTCCGCAGTGGCTAGGACTCTCAATGAAATCGAATAAAAATCTTTACCTAGAATATTATTTGTTATATCGACAATCATAAATACATGTTAGCATGATAATCATGTAAAATTATTGCTATAATGATTGTGTTTGATTTCAGATCCCAGCACACGTATCTTTTTTCGAATAGGGATAGAAACGTCAGTTTAGGTTGAAATGCCTACCGATATTGTAACTAAAGCGTAGAAACTACTAGAACAAATTTGTAATCAAAGATATTGACAAAGCTTTTGATGTTGTTTCGGGAACTTTGCTTCAACTAACTCATGTTCAATTACTCGTAGATAAAATAACGGAAAATATTCAAAAAAGAACTATGTAATGGGAAAGAGACTCGATAACCTGGATTAGTTTAAGCTGAAAATCGTTAGAACATGAGTGAAAATGTGGTTCTCGTGATTGACTTACTATTTATTAGAATAAAATTGATACGCATTTCTTTTTCACTTTTTTGCAGATTTCTTTAAACGCACCATCAGCTGTATCAAAAAGTTCTGCAGAAACAACAAGGCATATCAGCATTTGTGTTCAGTTTATTATAACATCAAAAACAAACATTCCATTGTATGTCCAAATACATGTAACAATCCCAAAAATGGCAAATTAATTCAAACAGGTGAATTTCCACCAGAATTGTGCTACTCTAGAGCTGCATGCACTAGCACACTTTCATCAACCTTGTACCACCAACACAAGTTACTCTATCACAAATCTTCACGTAAGGCATTAAAATTGAAAAGCAATGTTCATAGCATTCACCTGAGTTGCTTATTTTCCCGAGTGTTATTGCTCTTTGAGCATAAGTACAATCACAAAAAAGCCTACTATCGGGGACCCTAATTCACCAAATTTGCATGATCTTATTCAATGATATCATTTATACCAAAAAAAATCAATATTCGCCATTCAAACATATCGCTGATTTTATGTAAAAGATATGAAAATCGTCGAAGCCACTTGAACTTTTTATATTCTACAGACAAAAAAAACGCTTCAGGAGGGAGTTTTTCACTGATATAAATTTTTTCAGAAATGAGCCACCTGTCTTCTCATTTAGCGTCGTTAAACCTTAAAGCAAAGTATTTGAGCAAAGAAGCTGAGAATGGTAAGATTTATATTAAACGGTGTAGCGAAAGGAAGCTTGTATTGTGTATTGAAATTATTTTCTATATACGTTATAGCTTTATTTTTTATCTGTGTCTAATTGTATACATATGCAAGGAAATAACTAACTCTTCCAGAGTATTAAATAATAAAGGATTTATTAAAACTAGAAAACAAGACAGGAAATTACGTATTCAGAAAACAGAACTTATAATGCAGGTTAAGTATATTGGTGGTAAACATTAAACGAGTATACTCAATTAGATATCATAGATTTTTCCAATCTAATTATAAATTTGATAAGCATTCTAGCAACAGCTAAGATCTAAAATAAATGGACTATCTTTATTGTAGATAACTGTATTAATTTGCTAAAGAAAAACTGTAAGTTACTTTTGTTATATTATTAAGTATGTTATCATTTAATGTTATTACAATGTTTTGATTTAATAATATGATTTAGTACATGTTCATTTGTTGAATAATTATTGGATAACTGCAAAAATACTATTTTGTATAGAAATCATCTGTCCTTGACAATGCATAGCAGAGGGGCTTTATTCAGTATAGTCTTTGGCGCGAGGGACTATACTTTATTACCTCAGATGTGTGAAAACACATTGATGTTGAGATATATTATTTATTTATTTATTTATTTATTTATTTATTTATTTATTTATTTATTTATTTACAGAAATTAATTAATTTATTACAGTCGAAAATCAATGTTGAATAAATTTTATAGTTAATTTGAAAATAATTAAAACAAAGACATGTGATGTACTAAATCTATTATGACCCTCTTCCTCGTTAACATTTCTCCTATGGTGTTGTCTGGAAAGGTATAGTGACTTCGCCTATCGGTTCGGGCACTATTAATAGATTAATAGTTTATCATAGGTGAGTGTGCAAGATCTCTTCTACACAACCGTATGATGTCATTAATCGCTTTATGTTATTTAATTTAGTGTAAACAATATTTTATATAGTAAATTGTTATACAATAACATATATATGTATATGGATTCGGAAACAATGGTTAAGTGCCATTATACTAATCCGTCTCCAAAAATAATTAATTACAAAAAGTTAGACCGACAATAAATAATAATCAATATAATTAATAATGTAAATGATATGCATGTTATTTAATTTGTTAGCATCAAACTAAATGTAATATAAGGGAACGTTTAGGTGTTTTGGCAATTTGTTACAATACACTTCTTAGCCTTCGTCCATAAATACCACCTTTACACAGCTTTATTGATATACAAAGTCAAAACGAGGCTCATACTGTATAATGCAGTATGGAATGACCCAACTGATCCATGATCTGATGATGTGTTTATCCTGAGGGGGGGGGAGACAAAATTTTAAAGCGTTCCAATTGTAAGTCATTCTAAGCTGGTGTTAAACCATGTTATTTCTCTTAGGCCAAGGATAAACAAGATAATAAGATTATTATTATTACATGTTTGACCTCTTTGGTATATATCGGCTTCTGTTAATTTTTAAATTCTATTTCAACAAGTGAAATTTCACTAGGGAAGTGAGGTCGGATAATTCGGAAGTGTAAGTGCTTCCGGTTATTTAGCTACACTCGCCACGTATATAATTTGATTTTGCTTTTTTATTTAAAATTATGCCACATTACAATGGTTAATTAATTTAGTAAGTCTGTGCTATTTTAGTGACAGGATTCTGCTGTGTTAACTGGTTTGATTTCAAAGAAGGTTGCTTTAAAATTAGCTCTGAAAGAAGAAATTGGTTTGATTCTGAGGTATTGTAATTAAGCATACATTTCGATAGTGCCTAATTTTAAAAGTTACTTTTACAATTCTAGATAATTTTATAGTATGCCTAGTCTAAATTAATTTTGCGTTACCAGTTTAGCCAAAGGTTATGATGAGCAATGATAGTTAACGCATTCCCACATTGTTTGATAAAACCGTTCATTTAAATACATATTTTATCTACAATAAATTGTTGTTCGAAGCTTCTGTTAGCTAAACTAGAAGGCTATTCTTAAATTTGTTTTTTCTGTTTTAGGCAATGTTTCTGAAAAACCATGAACGCTAAGTTGCGTAAATCTCTTTAAAATGTCACATTTGGTTGTTAATGAAAACAAATATGGCTGTCATAACTATGATCGATGCGTCAATGAAAAGTTTTAAATGACGTTGCAACTATTCTTTATAATACTCACGTGATAATGATTTGAAAATCTTTCATAGAAAAATACACATTACTAAGTTTTAATGTATTGCAATAAATTTTTCTTCAAAAGAAACTGTTAGCTTACGTTTTCCATTGGTCAGTGACAAACAACCATTTACGCAAATGAGAGTTGTCTCCCTTATAATGCATAGAAGTCTCTGTCTTAAAATCCTATTGCTTAAGAGAAGCACCACCAATTTGGTTAAAAGGCTGTCTTCCAGTACTATGTCTGGCTCTATAAGGACCACAATACCCTCTCTCTGTGTCTCTCTCTCTCTCATGACAGAAAATGTCCATTATCACAACATATATGGCATAGATTTTAATTATTGATATGATAATATTCCATAAACATACATATTAGCCAACTATACACTTTAATGGTTATCATTTTTATTTATTTATAAAATGTGCCTACATTCTGACTACAAAATCAGGTGACCAGACACACATTGATATAATAAAAGTATTTTTGTGGATATTGGGAATACATGGTGTACATTTTAATATTTAGCTTGCTTGCATGCCTTTCATTGAGTTCTAGTTTGAAATAAAAAGGAATTTTGGTACATTTGCCCTGTTTAGGCATCAATATTGGTACATTTAAAATATTGATAGTTATCATTTATATTTTATAATATGTGCCTAGTTGACTATAAAATCAGATGGATTCTTAACAGAAAACGAGATACTATTTGCTATTATAAATATTTTTGTGAATATTGGAATATTTGAACATTTTAATTTTTTGCTTGCATTGGATTTTTTAATTTTGAAATTAAAACAATTGGTGTGTATGTGTGTTTTGGGCTGTCTGTGAACTAGCGTGTTGTTATTCTATTTTATGTAACATACACTGTGTTTTTAACACAATAATTTGGAAAACTAAATGCATTGTATACAAAACATCCATTAATATTTGCAGAAAAAATGCAAACTCGAGCAATTATCACTAGCTAGCTATTGGGTAATGTTTCAGATATTGATGCAGAAAGAAATATTTATAATTTTGATTGTGAATTTTAAAACCCCCATCATGAAACAATCAATCTAAACTCGAAAATATTTTAATTCATTCACAATATTTCTCACATCAGAATCAGTTACTGGATTTGCACATTGATTTATATGACATTTTGAATTTAGCCTCAAATTCTAAAATCATTCTGAAAATGTAAACATGTTCAGGGAGTGATGACATTCAGACAAAACTAAGAACTTTAGATTTATAACAACTTTGCCATGAGGGCTGTCACCTTCATCTATATATATTATTCAATAATCAAGGCAGTGGAAATTATATAAATTAAACATATGGAGTAGATGTTATAACATCAATTACTTCACCATATTGAATTATGAAATGGAATTACTCTTTCCAAAAATAATTGGCACTAAATTGAATGTAGATGGATTGATTTGAGGCTAAAAGTATGGCGGCAAGAGATAGTTGTGTGTTTCACCTGAGAATAGAGATTGGGTATTTGAACAGTTTGAAGACCATCAAATGTGTCCTTTTTCAGCAACGTCATAAATCATGCACCATAGATAACCGTGGTATGAATTTATAACATTTTTGAAATTTGATAAACTTGATTTTTATCATTGAAATATGCAATAGACTATCATATAGTGAAAACAGCTCACCAACAAATCACATAGCTATATACAGGTAAACAAAACCAGTATATATACAGTATATATAACAATAAGTAAAAGTGAACTTTGAACTTTGAACCGATTAAGACTATACATAATTTTTGTTATTATTGTGAGTGAAGCAATTGCAAATGCACATGTAACATTATTTGAAGGAATTGGTAAGACTAATGAGATGTCAATTATACCTGATACAGATCACCCACCCACCCAAATGCAACATATACAGCCAATTTAAATCCCATGGCTGCTGCACAAATGGATGTGACTTATTATATGAAGGACATAATATGTAGACTTAATGCTATAGATATGAAAGTAAGCAAACTAGATATGATAGAAAACGAGCTACAAAGTGTATCAACAAGAGTAAGTGCAGTAGAAAAGTCGATCGGGATGGTAAACCTAAATCATTCACAAATAGACAGAAAACTTCAGCAATTTGACAAGCAGCACAATGACTCAACAAGTAAAATTAAAGCTGCTGATAATGAGATAAAAACGCTCAAAGTACAATGAAGAAGTTGCAGATGGACAACAAAGAAATGCACAATTTAAAGACAAGTATGGTCGACCTCCAGGAAGAGAATACTGAACTCAGAAACAGAATAGTTAATATGCAGTCAAGGTCAATGCGAGATAATTTGATATTCAGCGGAGTAAGAGAAAACCAGGATCAATATACAGGTTACGAAGATACAGAAGCTGAAGTTAAGAAACTTATAAAAGATCAGATAGGTATAGAAGAGGAGATCGAGTTTGAGAGGGTGCATCGATTTGGAAGAAGAATAAGAGGTAAACCAAGACAGATAGTGGCAAAGTTCAGTAGATTTAAACAAAGAGAAAAGGTGAGAAAAAGCTCACGACATCTAGCTGGCACTGGCATAGGCATCAGTGAACAATTCCCTCCAGAAATTGAAAGGAGAAGAAAAGAACTCTATCCAGTGCTAAGACAGGCTAAGGACTGGCATAATAAAGCGGTACTAGTCGCCGATAGGTTATACATAAACGACAAATTATATGTAGATCCTGAACTCAAGGATGACGCATCAGGAGAAGTTGCAAATGTTGAGGACAGATTTACAATTTCATTTGTCCCGGATAACAGGAGGCTAAAGAGGAACAGGTTCTCATCGTCAGACAGTGAAAGACTACGCGCAAGATCACAAGACAGTGAAAAAGACAATACAAAACAAGATACGAAACGTAAGCGACTCGGGTCGAATGAAGACAAAACAAGAGATACAAGGGAAACCGAACTTACAGAGCTGAATATGGAGGAGACTAGTACAAGTGGAGACGCGAACAGAGAACAGAGAGAAGACACAGAACAGATAGAAGATACGGGACGGAACACGGACTAGGAACACGCCGGAGGTGGTCTTAAAATCAACAATGACACTGTTAACAAATGTAACTCTAATACCAGTATATGTCTCGAAAGTTTAAAGCTTTGCGGTTTAAACGTTTGCGGATTAAGATCTAAGCTTACAGCACCAGACTTGTATGAATTTATATGTGATTATGACTTGATTTTTATTTCAGAAACTAAGTTACTTGATACAGATGATTTAAATATCAATAATTATCACCTTTTTGCAAGGTGTAACCCTACTAGACGTGGAGGTATAGGTATATTAGTTAAGGAGTCGATTTGTAAGAACTTTGAATTGATTGATTCTAAATGCAAACTAGTGTTATGGTTAAAAGGTCATAAATTGTTTAATGGTAAAGATATAATTTTTGGAGTAGTATATGTACCACCTATTGAATCCGCTTATTCTGATATTGATAGTTTTACTGAACTTGAAAATGAAATACTAAGAATGTCCCAAATAACTCCACTCGTGCTTATTAGGAGACTTTAATGCTCGCACTAATAAACTGACTGACTTTGTCCATATTGATGATACTGTAATGGAAATTTTTGATAATGACGATGATGATATTAGATTTCACCTGAATGGTCCCAAAATATTAGAGAACCTTGGCGTTTGCCTAGACAGACCTCAAGTGACATTTGGACACGACAAATAGATATGGCTATAAGCTCATAACCTGTGTAAGGGTTGTAACTTGTTTATTGTGAACGGTAGGGTTGGACAGGATAAAAACATAGGGAGGTTTACATCGAAAGGTGTTAGTCTGATCGATTACGCAATCTGCTCCCCTGAACTTTTTAAATAATAGATGATTTTGCAGTACTTGAGTTGAATAAGATGTACTCAGATATACACTGTCCAATTTCGTTAAGGTTAAAATGTTCTATAACAGAAAGTGTTGTAAATAATACAGAATGTGTCACAACTCCTATAAAATGGTGTTCAGATAAATCTGAAGTTTTTGTAAATAATGTTTTTGATGAGGATATTGTAGATATTGTAAATGATTTTCAGTTAATTAATAATACAACAGACAAAAAATTATTTGTAAATAATGTTGTTCAGAAAATATGTAATGTGTTTACTAATTCTGCTAGGGCATCGTTTGGGTTTAAAAGAAATTATCGCAAGAGAAAGAAAAATTTACCTTGGTTTGGGAATGAGTGTACTCAGAAGAGAAAACAATATTTTAAAGCTAAAAAATATTTTGTAAATGTTAAAACTGAAAATGCTAAGAAAAATATGAATGTAGCCTGTAAATCTTACAAAAGAACACTGTCTAAACATTATGGTATTTATAAAAGAAATTTAGAACTTAAATTAAAAAGTATACGTACCACTAATCCAAAGGATTATTGGAAGGTTTTAAATAGAAATGTTAATAAAAAGCAAAATGAAAAGATTGATTTGGGGGAATTTTATGAATATTTTAAAAGTTTAAATTCTTTTGAAAATGATGACTCTCGCAGAGACGAGCTAGATATGGATGAAATGTGTGTGTTGACAATGCAGATATGGTGAAATTACAGAAAAAGAGATTATTGACAATGTCAAAAAGTTAAAAAATGGTAAATCTTCTGGTACTGATGGTGTGTTAAATGAATATATAAAGTCTACTCTCAGTAAGATGTTACCTGTATATTTACTTTTGTTTAATTTTATATTAGATACCGGTATAATCCCGGAGGAATGGGTAATAGGCTCTATCAAGCCAATTTATAAGAATAAGGGAGATCCAAAAAGTCCTGATAATTATAGAGGCATTACGATTTTAAGCTGTTTTGGAAAATTGTTTACTTCTATTATAAACAACCGCCTGAAAAATAACGTAGAAAATGAAAATATACTTACAAGGGCACAAGCGGGTTTTCGCCAGTCTTACTCAACTGTTGATAATATTTTGTGTTATATGGGATTATTGAAACTTTATTTGCCTCTAGGAAGAAACTCTTTTGTGTTTTTGTAGATTTTAAAAAAGCTTTCGATAAGGTATAGAGAAATGGATTATGGTTTAAGTTAAGGAAAAATAATATTAATGGAAAATGTTTTAATATAATCAAAAATATGTATGATATGATAAAATCTTGTGTTGTTGAAGGTAACAAAATGTCACAGTATTTTTCTTGTGAAATTGTTGTTAGACAAGGGGAAAATCTCTCCCCTTTCTTATTTTCAATATTTATTAATGATTTAGAAGACTTCTTATTGTCAAAAGGGTGTAAAGGTCTTGAGAGTATTTCTCAAATAGGTAATGAATATCTTGATATATTTCTAAAAATTTTGATACTTCTTTATGCTGATGATACAGTCATTTTTGCCGAGAGTGCCAGTGAATTGCAACATGCTGTTAATGTTTTTATTGAGTATTGTAAATTTTGGAAGTTAGAAGTTAATATTTCAAAGACTAAAGTTATGCTATTTTGTAGAAGAAAACCAAAGATTTTGCCTAAAATAATGTTTGATAAAGTTTTATTAGACTATACTGATATTTATTGTTATCTTGGTATTTTATTTAGCTCAAACAACAATATTATAAAGCTAGGAAAAGATTATAATCAAGCAAATAAGGCACTATATGGAGTTTATAAAAAAATTAATAATTTACAATTATCGATCGAATGTCAGTTAGGATTATTCGATCACTTAGTTTTACCAATTACGTTATATGGTTGTGAAGTATGGGGGTTTGAGAATATAGAACTTTTTGAAACGCTTCACCTTAAATTTTGTAAAAGAATTTTAAACATGAAAAAGACTACGCCAAATTATATGGTTTATGGCGAGCTAGGTAGACATCAAATTTATATACATATTTTCAAAAGAATGTTGTCTTTTTGGTATCAATTGATTTTTTGTGAAGATAAATTGTCAAATTATATTTATAGAACACTTTTGTTTATGAATAATAACGGTAAAAATATAGCATGGATATCTGAAATCAAAAAATTGTTAAACAATACTGGGTTTAGTAATATTTGGAATTGTCAAGCGTTGAATATAAACAAAAATTGGTTGTGTAAAGCTATTGAACTTAAACTTAAAGATCAATTTTTACAAACATGGTATTCCCAAATTCAAAATTCAAGCAAGGCTGTTATTTATAGATTATATAAAGTAGATTTTGGCTTAGAGAAATATTTAGAAATTTTACGTTTGAATTTAAGACAAATTTTTGCTAGATTTCGCACATGTAATCATTTTCTTCCAATTGAAAAGGGAAGATGGGCAAATGTTGAAAGAGCTACAGAACATGTAATCTATGTAATTTAAACAGAATTGGTGATGAGTATCATTTTTTATTGGAATGTAGCTTTTTTGAAAATTATAGAAAAAAATATATAAAAAAAAATATTATATCAGACCAAATATTCAAAAATTACAAATGTTAATGACTAGTACAAATAAAGTTGAACTGTTAAATTTATGCAAATTTCTAAAAGAGGGTTTAAAATATTATACTTAAATATCAATTTTATTTCTTTTTTCCTGTTTATAACATGTATCTATTGATATCTATCATACTTAGAAATTATTGTAAATCGTTTTAATATATATTTTGTTGTAATATAATTTTGTTATATGTGTACCGCCATTGTATATAGATATATATTGTATAGTTTAACCTCTAATACCACCTCCGTGGTACAGAGTGTAATAAAGAATCTTGAATCTTGAATCTTGACTTTCTTGCAATAATGTATGACTACCCATGTACAGTACTTTTCCAGCCCTTTTTGGGATTTTCAATATAAATAAATGGGGAAATGATTTCGTTCACGATCTCTGTCGTAAACATTAACAATTACCGGCACATTATTATTAAATCAAATTCAGGTTACATAAGGCCTCGTAAAATTTATCAATAACACACACTGAAGCTTATGGAACAACTACAAACTATCAAATACTCCTTTGAATAGCATAAATAATCTCTATATACATTATTTTATCAATCATTAATTTGGTGGCTCATGTGTGCGGTAAAGGCCCTATTGGTCATCTTGTTAGGATTATTTTTGTTGTGTATTTGGGGAAATAAATTCATAAGTGACAATTTTTATCTTTTTGGGGAAATAAATTCATAAGTGAAAATTTTTCTCTATGTAATGTTGTTTGCGACGGGGATAAATTGTCATTACTTTAGATTTCGATAAAGTAAAGACTTATGTTTTTTCAAATAATTAAGTTTTGTAGAGGATTGATAGTCATCGTTAATTAATTTTTTCTAAATATCAATTATATTGTGGACTATGATGTGTTTATTTAGATCGGGTGTCGTCAACATGGACATATGTTTAATGAATTCACTGAAAAAAATTCGAGATTTTTAACATCAATTGCGATTCCCACACAAGAAAGTAAGTAAAATACAGGCTATTTCATGTCTAAATGTTTGTATATACTGGAAAATAGTTGTATTGATTCATTGAATGGAATTTTATGTCCAAGTCAAATAAATTTTACTTATATTGACACATATCTAATTCTCTGAACAGAGTTTCTGGTTATTTTGTCAAGCATCATACAGATACCAAACAAAAGTATGATGGAGATATCATCAACAAAATGTTGGAGATGTTTATAGACAATGTATCTGTTGTGTTTGGCAATATTATTTTCCAACATCATTGCTTTGTGATTTGTTTCTTTATTCTTATGAAGAAAAATTTATGCAGAACATTGTTAAATCTGGAGAAAAGTATGTCGACATTTTGCATCATGTGGATTCCAAACACAAATATACTGACGATATCATAAAAAAATGTTGGAGTTTTTGATAGTCAACATATTTTTGTCTTTGATAATATAATTTGCAACAAACAACCGGTATACCATTTGGTACAAACTGTGCACCATTGATTGATGATGTGTTTCTTAATTCTTATTAAGCAGAATTTATACAGTACCTTGTTAATTCAGGTAGGACTGTCATCAAATCATATAATTTTACACATACGTATATAGATGACAGTCTGTCTCTTAACAATACTAAATTTGGAGACTTTTTGATTGCTATCTATCCTAGCCTGCTTGAAATAAGAGATAAGACTGATTCTTCAAGTTCTGTTTCATATTTAATCTTTTAGCTCAAAAACGACGCCCACAAAAGGTTACAATTGGAACTGTTCGATAAATGTGATGACTTCAATTTTTCTATTGTCAACTTTCTTTTTCTATGCATAGACCTGCTTCTCCTGCTGATAGTGCATTTGTTCCCCAATTGATATGCTTTGGTAGAGCTTGTTCTCACTATGGGAGCTCTATATAACAAAGCAAGCTCCTTACAAATGAATTGTTGACCCAGGGATATTGCATTCCTATGGTTATCAGGGCCATCAAAAATGTTGTCCGTCATCACAGTATTGTTGATAAGTTTGATGCTTCTTTGTCTAGTTTTATCCTGGATGTAGTACCATGTTCAGGATGTTCTAGCTTAACAGTAGGTGCTTACTCTTTTGGAGCACCCGGTCTCACTCCCTGATAGAAGTTCACGTATTTAACCTAACTTGTCAGTTTCTTTGCTTTTGGATTGTTATACGGTCTCACTTTCCTGGTGATAGTTTGAACGTGTATAACCTTATTTGCCAGCTTCTTAGTTTTTTCTTTGCTTTCGGAATGTGGTTAAAACATGTATTTTTATGTTTATTTTTATCCTGTCAGATCATATAACTATGTTATGGCACCTAAATAATCTTTTTTCCTGGTTACGAGCGTTTTTATGAATAAATGTTGAAATCGTAGGTTTTTACATGAATTTACACAATTCTTTTTATTTTTATTTTTATTGTGTCAAAAGTGAGTAATTAAAAACCAGTATAGTAAAACTCCACTTGATGGGTTTGTGTAAAAAGTATATATTTTTCTAAAGGGCAAAGATGGTCTGTTTTTGTATATTCAAGAGTTAAGACAACGTGACACGGTCCTAAAGCTTCTTTTATGATTTGTTTTGAACATTCATTCCTCTATTCAAATATATTTTATCAGGTTTCTCATTCTGGATTGGAAATTATACCCTTACTCATGATACTTATAGAAAATGTAGGTATGTAGTTGTTCAACGTATCAATGGGATGCAGGTGATTGATAAAGACGATTGCATTCATTACAGAGGCTCAATATGTCAGATAGAGTAAGTATATAAAATACCGATTAAACGATAAATCGACATCTGTTGTCGAATATTAACACTTTGAACGTTACTTTATAGTGCTAGAGTGCCAAGTTCATAATAATTATACCCCTGTAACGGTTGTTCTTCCCAATATCTAGTCCGCTCGATATTTTCCGTGTATATGAATGGATTTATTATCAAATTTGGCACATGAGACCATGTGTCGCATACCCAATTAATGTACATAAAGGTTAGGAGGTCAATGTTGGTGGGTGGGGGTAGTTGGCTCTAAAAATAAAATTTTAGTTCTGTACTGCTAGATATTGCGCGTGTATCATGAAAATATACCCAATAGTTTAATTTTTTTTTTTTTTTTTTTTTTTTTTTTTTTTTTTGTATTCCGCCTTATGTGTTGTCTAGTCCTGGGCAAGGTGGACCCACCGTGCACCCCCCAGGATCCTCCGACACTACTTTTTTCTGGTACCCTAGGGTGTCTAGTAATGGAATCAGGATGTTTCTTAGAAATAAGTAAACAAGTTGGGATGCTCTTAATGAAAAACTTCAATATCTAAGAGTACCTGAAAGTTTTCAGTAAATTTCTCTATTAGGGGTAGGGAAACGTTTTTATCTTTGTCTTCAATATTATTATGCAGATGCAGAATGTGGTACTATTATAAAGGAACATATTCGGCTTTAATAAAAGACAAAGTTGGTTGATATAGCTGCTTCTATGTCGTCACCATGACGTCATAAACACAAGTTTTGAGAAAACGCTATAAAATCGTGTCAATTTATCCTTTATAAAATTATTTCTGTACAGCATAATAAAACATATTAAGACAAAGTATGTTTTCCATTTACTTAATGAATTGTAGTTATAAATGATCATATATTCTCATCTTCGATAAAAGACACCACTCTATCAGAAAAAAATATATTAAAGATAGCCATTTAAAAAAATGATTCAAACGGAGTAGGGGAACGTTTTTATCTTTGTTGTCAATGATATTATGTGGATATAGATCATATTTGGTATCATTCTAAAGGTAAGCTTTAGCTTTTATTAATCAAAACTTGATTGGTGTAGCTATTACTGTGACGTTTCTATGACGTCATAAACTCAATTCTTTAAAAAAACGCTATAGAATCATTTGAAATTAAACTATATGAATTAATTTCTGTACCACCCAATAAAACACATTGGGACACTGAATGCTTTTCATTTACTTCATAAATTGTTGTTATAGATGATCATAATTCTCATTTTAAAAGAAAGACGCCATCCCAACTTATTCCTGGAAAACAGCCCGATTCCATTACTAGATACTAAGGTACCAGAAAAAAGTGGTTTCGGAGGATTCTGGGGGGGGTGCACGGTGGGTCCACCTAGCCCACGAACTAGTCCTTTCGCTGCTTCAGACACTTCATGTGCGTAGTAATTCTTTAATACCATGATTCAATTTTTTACTAAACTAAAATCATTGATAGGCGATGTGCATATCATTTTGTCGAGTTGTTCATCTCTTTTTCCTAGGAGATTTGCACCTTTGAACAAAATTGTCACTTGTACAAAGTTTATGTTGTTATTAATGATATCGTGAAATATATACATTTGCAAAAGCTTTTATCTATTAATCAGATTTCTGTTCAAAAGGTGTTCTAATGAGGTTTTGCGCCTCATCCCGATTCTGTCATTGAAATTATTGCATGTGGTTCAGAGATGGTGGAGGTGATATGTGTATCAGGAAAAATCCAATCTTTTTTGCAAGCCCACAGGCAAACTTTCTCACTCTGCTCTGACTGTGGAATTTGATACAAGTAGGTAAGAGTGGCTCTGACTGTAACACTTTCTTAAAAAAATAAAACCCACAATGCACATATTAGGGATTCTAAAGTTTTGTGCCACAATAAAAAAATCTAGTGTTTTAAGGTCACTACTACTACAAACTTGTAACATTGTTGCATTTATTAATTTTATGACCACTTTCACGAGCTTAAAATCTGTCAATAGTAGTGACTGAATATTCCCTAATTTAGAAACGAAAGACACGGGTCCTTCATAAGAGACCTTAATAAACGATATCCCATGTCATGGCAGGTGAAACATACTAAAGAACCCTCCCTGCATATTGTCCTGTAGATGTAAAAAATTTTGCCACTTCACGAGATGGTTTTCGATATATAACAATTTATCAAAAGCATTGCTGAATCTCTTTATTTTATTTTTTATCATTTTAAGGTTTGAAAGACAAAGAAATTTTGTTACAGATTCTCTTTGCCCCTTTGCATGGTTTCAAATATCAACTACCTGTTACCTACTAGTGACGAAAACCTTCCGGTCGTTTAAAGGTATGAAATATGGGAGAAAGGCTGAAATTTGTGAAATCTATTTTTTAAGATGTTGAAATAATATATGAAGGACCCAAATATATTTTACCAAATTTATAATTTACTTATTACGAAACAATATATTTGTAAACTGCTGACTTCATTGTATAAAGTTCTCATAATGGGAACAAGATAGCTCTACCAGAACAATTGCTGCATAAAAAAGTCATTACATTTGTCATGCAACCGCAAATGTAGCCATTGTGGACGTAATAATTAAGATATAAATAATGACTCGAAAGAATATATTTGCAAACTGCTGACTTCGTTGTATAAAGTCCTCATAATAGGAACATATCGTGGTGAAACCTTCATTTTTTGATTGAGGGAATCTGAATATCGGGGAAAACGTCTACTTTCGACAAGAGATCTAGCAAAAGTTCTTGCATTAGGATCACACCAAGTGCGAATCTAACCTAAATGTTGAGAAAGCATAGCGGTATAACGTCACATATTGATGAACTGATTACTTTTTCAACTTCTATAAAACATAAAGCTGTCAATAAAAAATATATTAAGTCAACAGAAATTACCAATTTAAAGTAAAAAACAAACATACTTATCCAGGCCCGAATCAAAATTCAGAAGCAAAGTAAAAACTTTGAAACTGACAAGTCAGGATAGACACGTCTACCAGGCAAGTGAAGCCGGGTGCTACGAAATTGTAAGCACCTGCCATGCGTGTAATCAAAATTCTGTGAAAGGAACATGGAACTATCGGACATTAAATATATCCAGGGCATATTTCTTTGTAGGAACGATGTTCTATGTATGGGAATAACACATATCTCCTTACTGTAAATAGCAAAGAGCTGAATGATCGCTTTCAACCAATATTGAGAAATATCAAAGGTAAATGTGTCATATTTCTTTAATTACCGTTCCAATAAGGGTGAATGATTAAAGTATTTACATGTGTCATATTTCCTTAATAACCGTTTTAATTGGGGATCTATGATTAAGGTACTTACATGTGTCATATTTCCTTAATAACCGTTCCAATTGCGGCTAATGATTAAGGTATTTACATGTGTCATATTTCCTTAATTACCGTTCCAATTGGGGTCAATGATTACGGTACTTACATGTGTCATATTTCCTTTATTACCGTTCCAATAGGGGTCAATGATTACGTTACTTACATGTGTCATATTTCCTTTATTACCGTTCCAATAGGGTCAATGATTAAGGTATTTACATGTGTCATATTTCCTTTATAACCGTTCCAATAGGGGTCAATGATAAAGGTATTTACATGTGTCATATTTCATTCATAGCCGTTTCAATTGGGTCTATGAATTATGACGCACAAGAAAGGCTACATTTGAAACTTTATGACAAACGTGATGACTTCAATTTTTCTATTGTCAACTTTCCTTTTTTATGCAGCAATATACCTGCTTCTCCTGCTTATGGTGTATTTGTTTCCCAGTTAATACGCTATGGTAGAGCTTGTTCCTACTACGGGGACTTTGTACAACGAAGTAGGCTGCTTGCAAATAAATTGTTGACTCAGGGATATTGCAAGCCTAGGCTTATCAAGGCCCTCAAAAAGTTTTATGGCCGTCATCACAGTATTGTTGATAAGTTTGATGTCTCTGTGTCCAGGATTGCCTTGGATATATTTGACGTCTCATAGTTCCATGTTCCTTTCACACAATTTTGATTACACACGTGACGGGTGTAGCTAGCTAAACAGGAGGTGCTTACCCTTCCGGAGCACCCGGCCTCACTTCCCTGGTGGAAGTTCACGTGTCTAACCTAACTTGTCAGTTCCAAAGTTTTTACTTTGCTTCTGGATTGTGATTCGGAAATGGATAAGTATGTTTGTTTTTGATTAAGGTATTTATATTTGTCATATTTCCTTAATTATCGTTCCAATAGGGGTCAATGATTAAGGTATTTACATGTGTCATATTTCCTTAATTACCGTTCCAATTGTGGCCAATGATTAAGGTATTTACATGTGTCATATTTCCTTAATTACCGTTCCAAATGGGGTCAATGATAAAGGTATTTACATGTGTCATATTTCGTTAAATACCGTTCCAATTGGGTAAATAATTAAGGTATGTACATGTGTCATATTTTCTTAATAACCCTTCAAATTGGGGTCAATGAATAAGGTATTTACATGTGTCATATTTCCTTAATTACCGTGCCAATAGGGGTCAATGATTAAGGTTTTTACATGTGTCATATTTCGTTAACAACCATTCCAATTGGGTAAATAATTAAGGCATTTACATTTATTATATTTTCTAAATTACCGTTCCAATAGTAGTCAATGATTAAGGTATTGACATGTGTCCTATTTCCTTAATAACCGTTCCAATAGGGGTCAATAGTTAAGGTATTGACATGTGTCGTATTTTTTTAATTACCGTTCCAATTGCGGTCAATGCTTAAGGTATTTAAATTTTTACAAATTTCATTCATAGCTGTTTCAATTGGGTCAATGATTAAGACATTTACATTTGTCATATTTCCTTACTAACTGTTGCGCAATTGGGTCAATGATTTAAGCATTTACATGTGTCATATTTCCTTAATAACCGTTCCAATTGCGGACAATGATTAATATTTACATGTGTCATATTTCCATCATAGCCGTTCAAATTACGTCAATGATTAAGGTATTGACATGTGTCATATTTCCTTAATTATCGTTCCAATAGGGGTCAATGATTAAGGTATTTACATGTGTCATATTTCCTTAATTACCGTTCCAATAGGGGTCAATGATTAAGGCATTTACATTTGTCATATTTCCTTTATAACCGTTTAAATAGGGGTCTATGATTAAGGTATTTACATGTGTCATATTTCCTTTAATACCGTTCCAATAGGGGTCAATGATTAAGGTATTTTCATGTGTCATATTACCTTAATTATTGTTCCAGTTGGGGCCAATAATTAAGGTATTTATGTGTGTCATATTTTCTTAATTACCGTTTACATAGGGGTCAACGATTAAGGTATTTACATGTGTCATATTTTCTTAATATTTGTGCCAATAGGGGTCAATGATAAAGGTATTTACATGTGTCATATTTCCTTAATAACCGTTCCAATTGGGGTCAATGATTACGGTACTTACATGTGTCATATTTCCTTTATTACCGTTCCAATAGGGGTCAATAATTAAGGTATTTACATGTGTCATATTTCCTTAATTACCGTTCCAATAGGGGTCAATGATTAAGGCATTTACATTTGTCATATTTCCTTAATAACCGTTTCAATAGGGGTCTATGATTAAGGTATTTACATATGTCATCTTCCTTAATAACCGTTCCAATTGCGGCCAATGATTAATATTTACATGTGTCATATTTCCATCATAGCCGTTCAAATTTGGTCAATGATAAAAGTATTTACATGTGTCATATTTCCTTAATAACCGTTCCAATAGGGGTCAATGATTAAGGTATTTACATGTGTCATATTTTCCTAATAACCGTTCCAATGGGGTCAATGATTAAGGTATTGACATGTGTCATATTTCCTTAATAACCGTTCCAATAGGGGTCAATAATTAAGGTATTTACATGTGTCATATTTCTTTAATTACCGTTCCAATAGGGGTCAATGATTAAGGCATTTACATTTGTCATATTTTCTTAATAACCGTTTCAAAAGGGGTCAATGAGTAAGGCATTTACATTTGTCATAATTCCTTAATAACCGTTTCAATTGGGGTCTATGATTAAGGTTCTTACATGTGTCATATTTCCTTTTATACCGTTCCAATTGGGTAAATGATTAAGGTATTTACATATGTCATTTTCCTTACATGTGTCATATTTCAATCATAGCCGTTCAAATTAGGTCAATGATTAAGGTTTTGACATGTGTCATATTTCCTTAATTATCGTTCCAATAGGGGTCAATGAATAAGGTATTTACATGTGTCATATTTTCTTAATTATCGTTCCAATAGGGGTCAATGATTAAGGTATTGACATGTGTCATATTTCCTTAATAACCGTTCCAATAGGGGTCAATGATTAAGGTATTGACATGTGTCATTTTTCCTAAATAACCGTTCCAATAGGGGTCAATGATTAAGGTATTGACATGTGTCATATTTCCTTAATAACCGTTCCAATAGGGGTCAATGATTAAGGTATTTACATGTGTCATTTTTCCTAAATAACCGTTCCAATAGGGGTCAATGATTAAGGTATTGACATGTGTCATTTTTCTTTAATAACCGTTCCAATAGGGGTAAATGATTAAGGTATTTACATGTGTCATATTTCCTTAATAACCGTTCTAATAGGGGTCAATGATTAAGGTACTTACATGTGTCATATTTCCTTAATAACTGTTCCAATTGGGTCAATAATTAAGGTATTGACATGTGTCATATTTCCTTAATTACCGTTCCAATAGGGGTCAATGATTAAGGTATTGACATGTGTCATATTTCCTTAATAACTGCTGCAATTGGGTCAATGATTAAGGCATTTACATGTGTCATATATCCTTATTTACCGTTCCAATTGGGGCCAATGATTAAGGTATTTATGTGTGTCATATTTTCTTAATTACAGTTTCTATTGGGGTTAATGATTAAGGAATTTACATTGTTATTTTTTTGCTATTTGTAAGATATTGCTAAGCATAAACCAAAAACTAGGGCCAAGATTGCATGTAGATAATAACTAGAACTATCTCTTGAGAGCCAAATACTCTCGCCTCCAACATTTAATATTTTTCAACGACCTTAACTTTTCCGATATGACTTTGAGTACAAGATCTCGTGCTAGTACTAGGTACTAGGTACAAACAAGTAAGATAAAGATATGGAATATGATTTTGTTATCTACGGAAATAGATTCATTGTCTCAAACACAGTCACTCCAACAAATGTTTAAAACAATTTGCCATTTAAGTCCAACATTTTATTAGGTGAGTTTCTTGTTTTTTTTTTAAATTGATATCGAATAAAGTAACCTTATAATAATTATAATAATAATTATAATTATTATTGTAATTATTATAATGTGCTACTTTTAAATTTTTATCATCATCATCGTCATCATCATCATCATCATCATCATCATTTATTTAATTCCATTACAATAGTGATTCTAT
Organism: Anadara kagoshimensis; assembly: GCA_021292105.1. Lineage (NCBI taxonomy): Eukaryota > Metazoa > Mollusca > Bivalvia > Arcoida > Arcidae > Anadara > Anadara kagoshimensis. Next base: position 32,809,187 of record CM037873.1, on the reverse strand, counting down.
GATAATTCAAAACATATATTACATTATAAAACTAACTAAGCAAAGCAATATTAACGTAGATAACATATATACAGATGATATTACATAATATTTTACATAGTAAGTAATTATAGTTTTAAATGTGCCATGGTCTCCGGTCTATGCTAGGATAACGCGAGATCGGTGGGTCTGGTAACATAGTCTTACATAGCGCAAGAACCCATAATAAAAAAAAAATCAAAAGTAGCACATGACATTATTATTATCATTATTTTTATTATAGATGTACCGTGAATCTGGATTATTATTATTATTATTATAGGCCCTGCTGCTATCTGGATTGGTTTGAGTTATTGGCAGGGCGCTTGGCGGTGGGATAAAACAGGAGAACCTGCTAATTATACTAATTGGGAAGAAATCAGCCAGATCGTGATGGTCGTTGTGCGTTATATTTAAGGTACATTGATCAGTACAAATGGAGAACGATAGGGGATTATGTATTTCCTATTAATTATCTTTGGTTTCATTGCGAAAGAGAACTGCATTATTTTTATAATTAGCCGATTTTTTTACTTTATTGCGAAAGAGAACTGCATTATTTCTATAATAAGCCTATTTTTGACTTTATTGCGAAAGATAACTGTATAATTTCTATAATAAGCCTATTTGTGACTTTATTGTGAAAGATAACTGCATTTTTTCTATGATTAGCCTTATTTTACTTTATTGTGAAAGAGAACTGCATGATTTCTATAATTAGCCGATTTTTACATGATTGTGAAAGAGAACTGCATTATTTCTATAATTAGCCTATTTTTTACTTTATTGTGAAAGAGAACTGCATTATTTCTATTATTATCCTATTTTTTATTTACTTTATTGCGAAAGAGAACTGTATTATTTCTATAATTAGCCTATTTTTACTTGATTGTGAAAGAGAACTGTATTATTTCTATAATTAGCCTATTTTTACTTGATTGTGAAAGAGAACTGCATTCTTTGTATAATTAGCCTATATTTGACTTCATTGCGAAAGAGAACTGTATTATTTCTAAAATAAGCATATTTTTACTTTATTGTGAAAGAGAACTGTATTATTTCTATAATTAGCCTATTTTTACTTGATTGTGAAAGAGAACTGCATTATTTGTATAATTAGCCTATATTTGACTTCATTGCGAAAGAGAACTGCATTATTTCTATAATTAGCATATTTTTTTCTTTATTGTGAAAGAGAACTGCATTAATTTTAAAATAAGCATATTTTTACTTTATTGTGAAAGAGAACTGCACTATTTCTATAATTAGCCTGTATTTGACTTCATTGCGAAAGAGAACTGCATTATTTGTATAATTGGCTTATTTTTTTTCTTTATTGTGAAAGAGAACTGCATTATTTCTAAATAAGCATATTTTACTTTATTGTGAAAGAGAACTGCATTATTTCTATAATTAGCCTATATTTGACTTTATTGCGAAAGAGAACTGCATTATTTCTATAATTAGCCTATTTTTTTTCTTTATTGTTAAAGAGAACTGTGCATTATTTCTAAAATAAGCATATTTTTACTTTATTGTGAAAAAGAACTGCATTATTTCTATAATTAGCCTATATTTGACTTCATTGCGAAAGAGAACTGCATTATTTCTATAATTAGCCTATTTTTTTCTTTATTGTGAAAGAGAACTGCATTATTTCTATAATTAGCCTATTTTTTACTTTATTGTGAAAGAGAACTGCATTATTTCTATAATTAGTCTATATTTTTCTTTATTGTGAAAGAGAACTGCATTGTTTTTATAATTAGCCTATTTTTAACTTTATTGTGAAAGAGAACTGCATTATTTCTGTAATGAGCCTATATTTGACTTCATTGCAAAAGAGAACTGCATTATTTTCATAATTTGCTTATTTTTGTATATCTAATGTAATCAGATAACTGCAATCAGAAATTGTATTTTCCATTAAAGGAGATTAGCGTCTTTCTGAGGCATCTGTCTTACAAAAAGGATGGACAGCTTTTATTACACCATTATCAGTTTTTATCGATTGTGAACTTCAATATATAATATTCACTTAGGTCATTTCAGTTTTTTTCCCTGTTAGATGTCCACCCTATCTTCAAAAACCTGTCTATTAGTTAAAAACACGACAGGAAAACAACAAACGAAATAGATAGAATTTGGCATTTAATAGCAGTTCAAAAATGATAATATAGCATTATCATATGTAACAAAGTATAAACCTTGACCTGGTGGAAACCAAATTGTAATTTGAAAAAGAAGAACATAACAAAAATAAAACCTTTCACTGGTTCGTTAAAATTTGTTTTGTTTTTAGATGTTCGAAATCCTAAAAACCTTCCCAATAGCAGAAATTTAACAAAGAAAAACTTGCATGGTCTTATAGTAATGCTAAAGTATGTTTCCTTGCAACACTTCCATGGTAGATGCTGTGTTGTGCTTTTTTTTACTTCTTAAACAATTTTATATCTGTGTAGTAAAAACATTGTGTAATAAAAGTTGATATTACATGACAAAGTGTTTACCTTTTCTTTGACTGATCAAATTCAAAACTACATGTTGCGAATTCAATGAAAAATTTCTCAAAAAGTCCAAAAAATTGTTGTCAGCCGAGTTAAACATTGCAAATAGAAATTGAAAGTTGGCCGACCACTTTTCAGCCAAAATAGAAGAGGGACTTTTCAGAAACTCTGACGTAATAGTTATCCAAAAATCAAAAGATTGTACACGCTGTCGTCTTAGACACAAATTGTCAATACACAAAATATAATGGTGGACAGCGCTGATGGAATATACAGCAGGATTCTCTAGCGTGCCACTCCTAACGGGAACTCATTTATTTGAAGTTCCTATCCAGAGAACTGTCACTTTCATTTCGTATTGCAAAGTTCTTGGCGAAAGAACAGTCACTACCCGTTTTCAAGTCTTAGGTCAGACCTGGTCGGAGTTCGAACCCACGACCTCCCATTTACGAAGCGACGGTTATAGTAGTTATTAACGACTTGACGGTCCCGAGAGACATTCCTCAGAAAGGGGTAGTGGTTGGTGAACGGTAAGAATGTGGGTTTCGGTCCATAGAGCATTGTACCAACTGAGCTACCGCAGTGATACATTGTCAGGTGGTGTAAACAGCATTGTAAAAGTAAAGATGGTCGTTATTCAAAATAATTCTTTGGACAGTACGGTATTCATGTATTATACAAAAAAGGCAATTTGAAAAGGATCGTATATTATCCGCATAATGACTGTTTACTTGGCTACAATGATGATGCAGGCTGCTCGCAAATATAAAATTCTTGACGAAGGGGTATTGCAAGCTCATGCATATGAAAGACTTTTATGGACATCATCACGGTATTATTTACCGATACAGATACAGAGATAATTTCATATGATTTGGTTCAGAGCTTAAAAACTGAAAAACACAAAAAAACTCAAAAACATACACATATTACAATATAATTTTATTTACAAATAGCATTAAAAAGCTCATAACAATGTTTCATTCAATACATATTACATAGACATATGAACATGTATACGCAGAAATACACATGTTTTAGCTAGCTACATCCACCATATGTGTAATCAAAATCAAGGAAAAAGGAACATGAAACTATGGGACGTAAAATATATATCCAAGTTAATTTTGGACACAAAGCCATCATTAATAGCTAGTCAAATGTGTGCATTTAATATTGTATGTAAGTTTTCAGTATTCGCAATTCAATCAGTGTTCAATGTCTTTACTTGGTTCTAATAAGTAAAACAGCAAGTTATCTTTTTTTCATTTGTTCGGAATTCTATATATTTTTAGTTCGTAACAGCACTTCCAGAGGAATTAACGGATGACCAAAAACCCAAAAAGTGGTAAATAAACCTGAACATGAAAACGAAACAGAGATTATACTGTAGCTCTTATGATAAAAACAAACAAACTTATCCATATCCGAATCGCTATCCTGTAAAAACTTTAAAACTGACATGTCAGGTTATACACATGAACTTTCATAAGGGAAGTGAGGTCGCGTGCTCCGGAAGGGAAGCACCTACAACCGCAATGTGTGTAATCAAAATTGTGCGAAAGGAACGTGGAACTATGGGACTTTAAATATACCCAAAGCAATCCTGGACAAAGAGACATCAAACTTAATACTGTTTAATTAGCTACACCCGTCGCTTATGTAATCAAAATTGTGTGAAAGGAACATATGGTTTTTGTTTAAAAACTTACAGTGATTTGCCGAAAAAAGATACCAAAGAAAAGACATTGACGTCGATATAGTTGATTACTACTAAACCTGTTTAATTTTGTAGCACACGACGGCCGTTTCGGAATACAAATCCTCATCAGTTGTGCTAAGACCTTAATATTATTGTAGAATTCGAAATAAATTGATAAAATGTTGAAAAGAGATAAAATAGAAGGACCAATTTTTAAATAATAAATTCACCTACCGCAGTACTGAGAAGGATAAAGGATACCTTAGATATTTTATATGGAATTTTCCAATTTACAAAGGAGATGATTTTGATTACAATGTTTATCTGACAATATATATATATATATATATATATGTTGTATGAACTATTGCCTCCTGGGTTAAATAGTCTTTTATTCAGTGATTTCATTTAAAGCGTTTTTTAACTCAAAATTGCAAATTATCACCGTTTAGATCCTTTTCCACGGATTGCGTACTCCTTTGAGAGAAGAGTGTCGCCTAGTCATCCAACTCAAAATACAGATAAAAATGGCGATCTTTCTTTCAAGAATCCCAAATTGAAATTATTCTTCCAATTTGGCCTTGTAACTCAATTACGACGACAAGAAACGGTCATAGAACGGTTTGAGGGCTTTGATCATCTTGAGCTTGTAATGTCGCTGTTAACAATTTACTCTCACGCCATGGCTTGTTCCCGCAGTTAGTGGAAACTAGCTCTAACATAGGATGTTAAATTGAAACAAATACAAGATAATCAGGCAGAAAAAGCAGCTGTACTGCTGCATAGAAAGTCAAGTTTCCAATAGAAAATTTGAAGTCATCACTTTTGTCAATAAGCGTGACACGCAATCATTCTTTGGTGCCATAGAAAAGTCGTTTTCATTAGAAAATGAAAAGTCTTCACTTTTGTCAATAAGCGTCACACGCAGTCTTTCTTGGGTGTCATTAAGGTAACAACCCAATTTGAAGCTAAACATTTAGTTTATGGTATCTTCAGAGTATTTTTGTTTGGAGTCCGTAGGGTGCTTGACAAATTAATGAGAATCCCTCTTCAGCATTGGTGATGTCTATCTTGGCTTACCGTTTAAGTAAAAGATTCATTTTAGACGTCCCTTCAATTAAAATCTTAAGATCTTTATTAATGTATGGTTGATTTGCGACTCCATGTTGTTGTTTCATTCCTTTTCTTTGAAAAAGAAAAAAAGTGACGCAAAATGCTACTATGATTCCATAATAGAGAAAGGAGTATGTATGTCGAGTCAAGTGCGTCTTTTTCTGAAAATGTATTTTATGAAACGAAACAACTGTATTTAACGGATGAAATAATATAACTGTTCTTTAAATTTTACCTTTTCAATTGAGACCTTCAAGGATTTAATTTGATTGTCAGTTTTCCACGTATGCGGCGATTTTAATAACATCACATACATTACTGTTCATTACACAGTAATTGCGACACCATATTATGGAAAGTTTTCAAAGAAATAATTAAATTTGAAGATCACATTGCTCACTTAATACTATAGATTACTTTTTTATCGCGTAATTTCGCGGGGACTCTCAGTCGCAAATTTAAATATCTTGCGAAAATTCCCAGAATCGCGAAAATTATTAAGTCAAATTATTTCAATTAAAACTGGTATAATATGTAATTCATATTAGATGCAATAAAGTAAATCGTAAATTTCGCCATAACTTGCAAGGTTCACTTGAAATTTCCCTTTAAACACTGACTGACGAGGCTGAAGTAAAATTCCTTTCAACCGTTTACAATGATTATGGAAAATTAAGAAGCGATCAACAAATCAAGGCAAGAGCACCACTATGTGTAGCATAAAAACTTGCGGGCTCACGAAGTGATCAAATTATCTAAACATTACGATACCATACCATTTTAAAGGCATCAGACTCATTTGTACGGAATTTTAACGTTCGATAACTTCTTATTTCATTTGACAGCATCCGTACTTATAATTATAAACTTAATGCATTGTCCATGAAATAAATACTTTTTGATATTTTTAGGGAGTTATACCAAAGTTTTCAGATCAAATATCAGAAGCACGGGTAATATTTTATAATTATTTTACATATCAAAATATCAAAATAACAAAATCAGATTATCACTACGGCATTCCAGTTGGTAGACTGATAGCTTCGTATGCGGGAAGATGTTGGTTCGAACCCAGACCGGGTCTGACACACTTTAAAATAGTGCCTGTTCTTTGGCAATGCATGTAGAAATGTGGTTCTTTGAAATATACCTTAAAACTTTAAAATTTAATGCCCCGTGTCACGGCAGGCGTAACAAGTTTGAGAACCCTACTTGCACATTGCCCTGAGCGCACTATAAGAGACAAAACTGTCTGCCACTTCTCCTTTAGCTGGTGGCATCTCGATATAAGTAAAATATTATTGACTGCCTGGACGTTAAACCCCATTTAATCAATCAATCAATAATTGTTTTCGTAATCAATGATAGCATGTTTTATTATTTCACAAAATTAAAAAAATGTTAAGTGGTATAGAAACATTTTATAGTCATAATTTAAAATTTGCTTTTTATATTGGTACTATCTGTTAAATTCAGTATTCAGGATATACAGACAAAACAAATGTGAAGCCAACACATTCGACAAAAATATGGAAAACAAATTGCCTTTAACAGTTGATTTTGACATCTGGTTCAAAAGTATTTGTGACACTTTTGTTTTACAATAATTTCAGTTGATAATTTTGTATTGTAGAAAAGTGTTAAAGTTGATACTGTAGACGTGAAAGCAGCCAAGGTAGCCATAGAGGCAAAGGTAATGATTGTCATCAGTTATTTTGTAAGGAAAGATCCTAATGAGTTTAGACTTTGTCTCTTTAAACATAAGCCAGCTCCGCCTAATACATCTACACATTTTATTGACTGTTACCAAAATATTCAGTTCCAATTGTTTTCTGCTATTTACTCACTAAGAGAATTTTTAACAACGAAACCGACTGCATAAAAATATTGACTCGGGAATAATTCTTTTATTTTTGGGACTATGCTTCTTGAGGCCCTTACATACTTTCTTGACCGTCATCACAATACTCTTGATAAGTATATCTAACAACAAATATTGAACAAACAGACTTACCCAAGTTGCTCCAATTACAATACAGAAGCATATAAACTCTTTGAAACTGACAAAAAGGTTTAACACGTGAACGTCCACCGGAAAAGTGAGAGCAGGAACTTCGGAAGGGTAAGGAGCTCCCGTTTAGCTAGCTACATCCGTCACGTGTGTATAATCAACATTAAGTGAAATGAACATATAAAGGTCAAACCTGGACACAGGGACAAAAAAACTTATCAACGATACTGTGATGACGGCCATAAAACGTTTTAAGTCTTTTTAATATATTGGATATATTTGACATCTCATGGTTCCATGTTTCATTCATTTTATTTTACACATGGCTAGTGTTGGGAACAGGCAAGTTACATGAAGTGTTTACTCTTCACACCACACGACCTAACATCCCTGATGGGAGTTCAATCTTTTTGCTTAATTTACCAATTTAATAAAGGCAAATGGTTCAAATTTTGTCTCTGTAGTACACAAACTTATACAAACTATTGTTCATCCATTAGCTACTGAATTGTCATTATGAGTGTTGATGTTATCTTGTTAGCTGCTTTCTGACAAATGAATGTTGCATTTTTTTTAAGTAACTAATACCCTTTTTTATTTGCAAATTGCATATATATTTGACTTTATATTGTTTTGTGTTCCTTGTTCTTTTGATGCCGTACTGTTTTATGATTTTATTCTAAGCGTGACGTTTACTGCTCCGGACCACCCAATCTCACTTTCCTAGTGAAATATGACTTGTTATACTCAATATGCCAGCTTTAAAAGCTATTACGTTGGGATTATTATTTAGAGATAGATTGGTATTTATATATATTGTAATTTTAGTTTCATGAAACCGAGGAAGGGTCGACCACAGTCTCCGAAGAAGCTTTAGAAGAAGGTTAAGGAGTTAAGACGAATAGTGCCGTAAGTGTAATTTTTAAAATTAGACGTTTATGATGGGCAATCTATAACACCACAATGCTCTCTTAGTGAACGTTACTAAAAAGATTCTTCTGTTATGTATTTTCGTCAATATTTGATCAATTGCATCCTAATTTTAAGAATTCAAGGGTAAATATTTACAATTATGATGTTTTGGTGCTCCTTGCAAATAAATTGTCGAGTCAGGGATATTGCAAGCTTAGTCTTACCATAGTCTTATCAAGGCTCTTAAAACATTTTATGGCCGTCATCACAGTATTACGTTTGATGTCTCTTTGTCCAGGATTGCTTTGGGTATATTTAAAGTCCCATAGGTCCACGTTCCTTTCGCACAATTTTGATTACACACTTTGCGGTTGTAGGTGCTTCCCTTCCGGAGCACTCAACCTCACTTCCCTGGTGGAAATTCACGTGTCTAACCTGACTTGTCAGTTCAAATATTTTTACTTTGCTTCTTGGTTGTGATTAGGGCATTGATTAGTATGTTTGTTTCTAAATAAACTAATTTAAAGAGTAAATGTAATTATGGAAATATAAAAACCATTGTTTTAATGATGTAACTGATTTGTTGTCATGGATATACGCTTGCCGTCATTGATTGGATGTTTCAACATTTAGACATGAATGTTTTACACTACAGTATTTTAAAGTTATTATAGGATTTTAAAAAATTTAAAAAATGCGAAATGTAATTGTAACCATTGAATGGTATAATGCTCGTTATTCAGTTTGCTTTGCATGGCAATATCATGATTTGACTTTTACCACCCGTTTTGAAGGTCATTTAGAGATAGTGTCAAAACTGACAATTCCATAACTATATCATATTTCAGAACGATAGGAAGATTTTCTTGCTGAATTTCCTTCTTATCTTTAGTAGTCAAAAATATTTTAATCTCAATATCGTAACGGAGTATCGCTAGAATCAGATTAAGTTCACATCTGCATATTAAGTTACCTTTGGGTTTTTTCAACAACTTGAAAAAGTTTTGGTTTCATAATTTTGATTCAGGCACTACTTATGAGGAATTATATTCGTAAACGGCCGTCTAGTGCTGAAAAATTAAAACTTGTAGAATATGCAATTTACATAAATGATGAGTAAGGACCAAATATTTAATAATAAACTTTCATATTCTGAATATGAGTTATGTGTCTAGTAGGGTTCCATTTTTATTAATACTAACAAGTACATTTCATAGCACGTGGCTACAAAACTTCAAATTGTATCGCTATAAGTGAAAATAAAATAAATTGCATCTGCCTTTAAGTTTGAATTTTTATGAAAACCACGATTTAGTAAACTGAAGACAAAGCGATAAAAGTGAATTAGTTCCACTATTAACATTACTTTCTTATTTATATAAAATACTATTCTTTATAGTCTTTACAGTTACTCAGGTTGTAAAATACAGGACCAATCATATATGGTACAATGTGTCTTACAATTACCTAGGACTTCAAGTGGTTTACTATGTGAATAGTCCAAATGTAATACAAAATAAACTTATATTCTTTAAATCGGATCAAATTGGCTCATTTCTCACGTTAATCGTCTTAGAAATGTTTAATCGAGCTTATTTATGAACTGTATAACTACACCCTATAGCATCTGCTGAATATGACCGGAATCGAGTTTTCTTTCTCCGGATTTTACTTGTACTAGTAATCTAACCAAGTCTTATTCTATCAGCAAACAAGGTCATTTTGGTTCGTTTTCCGGGTCACCCAGCTCCTTTCTTACATTGTGGTTCAATACCTTTCTCAATATTCCGAGTATACAGTTAGACACAAAATTGAGGTTTCCTTTATTAAATCTACTAAAATATTAAATGTGATAGCTAGCGGATGACAGGAAGTGCTAAATCAAATATCAAAAAGAAGAAACTCATTACAGCAAATAAGTGATTAAGGTAGATTAACCCCTTAACCCCCGCTATTTTTTGTGGCTTTTTACAAAACCAGTACCTGATTTTCAACGCAATTTTTCGGGCATTTAGACTAAAAGTTGTAAATACCAACCCATATATATTTAGTATCCCTATATACTATACTTCACTTATAGGTGCATAAAATCTAAATATCAGTTACCATGGCAACGTAACCATCGATTTTACCAAGAAAATGAGTAATATTTTGCACATTTTTGCATTTGTTTCAATAAATCGCTCATATCCTAATTTTGACACATTAGAAAAATATTTATTTGAGTCCATATTAAATTTAAATATTACGCAAGGATGCTATATAAAAATTATATCCAAATTTTCATGTTTTCCCCAAAAATAAAGCAGCAAATTTTGCGTATTTTCAACCAAATACTGAAAACAAACACTATATATATATATGTGCTAAATTTATATTTGAACAACCAAATAGATCGCAGTTTCGACTCCATTTTTTAAAATTATCGATGGAGATACATGTAATAGAAGGTAAAACCATAAATATATTTTTACCTTATTATACTAAATAAGAATAAAAAATATTTTCGACAAATATCGGTTACCATGGCAACAGAAACCGGATACCCTTAAAAACCACAAAAAGCGGGAATTTCTGTTAAAAACTTAAAACATTTCGCCTATTTATATATACCAGCAAATGAAAAATATGAATTTTGATAAATAAAATCAGTTTCAATCATCTAATAGCAATTTATACGACGTGTAGTCTTCAAATTGTTAAAATATGACAAATTTCACTTAAAATAGGCATGCTTAATTCTCAACAAAAACATCCATATTCTGTTAGTTTCAATGTTGATCTAGAATGTACATGTAGGGTTCTGACTTTCCACAATTTAAAACGGAATGGTCAGCAATATATTTTGTAAACACGTATATGATGATTTTCACTTTATTTAAATTTTGTCATAAATTTAATCAAATATCCGTTACCATGGCAACGGAAACTTCGAAAATCCGAGAAGTAGTATAAATTTGCTATCCTCACATTTTTTAGATGGCAGAATATAGGTTCTGTCGAATTTGATTAGTATTAATGATATTTATAATAAGAGGGAACTGGTTTTTAGGTTGGTTGTGGTGGGTGGTGGGTGGGTTGGTTGGTTGGTATAGTAGTATATTTCATTTATATCGGGATAAAGATGAAGCGGCAGAATTGTTTATCATCGTAGTGCACACAGTGCAATCTGCTAGGTTCCTTACCATGACATGATCATCGTTTCACCACCCCTCCGAAAACCTGTAGTTTGTATGCCAAGTTCTTGAGTAAAATAAAGTCACTCTTTTATTCCCATGTCGTGGTCAGACCCAGTCGGTGTTCGGACCCAAACTCCCAATATACAACACTAGTACTCTACCGACTAAGCTACAGTATATGTGAAAAATTGAGTGTAAAACGTGTACTTTTGTAATATTCAAACATAAAATGCGCACATAAAAATAACAGAAATATGAAAGATTTAATGAACACAGAATACATGAAACACTTTGCTACAGCTGGTTTTGTCCGATTTCTTAATTGGGAAAAAGTTTAGATCGCTATTTGAAAATTCTATTGGAATGTCATTCTACTAGTAATTAAAATTACCGAATGCTTGACGAAATAACGGTTATGTAGCAGCCTATTTTCAGACTAATGAGTTGAGTTGAGTAATGGTGTTTAACATCCGAGTCAAGAATTTTTCACTTATATCGAGACCTCGCCAGCTATAGACAAAGGTACAGAAATTTTGCCTGTGCGTTGCGCTGAAGGCATTGTACAGCAGGGTTCTTTAGCGTGTCAAGCCCACCGTGACACGGGACCTCGTTTATTTTAAGTTCCCATCCAAAAGAACCGTAATGGTAAGTGCTTGGCCAAAAAAAACAGTCACTACCATCTTTCAAGTCTTGGGTCAGACCCCACGAACCCACGACCTCTCACTTACGGAGCAAGCACTCTACCAACTGAGCTACCACAGTGGTTAAATTTTAGACTAGGTCGGGTAATAGAGAATAAGTGAACACTATATACCATTTGTATTTGACGACAAATTGAAGGTGCATTAGGAGCACAAGTGACATAATGATCTTTCAAAAGAGAATCATCTATCGCGCCTGACTTATACAGCACATTGCAAGTCGTCACCCAAGGTTTGAATTGCAACTGAGACAGATCCTAGTTTGCCAGGTCGCTGGCCATAATCGGCTGCTTGTGACAACACTTTTTTCTCCAGTAGCCCTGATAATATAAGAATCAAGACTGAAATATATGTCGAAAAATACCCGTTACAGTTTCAAAGGGAACTTTGAAAATATTTGAAAAGTAGTTGATTTCATCGGGACTGGAGATCACTGGAAAAAACACAGGACAGATCCAATACTGACAATGTTTTTTTGTATGATTTTCAATAATTAATTGATAGTTAATAAGAGTGGACGGCCGATACCATCAAGCCATAGTACAAGGCACCACCATCTAGCCTTACAAATTCTATCAAGCTATAAAACTTAATGACTACAGGGAATGTTCATTCTTCTAACGCACCACCAGGGAATAGAACTATAGAACACTTTATCAACAAACAACCGTGGTCTTTAAAATTCGGGCATTTCAGGTGTTAATCCTTGTTCCTCAGTACACGACAGTAGACAGTATTCAGTCAGCTGAACAATATTTCATGTATATTGTCATCAATATAAGACAGAAACACCACTGAGAAACGTATTTGCATTGCATACGTTCAAAATATAGGTGATCTTTGTAACAGATTGTCAATACACACTTCTATACTACTGGTTGGAAATCATTGTTTTACTCATTTGTGTCATATTGTCTCGCTTATATCGATGCATCACCTGCTATATATCTCTACTTTCAAAGCATTTATGGATTTTTTTCCTTAGTCAGGAATAAGACTTCATTATTTGTGTCCCAATCTAAAGGATAGAGCTATTTCGAAAATTCTAGCTCTGCACTTTTACTTACCGTAGCAGCATGAGAGAGAGAGAGAGAGATATTATATCAAGGTGGTTATTTCTTTCTGGTATGGTGGAGAAAACCGAAGCCCTGGAAACCACTTTGTGAACTGACGAACTTTCTCATGCAGTTCTGTGTGAGTGCAGTTCTATTCAAGGTACTGGGACTTCCACATGAAGTGGAAGGAACAATTTAATAAGCTTCAATCTTCCAAGAAGGATTTTAAAAATACATATTACAATACTGGATATATTGTGGAATTTTAAAAGCATATTTTTTTTACTGTATTGACAGTAAAAAGCGTACCATCATCATCATGAATAAGTGTAATACAATGCAATCTTTGCAAAAAATCAAAACAAATCTGATGCATACGGTCTTTGTAACTGAATTTCTTTAGAAACCAATCATTTTTTGTATTTTTTTTTTATATTTTGAATAATTAAATATTATCTTTATTATTTTTATTTCTCCGTCAGCTTTAGTAGGAGTTATTGATCAGTAACTTATTTTGTTTTGAACTGAATCGTTTGTAGAATTGTACCTCACAGATACTAGTATTGTTTTTTGAACTGTAAATACAATGTATTGCACTTTACGTATATTTCTCGACTTCTGCTTATAAAAAAAGTGTGCCGAGACCAGCAATCATTTCGCAGTCTATATTTATCTAGAATATTTACATTATACTTACACTCATGATGAATACAAAAATATATAAATATAAATTTAAAATATAGCTGATACAAATATAAAATAAAACCCGATGCAAGCCCGCGCCGTGCCCCTATATTTTTAGATTTTATAAAAAAAAAGTGTGCCGAGACCAGCAATCATTTCGCAGTCTATATTTATCTAGAATATTTACATTATACTTACACTCATGATGAATACAAAAATATATAAATATAAATTTAAAATATAGCTGATACAAATATAAAAAAAACCCGATGCAAGCCCGCGCCGTGCCCCTATATTTTTAGATACACTGTACGGACGTAGTAGAAGACAGTTCTTAGACGCGACAAAGTTTGTGCGCAGGACGTGTAGAGTACATGTATAAATCTATGCCCAGAGTTCAATGATAAAAGTTTTTAAAAAATAGATATGTAGCATATTTTAATACAAATCTTCCAAACTCACTCAATATTTCTGTATATGCTTACAGATGCACAATGAACCACAAAAACTAGCAATGACCCATGACGTTTACTTCTTTGCTGTTTACACAGACCTGCATGTCGATGCAAAACGTGATGAATAATGAACTGACAAGATCTTTTTTAGTCAACCATGTATAATGAATATAAATTCTTAGATGCATCAACTTTAATATCCAATATTTGATTGTGAAAATAAAAAAAGTTTTCGAAATTGAAAAATTGATTTTGAAAAGACCCCGTAAACATCGATACAAAAAAATCGATCGAGTTGCACCTTGTAGATGTTTAGATGTAAAAATTGGTTGAAAATTTTACATCGAATGCACCTGTTGAAGATTTCGAATCGTTAAATTGATATCATGTCTAGAATATAAGTATTTTATATGTGTAAAAACCGGAGAAAAAAAGCTTTCTAACGGCATAGATTTTTGAATTATATAGTGACTGTTGTAGAATTTTAAATGCTTCAAACTCGACAGTGTGTAAAAATAAAAAAGAATACACGTTTTTCCCGGATGAAGTAAAAACGTCAAAGTGAAACGTTATGAACACAAAAAGTTGTAATTGTTCAGTGTGATAAATTTTATACTATTTATTTCTTTATAACTGATTTCTTTACATAAAACAAACAACCTTTTCCTGCTTTTCATAAAACTCTGATTTTAACGAAATTAATAAACTATTTCAAAAGTTTGAACGAGTTACTTTTTCTCTAGAAAAAAACGGAGGAAAAACAACTCAAAATTTTAATCACGTAAAAAATGATACCGTTCCACAAATTTCAAATAAAAAATTCGAACTGAAATATTTTTTCTATCAAAAAACCTGAAGAACATTATTTGTAGGTAATGTTCTGTAGTTTCCTATGATACCAAGTTTATGTCGATCCGTCAATATTTACGTTTTTACATCAAAATATGTACAACACACTGCCTGAAAATCCTGTTGGCGCTCTATGGCGCTTACGGGGGTTAAGGGGTTAATGTAATTTGATCGAGTCTCCTTTGATTGCTGGCCAGGCTTTAAGCAGTCAACTTTTAATTATTGAATACTTGCAAAAATATGAAAAACAATATTAGCAATACTGTATTTACTAAATTATTTTTCTTTTACAGTTTTGTTTCATAGAGACAGTTGACGATACTGTTCGTCTGGACAATGAAGAGATAAATCAAATGGTTCTTGCAGCCAAAATTGGTAATTTTAGTCGTGTATTTTCGATTCTTGACAGAAAACCTTACATTGTCAATTGTATTCCCGAAGAAAGAGCTTGGTCAGCTCTCCATCAGGCAATACATTTTGGCAGTTTTGAAGCTCTTGTCAGGCTTGTGCATGATTATGGGGCAGACGTTTCCGTCTGCACCAAAGTAGATAGAGCCGCATCAGCTGATCCTGGAACAGATGCCTTATCACTCTCATTTATACAGAAAAAAGAACATATATAATTTTCTGCTAATGCACACACTTATTCAATTAACGGCTGAGAAGAAGCAAGGTATTTCTTACTTCACATTGCATCAAAATGGAAACGTCTATCCATTTCACAAGTACCCCTTATATAAAATAGCGCTTGCCCCTTACAAGGACTTGTTTATGAAATCAAAATCTACATTAGATGCGAAGAAACAAATTATTCACATTGTTGAGGATGTTTTTACTAATATTGATGCCTCCTGGAAGGATGCTAGGATAAAAGTTCGTAATACACTATATTGATTAGACAGGGGTCGTTCAAAATACCTTTTAGGCGCATCCTCCAAAGAACAATTTTTTGAGAGGATAATTCGCCTCCACACGGATCAAACTTTATATCATTTCGTAACTTCAGCCCTTATTCGTCAATCGCACACGCCATATAAGCCCTTAGCAGCAGACTTAGCAGTAGGTCCATTTGCCCTGATACTAAGTACCATTTCGCTCGATTGGGATAGGTTGGAACCGTTCAATGGATACACTTATCGTGGTGTAGATGGTGACGTCACTGATAAATACAAAAGAAACATTTTTGTTTTTGCATTTCGTGTCTTCAAGTCAAAGCAGACGTGTTGCTGAATGTTTTGCTAGAGAAGAGGAAGAGGCAATATTAGGAACAATATTTATATTTGAAAATTCGACACCGACAAAATGGCAACCAAGAACCATACACGAGTTTTCAATGTTACCCGATGAACAGGAATGCTTATTTCCTTAAGGAGCGGAGTTTCGAGTGGAATCCGTAAATAAAGAATCCCACGAAATTCAACTGAAGCTGTTGGATCCTTCAAAATATTTTTTTTAAGTTTTAAGAGACCCTTATTCAAGGTCATAATTTGCATATCTTAGATGATGTTTTCATAATCACCATTCTATGAAAAACACTGCATACAGCAAGTTCAAATAAAGACAAATGCTTCACACAAAGGGAATCCTTCCATTTTATCACTATTCAAAGAAAATTCCCGAATAATAAGTGGTTGCTTAACTTCCTGGTGTACATAGGACTTTGTTCTAAAATCTGCAGGGGTACATAAACACACGCTACGTTTAACTGTAAAAGAGAAGTAACTCTTACTTTGAAGAGTTATAGTTATGATAAACCAACATGACGACAACGTACGTAAGTTACACAGAATACAAAATTTGAAATTTGTCTGACTTATACCGAAGGATGACAAAAAACGTAATACAGAGTTTTGGCATGTTACACGGCCTGCGACACAGGGTACATAAATCTTCGATAAAGGTTCACGGGTCCATGTTACCTGCCAAAAGCTAGTAACATATTATGTGTTGCATAAGGTTTTATCCCATTTTAATTGAAATTTATCAATGGACATAAATTAGACGGTTCAAAAACAGTGTAAAACGCAGAAAGATGGTACAAATTGATCAGAAGAATGAAACATTGCTAAATGTATAATAATAAAAGTCGTTTTAAAAGAGATCTTTGCAATTACAATGTTTTATACTTTCATAATCAGATTTAAGATGGTATCTGGTTATAAAATTTGGCATGTGATTAAGTAATCAAGCTGCGAATATCTAGATTAAAAGTAGTGAATATATATCTAAACGAAAAATGAAAGTGACATTTGAGATATTCAGATTCGAATTCAATATTTAGTGTGATTTGAAACTGCTTTAAATTATGATTTGTTGCAACCGATGGTATATTTTTTCTAGCACGCCATATATCGGCGAATTATTTTCTATAGAATCATTTTTGCAAAAACCGGCTTCTCAGATTTATACTTTGTGTACAAAAGCTCGTCACTTGCTGATTAGACTGAAAAAAAATCAATAAATATTTTAAGTAGGATAAAAAACTTTAAAATAAATGACCTGTCATAGTTTAAGAGATTATAGAGTTTATTGTACAATGTCAGTTACGTAATACAGATTAGGTAAAACCTTTAAAAACTTTACCAACATAAAAGATATAATCTTGACACGGAATTTTGAATTTTTAAAAGAAGGATTTTTAAAAAATATGTTCATACATTTATTCATTCATACTAAATAGTAATAAAACTACCCACACCTGTCTCGTATACATCTTTTCAAGTTGTTTTTAATTTATTTACAATGTTTTCCCAGTTTTAAATATTTTTTCTTTTCTACAAAACTAATACCCTGTCTGTTTTATTATACGCATTTCTTGTGCATTGAATATCGTCTACATTTTTAGCTCACCTGACCGATAGGTCATGTGAGCTTATGGCATACCGCAGCGTGTGTATGTGCGTATGTGCGTGCGTGTGTGCGTGCGTGCGTGCGTCGTTAACACGTATTTTCGACATCTCCTCTGAAACTACAAGACAGATTTAAATGAAACTTGGTGATACGTTTATATGGGCCTGTGCAATTAAGATTTGTTCGTGGCGTTGCCATGCCTACCATAACTAGGTCAAGGTGACTTAGGGGTGCAAAAATCTTCAAAAAATCTTCTTCTTCGAAAGTAGTGATTCGAAAAAGAATCTGATGTGATATTTGGCTTCTCTAGATCTTAAGCTTATAGTTTGTTCATTTTGTGAAATTCGAACGAAAAATAGGTTACGCGTTTTTGCGTTAAATTTTGAAAAATCGTAAAATAGTTTCAAATTGTTATGACTATTTGACCAGATAATGACATGGGGTTTTCAGTTATGATATCTTTTTGTTAATATTTTCAAAATGAGGTCAAGGTCAATTATGAAGGTCTTGATCTAATTTTTTTACCTCTGATTATAATTATTATCTCAAAAACTATAAACTTTTTGCATAGGCATGTATATTAGAATGTTGTAGGTATTGATACAACGATCATTTTGATGTATAGAAAAAGGTCATGGGCTCAAAGGTCGAGGTCACAGATGCGAAACATACCGAAATGGTTAATTATCTCGAAAACTATAATCTTTTTGTATAGGCATGTATATTAGAATATTGTAGGTATTGATACAACGATCATTTTGATGTATAAAAAAAGGTCATGGGTTCAAAGGTCAAGGTCGCAGATGTGAAACAATACCGAAATAGTTAATTATCTCGAAAACTATAAACTTTTGCTATAGGCGTGTATATTAGAATGTTGTAGGTATTGATACAACGGTCATTATGATGTAAAGAAAAAAGTAATTGCGGTTTAGTATTTATGTTTTCTTTTAATCTATCAGCTAGCCATTAGTTATCAGGTGAGCGTATCAGGCCTTTGGGCCTCTTGGTACAGCAATTATTTTGAAACTTTAAATGTTTATTCGTGTTTATTACTTTGCCTACATGATGCCCCTATATGGCTTTATAAAATCTAAACAAAAGAAACTTTGATTTGTATAATAGAGCTTTGCTAGTGCATATAACGTTTTCTAGCTTTTGAACAAATACTACTGTGTTTCCATAAATTGGTTTTTATCATTTATTTCTTTTAATTGAACATGTTTCAATTAAACTATCAATAAAATGCATTTAAATGCACTGACCTAACCAAATTATATTTTAATTAAAAACATTATTGTTCAGTTCTCATGTACATAGAGAAATTTAGCGAAAATTTTGGAAATTTGATCAAGTTTATTAACCAATTGGGCCTCATTCAAAGTTACATCAGGGATTTAGGGTCAGGTAGGTCATTGTTGTGCGGGTTTTTTCAAGGTGTGATCATGTAGAATATTCAAATTATGATATAACGTTTATAGCTGCTCTAAATAAGAGTGTACAGAAGGGATAATTTTGATATAGTCATATTTGTTGTTTTGTTAAAAAGTTAAAGAATTACTCTATGTACAGAATTAAGTTTACTTTTTCATGAATATTTTTTCTATAATATTAGTTTATTTTGTATTAAGTTTTTATAAATTATTTGTGAGTTTGTTTGAATTTACGACTTTATTTTCACATTTTCCATGTGCACTGAATTTGAGGAAATACAGTAGCATTATGAAACTCTGTGCATAGAATACTTTACTAAGAGGACGTCCTTTATGTTTTTCGGATGCAAAACATCCAAAATGGTTGTCTCGTGGCTATGTTTGTTTGCTTTTTTATATAGACGTACCGGGCCTCTATTCCCTGGTAGAAGTTCTCGTGTTTTAATTAATTGCCTTTTTTACTTGACTTTGAGGTTGTTATTAAGACATGAATTTGTATGTTTATTTGCGATAAAAAAATTAGCTTTATACATGAATTTGTATGATTGTTTGCGATACAAACATTTAATACTGCTAATGCAAGAGAAACACAACACTTTGACACGTTCGGATTCAGTTCTATATTCTTTATTGCTAAAGTCACAAGAGATTTTTGAACGGGTACACAATATATCCAACTGAAAAAAATCATCTACAGGATTACAATTTATAAATATATTAATTTCAATTTGCATCAAAACAAGGAATTATATTTAATTGGTATTTGAAAGAGTATCAGAAAAATACTACATATAGCCACACTATCAATATATCAGAAAACAAAAAATTTAAATTCGAATATAGAAAGTAAGCGAGATCTGGAAGTTTATAAAACATTAAGAAAATAGCGATCACGAAAAAGTCAGAAATTTGACAAAATATGGATATAATCTACAAAACAAGATAATCGAAAATATTTAAGTATAGTTAATAAAGATTTGCAACGTCAATAACAAAAAAACTAAAATCACTTCAGATACAGCTATGGCAAAACCGATAAAACAAGATAAGGAAAAGCACACAAATAAAACACCAATTATAAATACGCCTTTTGACACCGATGAAATAAATAACCAACAATTTTATTTGCTACAGAATAACGTATAAAGAGCTATACATACGAACAAGAAAGATGATTTATACCTTATTTCAGTTAATTTTCTGTTACTGAATGTCTTATTTTAACAAGCATGTAATATATATTAAGAATAACAAAATCATTTTAAAACTTATCAAAGGTCGAATGAACATGGACACACACTGCATACAAATTTAACTCGGTATTCTTATAATACCGGAAGAAATAAAAGATAAAAAACTATGCTAAAATCTCCATCACTGTTTTCTTTGTCTATGGCTACAAAAATATTTATGAAAAATAATCAATGGCTCCTCCAACCAAAACCCCTGAAAAAAATAAAAATAGAAAAAATAGATATCACACGTCTTATGAGCCCCAGGGCTGATATCGGGACTCGAGGGTTGATTTGAGGTGTAATATCAAATTGGTCAATTTATAATCTTTTTATTATATGATTTCTTAGTAAGTGTTGAATCCGGGGATCTCCGCTATTCAAATCGACTCAACTGTTTGTATGAAAGAGCAAATTGCAAAAATTTTATATACTTTCAATAGGACGGTGACATACACAAATCAATAGTGTAATTGCTTACATGTGGCGATCGGTTTCTGCCTTATCCTTGCTTCATATTTCAATCTATGAGATTAAATAATTGGAACATATTTGTGAGTATGTATAATGTTATAATGAAAAAATTGGGTACATGTTATTCAAATATTGAAAATAATTCCGAAATTTTTACATGTCATAATACAATTCAATCTTATAGGTCATGTTCATGTTCAATGCCAAACGCAAAGTAACAATTTTGAAAACTGGCAAATTCGTAAAACGTCAACCAGGAAGTGAGGCTGGGTGCTCCGGAACGGAAGACACCTCCAGTCTAGCTAACTACACCGCCACATATGTAATCAAGATTGATCGTGATATAGACATTGAAATCTTAACGGATATCGAATGTATCCAGGATAATTGTGGATAGAGACTTAATAGGTAACGATGGCATTGTGATAATGAACATAAAACAATTTTGAAGCTCTTAATAAGCATAGATTTTTAATTCCCGCAAGCCAACAGCTCATTATTAGGACAGTTATTGCAGAATAAAACATTCGCAAAAGCATGTACAAAGAATTTTTCTATGTTATTAATCTCAATGTTGATTACTGAGAAAACGTTTCAACTTATACCATCTCATTTTTTTACCTGCAGCTGCTCCTACGGGTCCTGCTAATTTGCCTCCAATTTCGGCTCCAGTAAGGGCACAACTTCCTATGGGTTTTGCATAGCTCCCTAACAGATGCATATTTCACCATATTTAAAGTTCGATTTGTTATAATAGAATAATACAAAACCGATCATTAGCAACAATAAAATGTAGTACTATTCAAAATATTATATAAAAAATTAAATACCGATTTGAATGCGCTAGAAATAAAATTAACCAATTTTATGATAAAAGACTTGTTTTCATAATAATGAAAACTATTTACCACGTATTAAACAATGAACAAAATTGAATTGGTAGACATGAATAACTTTAAAATGAAGTCAATAATTGGATGATGTCATGTTTGAATTTTATCTTTAATCTTGTCTGGAATAATACATTTTCTCGGTTTACAAGTACAGTAGCTCAGTCAAGAGAGTTTTATTTTGGAAGTCGTTGGTTCGAACCCCAGCATGATATGAAAAATACTTGAAAATAGGTTGTGCTGTGCACACTGCAAAGGTCAATTTTTTCTTTTATAGAAGGTGACGTCTCGATGTAAGTAAAATATTCTTAAATAGGACGTAAAGCAATCAGCTCAATCAATCTTGGCTTGGTTAGTGTACACTATATTATCACATTCTCATTTCAAAGTATAATCTTAAAAAGAGTTAAAGTTCAAAAATACGGAAGAGGAATTTTATTCAAAAACAACAGTTTAGTGCTGTAAAAGCAATAATCACAAGCCAGCCTAATTTAAACGTGCATATCATACAAGTTTTAATTATACAACACTAGACTGCCACTTCGGAATTCCCAATCAGTGGCGCCTGGACCAAAATAATGAAACCAACTCTTTCATTAAGATGTTGAATAGAAACCCAAAGAACCAAAATGTCTTTTATCAAATTCAGCTAAAGGAAATACGAGGGGAAGTCGGAAAGTTCATAGAACAGCATATTCAGCCAAGCGTAACACACATTTTCTGAATAAGCTGAATTTAAACGTGGGCGAACGTCACTGAAGGATGACCCACGGTCAGGTCGGCTAGCTGATGCCACCACAAAGGAAATTGTCAAGTCTGTGGATACCACATCATGAATTATCGTCGAATTAGGATTGATTACATAGCTAGGGAATGTAACATTGCACATGGAAGTGTAAACACGGTTATCTACGAGCATCTTGGGATGTCAAAAGTATCCGCAAGATTGGTCCCCAGAAACCGTAATGTACAGGATTGCTTCCAAACACTCCAGTCAAGTCGGGAGCTTCTTGGCATTGATAATGATAAACCGGAGAGCTTCCATTTACGTTTGGTAACTGGTGATGAAACATAAATTCATTATTGGGACTCAGAGACCAAAAAAGAGTCTAAGCAATGGAAGCACCCTGGTTCACACCCACCAAAGACATTCAAAACCCAACCATTAGCTGGCAAAGTCATGGCCACTGTGTTTTGGATTTCTAAGGATGTTCTGTTAATCAATTATAAACTTGTTGGAATCTCAATCACTGGGGTTTACTATGCTGATCTAATGAAGTATTCCTGTATCCTTAATATCATTGGATAATGGATACATTTTACTTCACATAGTTCTATGTTTCTTTGTTTTTCAAAAGACAGAGCTCACCCTTTCGGAGCAAACGGACACATATCTTTGCTAGAAGTTACCGTGTTTAACTTAATTTGTCATTATCAAATTTTTACTTCGTTTTCGGATTGTGATTTTCCCAAGGATAGGTGACTTTGTCTTCCAATTATTATTGTTTATGTAGAACAGTTATTTTTATAATATATGATAAAAATTCTAAATTGAATTTATCTTTTTGCGCCTTATATAAAAAAGCTGAACCTTTGCAATTATTCGGTGAAATGAAAATGAAAAAAGAAAACTATATTGTACTTTCATAATAACGATGAATCTAAAACAATTTTTTTTATATTTTCTACATTCTGTTGTTATATTAAAACATCGGCTCTCAAATTAAATAGTGAATCCTCGATATTCTGTGAAAATACATTATCCTAACTTATAAAGGTACATTATCCTAACTTATGAAGGTACATTATCTTAACTTATGAAGGTACATTATCCTAACTAATGAAGATATATTGTCCTAACTTATGAAGGTACATTATCGTAACTTATGAAGGTACATTATCTTTACTTATTAGGGTACATTATCCTAACTTATTAGGGTACATTATCGTAACTTATTAGGGTACATTATCGTAACTTATGAAGGTACATTATCCTAACTTATTAGGGTACATTATCGTAACTTATGAAGGTACATTATCCTAACCTCTGAAGATACATTATCCTAAATTATGAAGATACATCATCCTAACTTATGAAGATACATTTTCTTAACTTATGAGGGTACATTATCCTAACATATTAAGGTACATTATCCTAACCTCTGAAGATACATTATCCTAAATTATGAAGGTACATTATTCTAACTTATGAAGGTACATTATCTTAACTTATGAGGGTACATTATCTTAACTTATGAAGGTACATTATCCTAATCTCTGAAGATACATTATCCTAAATTATGAAGAAACATTATCCTAATCTCTGAAGGTACATTATACTAATTTATGATTGTGATTCAGACATGGATTAGTATGGTTTTTTTATTGATACTAACACACAAAAAAGAATCAGAACTTATATCCGTAAGGGAAGGGATAAGCCTTACCCTATAAATTAAATGACATGATATTACTTTTCGTACAATCTGTGGTAAAAGTGCCTTGTTAAAATACACCAGTTGGGATGTTTACTACTAAAACAAGGTACAGTCAGACGTGCCCAAAAAGGCTACCTAAGAAAAAGGAAAACAGTAAAACGGCCCTTTACCAGCATGTTGTCCTTATAGACAGGTTCAAATAACATGAATAAAGCGCAATCGGTATATTATTTTACTGGCGTTTAAAGCAGATGACTCCTTAAAAGAGGTGGCTGTTTAGGCATGTTCGACTATATTAAAAACATATTGTGCGCTGCTTTACTATTTCTAGCTTCAGAATGCAATTGTACAGTTCCAAACTGGAATTTTATATAAGTATTCAACGTTGTTAAAAAAGACGGATTTTACAAAACCTTTGGATTTGTACTCATATCTAATCACGACATTTACATTACAAACAGTAAGTTAGCTGTTCAAGTTATACGAATTCTCACATTGTAAAAAATATTTAGAAACAAAATTAATGTAACTTTGATCAAGTACTTTTTAAATGTTCATATGTAAAACGTATATGGTACCAAATTTAAAAACAAAAATTAATAAATTAGTTTAAGTAAGTAATCGTCCATCAGAAAGGTCAGGCATGGTGCTCCGGAAGGATCAACACCTTCAGTATAGATTACTACACCCACAAAGCGTGTAACCAAAATTATGAATAAAGGTAACATGAAATCATGGTGCGTAAAATACACGTATATCCATGATAGTTTTGGACTAAATTTAAAAGAAAAAATGTAAATGGAATGGATATTTTTATCAAATATTTGAAATAAAAAGGAAGACGGTCATTGTGTTTTGTACAAGTGATAGAAAAATATTCTTCATATTTTTTAAAACTCATATATTGAAAATGATTTTAAAACACCAGTCTTAAGTATGAATATCAGTCTAATTTTGTTTTCTTGGACAGACGTTTAACCAGAAGATATCTGGTATATTTGAAATCCCATTTACGGGGAATTAGATTTCCTGATGATAATGGACTTAAGGCTGCCACAGAGGCATGGTTTCAGCACCAAATCGAAAACCTCTATTTCAAAGGTATAAACAGTCCGAAAGAAAAGTGGACTAGGTGCATTGGGGTAAAAGGGGACTATATTGAAAAAATTATAATAAAATGTATGGTTTGTTGCGGCAATATATTCTCCGTTCTATGAACTTTTTTACCTTCCCACGTATTTTGCATTAGGGTGTATACGTTGGTTTGTGAGGAATTTCAAATATTACTATCAGCAAATTTAGACAATAGTATATTTCTGACAGTAATACACAATAAACATATTTGATAAATATACACCCATTTGTTTACTGTCATTGTGTAAATGCGTACCTTGCTGTTTCTCGTTTTGTTCTTTTTCTTTCTGTATTCGTTCTTTTTCTTTCTCTTTTTTTTCTTTTTCTTAAAATATCGTGAAATATTTCATAAATTATACTAAATGAAATTAATTAATTACAGGCCTATACTTACCAAAGACATCAAACAGTTTCATAGCCGTCATCACATTTATATTAATAAATATATTCCTGTATTCTAAATATCACTGGATAATGGATACATTTAACTTTACATAGTTCTATGTTGCTTTGTTTTTCAAAAGACAGGGCTTATTCTTTCGGAGCACACGGACACATATCCTTGCTAGAAGTTAACATGTTTAACTTAATTTGTCATTATCAAATTTTTACTTCGTTTTCGGATTGTGATTTTCCCAAGGAAAGGTCAGTTTGTTTTCCAGTTATTATTGTTCATGTAGAACAGTTATTTTTATAATATTTGATAAAAGTTCTAAATTGAATTGATCTTTCTGCGCCTTATATAAAAAAGCTGAACCTTTATCGTTGCCATAAAAATACAATATAGTTTTTCTTTTTCATTTTTATTTCACCGAATAATTTCTAAAACAATTTTTTTTTAAATATTTTCTACATTCTGTTGTTATATAAAAACATCGGCTCTCAAATTAAATAGTGAATCCTTTATATTCTGTGAAATACATTATCTTAACTTATGAAGGTACATTATTTTAACTTATGAGGGTACAATATCTCAACTTATGAAGGTGCATTACCTTAACTTATGAGGGTTCATTATCCTAACTTATGAAGGTACATTATCCTAACCTCTAAAGATACATTATCATAACTTATGAAGGTACATTATCCTAACTTACAAAGATACATTATCCTAATCTTTTAAGGTACATTATCCTAACTTATGATTGTGATTCAGACATGGATTAGTATAGTTTTTTTTATTGATACTAACACACAAAAAAGAATCAAAACTTATATCGGTAAGGGAAGGGATAAGCCTTACCCTATAAATCAAATGACATGATGTTACTTTTCGTACAATCTGTGGTAAAAATGCCTTGTTAAAATACACCAGTTGGGATGTTTACTACTAAAACAAGGTACAGTCAGACGTGCCCAAAAAGGCTACCTAAGAAAAAGGAAAACAGTAAAACGTGCCTTTACCAGCATGTTGTCCTTATAGACAGGTTAAAATAACATTAATAAAGCACAATCGGTATATTATTTCAATGGCGTTTAAAGCAGATGACTCCTTAAAAGAGGTGACTGTTTAGGCATGTTCGACTATATTAAAAACATATTGTGCGCTGATATCCTATTTCTAGCTTCAGAATGCAATTGTACAGTTCCAGACTGGAATTTTATATAAGTATTCAACGTTGTTAAAAAAGACGGATTTTACAAAACCTTTGAATTTTTACTCATATCTAATCACGACATTTACATTACAAACAGTAAGTTTGCTGTTCAAGTTATACGAATTCTCACATTGAAAATTTTTTTTAGAAACAAAATTAATGTAACTATAGATCAAGTACTTTTTAAATGTTCATATGTAAAACGTATATGGTACCAAAATTAAAAACAAAAATTGGTAAATTAGGTTAAGCAAGTAAACGTCCATCAGAAAAGTCAGGCATGGTGCTCCGGAAGGATAAACACCTTCAGTTTAGATTACTACACCCACAAAGCGTGTAACCAAAATTATGAATAAAGGTAACATGGAATCATGGTGCGTAAAATACCCGTATATCCATGATAGTTTTGGACTCAATTTAAAAAGAAAAAATGTAAATGGAATGGATATTTTTATGAAATAATTGAAATAAAAAGGAAGACGGTCATTGTGTTTTTGTACAAGTGATAGAAAAATATCCTTGATATTTTTCAAAACTCATTTATTGAAAATGATTTTAAAACACCAGTCTTAAGTATGAATATCAGTCTAATTTTGTTTTCTTGGACAGACGTTTAACCAGAAGATATCTGGTATATTTGAAATCCCATTTACGGGGAATCAGATTTCCTGATGATAATGGACTTAAGGCTGCCACAGAGGCATGGTTTCAGCACCAAATCGAAGACTTCTATTTCAAAGATATAGACAGTCCGAAAGAAAAGTGGGCTAAGTGCATTGGGGAAAAAAGGGGACTTTATTGAAAAATAATAATAAAATGCATGGTTTGTTGCGGCAATATATTCTCCATTCTATGAACATTTTTACCTCCCCTCGTATTTTGCATTAGGGTATATACCGTGGTTTGTGAGGAATTTCAAATATAACTATCAGGAAATTTTAACAATAGTATATTTCTGACAGTAATACAAAATAAACATATTTGATAAATATACACCCATTTGTTTACTGCCATTGTGTAAATGCGTACCTTGCTGTTTCTCGTTTTGTTTTTTTTTTTCTTTCCGTATTCTTTCTATTTCTTCCTCTATTTCTCTCTTTTTTTTAAATATCGTGAAATATTTCATGAATTATACTAACTGAAATGAATAAATTACTGGCCTATACTTACCAAAGACATCAAAAAGTTTTATAGTCGTCATCACAGTATTGTTAATAAATATATTTCTGCTTCCTTAATATCACTGGATAATGGATACATTTTACTTCACATAGTTCTATGTTGCTTTATTTTTCAAAAGACAGAGCTTATCCTTTCGGATCACACTGGCACATATCCTTGCTAGAAATTAATTTGTCACTATCAAATTTTTACTTCGTTTTGGGATTGTGAATTTCCCAAGAATAGGTCAGTTTGTTTACCAGTTATTATTGTTTATGTAGAACAGAATTTTTTTTATAATATTTGATAAAAGGTCTAAATTGTATTAATCTTTTTGCGCCTTATATAAAAAAGCTGCACCTTTGCAATTATAATGTGAAATGAAAATGAAAAAAGAAAACTATATTGTATTTTCATGACAACGATGATTCTAAAAGATTTTTTTTATATTTTCTACATTCTGTTGTTATATAAAAACATCGGCTCTTAAATTAAATAGTGAATCCTTTATATTCTGTGCAAATACATTATCCTACCTTATGAAGGTACATTATCCTAACCTCTGAAGATACATACATTATCCTAAATTATAAAGGTACATTATCCTAACTTATGAAGGAACATTTTCTTAACTTATGAGGGTACATTAACCTAATTTATGGAGGTACATTATTCTAACTTCTGATGATACATTATCATAACTTATGAAGGTACATAATCCTAATCTCTAAAGATACATTATCATAACTTTTAAAGGTACATTATCCTAACTTATGAAGGTACATTATCCTAACATATGAAGGTACATTCTTCTTATCTCTGAAGGTACATTATTCTAACTTATGAAGTTATATTATCGTAACTTTTGAAGGTACATTATCCTAATCTCTAAAGATACATTATCATAACTTATAAAGGTACATTATCCTAACTTATGAAGGTACATTATTCTAATCTCTGAAGGTACATTATCCTAATCTCTGAAGGTACATAATCCTTATCTCTAAGGGTATATTATCCTTATCTCTAAAGCTACATTATCGTATCCCTTAAGGTACATCATCCTAATCTGTAAATGTATATTGTTCTAATCTCTGAAGGCACATTATCCAATTCACTAAAGGTACATTATCCTAACATATAAACTTATGAAGGTACATTATCCTGATTTATAAAGGTAAATTATCCTAAGTTATGAAGGTACATTATTCTAATCTCTGAAGGTACATTATTCTAACTTATGAAAGTACATTATTCTAACCTCTGAAGATACATTATTATAACTTATGAAGGTACATTATCCTAACTGATGAAGGTACATTACCTTAACGTATAAAGGTACATTATTCTTACCTCTCTGGGCTTGATTACTATACATTACAATGTACTCACCAAGACATTATCAACATAACCTTACAATATCAAACACACAGATCAGATGTTCATTAGTTATGCCTTAATCGTCATTATGTAAATGTGTACCTTTCTTTCTGTATTTTTCTTCTTGCAATTGTAATTTTATTTCTTTCCGAATTCTTTCTTTTTCTTCCATTTGTAACTTCTGTTTTTGTTCTCTGTCTTCCTCTTTTTCTCTCATTTCTTTTTCTTAAAATATCGTAAAATATTTCATGAATTATACTAACTGACATGAATTAATTACAGGCCTATACTTACCAAAGACATCAAAAAGTTTTATAGCCGTCATCACAGTATTATTAATAAATATATTCCTGTATCCTAAATATAACTGGATAATGGATACATTTACACATAGTTCTATGTTGCTTTGTTTTTCAAAAGACAGAGCTTATCCTTTCGGAGCTCACGGACACATATCCTCACTAGAAGTAAACGTGTTTAACTTAATTTGTCATTATCAAATTTTTACTTCGTTTTGGGATTGTGATTTTCCCAAGGATAGGTCAGTTTGTTTACCAGTTATTATTGTTTATGTAGAACAGAATTATTTTTATTATATTTAATAAAAGGTTCAAATTGACTTTATCATTTTGCGCCTGATATAAAAAAAAGCTGAACCTTTGCAATTTTCGGTGAAATGAAAACAAAAAAAGAAAACTATATTGTATTTTCATGACAACGATAAATCTAAAACAATTTTTTTTATTTTCTACATTCTGTTGTTATATAAAACATAGGCTCTCAAATTAAATAGTGTTTATGTAGAACAGAATTATTTTTATAATATTTAATTAAAGGTCTTAATTGAATTGATCTTTTTGCGCCTTATATAAAAAAGCTGAACCTTAGCAATTATTGGGTGAAATGAAAATGGAAAAAGAAAACTAAATTGTATTTTCATAATAACGATGAATCTAAAACAATTTTTTTTTATATTTTCTACATTCTGTTGTTATATAAAAACATCAGCTCCCAAATTAAATACTGTAAATGTACTTTATTTAGCGGTAGTCTTATTTTAGCGGTGTTGGCGCTAGACAAATTGCGCTAATTTATGATTACCGCGAATAAATGTGTTTATAAATATAGGCTTACCTCAGGGCCTCGGACACTTCGGTCCGGCCCGTTGGACATTTTTTGTACAAGCAAAAAAAAAACAAAACAAAAACAAAAACAAAACAAAAAACCAGGTCGTCGGCACAGGGCTGTCTAGGTCTAGTCTATGCGTGCATGTTGTGGTTTATTGTCAAACTAACCAAATACATTTTTTGAGCTCCCGCGATTGTCAATTTTAATCCATGTGCTTCCGCGATATGCTGTTATTTTCAATATGCGTTACTGTCAACGATGCTTGATACTGAACGTCCGCCATATTGTTTACTAACAATCGTGAACTTTCGTATTCCGAAGATACACGAATTGTAATTAGAATTATGGCGAGAGGTTCTAAATAGGAATTCAGGTATCACGAAATATGATATAACGGGAACGGCTTGACGAGGTTTCAATATATTTATGTGAATGAATGATTTTAATGCCTAAACTTTAATTAAAATAAAATTTTATCGCGTTTCTGTATTTATTAATAAAGAAACAGTTACGAAGCGCGTAGTAGGCATTTTTCAACACCCGCGTGGAACCTCTTTGATAACAAACCGTCACCCTTGACCGACACTCGTTATGGCTTCAGTAATCAACACAGAGTTACATCCATGCACTTATTATTAAACAAACACACATTTCAAGAAAGTTATTATGATTCGGACTGGGAAACAAAAGAAATAGACAGTAAGACACGCGGCACGTGACTACTTATGTCCACAGGTATTTACTGATTAATAAACAATCACCTGATTATTAGATCTTCCTGTTGTTGACAGGTAAACATGTGGAAAGGACAATACATTTAGTGAAGTCAGGTAGAGTTTAAAAGACTACTAAAAGAGTACTCACCAAGACATCATCAACACAACCTTACAATATCAAACACACAGATCAGATGTTCATTAGTTATGCCTTAATCGTCATTATGTAAATATGTACCTTTCTTTCTATCTTTTTCTTCTTGCAATTGTAATTGTTTTCCTCTCCGAATTCTTTCTTCTTCTTCCATTTGTAACTTCTGTTTTCGTTCTCTTTCTTCCTCTTTTTCTCTCTTTTCTTTTTCTTAAAATATCGTTAAATATTTCATGAATTATACTAACTGACATGAATTAATTACAGGCCTATACTTACCAAAGACATCAAAAAGTTTTATAGCCGTCATCACAGTATTATTAATAAATATGTTCCTGTATCCTAAATATAACTGGATAATGGATACATTAACACATAGTTCTATGTTGCTTTGTTTTTCAAAAGACAGAGCTTATTCTTTCGGACCACACGGACACATATCCTCACCAGAAGTTAACGTGTTTAACTTAATTTGTCATTATCAAATTTGTACTTCGTTTTCGGATTGTGATTTTCCCAAGGATAGGTCAGTTTGTTTACCAGTTATTATTGTTTATGTAGAACAGAATTATTTGCATAATATTTGATCAAAGGTCTAAATTGAATTGATCTTTTTGCGCCTTATATAAAAAAACTGAACCTTTGCAATTATTGGTTGAAATGAAAATGAAAAAAGAAAACTATATTGTATTTTCATGACAACGATGATTCTAAAACATTTTTTTTAATTTTCTACATTCTGTTGTTATATTAAAAAATCAGCTCTCAAATTAAATAGTGAATCGTTTATATTTTGTGAAAATACATTATCCTACCTTATGAAGGTACATTATCCTAACTAATTTTGGTACATTATTCTAACTTATGAAGGTATATTATCCTAACTTATGAGGGTACATTATCCTAACTTATGAAGGTACATTATCCTAACTTATGAAGGTACATTCTTCTTATATCTGAATGTACATTATCCTAACTTATGAAGTTACATTATCGTAACTTATAAAGGTACATTATCCTAATATCTAAAGATACATTATCATAACTTTTAAAGGTACATTATCCTCACTTGTGAAGGTACATTATCCTAATCTCTGAAGGTACATAATCTATATCTCAAAAGGTACATTATCCTGTATCTGAAGGTATATAATCCTAATCTCTAAAGGTATATTATTCTAATCCCTGAAGGTCCATTATCCTATTCACTAAAGGTACATTATCCTAACATATAAAGGTATATTATCCTAATTTATGAAGGTACATTATTTGAACTTATGAAGGCACATTATTCTAATTTATAAAGGTAAATTATCCTAAGTTATGAAGGTACATTATTCTTACATATAAAGGTACATTATTCTAACCTCTGAAGATACATTATCATAACTTATGAAGGTACATTATCCGAACTTATGAACATACATTATCCTAATCTTTGAAGGTACATTATCCTAACTTATAAAGGTATCTTAACTAATGAGGGTACATTAACTTACTTATGAAGGTACATTATCCTAACCTCTGAAGATACATTATCATAACTTATGAAGGTACATAATCCTAACTTATGAAGGTACTGTCTTCTTATCTCTGAAGGTACACCATTCTAACATATGAAGTTACATTATCGTAACTTATTAAGGTACATTATCCTAATCTCTAAAGATACATTATCACAACTTATAAAGGTACATTATCCTAACATATGGAGGTACATTACCCTAACTAATAAAGGTACATTATCATAATCCCTGAAGGTACATTATCCTAATCCCTGATGGTACATAATCTTTATCTGTAAGGGTATATTATCCTTATGTCTAAAGGTACATTATCTTATATCTGAAGGTACATCATCCTAATCTCTAAAGGTATATTATTCAAATCTTGAAGGTACATTATCCTATTCACTAAAGGTACATTATTCTAACATATAAAGGTATATTATCCGAACTTATGAAGGTACATTATTTTAACTTATGAAGGTACATTATTTTAACTTATGAAGGTACATTATTCTAACTTATAAAGGTAAATTATCCTAAGTTATGAAGGTACATTATTCCAATCTTTGAAGGTACATTATTCTAACTTATGAAGGTACATTATTCTAACCTCTGAAGATACATTATCATAACTTATGAAGGTACATTATCCTAACTTATGAAGGTACATTATCATAACATATAAAGGTACATTATTTTAACTAATGAAGGAACATTACCTTAATCTCTGAGGGTACATCATCCTAATCTCTGAAGGTATATTATCCTAACTGATGAAGGTACATTAATTTATCGTATGAAGGTACATTATTCTTACCTCTCTGGGCTTGATTACTATACATTACAATGTACTCGCCACGACATTATCAACACAACCTTACAATATCAAACACACAGATCAGATGTTCATTAGTTATGCCTTAATCGTCATTATGTAAATGTGTACCTTTCTTTCTATCATTTTCTTCTTGCAATTGTAATTGTTTTTCTCTCCGAATTCTTTCTTCTTCTTCCATTTGTAACTTCTGTATTCGTTCTCTTTCTTCCTCTTTTTCTCTCATTTCTTTTTCTTAAAATATCGTAAAATATTTCATGAATTACACTAACTGACATGAATTAATTACAGGCCTATACTTACCAAAGACATCAAAAAGTTTTATAGCCGTCATCACAGTATTATTAATAAATATATTCCTGTATCCTAACTATCACTGGATAATGGATACATTTACACATAGTTCTATGTTGCTTTGTTTTTCAAAAGACAGAGCTTACCCTTTCGGAGCACACGGACACATATCCTCGCTAGAAGTTAACGTGTTTAACTTAATTTGTCATTATCAAATTTTTACTTCGTTTTGGGTTTGTGATTTTCCCAAGGATAGGTCAGTTTGTTTTCCAGTTATTATTGTTTATGTAGAACAGAATTATTTTTATTATATTTAATAAAAGGTTCAAATTGACTTTATCATTTTGCGCCTGATATAAAAAAAGCTGAACCTTTGCAATTTTCGGTGAAATGAAAACAAAAAAGAAAACTATATTGTATTTTCATGACAACGATAAATCTAAAACAATTTTTTTTATTTCTACATTCTGTTGTTATATAAAACATAGGCTCTCAAATTAAATAGTGAATCCTTTATATTCTGTGAAATACATTATCCTACCTTATGAAGATACATTATCCTAACTAATGAAGGTACATTATCCTAACTTATGAAGTTACATTATCTTAACTTATGAGGCTACATTATCGTAACTTATGAAGGTACATTATCCTAACCTCTGAAGATACATTATCATAACATATAAAGGTACATTATCCTAACTTATAAAGGTACATTATCTTAACTTATGAGGGTACATTATCTTAACTTATGAGGCTACATTATCGTAACTTATAAAGGTATATCATCCTAACCTCTGAAGATACATTATCATAACTTATGAAGGTACACAATCCTATCTTATAAAGGTATATCATCCTAACCTCTGAAGATACATTATCATAACTTATGAAGGTACACAATCCTATCTTATAAAGGTATATTCTTCTTATCTCTGAAGGTACATTATCCTAACTAATGAAGTTACATTATCATAACTTATGAAGGTACATTATCCTAACTTATGAAGGTACATTATCCTAATCTCTAAAGGCACAATAATCTAATCTCTGAAGGCTTATTATCCTTATCTCTAAGGGTATATTTTCCTTATCTCTAAAGGTACATTATCCTATATCTGAAGGTACATCATCCTAATCTCTAAAGGTATATTATTCTAATCCCTGAAGGTACATTATCCTATTCACTAAAGGTACATTATCCTAACTTATAAAGGTACATTATCCTAACTTATGAAGTTACATTATTCTAACTTATGAAGGTACATTATCCTAATCTCTGAAGGTACATTATCCTAACTGATGTAGGTACATTAATTTAACGTATAAAGGTACATTATTCTTACCTGTCTGGGCTTGATTACTATACATTACAATGTACTCGCCACGACATTATCAACACAACCTTACAATATCAAACACACAGATCAGATGTTCATTAGTTATGCCTTAATCGTCATTATGTAAATGTGTACCTTTCTTTCTATCTTTTTCTTCTTGCAATTGTAACTTTATTTTTCTCCGAATTCTTTCTTCTTCTTCCATTTGTAACTTCTGTTTTCGTCTCTGTCTTCCTCTTTTTCTCTCATTTCTTTTTCTAAAATATCGTAAAATATTTCATGAATTACACTAACTGGACATGAATTAATTACAGGCTATACTTACCAAAGACATCAAAAAGTTTTATAGCCGTCATCACAGTATTATTAAAAAATATTCCTGTATCCTAAATATAACTGGATAATGGATACATTTACACATAGTTCTATGTTGCTTTGTTTTTCAAAAGACAGAGCTTATCCTTTCGGAGCACACGGACACATATCCTCACTAGAAGTTAGCGTGTTTAACTTAATTTGTCATTATCAAATTTTTACTTCTTTTTCGGATTGTGATTTTTCCAAGGATAAATCAGTTTTTTTACCAGTTATTATTGTTTATGTAGAACAGAATTAAACAATTTTTTTATATTTCCCATAAAAAATGTTTTAGATTCATCGTTATTATGAAAATACAATATAGTTTTCTTTTTTTATTTTCATTTCACCCAATAATTGCAAAGGTTCATCTTTTTTATATAAGATGTAAAAGATTATTTTAGATCTTTTATCAAATATTATAAAAATAATTCTATTCTACATAAACAATAATAACTGGTAAACAAACTGATATATCCTTGGAAAAATCACAATCCGAAAACGAAGTAGAAATTTGATAATGACAAATTAAGTTATTCACTTTAAATTCTAGTGAGGATATGTGTCCGTGTTTACGGGTATTCTAGATGAATCTCTTTTTGGTGCTTCGACAGGGTAAGAAAGAAACAATACATTCTAGAAAGGGCCAGGAATGTGATTATAAACATTACATAGTTAGCAAGACCGCTTGAAAATTATATTGAAATTTGGATAAACACATACCGACCCATGTACAAATCATAGTACAAAACGCGATGATACGAGGGGAAGTCAAAAAGTTCATAGAACAGCTTATTCAGCCAAGCGTAACACATATTTTCTTTACTTATTTAGACAACACAACATTCTGTCATTTAAAAATATCAAGTTTATTTGTCACAAGATATTTGTGTAATTCTCAAATGCATTTAAAGTTGGTGACCATCAAGCAATGATGGAAAATCAAAATGTTGAGTTTAGGGCAGTAATAAAGTTCCCACAGTAGAAGGATAAAATGCCAAAGAAATTCACCGGCGAATGGCCGAGGTGTACGGTGACAGTGGTCCTGCCTATTCCACAGTGGCAAAATGAACAGTTGAATTTAAACGTGGGCGCACCTCACTGAAGGATGACCCATGGTCAGGTCGGCCAGCTGATGCCATCACAAAGACAGTTGTCACGTTTGTGGAGACCCTCATCATGAATGATCGTCGAAATAGGATT
Organism: Anadara kagoshimensis; assembly: GCA_021292105.1. Taxonomy (NCBI): domain Eukaryota; kingdom Metazoa; phylum Mollusca; class Bivalvia; order Arcoida; family Arcidae; genus Anadara; species Anadara kagoshimensis. Next base: position 32,771,879 of record CM037873.1, on the reverse strand, counting down.
GATGACATAGCTAGGGAGCGTGACATTTCAATGGAAGTGTATACACGGTTATCCACGAGCATCTTGGGATGTCAAAAGTATCCGCAAGATAGGTCCCAAGAAACCTTAATGTGCAAGATCGCTTCCAAAGACTCCAGTGCAGTCGGGAGTTTCTTGGCATTTTAATGATAACCCGGAGAGCTTTCATTTTTTACGTTTAGTAACTGGTGGTGAAACATGGATTCATCATTGGGACCCAGAAACCAAAAAAGAGTCCATGCAATGGACGCCCCCTGGCTCACCCCCACAAAAGAAATTTAAAACCTAACCATCAGCTGGCAAAGTCATGGCCACAGTGTTTTGGGATTCTAAGGGTGTTCTGTTGATCGATTATAAACCTCTATTACTGAAACATCTGAAACATACGTTTTGTTTCATATCTGTTAAATATATTTATATATAGAGGATATTTAACAGTGAAGTATGAATCTGATGTTTTTGTCGAGTGAAGTAAGAAAACAAACATTCTATGAGAGGGCGCAGCCGTCGAGTGAAAAAATATATATTTCTCCCATCCCAAGCATTTTATCAGTTCGATATTTCCCATTATTCCATTATTACTATAAAATTAATATTCATATATTCTGGTCAAATATAATATTTAGCTAAGAGAGAGAGAAAGAAAGAGAGAGCGAGAGAGGAGAGAGAGAGAGAGAGAGAGAGAGAGAGAGAGAGAGATTTAAATCGATCTTCACAACTAGGAATAATTATATGATATATATGATATATATAAGAAGGATAAAGCCTTTGATTAGGAATATGCTTTGGGACTGTAATGGTGTAAGAAAAAACAAACATGTATCTGTCTGTTTGACCTTTAATTTATATTTTTCTTGTATACTGTGAACACGATGTTCTACCTACAGCTGGTGCTTTAAGACCTATGACAAATATCATGGCAGTCCCTGCCCATGCTTCATTTTTACTGATTTAAACCATTATATGTTATGGAACACGCATCCATAATATAGAAATATATAATGTATATGTAGAGTTGATGTCTTAATATAAGTGTTCGTTTTGGTTCAATTATGAAGAAAATGGTGGCACAGTTGTGATCATTCTATTTTACATGAAAGGGTCTAGGAGTACAAAAATAATAATTATGGAATTGTTGACCATAATATGTTTCACTTCACTGTAAAGTCTTTAATTATTTTACATAAAGTATGAATAATTTGTTATCTTAAAACAATCGCGTAGGCTTATTTAACTTATTGACTTTAAACTAAACTATTGTTTTTTAGACGTGTATTAAAATTTACTGTAAATGACTTTGTGGATCACATAAACAATTAATAACGTGTTAGCGTAAAACATTACGTGGGATATTAAATGTTAATTATTGTTGTATGTAGATCTGTGTGTATAGATGTCTTAAAAAATTTTAAACTAAACTATTTTAACAGACGTGTGTTAAAATAAATATCACCTGTTTTGGTTATTCAAATACTTTACCACGAAACGTTCAATGAGTCTCAAGATTGTACGATATATCTATAACCATATATATATATATATATATATATAATCTTTACAAATTGGCGCTTTGTATAAATCCCGCGAACTTCAACGAGACAAATAAAGACCGGGTGATCAGGATTCATAACCACCCCATGTGTAGCTAGCTAAAGCCGTCAAGGGACAATAAAAATTGAAAATGAAAGGAATATCGAAGTATTGGACTACAAATGCATAACCATGTTAATAAAGGCGTCATCAATAGTGTGATCACACCATTGATGACGCCCATATAACTTTTTGAGGGCATTTATAAACTAATGTTTGCATTATTCCTGCGTTAACATTTAATAATAACTTGCCGCGTATGAAATTAAATTGAAAATTAAAGGATGACGGAACCATGCTACGTTAAACATATGAAAAGTATATTTTACATTAAGGCATCAACAATATTTTGATGATGGCCAAATAACTTTTTGAGGGCCTTAATAAAACAAGACTTGCATTATTTCTGCGCCAACAGTATTTATAATCAAAAACAAACATACTAGTCCATGTCCGAATCACAATCCAGAAGCAAAGTAAAAACTTTGACACTGATAAGTTAGGTTAGACACATAACCTTCCACCAGGGAATTGAGGCCGGGTGTTCTGGAAAGGTAAGCACCTCCTGTTTAGCTAGCTAGACCCGCCACGTGTGTAATCAAAATTGTGTAAAGGGATCATGGAACTATGAGACGTCAAATATATCCACGGCAATCCTGGACACAGAAACATCCAACCTATCAACAATACTGTGATGACGGCCATAAAACTTTTTGAGGACCTTGATAAGCCTGGGATTGCAATATCCCTGAGTCAACAACGACTTGCTTCGTTGTATATTAGACCCTTCCATAAACTATTAGTTATTTTGGAACAACTGCACCATAAGCATGTACATTTTAACCTGCCTTAAAAGCAACCTCTATATAAAGACCACCTGCTTATAAAGGTCAGTAAAATTGTGTCCCAATTGTTCTTTATTCATAATATTTGAACATGTGTATAAATGTTTCTTGCCTATAAAGATCACTTTTACTGGTACCATTGGGTGGCCTTTATAGACAGGTTTCAGCACAGAAATGAGATCACAATATAAAAATTGATGAATTGAATTGATAATTTAGGAATGCACAAACAGTATACCTGTCTCTCTTGTTGGTTTTTCGACTTTATATACTTCGCCCTTATTATTATCTTCTGTTAGGGCGGTGTTGCAACATGAACAGTTACCCATTATTAATGGTATGCTACAAGTAAAAAATAATATACCGTATTATGTTTCGTAACGTTAACACAATCAAAATTAAAAAAAACCATTCCAAACCATGTCCAAATTACAATCCCGAAGCAAAGTAAAAAATTTAAAATTGACAAATGAAGGTTAAGACCTGTAAGTTTGTAAGTTGGAACATGGGACTATGGTACGTCGAATATATCCAAGTCTAATATACACCAACTAAATACTGTGATGATAACCATAACATCTTTTTAGGGTCTGAATAGTCAGAGGCTTGCAATATCACTGAGTCAACAATGTCTGTGTAAGTAGCTTCGTTGTATAAAGTCCCCGTAGTGGGATCAAGTGATACCATAGTGTATAATTTGTGTAACAAACGCATACTAAGCAGGAAAAACAGGTAGATTGCTGCATAGTATAGGAGATTAAACAATATGATTTAAGTATAATCAGAAATGCTATAGGCACAGTTTATGTTCTTAAACATTAAATCACCAATAATATATTTATGAAATGTATTTACTCAACTGAATGAAGCTTTCAAGAATGTATATTTTACAATAGTTTAATTATCATTTGTTTAAAGCATTTTGATTGGTCAGATTTTTCTGTTACCTTTGCATGAATGGATTGGCCGTCAGTGACGTACTTTCATTGTGGATAACGTACAGACAGGCATTTGATTTCCTAAGCCATAGCGTTGCTATTATGTACTTGCTAAGTTTATATTATTGTTCAAATCGCTAATTGTTGTTGAAAAATCTCTAAAAATTGAATTATGAGAGATGAAATTTTTTTTTCAATTTGTTATGGAAGTATGAAATTGGACAATTTGCACACGTAAAATAATTGGCTACGCAAATTATTCAGTGTGCGAAATGTCAAATTCTTTCTTTTTTCCCCTTAAAGTAATAATAATTTTAATATGCAAGCAAAAACATGTTAATGACATTGTAATGTGTGTTGACTATGTAATGTTATCTGCAATAAAAATACAGACATAGTCATTAAAATATTCAATGTAAGTACTAGTGTTTTAGCATAGCTACAGCATTAATAATATTTAATCTACAAATAAAAAAGTTATCTTTGAATAATCTGAAAATATGATGTTGGGAAATGTGTAAATAAAATTTGAAATATGCATTTCACCTGTCACTAAATATGAAAAAGGTTTTCTTAAAATAAAATAAACTAAAAAGTAAATTGTAGGAATAAATAATCTGTATAGGTATTGGTAATCTGAAAATAATCTAAAATAAATACATTATACACGTATCATAAAATCATACAAAATAAATTGCACAAATTCTGTATTCTTGAAAATAAACAAAATAAAAGAAATTAATTAAAACAATATAAGTTAATGTATTACCAGTATAACATCTGAAAGAAAAACCACCTTCCTCAAGCGAGTAAACTAACAAACTGGGTCACACTATGATCTGTCTCAAGTAGATGTTGAGACTAATAAAATCTTGCACAAATGTTTCTCGCGAAAGATTATCAGGATTGGTGTAATAAAGTTTTAAATTCACAATGTGACACAATGATCATAGTGTAAATTCAAATGTTACTCGCGAAAGATTATATTAGGATTGGTGTAATAAAATTTTAAATTCACAATGTGACACAATGATCATAGTGTGAATTCAAATGTTACTCGCGAAAGATTATATTAGGATTGGTGTAATAAAATTTTAAATTCACAATGTGACACAATGATCATAGTGTGAATTCAAATGTTACTCGCGAAAGATTATATCAGGATTGGAGTAATAAAGTTTTAAATTCACAATGTGACACAATGATCATAGTGTGAATTCAAATGTTACTCGCGAAAGATTATATCAGGATTGGAGTAATAAAGTTTTAAATTTACAATGTCACACAATGTTACTCGCGAAAGATTATATTAGGATTGGAGTAATAAAGTTTTAAACTCCAATAAAAATTATTTCAATTATGTTAAGGTGGTCAGTTCAGGGATGTTGGAGGAAACCAGAGTGCCTGTAGAAAACCACCTTACTTCAGCAAGTGAACTGATACAATTTTTAACTTATCGTTGCTTAGCAAACATGAATATTAAACTCTGCCAAATGTTTTTAAAAATTTAGATGCCAATACATCATCCACCACACAAGGATGGTACTGTGGTGTTGGACTGTCAAAACTGACTATGTTTGCGACAATGATTCATAATTTAAAGATTGGCTAAAATTCAAATTTAGTAAAAGATATTTACATAGATTCTTGCCAATAAAAGTGAATGGATTGTGGTAAATTTCATAAAAAGCTGAAATACATGTACATGTATCAACTTTAAAAATATGGAATGTTTGAATAACAGTAAATTTTAATACATGTAGTACAATAATCTCTGTAATTCATTTCTGAATTTTATGTTTTATCAAGTATGTTTTCTGCTGGTACATCCATAATTGCTTTGGATACTATGGATAGAAAAGATTCAAAATTAGCATCAATGTTATAAAAACCTATGGTATTTGTAGCTCTGGAATCATCAACAACAGTAGCAGTAGTGATAGCTGAAGAATCTAGAATTGCATTAGTTGCAATATTTTTGAAATTTCTGCATTTGAAACCTGGACCACAATATCTGCCACCATAATTTCCTGTAATACTGCTCTGGTTCTGAATAACTAAACCGAACTGAACTAAACTGAACTTTGGCTTTTAAAAAGAGAATGTTATCATTATGTATAGAAAAAGATGAAATAATAACAATAAACATCCCATCAATAATAACAGATGTAACATCATTCAATACCGAGATGTTATTTACAAGAACCTCTTTGTATATAGACCGTGTACAAGTAGACTTCTGTCCCTTTTCTGGAAGGACATCAGCTATAGCTAGAGCATGTGGTAACTAACAAAATACTCCAAATCAGAAATAGCCTGCTTTTTGAGTTTAGAAAATGCCATTTTAGTTTGGAAAAAAGCAATTACAGTTTTTCTTTTTTCATTTTAATTTTTTTGCATGATGAATTGCAACCTTGAAGTGGCAAAACTTTTCAAATTTCTATTTTTTTGTACTTTGCAGTCTGAAAAAAGCAAAAGAAAACATTTTATAAATTGTTCATATCATGGCTTTTCCTCTTCTCCAAACTTTCTGAAATTTCACAAAGTATAACTCTGCTTTTTACCAGCTTTTGTACCTGTAAACATTTGATGTAACTCGGAAACAGAAAACACACATTGTTTTACAGTTTGCATGCACGCAGCAGTTAATACAACATCAGTTACTTGTTGTTCAGATGGTTTTTCTAGCAAATTGTCCCTCTGGTGACTCTAAATGTAATGAAAGTGTAAAAAATCCAGTATTAGCCGAAATTTGAGTCACATAGTGACTACATTGGGCCAGCTGGGCGATCTGGTTGTTTGATTTTTTCAACAAAATTGAACTAAAATTAAACAAAATTGTGTAAAAACTATATTAGAAAAACACCAACAAATATCTTGAGTAAAAATAAAAAATTAGAAGATGTCTAGATGCAATAAATGACAAGTCTTGTTTTCCAAATCATCGACACGCAGGGTCTACCTGACAATCTTCCTGTGCAATAACCGGTGCGAATGGTAGTTTGTTTCCTATATCAAAATAACCAGAGTTGCAAATGCTATCGATTGCGAGTATAACTTCTTATACAGTCGGTGTGGGAAGCGATTCTGTTAATTCAATTTTACGGGCATAAACTCCGAGAGCACCGGCCAATTCATTTTGACCTTTCACAACACTGCAGTTCATGTCTATGATTTCAACACTGTAACTTGTTATGAGGAGTGTGTGATAGTTATTGTCATCCAGAAAAATCAATACATCAAATAAATACAAAAAAAGTTATATAGTATAAGTAAAAAACACCAATTATTACTGATCCATTGTTTGAGTACCGAAATGCAAATTTTTCGAGGTGAGGACAAAGCGCCATCTGCCGGTCAAATCTGAATAATCCCCCTTAAACGGCCCTGATGATTAAATCGCGGCTAAAACGAAATAAAAAATCGAAGTCGGCCTTTCAACTGTATGAGAATTTTGGATTTTTTATCAGGACACGCTTTGAAAACTGCGTCAGGTTTTGCCATATTTATCTTTTCTTGATGTGTATGTCCATAACCTTTAAACTTTAAATTATATCCTATATATTTTGTTCAAACTGATTCATTATAGTATTTTCGAAGGTCTGTTAACCTTAGTTATCCCTATTCTAATTCAAAATATAATTTAAAAGACAAGGCAAGGAATTTTTTAAAAATGATATTAAAAATAACTCGGGGTTTTTGCAAATCCATTTGAACAGGTTGAGACCACCTATATACGTCTGCAAATCCAAAATTACTAGACAGTTATCCCCTAAATAATACACAATTATTGCCTACTGGGTTTGTAATATACTCAGGGCACCATCCACCAACAGAGATACCGGCACAGTGGTTTAAATTTCATATTATACCAGTTTTAGTTTTTTAATTTTACAGTCGGTCGTTTCGTTTTTTTTTCACTTTTTCACTTTTCCTATTCACATTTTACAAATAATATATTTATTATACATCTTAGCCTGGATTGAAAACTCCTGGACAATACATTTAGTTTTTCATAACTATCAGAACAATAGTAGAAGAGATAACTTACATTACAAAGTGAAAATATAATCCATAACGTTACGTATATCACAAACAAAACAATTACACATCATCTGTTTTTACCTGTTTAAATTGACACACTGACTATCCAAACGTTTTTTCTAGTGTTTGATATTAAATATAAAAGTCTCTCTCTGTCTTCCACACACACAAAATATGTTCTATAAACTGTCTCTATCAATAGAATTCTAAAATTTTATCATTTTTTATATTTATTATAATTAGATAATTGTTATAAGATAAATAGCTCATGCATATGTTGTATGAAGGATTGTGAATTTTTTAGAATGAAAGAACCATTTCCTTAAAATCTCTCTGTCATTATCATGTCGATTACATATATCACATTATTTAGACACTTACATTTATGTGTAGATAGTCGAGGAACCATTCCGATATAAAATCAATTCGTCTGTTCTTAACAAAAATTGGGACACTAAGATCCAAATGACCGTACATTTCGTTTCCAAATGCGTACTAATATCAATTAGTGTTTCTGACATAATATGTTATTATATTATTGTATAATTCTGAGAAAGAACCCGGACTCATTTTCAGAAAATTTTACTATACTTTAAATGTGTAATGCAGCTTTAAAAGGAACTATTTTTATAACATATAACTTTGATATAATTAATATGTGCTATTTTAAATTTAAATCAAAAGAACATGGGACATGTATGACGACATACCAGTCACCTGTAGCTTTAAAGCAGATAGTTATCAGTTAAATATTACATAACGACCATTATTTCAATATATATGCTCAGTTTTTAAAGTCATTTAATCAATGAATATTTGCATAAGAAGGTAATTTCAGACGTATTAAGTGCTCCTGGCGAGCAAGGTGATGCAGCTTTCTTAAGCTAATGATACAATGTGAGATAGGCATCAGGGGGAATCAAACACAAACATAGCAATCATTGTCCAAATCACAATCCCAAAGCAAACCTTGAAAACCGTCAAATTAAGTTAAACACGTACTATTGTTAAAATTTGCCGCTGGTTAAAATTTGAAATTCCCCACAAACTAAGGAAAACTTTTTCATGCAAAGTATTTACTTAGCTAAATTTGATAAAATATATATTTTAGTCCTTTGAGTATATTTTTAACATCTTGAAAAATAATTTTGGTTTCAAGCACTATTGATAATGAATTGTATTCAGATACGACCGTCTAGTGCTGTAAAATTAAAAATGGTATAATATGTAATTAAATATATGAACATCCACAAGAGGAAATGTGGCCGGGTGAAATAACCTGTCTGTGCAAATATTTATGTTGATAAACAATTTAAAGAAGATATCACGAATATACATTTATATTACAAAATTGATCGCTGTTAAAATATATTTCACATACGATACGCTGAAGAAAATTGAATTGTATGAGATTTCATGCACGTTTTTACACATGTCTCTAGTCTTAATCATTTTAAATCAAAATCACACCCTATAATTCTTTTTACTTTATATAAAAACTATTTTTCATTCATGGGCAGTTCATTAAGAAAGATGCACAATTAGCATACTATTAAATTTTCTGAAAATTAATTTTTGCTTTTTCTCAGAATACGAAAATTACCAGGAAACACTGACTGATGCCAACGCGCATGCGCAAAACCGATTTAGTGATTTGGTTCTAGGTGCAATAACTGTCTTGAAATTAAAATTGAAAGGCCAAAAAGTAGTGGAGCAGAATTTCTTCCGGACTCCCTGCATATAAATGTAAGTGTTTAATAACTTACAAACTGTGATACGTATACTAGTATATATTCTAATGAATTAATCGAAACAATTATTAAAAGTTGAATTTATTTTTTTAAAAATTTTATATTTTAACAAATTCAGCAAAATCAGTTTCAAGCTAGTACATTAATATCATTAGAAATAAATATCAAATAAAACTAAAAGTGAAACAATTTTAAAAAACAGATTAGAAAATGTATATTTTAACTTAAAATAACATTCCATACACTGACTTTGGCCTTGAACTAGTTATATATTTGTTTACATGGTGTTGCATGGTTACGAATACACTTGTATTAAAACAATAAGATAAATATAGATTTCATTCAACAATGATAAACATTAAAACTTAGATAACCTTAGATGCGATACGTTGTACCTAAGATTTGTGAACTTAAGTTGAATAATAATTTATTTTAATAACATTTCATTCATATTTATCTGGATTACCTTTTTTGATCATCTAGCGAAGTAGTATTTACTCTTGTATTATAGAGTGACAAATCATAAATTGAAAATATTGAAGGATGTTGGGTACCAGATATCTTCTGGTTAAACGTCTGTTCAAGAAAACAAAATTAAACTGATGTTCAAACTTAAGACGGGTGTTTTAAAATCATTTTAAAGTTGAGTTTTCAAAAATATGAAGGATATTTTTCTATCACTTCTATAATAACACAATGACCGTCTTCCTTTTTATTTCAATTATTTCATAAAAATATCCATTTCATTTACATTTTTTCTTTTTCAATTTAGTTCAAAACTATCCTGGATATACGTGTAGTTTACGCACCATGATTCCATGTTACCTTTATTCTCATTTTTGATTCCACGCTTTGTGGGTGTAGGAATCTAAACTGAAGGTGTTTATCCTTCCGGAGCACCATGCCTGACTTTTCTGATGGACGTTTACTTGCTTAACTTAATTTACCAATTTTTGTTTTTAATTTTGGTACCATATACGTTTTACATATGAACATTTAAAAAGTACGTAATCTATGGTTACATTAATTTTGTTTCTAAATTTTTTTTACAATGTGAGAATTCGTATAACTTTAACAGCAAAGTTACTGTTTGTAATGTAAATGTCGTGATTAACTATGAATAAAAATTCATAAGTTTTGTAAAATCCGTCTTTCTTATGTTATTATAGAGTCGAGCCTGCCTAAACGGTCACCTCTATTTCGGAGTCACCTGCTTTAAACGCCAGTAAAATGATATACCGATTGCACTTTATTCGTGTTTTTTAAGTTGTATATATGGACATATTTTACTGTTTTCCTTTCTTATATAGCATTTTAGGCACGCCTTACTGTACTGACAGTACCTTTTTCATTAGTAAACATCTGATGCCATTTCATAAGAGACCTGTATCACAGATTGTATGCAATATCATGTCATTTAATTTATAGAGTAAGGATTACCCTTACCAATTTATGTTTAGATTCTTTTGTTGTGTGTAAGTATCAATCCAAAAATAAACATACTAATCCATGTCCGAATCACAATCAAGAAGCAAAGTAATAACTTTGGGACTAACAAGTAACGCGAACTCCCACCAGGGGAGTGAGGCCGGGTGCTCTGGAAGGGAAAGCACCTCCTGTTTAGCTAGCTATAACCGCCACATGTGGTATGTTTGTTTCTTTCATTTCTCACCATTCCTCAATTTTCTTGCCGCCTTGTAAGTTCCCAAATACACGCCTTTTAGTTACAAATCAAATTCCATTCTTCTTTATTAATATTTTAATTGATAACATCTTTGGAACGGTACCGAAAATATAGTAAATATATCCCTTACCCTAAATGGTACAGTTTCCAATGGAGTAATTGTATGCATATCAAAACATGAAGATATTGTAACTTTACAGAGAATCACCATCAAATAACTACAATTCACTAATGATCAGTAAATATAACAATTAATCTGGTAGAGATGTTACAAGCTTGAGGTAATTATATGATTCGCAATATTGAAACTATCCATGTTAGAAAATATAACTGGATTTTAAATTTTCTTGTCATTTCGATGTTTTTTCGATTACTAGTATCGTCTTGTGTAGGATATCGCAAAGTGCATATGTTAGTGCCAATAAGGTTGTTGACATCTATGAAATAAGTTTTACAATAGTACATGGGTATCAAATTCAGTTGAATATACATGATTTTAACGTTTTCATGACAAAATAACTAAAACGTGTTAACTGTTCTGTTGCAGAACTTCTGAACTTTTGGTAAACTCTATGATGGGGACTTGTGCGTCTGCGACGTCCGTGAATGTACATGCAAAATCAAGTGTAAGTGATATCCACAAAAAGGAAGGAAATAAAATGGAGGAGAGGGAAAAACAAAAGTTACAAATCGAAGAAGAACAAAGAATTCAGAGAGAAATACAAGAAGAAAACGAGAGAAAGAAAGGTACACATTTACATAATGACGATTAAAATATAAGTAATGAATATCTGTTATATGTGTTTGATATTGTACTGTTGTGTTGATAATGTGGTGGCTTGTACATTGTAATGTATAGTAATCAAGCCCAGTGATGAAAGGATAATATACCATCAAGGGCTAGGATATTGTACCGTCACAGAAATATAAAGGATTCACTTTTTAATTTCAGAGTGGGTGTGTTTATAACGACTAAATGTAGAATATATATATATATATATATATATATATATATTGTTTGAGATTCACCGGTGCTATGAAAATAGTTTTCATTTTTTTTTTCAATACATCAAATAATTGCAAAGGTTCAGCTTTTATTTGATATAAGACGCAAGCAAATAAAAACAATTTTGACGTTTAATCAAATATTATAAAATAATCGATCTACATAAACAATAACAAACCAAGGTATACACCCTAATACATTGTATTTCTCTTAGCTTAATTTGGTAAAAAGATATTTTGGTCCTTTGGGTTTCTTTTCAACATCTTGAGAAAACAAACTGACCAATCTTTGCAAAAATCACAATCCTAAAGCGAAGTAAAAATTTTGATAATGACAAATTAAGTTGAACACGTTAACTTTAAATAGGGATATTTGTCCGTGTGCTCCGAAAGTGTAAGCTCTGTCTATTGAGAAAGCAACACAGAAGTATGTGAAGTAAAATGTATCCAGTGATATTTTGAATACAGAGACATACTACGTCTTATAAATAATATTGTGATGGCAGTTATAAAACTTTTTGATGACCTTGGTAAGTATAGGTCTGGAATCTATTCATTTTAGTTAGATACTTCATGAAATAATCCACGATATTTTTAAGGAAAAGAAAAGAGAGAAGAAAGAGAACGAATACAGAAAGAAAAAGAACAAAACGAGAAACAGCAAGGTACGCATTTACAGAATGGCAGTAACCAAATTGGTGTATATTTATTAAATATGTTTAGTGTATATTACTGTCAAAAATATACTATTGTTTAAATTTGCTGATAGTAATATTTGAAATTCCTCACAAACTAAGGTATACACCCTCATGCAAAGTATTTCCCTTACATAAATTTGGAAAAGTATATTTTGTTTTCTTTTCAACATCTTGATGAAAGAGTTGGTTTCATTATTTTGGTCCAAGCGCTACTGATGAGGAATTCCGAAATGGCAGTCTAGTGCTGTAAAATAAAACTTGTATAATATGCACGTTGAAATTAGGCAGGCTTGTGATTATTGCTTTTAACAGCACTAGACGGTTGTTTTTAATAAAACTCCTCTACCGTTTTTGGAACTACAAATGTTTTTTTGGATTATATTTTGAAATGAGAATGTGATAATGTAATGTACAGTAACCAAGCCAAGATTTATTGAGTTAATTGTGTTTACGTCTCATTCAAGAATATTTCACTAACATCGAGACGTCACCCTTCATAGACGAAAATTGTTTACCTTTGCAGTGTGCTCAAGGCAATGTGCTTGGAGGGTTCTTTAAAGTGCCACACGGGACATCAGTTTTAGGGTCTCTTCCGAGGGACCTATGACTTTCATTTCTAAATGCCGAGTGCTTGGCGAAACAACCTATTTTCAAGTCTTTTACATATCCTGATGGGGTTCGAACCAACGACCTCCAAAATACAAAGCTACTACTCTTTCGACTGAACTATCGTACCGGTAAACAGAGAAAATGTATTATTCCAGACAAGATTAAAGATAAAATTCAAACATTACATCATACAAGTATTGACTTCGTTTTACAGATATTCATGCCTACCAATTCAATTTCGCTCATTGTTTAATACATGTTAAATAGTTTTAATTGTTATGAAAACAAGTCTTTTATCATAAAATTTACTAGCGCTTTCAAATCGGTATTCATTTTTTAAAAATATTTTGAATAGTAATACATGTTATTGTTGCCAATGATCGGTTTTGTATTACATGTATTCTATTATAAGAAATCGGACTTTGAATATGGTAAAATACGTATCTTTCAGGGAGCTATGGAAAAGCAGTAGGAAGTGGTGCCCTTACTGGGGCCGCAATTGGAGGCGCATTTGGAGGACCTGTAGGAGCAGCTGCAGGTAAAAATGAGATGGAATAAGTTAAAACATGTTCTCAGTAATCAACATTGAGAATAATAACATAGAGAAATTCTCTGTACCTGCTATTGCCAATGTTATTATCTGCAATAACTGTCCCGATAATAAACTGTTGGCTTGCGGGAATTGAAAATCTAGGCTTATCAAGAGCTTCAAATTTGTTTTATGCACATTATCACAATGCCACCGTTACCTATTAAGTGTCTTTATCCACAATTATCCTGGATACATTCGATATCCGTAAAGATTTCAATGTCTATATCACGATCAATCTTGATTACATATGTGTCGGTGTAGTTAGCTAGACTGGAGGTGTCTTCCGTTCCGGAGCACCCGGTCTCACTTCCTGATGGCAGTTTTACAAATTTGCCAGTTTTCAAAATTTTTACTTGCGTTTGGCATTGTAACATGAACATGACCTTTAAGTATGAATTGTATTATGACGTGTCAAAATTTCGGAATTATTTTCAATATTAAGTTTGAATTACATGTACCCAATTTTGTCATTATAACATTATACATGCTCACAAATATGTTCAAATTATTTCATCTCATAGATTGAAATATAAAGCAAGGATAAGGCAGAAACCGATCGCCACATGTAAGAAATTTCATTATTCATTTGTGTATGTCACCGTCCTATTCAAAGTATATAAAATATTTGCAATTTGCTCTTTTACACAAACAAACGAATCGATATGAAGAGCGGAGATCCCCGGAGTCAACACTTACTGGGAAATCATATGATAAAGAGTTTATAAGTTGACTAATTTGATATTACATCTCAAATCAACCCTCTAGTCCCGATATCAGCCCCCAGCACAGTAGCTGATATTGGAACTCTAGGGGTTATAAGAGGCGTGATATCTAAATGGTCATATAATAATCTCTACATATATGATATTTTTTACATTTTTTTTTCTTCAGGGGCTTTGGCTGGAGCAACCATTGCAACTGTTTCTAAAATATATTCGTAGCCATAGACAAAGAAAACAGTGGCGTTACTATCATGGAGATTTTAGCATAGTTTCATATATTTAGACTTCTTCCGGTATTACAAGAATACCGAGTTAAATTTGTATGCAGTGTGTGTCCATGTTCAATTGACCTTTGATAAGTTTTAAAATGATTTTGTTATTCTTAATATATCACAAAACCCTCCTGTTTATTGATGGAATAAAACGGTGTAATATTTTTCGTATTACACAGGTACCCATGTAATATCACTTGATTGTGACGTAATCAGTTATCACGCTTCTGATTTACGTAGTGGTCGTGCCTAATGACGTCATATGAAAACTGTGTCAGTCTGTTGTTTATTTTTAGACTTTTGAAGACTTTCCGATTCTTTGAAAAATAATTTTGATGCATTCGGAAAAATATTATGATTTAAACTTACATACTGGTAATTTCTTTTTTTCTAGGTGATTAATTTACTTTTACTATAACCAAATAGAACTATATTCTTACATGCGCAGTTAATTTGGAGGTGATTTGTCTGACCTAGATAGAAATCGTCTGTTTCTATATGGCATCAAATAATATGTACATGTCATTATGCCTCGGTATTTTGAGTTATGTGATATATAGAATCTTAGACTCGTGAGGGTTTATTATGAAATTTATTAAACTCGTTCAATAATTAAATATGCCACTCGCGAAGGCTCGTGGCATATTTAATTATTAAACTCGTTTAATAAATTTCATATTAAACCCCCACTCGTCTAAGATCCTCTATATATATCACATGCTTTTAAAAATATTACATTCAATAACAGAAAATTAACTGAAATAAGGTATAAATCATCTTTCTTGTTCGTATGTATAGCTCTCTATACCTTGTGTAGCAAATACAATTGTTGGTTATTTATTTCGGTGGTGTTAAAAGGCGTGTTTATAATCAGTGTTTACTAATCTTGTTTAATCGGCATTGAAGCTGTTGCTGAAGTGATTTTAGTTATTCTTCTGTTATTGATGTTGCAAATCTTTATGAACTCTACTTAAATATTTTCGATTACCTGGTTTTGTAGATTATATCCGTATTTTGTCAAATTTCTGACTTTTTCGTGATCTCTATTTTCTTATTGTTTTATGAACTTCCAGACCTCGCTTACTTTCTACATTCGAATTAAAAATTTTTATTTTCTAAAATATTGATAGTGTGACTATATGTAGTATTTTTCTGTTACTCTTTCATTCTTTGTTTTGATGCAAGTTAAAATTAAATATATTTCCTTGTTTTGATGCAAATTGAAATTAAATATAATTCCTTGTTTCAATGCAAATTGAAATTAGTATATTTATAAATTGTAATCATGTAGATGATTTTTTTCAGTTGGATATATTTTGTACTCGTTCAAAAATTCTTGTGGCTTTAGCAATAAAAAATGTAGAACTGAATCCGAACGTGTCAAAATATTGCGTTTCTCTTGCATTAGCAGTATTAAGCTAATGTTTGTATCGCAAACAATCATACAATTCATGTATAAAGCTAATTTTTGTATCGCAAATAAACATACAAATTCGAATCCTAATAACAATCTCAAAGTCAAGTAAAAAAGGCAATTAATTAAAACACGAGAACTTCTACCAGGGAATAGAGACCCGGTAAGTCTATGTAAAAAAGCATAAAAACATAGCCACCAGACAATTATTTTGGATGTTTATTAATATATTTTTAATGCTTGAAGATTAGAAATATATAATTATTTTAAATCGTTTATCATTGTATAAGTTTTACAAATTTTTGTTGCAAAGAGTATAGATGAGTTATAATAAGTATACTTATACTTATACTCATGTCAATGGCTGAAGCCATTAGATCAGCAGTTAGAAACAGTCTTTGTTATTTAGGGCAGTATGTTTTCTCTACCTATTGTTTTAATTAGTGGCACCCTGCTTCCTAAGAAAACAAAGACAGTAGTCAGGTGTATACTGATAGATAAACTGTTACCATGTTATCAGATGTACAGCCCATTAAGATTATAATGCACTTTTCAAGTATCTTCTATAATTAAAAATATCTTTTTTTCAAATATCATAAAAATAATTTTTAAAAAAATTAACAAAAGGTTGTTTTAATAGGTATTACTTTCATTTATTTGTATACCAGTATCAACAATACACCTTTATTCGTTCATAAAGTGACCCTTTATATTAAGTCCACCTGTCTATTAAGTCTATGTTTGCTCAGTCCCCTGGGTGGACTTTATACACAGGTTATACTGTACATGAGAAGTGAACAATAATGTTTTTAATTAAAAATATAATTTTGTTAGGTCAGTGCATTTTAAATGCATTTTATTGATAGTTTAATAGAAACATTTTCAATTAAAAGAAATAAATAATAAAAACCAATTTATGGAAACAAAGTACCTGTAGTATTTGTTCAAAAGCTAGAAGACGTTATATGCACAAGCAAACCTCTATTATAAAAATCAAAGAGTTTCGTTTGTTTAGATTTTACATAACCATATCGGGGCATCATGTAGGCAAAGTAATAAACACGAATAAACATGTAAAGTTTCAAAATAATTGCTGTAAAAATGTAGACGATAATCAATGCACAAGGAATGCGTATTATAAAACAGACAGGGTATTAGTTTTGGTAGAAAAGTAAAATATTTAAAACTGGGAATACATTGTAAATAAATTAAAAACAACTTGAAAAGATGTATACGAGACAGGTGTGGGTACTTTTATTTCTATTTAATATCAATGAATAAAGGTATGAACAGACTTAAAAAATTGGGTTTTAAAGTCCTTGTCAAGATTAAATTTTTGATGTTGGTAAAGTTAATACAGGTTTTACATATTCTGTATTACGTAACTGACATTGTACAATAAGCTGTATTATCTCTTAAACTGTGACGGGTCATTTACTTTAAATCTGTTTATCCTACTTTAAATATTTAAGCATTGATTTTTTAGTCTTATCACCTAGTGACGAAGTTTTGTACACAAAGTATAAATCTGAGAAGCGGAATTTTGCAAAAGTGTCGAAGAATTTCTCCCAACTGATTTCACAGAAAATAATTCGCCGATATATGGCGTTCTAGAAAAAAAAATACCATCGGTTGCAACAAATCATAATTCGAAGTAGTTTCAAATTACACTCAAAATCGAATCTGAATATCGCAAATGTTACTAATGTTTTATTTAAATACATATTCACTGCCCTTATTCTAGATGTTTGCAACTCGATAACTTAATTCCATGTCAAATTTTATAACTATATACCATCTTAAATCTGATTATGAAAGTATAATACACTGTAATTGCAAAGATCTCTATTTAAACGACTTTTTATTATACATGTAGCAATATTTTTAACCTTCCAATCAATTTGTACCATCTTCCTGCTTTTTACACTGTTTTCAAACCGTCTAATCTATGTCCATTGATAAATTTCAATTAAAATGAGATAAAACCTTATGCAATACATAATAAATCACTAGGTTTTGGCAGGTAACATGGACACGGGTACCTTTATCGAAGATTTATGAACCCTGTGCCGCTGGCCGTGTAACATGCCAAAACATTTTATTACCTTATTTGTCATCCTTCGGTATAAGTCTGGTTTTCTTAACTTCAAATTTCCTATTCTGTGTAACTTACGTACGTTGTCGCCATGTTGGTTTATCATAACTATAATTCACCCATGTAAGAGTTACTTCTCTTTTACAGTTAAACGTAGCGTGTGTTTATGTACCTCTGCAGATTTGAGAACATAGTTCTATGTTCACCAACAAGTTAACCAATCACTATGCGAGAAATTTCCTTGAATGGTGATAAGATGGAAATATTCCGTTTCTGTGAAGCATTTGTCTTTATTTGAAATTGCTGTATGCAGTGTTTTTATAGAATGGTGATTATGAAAACATCATATCAGATATGCAAATTATGACCTTAAAAAGGGTATATATTGAAACTTAAAACATTCTATTTTGAAGGATCCAACAGCTTCAGTAGAATTTCGTGTGAAGACACGAAATGCAAAAACAAAAATGTTTCTCCCGGTTTGTATTTATCGGTGACGTCACCAATTACAACACGATAAGTGTATCCATTGAACGGTTCCAACCTATCCCAATGGAGCAAAATGGTACTTAGTATCAGGGCAAATGGAGCTACTGCTAAGTCTGCTGCTAAGGGCTTATATGGCGTGTGCGATTGACGAATAAGGGGTGAAGTTACAAAATAATATAAAGTTTGATCCGTGTGGAGGCGAATTATCCTCTCAAAAAATTGTTCTTTGGAGGATGCGCCTAAAAGGTATTCTGAACGACCCCTGTCTAATCCATATAGTGTATTACGAACTTTTATCCTAGCATCCTTCCAGGAGGCATTAATATTAATAAAAACATCCTCAACAATGTTAATAATTTGTTTCTTCGCATCTAATGTAGATTTTGATTTCATAAACAAATCCTTGTAAGAGGCAAGAGTTATTTTATATAAGGGGTATTTGTGAAATGGGTAGACGTTTCCATTTTGATGCAATGTGAAGTAAGAAATGTCTTGCTTCTTCTCAGCCGTTAATTGATTAAGTGTGTGCATTAGCAGAAAATTATATATATCTTTCTTTTTCTGTATAAATGCGAGTGATAAGGCATCTGTTCCAGGATCAGCTGATGCGGCTCTATCGAATTTGGTGCAGACGGAAACGTCTGCCCCATAATCCTGCACAAGCCTGACAACAGATTCAAAACTGTCAAGATATATTGCCTGATGGAGAGCTGACCAAGCTCTTTCTGCGGGAATACAATTGACAATGTAAGGTTTCCTGTCAAGAATCGAAAATACACGACTGAAATTACCAAGTTTGGCTGCAAGAACCATTTGATTTATCTCTTCATTGTCCAGACGAACGGTATCATCAACTGTCTCAATGAAACAAAGCTGTTAAAAAAAATAATTTAGTAAAATACAGTATTCCTAATATTGATTTTCATATTATTTGCAATTATTCAATAATTAAAAGTTGACAGCTGAAAACTTGAACAGCAATCAAAGCAGACTCGATAAAATTACCTTAATCTACCTTAATCACTTGTTTGCTGTAGTGAGTTTCTTCTTTTTGTTTTAGCACTTCCTGTCATCCGCTAGCTATCACATGTAGTAGATTTAAAAAAGAAACCTAAATTTTGTGTCTACACTAAAAAATACTTAAACCGCATGGCATGGCTTAACAACGTGATATTATAAAATTTAACTATATACTTGGTTGTCCGGAATATTAAGAAAGGTAATGTAAGAGTTACTTCTCTTTTACAGTTAAACGTAGCGTGTCTTTATGTACCTCTGCAGATTTGAGAACATAGTTCTATGTTTACCAACAAGTTAACCAATCACTATGCGAGAAATTTCCTTGAATGGTGATAAGATGGAAGTATTCCGTTTCTGTGAAGCATTTGTCTTTATTTGAAATTGCTGTATGCAGTGTTTTTATAGAATGGTGATTATGAAAACATCATCTCAGATATGCAAATTATGACCTTAAAAAGGGTATATATTGAAACTTAAAACATTCTATTTTGAAGGATCCAACAGCTTCAGTAGAATTTCGTATGAATTTTTATCTACATATTCCACTCGAAACTCCGCTCCTAACGGAAATAAGCATTCCTTTTCATCGGGTAACATCGAAAACTCTTGTATGGATCTTGGTCGCCATTTTGTCGGTGTCGAATTGTCAAAGATAAATATTGTTCCTAATATTGCCTTTTCTTCTTCTCCAGCAAAACATTCAGCAACACGTCTGCTTTGACTTGAAGACACGAAATGCAAAAACAAAAATGTTTCTCCCAGTTTGTATTTATCGGTTACGTCACCATCTACACCACGATAAGTGTATCCATTGAACGGTTCCAACCTATCCCATTGGAGCAAAATGGTACTTAGTATCAGGGCAAATGGACCTACTGCTAAGTCTGCTGCTAAGGGCTTATATGGCGTGTGCGATTGACGAATAAGGGCTGAAGTTACAAAATGATATAAAGTTTGATCCGTGTGGAGGCGAATTATCCTCTCAAAAATTGTTCTTGGAGGATGCGCCTAAAGGTATCTGAACGATCCCTGTCTAATCCATATAGTGTATTACGAACTTTTATCCTAGCATCCTTCCAGGAGGCATCAATATTAATAAAAACATCCTCAACATGTTAATAATTGTTTCTTCGCATCTAATGTAGATTTTGATTTCATAAACAAATCCTTGTAAGAGGCAAGAGTTATTTTATATAAGGGGTATTTGTGAAATGGGTAGACGTTTCCATTTTTGATGCAATGTGAAGTAAGAAATGTCTTGCTTCTTCTCAGCCGTTAATTGATTAAGTGTGTGCATTAGCAGAAAATTATATATATCTTTCTTTTTCTGTATAAATGCGAGTGATAAGGCATCTGTTCCAGGATCAGCTGATGCGGCTCTATCGACTTTGGTACAGACGGAAACGTCTGCCCCATAATCCTGCACAAGCCTGACAACAGATTCAAAACTGTCAAGATATATTGCCTGATGGAGAGCTGACCAAGCTCTTTCTGCGGGAATACAATTGACAATGTAAGGTTTCCTGTCAAGAATCGAAAATACACGACTGAAATTACCAAGTTTGGCTGCAAGAACCATTTCATTTATCTCTTCATTGTCCAAACGAACGGTATCATCAACTGTCTCTATGAAACAAAGCTGTTAAAAGAAAAATAATTTAGGAAATACAGTATTCACAATATTGATTTTCATATTATTTGCAATTATTCAATAATTAAACGTTGACAGCTGAAAACTTGAACAGCAATCAAAGCAGACTCGATAAAATTACCTTAATCTACCTTAATCACCTGTTTGCTATAATGAGTTTTTCTTTTTGTTTTAGCACTTCCTGTCATCCGCTAGCTACCACATGTAGTAGATTTAAAAAAAGAAACCCAAATATTGTGTCTATACTAAAAAAATACTTAAACCGCATACCATGGCTTAACAACGTGATATTATAAATTTTAACTATATACATGGTTGATCGGAATATTGAGAAAGGTATTGAAACACAATATTAGAAATGAGCTGGGTTACGCGGAACACTAACTAAATTGTGCTTGCTTGCTGATAGGAGTAGATTTGGTTAGATAACTAGTAAAAGTAAAATCCGGAGAAAAAAACTTGATTCAGGTCATATTCGGCAGATGCTATAGGGTGTAGTCATACAGTTCATAACTAAACTCGATTAAACATTTCTTAGACAATTAATGTGAAAAATGAGCCAATTTGATCCGATTAAAAGAGGTTCAGTTTATTTTGTATTACGTTTGGACTGTTCACATAGTAAACCACTTAAAGTCCTAGGTAATTGTAAGACACACACTGTACCCTATATGATTGGTCATAAACTGGTATAATATGTATGATACAATAACACGGAGTCGCAAATTACCCATACATTAATAAAGATCTTAAGATTTTAATTGAAGGGACGTTTAAAATTATTCTTTTACAAAAACGGTAAGCCCAGAAAGATATCACCAATGCTGAAGAGGGATTCTGGTTATTTTGTCAAGCATCATACGGTCTCCAAACAAAAATACTCTGAAGATACCATAAACTAAATGTTTAACTTCAAATTTGGGCTGTTACCTCAATGACACTTTAGAAAGACTGCGTGTGACGCTTATTGACAAAAGTGAGGACTTTTTATTTTCTATTGGAAACGACTTTTCTATGACACCAAAGAATGATTGCGTGTCACGCTTATTGACAAAAGTGATGACTTTTAATTTTCTATTGGAAACTTGACTTTCTATGCAGCAGTACAGCTGCTTTTTCTGTCTAATTATCTTGTATTTGTTTCAATTTAACATGCTATGTTAGAGCTAGTTTCCACTAACTGCGGGGACAAGCCATGGCGTGAGAGTAAATTGTTAACAGCGACATTACAAGCTCAGGATGATCAAAGCCCTCTACGATCGTTTCTTGTCGTCGTAATTGAGTTACAAGGCCAACTTTGAAAAATAATTTCAATTTGGGATTCTTGAAAGAAAGATCGCCATTTTTATCTGTATTTTGAGTTGGATGACTAGGCGACACTCTTCTCTCAAAGAAGTACGCAATCAGTGAAAATGGATCTGAACGCTGATAATTTGCAATTTTGAGTTAAAAAACGCTTTAAATGAAATCAGTTAATAAAAGACTATTTAACCCAGGAGGCAATAGTTCATACAATATATATATATATATATATATATATATTGTCAGATAAACATTGAAATCAAAACCATCTCCTTTGTAAATTGAAAAATTCCATATAAAAATATTTAAGGTATCCTTTATCCTTCTCAGTACTGTGGTAGGATTTATTATTTATAAATTGGTCCCTCTATTTTATCTCTTTTTAACATCTTATTAATTTATTTCGAGTTCTACAATAATATTGTGGTCCTGGCACAACTGATGAGAATTTCTATTCCGAAACGGCCGTCTTGTGCTACAAAATTAAAAAGGTTTAGTAGTAATCAACTATATCGACGTCAACGTCTTTTCTTTGGTGTC
Source organism: Anadara kagoshimensis (assembly GCA_021292105.1). NCBI lineage: Eukaryota > Metazoa > Mollusca > Bivalvia > Arcoida > Arcidae > Anadara > Anadara kagoshimensis. The sequence goes on along the minus strand of CM037873.1, from coordinate 32,748,600 downwards.
ATTTTTCGGCAAATCACTGTAAGTTTTAAAACAAAAACCATATGTTCCTTTCAAACAATTTTGATTACACAAGTGACGGGTGTAGCTTATTAAACAGTATTAAGTTTGATGTCTCTTTGTCCAGGATTGCTTTGGGTATATTTAAAGTCCCATAGTTCCACGTTCCTTTCGCACAATTTTGATTATACACATTGCCGCTGTAGGTGCTTCCCTTCCGGAGCACGCGACCTCACTTCCCTTGTAGAAGTTCACGTGTATATCTGACTTGTCAGTTCCATAGTTTTTACTCTGCTTCAGGATTGCGATTCGGACATGGATAAGTATGTTTGTTTTAATTATAAGAGTTACAGTATAATCTCTGTTTCGTTTTCATGTTCGGGTTTATTTACCACTTTTTTGGTTTTTTGTCATCCATTAATTCCTCTGGAAGTGCTGTTACAAACTGAAAATATATAGAATTCCGAACAAATGAAAAAAAAATTGATAACTTGCTGTTTTACTTATTAGACCCAAGTAAAGACATTGAACACTGAATGAATTGCGAATACTGAAAACTTACATACATTATTAAATGCACACATTTGACTAGCTATTAATGATGGCTTTGTATCCAAAATTAACTATTTTACGTCCCATAGTTCCATGTTCCTATTTGGCTAGCTATTAATGATGGCTTTGTGTCCAAAATTAACTATTTTACGTCCCATAGTTCCATGTTCCTATTTGACTAGCTATTAATGATGGCTTTGTGTCCAAAATTAACTATTTTACGTCCCATAGTTCCATGTTCCTATTTGACTAGCTATTAATGATGGCTTTGTGTCCAAAATTAACTATTTTACGTCCACTAGTTCCATGTTCCTATTTGACTAGCTATTAATGATGGCTTTGTGTCCAAAATTAACTATTTTACGTCCCATAGTTCCATGTTCCTATTTGACTAGCTATTAATGATGGATTTGTGTCCAAAATTAACTATTTTACGTCCACTAGTTCCATGTTCCTATTTGACTAGCTATTAATGATGGCTTTGTGTCCAAAATTAACTATTTTACGTCCCATAGTTCCATGTTCCTATTTGGCTAGCTATTAATGATGGCTTTGTGTCCAAAATTAACTATTTTACGTCCCATAGTTCCATGTTCCTATTTGACTAGCTATTAATGATGGCTTTGTGTCCAAAATTAACTATTTTACGTCCCATAGTTCCATGTTCCTATTTGGCTAGCTAATAATGATGGCTTTGTGTCCAAAATTAACTATTTTACGTCCACTAGTTCCATGTTCCTATTTGACTAGCTATTAATGATGGCTTTGTGTCCAAAATTAACTATTTTACGTCCCATAGTTCCATGTTCCTATTTGACTAGCTATTAATGATGGCTTTGTGTCCAAAATTAACTTGGATATACATTTTACGTCCCATAGTTTCATGTTCCTTTTTCCTTGATTTTGATTACACATGTGGTGGATGTAGCTAGCTAAAACATGTGTATTTCTGCGTATACATGGTGATGTTCATATGTCTATGTAATATGTATTGAATAAAACATTGTTATGAGCTTTTTAATGCTATTTGTAAATAAAATTATATTGTAATATGTGTATGTTTTTGAGGTTTTTTTGTGTTTTTCAGTTTTTACAGCTCTGAACCAAATCATATGAAATTATCTCTGTATCTGTATCGGTAAATAATACCGCGATGATGTCCATAAAAGTCTTTCATTTGCATGAGCTTGCAATACCCCTTCGTCAAGAATTTTATATTTGCGAGCAGCCTGCATTATCATTGTAGCCAAGTAAACAGTCATTATGCGGATAATATACGATCCTTGTCAAATTGCCTTTTTTGTATAATACATGAATACCGTACTGTCCAAAGAATTATTTTGAATAACAACCATCTTTACTTTTACAATGCTGTTTACACCTCCTGACAATGTATCACTGCCGTAGCTCAGTTGGTAAAATGCTCTATGGACCGAAACCCACATTCTTACCGTTCACCAACCACTACCCCTTGCCGAGGAATGTCTCTCGGGACCGTCAAGTCGTTAATAACTACTTGAAATAACCGTCGCTTCGTAAATGGGAGGTCGTGGGTTCGAACTCCGACCGGGTCTGACCTAAGTCTTGAACGGGTAGTGACTGTTCTTTCGCCAAGCATTTTGCAATACGAAATGAAAGTGACAGTTCTCTGGATAGGAACTTCAAATAAATGAGTTCCCGTTAGGAGTGGCACGCTAGAGAATCCTGCTGTATAATTCCATCAGCGCTGTCCACCATTATATTTTGTGTATTGGCAATTTGTGTGTAAGACGACAGCGTATACAATCTTTTGATTTTTGAATAACTATTACGTCAGAGTTTCTGAAAAGTCCCTCTTCTATTTTGGCTGAAAAGTGGTCGGCCAACTTTCTATTTCTATTTGCAATGTTTAACTCGGCTGACAACAATTGTTTGGACTTTTTGACAAATTTTTTATTGAATTCGCAACATGTAGTTTTGAATTTGATCAGTCAGAGAAAAGGTAAACACTTTGTCATGTAATATCAACTTTTATTACACAATGTTTTTACTACACAGATATAAAATTGTTTAAGAAGTAAAAAAAAGCACAACACAGCATCTACCATGGGAGTGTTACAAGGAAACATACTTTAGCATCACTATAAGACCATGCCAGTTTTTCTTTGTTAAATTTCTGCTATTGGGAAGGTTTTTAGGATTTCAAACATCTAAAGACAAAACAAATTTTAACGAACCAGTAAAAGGTTTTATTTTTGTTTTGTTCTTCTTTTTCAAATTATAATTTGGTTTCCACCAGGTAAAGGTTTATACTTTGTTACAAA